>CM027084.1:11744013-12344013 GCA_015343265.1 Pao palembangensis
CTACAAGGTCAGAAAAGGATAAGGGTTGGGAACGTGTAATTCCTCTGCTGGAATCAGTCAGTTATGGAGTCCTTCAGCAAAGTACACATTCACAGGTTAGTAGGTTCCTATAGACCTACATCATGGAGTGCATCTGTGATGAACAGCGGTGATCAGACTATAGAGGTGCAGTATTGATTTCCTGTCTGTAGACTCTTTTGGTTTAGATCACGTTTCTTTTGTGCAGCACAAATTCTTACTGAGCACACACAAACTGGAGGGCTTGCATGCAATAGTGGGACATAAGAGATTTTTGACTCCACTCATTGACCATCTTTCATTTTCAATCAATGGTTTACAACTCCCTTCACCTAACTAGAACCCCCTTCAGCTACATAATTTATTTTAGGTTTTGTGTTTGTGTGTGTGTGTGTGTGTGTGTGTGTGCAGACACTTGTGATATTCAAACAAAACAAGAGTAGCAGCATGTCCAGCAGAATTGATGGCACTGTCTTCCGGAACAACCCAAACTTGAAGAATGCCTTTTAGCCTAGACAACGATCCCATCTGTCTTCTGTTTATTGTTTTCTCTGTTAGACAAATAATCACAGTAGCGTGCTGTGTGAGAAAGCCACAGCCTGAGTCTGTCCACACTTTGCTGCAAAGTGGAAAAAGAATAATGCTCAGCCTGCCTTGGAATTTTATATTGATTCTTGTGCACAAAGGAAAATGATATTAATTTCTATCAAAGCAAGAATCTTTTTTATTTATCCATCTCTGAACGAAATATAGTCTTAAAGTGTGCATAACTTCTCCTTCCTTCTTGATCCTAATCAGAAATTGATGAAACAACGAAAAACAAGCTCAAAGCTTGAAACGGTTCGTCTCCCAGGTGACCTCGCCCTTTAAAAGAAGAGGTGTCAGAGGTGTAAATGGTGTTTGTAAAACAGCAACCTCAGAGGCTATGCTGATGTTAAAGAGTTCCTTGTGATGAATATAAATAGATTCAAAGCTGAAGGGAGAAAGATTTGCTCGGCGCTTCAGAAGAATAGAGGTGTATCACATCTGAAAACGTGCAGCGATGACGCTTTCTGTTCTAAACATGCTCTGTTCTGCCATCCATCTCCTCCTGTAGGTACTTTGATTCCGTGGACATCTGCAAGATCCACTCTGACTGGCAGGAGGTAAGGCTGCAGGGCTGCTTTCCCAGCAAGGCGAGCGGCCCAGTCACCGTCACAGCCCTCACTGTGCTGGAAAGAACCGCTCTGGAGTTTGCTCTCTTCCAGGAGGGAAGCAGGTAAATGCGTCAGTCACTCTGTTTTTTCTGTTGTTATTTAGTGTCGTCCCCTCTGTTTGTTTGGCCCTGACCCAACCTCCACTCGCTCTGCCTCCACAGGCGTTCTGACACAGCCGACAGTCATCTGCTGGACCTATGCATCATGGTATTTCGAGCCTCTTTTGGCAGTGGCAACAAGCTGACTTTGGGTCGCTTGTTGGCCCACAGCAAGCGGGCGGTGAAGAAGTTTGTCGGCTGTGATGTGATGCTGGAGCCGGGGGAGTATGCCGTCGTGTGCTGCGCCTTTAACCACTGGCAGATGAACATCAGCAGTGCAGGAGGCCCACCCACACCCAGTAGGTGTACACAAATCATCCAAGCAGCGATTGTGTTTTCCTCACAAATAATCGAAATTAGTATTGCGATAATAGTCAAACTAATGGAAAGTATTTAATTATCTTTGATAGAATTGTATGTTTTTTTTTTTCAGTCTCTAGTCCCACCAGTGCAGCAGCACGGCGACCTAGCCAGGACTTCCCTGGCTATATCCTAGCAATCTACAGCTCCAGACAGGTAATGGTGGAACAGGTGGAGGCCACTGGCACCACGCTAGCGGACGCCATCATACTCCTGACAGAAAACAAGGGCGAAAGACATGAGGTGAGACATACATCCCTCCTCGGCTTTCACATTTTCTGTCCTCCAGGCAGTATATGTGATGCTCCCCTCACACAAGTGCACCTGTCAATATCATTTCAGCTTCAGCGGTTAAAGAATGTTAGCATATTTTGTAACAATGAATTGTAATAATGAATTGTCACTTTCTCCTGAATCCTTTTTTTTTTTTTAATTTAATGCCAGATATTACTGACAGATATTACTAATGGTTTAGCCATTTAAAAGCACTTTAATCTGTTCTTTTCCTCAGCCGTAGCGTATGTTGTGTTCACAACAACAAAGCATCACATCCCTCGTATGCAGCCATCTTTTCTGCATGTCTGATTGCATCTGTTGTGTGTGCTCTCAGGGCCGTGAAGGAATGACATGCTACTATCTGACCCACGGCTGGGCAGGCCTCATTGTGGTGGTGGAGAACCGCCACCCGAAATACTACCTCCATGTCTCCTGTGACTGCACTGACAGCTTCAATGTGGTGTCTACACGTGGCAGTCTGAAGACCATTGACAGTGTCCCGCCTTTGCACAGGTATCATGTCACTCCTTCATGTAGGCACATTTTATCTTTTAACGAAAATAAACTTAAAGAGGGGGAAAAAATTAGATTTGTTACAGATGTTACAGAACAAATAACAACCCATTTAGACATCCATCTGTAACAGGTTTGTATGAATGTGTGATACCGGAAGATGCATGCTTGTTGTGTGTTGTGACAAATCAGTCAGAAATGTCAGTCTGAATGCTTTACACTGACCGTGACAATAAGGGAAAACTATTTTACTAGTATTATTTTCTCAAATTGTCCATCAGCCAGACCAATTCAGAGGTGCTTCACAGTGCTAATGAAGCAACTTGTGTCTTTCAGTAATTAAAAGTTCTAAAGTCTTTTACTTGCATTACTTGCATCTATAACACCTGTCTGTAATCAGTCTGTGTGATTTCCATGACCTATTTTGTTTGCTGCAGCAGCCGCAAAGATATATATTTCCTTATTTATTCATTTAAGTCTTCCTTTCAGACAAATATCAATGTTTATTTTGCCCTTGAGTTGTACTGAAAACATTTCAGTGAAACAGTGAAACATTTCAAAGGTAACATTACTGAAACAGTTCTAGACTGCGGTGTTTTTATTAAAGTATACTTGATTGAACTCTCTTCTTTGCCCTTAAACTTTACATACACATTCACATTCTGTATCTCAATGAAATACAGACAATTGATAGAAAATATTCATTTTGGTGATAAAATTTTTGCACTCTACCTCCCTCTGCAGGCAGGTGCTGGTGGTGCTGTCACAGCTGGAGGGAAACGCCGGCTTCTCCATCACCCACCGCCTGGCTCACCGCAAAGCAGCCCAGGCCTCCCTTGGAGACTGGACCCCTACCAAGGCTACCCACAGTCCACAGCTCACCCCAGATATTGACGGCCTACACCGGCCTAGGCCACTATGACCACCGCTTGCTATCTCCCGCACACACTTTACCCTTCTGTCAGACCACTGGAAATCTAAGTGCAGCCCTCAGACACAGACACATAGAGCAGTTATCCACCGTCCTCCACTTGCTCCAAACACCTCTTCAGCTGGGCAGTGCTCACTCCCTTGCCAAACGGATGTGCCATGTCAGGATGAAACAAGAGAAGAGGTCCAGTTTTCCACTAATATTTTTGTACAGGTGCTGTATATGGAACAGGTATTGCCCTCCGCCACATCCCATGTGCTTGGAGACGATCCGGAGTTTGGGTCTAGTGCCGTAATTACTGAGCCATTTTCCAGCCTGTGAGCCAGTCCCATGCAGCGATCAGACAATAACTCATACATCATCCACGAGCACAGCTACCAAGCCCTTATATGGTACTTATGAGCCAAATCCAAATTCTGGTTTTATTCCTATGTTTTTTTAATGTGTGCAACAGTCTTACTCATTTTATAACAACGCTCATTGTCAGACGCCTGTGCATATTTGTGTTTTGAGGTCAGAGAGAAAGCCATCATTCACACAGTACTGTCTGTAGCTCCCCTGCTTCATCGCTGCTGGCCTGTCCCTCCATCTCTCTCTAGCTCAGGACCAAAACTAGGAGTTGTAAAGTAAACTGGAACGGGGAGAAGGCAGGATTTGGAGATGTCGCCCAGCGAGCAGCACTGCTGTTTCTTCTGTGTTGCTCAGCAGCTCGGCCCAGGTGTTGTGTGCAGTGTTGTCATATCAGGTTTTACTTTGAGACACGTAATAGAATTCCCTCTCCCCTGCCTTGGTAGACTAACAGGCAATTTCCTCTTACTGACACATAAATGGGTACTTGATTCATTTGCTCTCTGTTGAAGTTTGAGTTCTAACTGCAGATTTTCTCCCTGGTCTCTCTTATAAAGCTCAGCTGTCAGTTTACATCTTTCAATCTAAAGCTCTCTCAAGATTCATGTCTGATCTATCTTTTCAGTATTGCGGAACGGTAAATATTTAACTATCCCCTGTGCATCAGTTTGCCCATGGGTTTATACACTCAAGTATACTCGGGAAGTCTTACAGAAGCTTTTGAGAAAGTTTGCCATAGCGGAGCGCTGAAGAGGAGATGTCGAGTTTACTTTGGCAGGTCAGGAACCATTTGCGTGTGTTTGGGTGTGTGTGCGTCTTTCTTTGCTTGGGTGCAGCATGAGCATCTGGCAGCGTCCTCATTTAATAATAAATAAACCGTTTTGTCAGGGAGAAAAGAAGTAGACCCCTGAGACATGTCGTGACACTAAAAACTGCAGTTCCTTCGCAGTTTGAGCTACATTGTTTTAACTGATGGCTCGCCTGTAGCTGTTGTGTGGGTTCTCTCTCAGGGTCCCATCTGCTCCGAGATTTCTCCAACAGCTATCACTTCTGTTTCACTAAGCATCTGTCACTTCTCAAACAGTAGCAGAGATGTTTAAGCTGAGAGATGGGAAAAATGTTCACTGTGGTACGTTTAAAGGACATTATTGATCAGAATATGGAGAAACTTGAAACCTTGAAAATGTCTGTACAACAATACCTATTTTAGTTTTGTTTAGGCTAAGAAGTGAATTTCTGACATGTGACGTTGAGTTCAGGACTGCACAAACGCTGTAGCGTCTGTTGTTGGCGTCATCAGTGAAAATGGCAGCACTGTGCCCTGAAAGGCCACGGTCTAAAGGTTTTTAAGAGAAACTACTGCAGCAATGCATCAAATGCTGATGTTATTGTGTAAATATGTTTTTCCAAAGAAAGAAAACCACTTTCATATGTCTTGTCACCCCTGTGTGAAAGTGTGTGCACCCATTTTGTGTCTAATTTATTTGTGTAAATAATTTGCAGCCCTGTTGTCCAATGATTTGCTGTAGAGTGCTGATCAGATGAGTTACGGATAAAGGAATGTGACGATTTACAGTTTGGACCCAGAGGGTCAAGGAGTGAACCCGCCCTGAAACATCTGCGAATAAGGCACCACAAAATTCAGTGTCACCGCCTGTTTGCTTCACACCTCTGTAACATTTTTGTTTCACATCTTTCTGTTTTGATAAATGTCAAATTGGCTTTTGGCTGGTGCCCGGTGAACTTCCTCTTCCTCCTGTGTGAGGTTGAAGTCAACGGCTCGTCTGCGCGTTCAGGGCTCCCCCTGCTGGTGGACAGAAAAGCGATTCTGTTTACATAAACGCCATAAAAGCTGAAAAAATATACTGACCCTTTTGAACTACTAAAAATAAAATAAAACAATGGAAACAATAAAACTCCAACCTAATGCTGAAAAAGTGGAGCTCTGATGAATGTGATATATATTTTATTGATCTTTTTGGGGTAGAAATGGGTATATGTCTATAAACATGTATGTTTAATTTTCAATCTCAGGTTCTAATGGACCAAATAAATTTTTTTAATTAAAGGGTGACATTTGTCATAAGTCTGTGGGTGTTTTTTTTTTTTGTTGTTGTTTTTTTGTTGTTTTTTTATGGTTTATTTATTTATTTTGTACGAACAGGAATAATTTAATTCACCAAGTAAACCAGCAGAGCAGACAGTAAATGTAGGGAAAATATTCTATCTCAGCTATTATATACAATGAAATAAATATGCAAGCATAAATCAATTCTAAAACTATTATGGTTGCGCTCACTGGTTTGCGGATATGAAGTTGTACCCCAGTTTGTGTTGGTTTTTTTTTTTTAAATCTCAACCTCCTCTCTCCATTTTCATCTGTCCTCTTTTTCTCTGGCACCCTCATCTGCCTCCGTGGCTCAAACTCCTCCCTGATCCGTCCAACTTCCTCCTCCCACCTCCCCGCACGCGCACCCCTCTCCACCTGTGTGGCACTGCGGTGATAAGTTTTACTGACCCCAGCCCAGACAGCAGAGAGGGTCCTCGGGGTAGCGACAGCCAGAAGCGTCAGTCATTGCAGACCACCTTGGAATAAGGTTCTTCAAGCACAGGTACGGGCGGCCCGATGAGCTCTGTCTGCATGCTGGTGTTGTGATTAATCTGAACTGCTTTCTTCTTTGCATAGCGGCAATATTAACCCGGAAATGAATGTGATCCCTTATGTCTCCCATCTGTTTAGCTGATATGGGATAACTCATTAAACCAGGCTCTTTTAGGTGTGACTGCAGACAGCGTGGTGACAAATGGCTCATCTGCAACATGCCAGATTTAGAAATGGAATGATCACCAGCCCACAGTGATGAAGGGCAAACCAATCGGAATAATCGTGTTTTGGCCAAGTTGATGTCCAGTAAACTCTGAAGGAAACGTGTGAGCTGCTGATATGCTCATGCTTGTCTCCCTTATTAGTTCTGCGTCAGACCAACTGAATAAATAGGTGGCACATAAATGTCCACACAGGAATTTTCTCAACAGCTGATGACGTAACTGGAGGAACAGGCCAGCCAGAGCCTTAGACTCTAAGAAGCTGCTTTTTTCTTCATAATCCTCCCCCTAAACTTTATCTCAAGCATGTGTGTGTGAGACAAAGAGTGTATTTAAAGACACAAAGGCCTTGGCTAGTCCGTGCCACGCATATTTCTGCGATGTTGTGTTTTTAATTGTACATTATCAAAGCCATCTTTTTGCTCTCTCCTGAAATTTAAAAAAAAAAAAAGTACGTTTGGACTGGTGTTGTGTTTCTCTGTTGTCGGGTTGCTGAGAGCAAAAGCATTTGTGTAGCTCAGAACTGTCAGAACTTCCAAAGAGTATCCAGGTTTCCAGGCCTGCCTCGTCTCATTTGTCCGCCGCTGCTCACCTCCCACTGACTCACAGCGCCGTGCAGATAAACCAGTGGATCTGGTGCTTGGCATTGTTGGTAGGGGCGTGTTGTGAGGCAGCGACACATGGAGCGAGACTGCTTTAGGTGAAAGATCCTTGAGTTTAAAGGCTTATCAGATCTCCCAAAATTGTCCATGACATGTTTTTTTTTTTAGCCTCCTGGCAGAGGGAATGATTGCAGATTTACTGTGCACTTCATATCACATTAGAGCCTGATAACAACTAGTTACACTTGACTTAAGTCAGGTGTGTCACCAGCATTAATCAAACAACTGCCTGTGTAGTTGATAATTTAGAGTCAAATAGTTACATTTTGGTTGATCACAGTTTAAAAGTCCTTCAGGTGCTTTCCGGCATCTTTTTCTGTAGTCTTCTCCAGACACAATCCTGTCTCTGAGGGATCTCTGCAGGCTGCTCTTTCAGGTTTACAAAGAGAGATGGGAAGAGAAATGGATCTTCCTTGCTACTGAAATTCAGAGCAAAGGTCTAAATACTTTAGATTTTAGTTCTTTCTTTTTAACAGATTTTTAAATAGTTCTAAAATTCACTTCACTTTGATATTCTCTGGTATGAGTTTGGTTTGACGAGAGGGTTTTTTTTTTTTCTTTGCATTAAAGGTGGTAACAGCAAAGTGTGAATATATAATTGTTACTTATTTGATTCATTCATCCTCCTAGTGGACACTGAAGGCCACCACATGGCGTCAAAGATCCCAGCTCTCCCTCAATCCTTCACTCCAGGGACTGACAGCATTTTTTCTGACCAGTCTGGCTTTTTCTCTCTGGACTCTAATGTTCCCGGGCTCTCAAAGGTGATCCTGGACAAGCTGAACATGAAGGATTATGGGGAATACAGGTACCCGCTTACTCCAAGTGGACTACTGCATTTTCAGATTACTTCCGAATCTTGAGCACGCTTGTGTCTGACAGGGCGGCCGTTGAGGGAAAGCTCCGAGGCATCTCCTTCCGCAACTACAAGGAGATGTTTCAGAAGATGGAGGAGACCTTTAAGTTCTGCGCCAGCTGCAACAGGCTGCCTGAGCATCTGGCCAAGGGACAGGCGCTGAAACGCTGTGTCAAGTGAGTGCAAAGCCACAAGTGAAGGACGATGCTTTTAAAGTGATGTGTTGACACGAATCACCATTCTGCCGTATTCGAGCATTAAGTGATTAACGCTGACTGAAAGAGGACCGCTGTCCGGTCAGGATGTTGTTTGGACATTCTCTTCCATTAGCCGTTGTGTGTGAAGCATTAGCAGATGGAGAGGTCACCCGGCTGTGGACGGCTCTGCAGAGGTGGACAGCGGCCAGTTTTAAATATAGCTAAGTCCCCTGATCGTGATTCATCGCCCTGAAAACTTGGCAGCTTATCAACCACGACTTAATACAGTCCAGACCATCATAATGTCAGAGATTATTTGAAGGAATGGTGAAGATAATAATTTGCATACTCCTCGTATGTCTTTGCGCTCTGGGTTTCTTCCAGACCTCTGCGTCCTCGCCGCGTCTTTGGTTTGAGTTGTTGTTTAGTGTGACTGATGGGGTCTTGGAAGTGTTACACGGTGAGAGTTACACCGTTTTATCTGTGTTGTCCTTGTAATTTTTCATAGATTATTATCGTTGTGCTAAATGTGATGGGGTGGAACATGGCCACGTCTAAATGATTTTACGGGACTGTTGGTGCCTCTATCGCAGCACATGCCTCCAAAGTAAGATGATACAGGCTGACACAAGCTGTCTGGCATTTATTGCAACACACTACCTCTGCACCTATAAAGTGCCATTCTAGAATTTACCTTCTGTCGGGGCTTTTCCTGATGCTGAATGACAGGATGGTAAATAAAAACTGGCCATATTGGAATGTGAGATGCTATTTGTGCCCTTGCAGAGGACATTCAAGCAGCGCTTCGAGCTAATGTTCTCATACTTACATGGTCACAAGCGTTATGTGAACACACAAGTATATACACAAGTATATCTGCAGTATATACACAAGTGTACATACTGCAGATGATTTTCATTCTGAGTGCATGTTTATTTTGAGCAGGCTCGTAATCAAGAGGTGCGTAATGTAAGTGGGTTAGCATTTTCTATTTAGCTGTGAACACCCACAAAGGTCATGAGCTCTAACACATTCTAATTATTATTGACATTAGTTAAGAGGTTCTGGGTTTGAATCCCTTCTAATGTCTTCCCGGTCCCTGAGGGTAGAATATAATAACTTAGATTCTTTAGTTCCATTTGTATGGACAGAAGGGTGTGTTTGGGTGGATGGATAAGCAAAAACTGTCACCTTTCAAAAGAACAGTTTTAGCTGCGTCAAGGAAAATGCTGGCGAGCGCTTGACTACCAACTCAGTGAACTATTGATCCAGAGGAGCACGGGGGGCGGAATGCATTTATTGGTTTAACTTCCATGCCTTGCGTGTCCTCTTTGCCACGTGACACTGCGTTTCTGTGCCAGGTGCTTGAACGTGTACTACTGCACCAAGGACTGTCAGAGAGAGGACTGGCCTCAGCACAAAAGAGTCTGCAAGACGCTACAGCTGGTGGCCATTGACAGGCTGGTGGAGTGGATGATGTTCACCGGTGAGAAATGAGAAGCGCAGCAGTGAAGATCAGAATATGTAGACTTCATTGATGATGACGACTGAAGAAGAAATGCTCCCGAGACGAGACCTGACTCTCGCAGCGTTTACTTCCACCTTTGTTTGGATTTGAGTTAATGTTCTTCAGCTTTGCATCCCTTATCCTGTGTTTCCTTCCATCCGTGTAGGAGACCTCCCATTACCCACTGAGAAGTGGTCCAAGCCAGCGGCGGAGGTGAGGAACTGGGACGACTGGCTTTCCATGCAGGGAGACCTGACTCCACGTCTGGACGCCATCGTGTCCTCTCCCAACATGGCGGCCCTTTGGAAGAACGCCAGCCGGCCCAAGCCAGATGATTCAGACCTGCGTCAGTCTGTGTGGCGAATTCAGAGCGAGTTTCTCTCCAGGGTTCTCTCAGCGGGGGTGGCCGTAAAACATTTTGGCCTTGACCCGTATGTCAAGCCGCTCACCATTCACCTGGTGGGGGCATCCTACAATGAGACCATGGGTGCCAGACTGACTGACTGTGACGAGCTGAACCGCATGTTCCCCGGGCACCAGGGCCTGGAGGTAGTCATGGTGGGACCGGAGGTGGTGGACGGGCCAATCATGAGGCCTCCTCTGAGGGCGCTTGGCCCCAGGCAGCAGGTCTACATCAGTGCACACAAAGGTCTCTACCATCAGTTTTGGGAAGATATGGTGGAGCAAGAGGAAGCAGCGAAACCAGACGTGGTGGTTGGATTTCATCCTGGTAGGTAAAAGAATAATAAAAAAAAAACTGCTCAAACATTGAAATCATGGCTTGGCTGGAAGACTTCCCCCTCAAAATGCCTTTAAATCAGGCGGTAAAGAGCAGAGTCGCTGCTGCTATAAATAGAAGGTACTCAGCTGAAGTGGTCAGCTGTCTTGGGGAACCAGTGACTTTTCTCCTTTATGGTCATTTCGGGAAACAGAGTGGGCAGGAGACGTATAACTCAGCGGACAGGGTCCATTCATTAGTGCCTGACTTTTACTGGGGATTTGGCTGATTACTGGGGGCAACTGGGAAATCGTATCATACTGTCATTACCTTAACCATTTGAAAGGGGAGACGGAGATCTCTTCTCTTCCCGTGAAGAACGCTGGCATGCAAAAACACTTAGTGCATTCCCGTCCCGATTTTCAGGCGCAGGGCCGGTGATGACATTAACTGATACCGTACTTAAGAAGAATTTACTTGGCAGATTATATCCTGCATCAGCACCAACGGACTGTTTATCTGTGCATCTGTTAGGTCTGTTTGAGAAATAATTAAAGATGCATTTTGTAATACAGGTTTTAAAGTCAGTATTCAGATTCAGACTAATTGACGTGATTCTGAAAGGGTTGACTATATGTTCTTATAAAGATAGCATATGACCTCCAGCATATGAGATGCACATTTCCTTAACTTGACTTTAACCTTCACCAAAGTCTGAAATGAATTTTTTTTTCTTTTTGCCACGCTGCTGAAGAGCTGATTATCAGATCTGTATAAATTGAGGGTATGCTTGATACTTTTAGAACACAACAGAAGTGCCTCCTGCCATTTTTCTTCCCCTGTGCAGCCGACGCCTCTTCGCCACCGACACCAGCCTAGGGCTCACGCCGTCTCACAGCTCGAGCCCTGTAACCTTCAGAGCAGCAATAAAGTCACCAACCCAGCCTCATCCAGAACATTCATCTCAGCTATCACCGCCGGCTCCACCAGAGCTAAATATACAGGAATCAGTCATCCTGCAAAGAAATTCCCCGAGTGCCTGGCTGTGTTTCAGGGCTGGCAGAGCGCTGCATTATGACACTGTTTAAGTGACAGAGGAGTGTGTGTGTGTGTGTGTGTGTGTGTGTGTGTGTGTGTGTGTGTGTGTGTGTGGGGTGGGGGGCGGGGGGCCTGACTGACCACCTTGAAAAACAAGGTGGTCAGTCAGGCCCACAAGGGAGGCATGGTAATGTTAACTGTCAGGTGGTCTGGTCCACAGATAGCTAGCTGATGGAACCATCCATCTCAGACACGTCTTGCTGAGGAACAGACTCTCATCACTGCAGAGGTTTTCTCGGGGCTCCGACTCTCTCTGAAGCCACGCAATTACTGCAGTCATTAACACTCACACTGTATTACTCCTTGCCAGTCCGGCTGCGGCGGGTCCCCGTTAAATATTTTATCATGGGGAGAAGTGGAACCCTGGGGATGCTGCTGCCGTGACATACATTATTCACATTAAAATCCTGTATTTTCTTGTATTTTCCGCTGCTGGAATTTTGCATGAATGAGGCAACACGAGACTAATGGCAAGGAAACACACGAGCAGCCTTGCAACAGTCACACACACCAGTGCAGCCTGCGTTCTAATCTGGATGGAGTTTGCAGCTTTTGGGAAGGGTAGATGTTGCTGTTCTCCACATGCTAATTATTCCAAACTGGCAACATCTGCCTCTTCATTTGTTGCAGGATTATGAACCCACTGTCTGTCTCTTAAATTATCTGAGGTCGTTAAATTAGGCGAGGAAAACTTATTCCCATTAAATGATAACAATAAAATAACTACCAGAAGGAAGCGCGCTGCACTACAGAGACAGTCAGCATATTCTAAATTACTAGCCCTAATATGTATATTTTCAGCTATTGTATATTTTTGATGCAATATTACATTAACATATCAATGAGAATACGTCACAATGAAGATTAAAGTTAAAAGTGGAGGAAAGGAATTAAAAAAAAAAACAGTATAAAATACATGGCATCTATAAACCAGTTGGACTTTGAGGCTTGAATTTATGATTTTTAATTCTCTTTATGGAGGCAACATTTAAAACGTTTATAGATGATGGTATTTAGTGTATTGGTAGCATGAGAAGGATAAACTAAAAAAAGAGTTATTTGTGTTTTTGTTGCAGGTTTCCATGCTAATCGTGGTCTGCTGGAAGGCTGGCTGCCCACTCTTCTGCTACTCAGAGATTATAACATCCCGTCCTTCTTCACAATGTACAGGTGAGTCCGTTTGCATCACGCGCCTGTTTCAAGGATGATGACAAGAAATACATTAATTCCTTAAACATCTCAGTTCTGTGTTCCATAAGCTGGATCTCATCGTGTTTAAATCAGCCCGGATTCTTCTTTTGTCTCTGCAGTGAGACAGAGCTCCAGGCCTCCCTCCAAATACTGTCAGAGCTGGAGATGCACATCAGGGACAGTGGACAGAATCCGTTCACCTCACAGAAGCCAGAGCAGGTTCAGGCCTGCCCGAACAAAACCCCCGTCTACTGCAACTCTCACTACATCTGCTTTCAGGGACTTCTTCCTCGAGAAGATCTCGAGGAACCCAGACCAGAAAATTAAGTCAAAGATAACAGCAAACCTTTTGTTTTTTTTATGGTACACTTTAGAATCGTGACATCCCTGCAGTGATGAACACTGTCTCTTAGATGAGGATGCCAATTCTGGTTCTCTCTTCAAGACTGGGAGGGCACAAAAGGTTACAGACATACTGTATGTCCAGTATAGTCAGAAGGTTTTTAGAACCTTTTAATTTTTTTCTAATGTTGTCATGTTGCTTTATACTTAACAGCCCCCAGACTGGAATCAGTGAAACTCATCCCGGCCTCTCTGTAATAGACTCAGTGATGCTAGGCTCTATCTTAGAATTCTTCATTTGCTACCATCAGAATTCTAGAATTTCATCTAGAAATATAAACAAAAAAAGGAAGAATAAGATTTAAAATTAAGAGTTTTTGTTGCGGATTAAACTTCTGACACACTGCATGAGGATTATTGTGTGACCCAAATATAAAGTCCGCGATGCTGTGATTGGATCAATTGAAAAAGACTGCAGTGCAGACAGACGCACCGTGGATGTAGCTGGTCTGCGGCTTTGGATTGGTCAAAGATGAGCTTTACTGTTCCCTTCAGCTCGATCTCGGTATTGCCCTAGAACAGCTAGAATATACGACAAAAAAATCAAACTAATATAACGGAGTAAAGCTACAATATTTACTTCCAAAATATATTATAATTTAAAATTCAAACTAAAAAAAAATCTAAAAAAAAAAAAAAAATCTCAGATTTTCCGTTTATGTAATGCCTCCATCTAGTGGACAAATGTGAAAACAAAAAAAAAATATATATATACACGCACACACACACCAACAGAATATACTCGGGGCAGTGACCCCCAAACTGGAGGAGTGGCTACCGCAGATCCCTGGAACAACCTCAGACATCTCAGTCCAGAAAAGTGCTGTGCTAGGAACAGCAAAGATACTGCAGGACTGAGGACCCGAGCTTAGAATGGAGGAGGTTGAGAAGGGAATTATTTTTTTAATTTATATATATACAGTGTATATAAATAAAAAAAATATATATATACACATATATATATATATATATATATATATATATATATATATATATATATATATATATGTGTGTATATATATATATATATATGTACATATGTATATATATACACACATACATATATATGTATATATATATATATATATATATACATATATATATATATCTTCTTATATATATACATATATACACATATATATATATATATATATATATATATACATATATATATATATATATATACTCTCTATACATATATATATACATATATATATATATATATACAATATATATATATATATATATATATATATATATATATACATAACTTGAGCTCATAACTTGAGCTTGACGAGGTACATGTGTACATGTGTAGCTCAGTTGGTAAGGCACCGGACTGGTACATGGGGGCACCAGGGTTCAATGCACAGAGGGCACAGCTTGAGTTAATTAAAACACATTTGAGTCTTCTATGTTTAAAATATGATATTATTATATAATATTAATGTCTCAGAATTGGCATGTCAGGAAGCTCCAGGAGCCATCAGACTGAGGCAGCTTTTACTCTGTAGCTCCAGTGCAGTGCGAGCTCAGAAATGTTGTGGAGTGTTCTGGTAAAGGAGAGGACAGGTGCGGCTATATCTGGAAGCAACAGCCCCCCAACAGGCCAGGGCTCTTCTCACGTCTAAAAGCGGCAGCGGCAGCAGAGGACGGTGGTCATAGGGCGGCTCTCAAAATGACGGAATCTCAGAGGTTAGTTTATATGTTCAGGCAGGTTGGACTTTTTAACATCGACCCAACACAAAGTTATAAGTTAATCAATTATTAAATTACTTGAGTCATTTAAATTAATCCACATTTGCAGGATCACAACCGTTGAGAAGTCTGTAATAAAAGCAGCTCGGCATTATTTTATTTATTTATTTTTAACGCTGACATTTTTAATCTTCAGTCCTCCAGAATTTATTTTTCAAATAAATTAGCTCTGCTCTCTCTTAAGCAAACGGTCGGAAAAGGCTTCACAAATTTAGCCCGCATACTTAGAATGCATTAAGATTGTTGAGGAATTATGCAATCTGTTTTCAATTTAGGTAAGCGTATGTTTAGGTTCATCATAAAAGGAACAACAAATTCTTTTTTAAACTGGCTATTGTCTGTTTTACCTTTACGGCTAAAATGATAATCAAAAACAATAATCAAAGTTGGTGACATAATTGAGTGATACATATATTTCAGAGTAATCAGTGACTAATATAATTTTAGGTATAGTTCTGTATCCAGTCGAATAGTCATCATATTATTTCCCAGTCTTCTGTTTTTTGACACTGTTAATCTAAAATGTTGTGCCCCGTCTTGGATTGTGTTCCCGTTTAGCACTGGTCTGCAGACCAGAGATAAACCCATGACCTTTAAATCTCAGAGAGAGATGTTTGAGAAGATGGAAGAATCTTTTAAAATCTGCGCAGGGTGTGAGAAGAGACCAAATCAGCTTTCAAACCCACTGAACCTGAAGCGCTGTGCCAGGTAAAAACTCCAAAGTTCTCCCCCGGGACACACCTGATTAACATCATATTGTGACCCCCCCCCCTTCCCTTGTGCAGGTGCTTGAATGTGTACTACTGCAGTAAAGAGTGTCAGAAGGACGACTGGTCCAAACACAAGAAGCTCTGCTCACAGCTGCGTCTGGCTGCCATCGATAGAGTTGCTGAGTGGCTTTTGTTCCAGGGTAATCAAGCTGTCCACAGTAAAAAAACACAAAAAACAAAACCAGTCATCACTGGCCAGTCTCTAATAAACTTATTCTTTTGCGTCTTCAGGAGCACTTCCCTTCCCTACAGAAAAATGGTCAAGGCCAGAGTCAGAGGTCAAAGGCTGGAACGACTTCCTCGCTCTCCAGGGAGATCTCCCAGCTCACCTGGATCCCATTATAGATGGTAAAATCATGACAAATTTGTGGGCCAACGCGGGGAGACAGCGGCCGGATGACGAGGACCTGAGGCAGTCGCTGTGGAGGGTCTGCAGCGAGTTCTTCTCGAGGCCACTGACTATAGCCTGGGGGATGAGGCTGTTTGGTCTGAAACCTTATTCCAAACCTCTCACCATCCACCTGGTGGGCGCAGGCAACAGCGAGACGCTGGCTGCCAAATTGACAGACTACGACGAGCTGAACCACATGTTTCCTGGACACCAGGGGATCGAGATCGTCATGGTGGGACCGGAGGTGCTGGACGGGCCCATTATGAGGCCTCCTCTCAGGACCTTTGGGCCCAGAAACAGAGTGTACATCAGCGCATACAGGGGCCTCTACCATCAGTTCTGGGAGGAGCTGGTGGAGAGGGAGGAAGCTGCCAGGCCAGACCTGGTGGTTGGATTTCATCCTGGTGAGAGATGATCAATCTGAACAAATCTAAAGTCTAAGGAGAAGCTTTTGTCCTCAAATCTTTATCAGCGCTGTGCTTTTGTGTCAAGGCTTCGATGCCAGTCAGGGTCTGGAGGAGGGATGGCTTCCAACGCTCCTGCTTCTCAGGGATTATGATATTCCAGCTCTTTTCACCACTCTCAAGTGAGTGTGTCACCTCACACATCATGATTGGTTTATTGATTAGATTCATTTTGAGGACTAAAAAGTACAATTTTTAAATTATTTTATCATTTGTTTTGAATATACAGTAAATCTGGAGAGCTGCTTTAAAAAAAAAACATTTTTACAATTGTAATTTTTTTTTTTTAAGTATTTCAAGACCTTCAAGTTACTTGAAAGTACTGAATTTTTTTTTTGTTTATTTATATACGTGAATTGCAAGATTTGGTATCTTTATTAAAAGTGTTTTATAACGTAAATGCTAGAGAAACTATATTGTTTTTAAAAGGTTTTATATTGGAAGTATGGTTTTGGGTTTAACTGATTTTAATAACTGTCTTTTAGTTGCCCAGTTTATCTGTGGACAAGAAGCAAATTGGCACACTGATGTTAGTTATAGTATATTGTAGCGTGTGCATTTGTATACTGAGCATCACACTAGAACTACTGCTCCAGAGAGTATGCAAATGCATCGAGCGTATGTTTAGTCTCCCGAGGTCATTTTCCTTATCTACCAGTGTCACTGATTGTCTCGTCCTCCACCCACAGCGAAACGGAGATGACCTACTCTCTGCAGATTCTACTAGAGTTGGAAATACACATGAAGGGAAGTGGAGCTAACCCGTTTGCGTCGCTCAAGCCAGAAGTGGTGGGTTCGGCCCCCAACAAGCTTCCAGTCTACTCCAACTCTCACTACTTCTGCTTCCAGGGTCTGCAGGAGACTGTTGAGTTTGAGGAACCAGAGGAGCTCTGAGACTATTCTTTTGAACATTAACAGCATTGTTTTAAAATTCTTTTAACTTTAAACTGTTCATCGCTGCTGTGAATTATTACCTTCACCGTTTGCTTTTACTATCTCAACTTTATGGCCCAACAGCCGAGTTATCAAATTTGAATATACTGAATCCATCTGGACTTTTAGCAGAGGTCATAAACCTTTGCAGGAAATATTCAAATACAAGACATGAAATGCTATATCCACCCAGACTCAGCTTTTTGTTACTTATTTTATATTCAGGGTTTAGTTTGGACTGATACAAGAATTTCCCAAAATAAAAAGACATCATGTTATCATAAGGTTACATTAACTGCAGATTCCACACAACATACAATCAACATTCATCATATCCTCATCGCTAACATCAACTAGCGATTTTTAAAGGTTGAAACCAGGTCTACAATGTACAGTATTAGATTGAGAACGGCTCCTACGGTAACAGTGTGCATGTCTGCATATTGACACCTATCGCAGATATAAGGATTGTACCTGTTGTGTTTGTAACCAAAGACACACCAGAGAATGATGGCGAGCAGGTACGACAAGACTGCTGCAATGTTGAACACAAACTCCATCATTTTCAGTCCAAATGAGAGCAGGCACTGCAGCAGCGAGAGCAGATTGAGAACAATAATGGCCACCGTGATGAGGAGGCATCCAAAAAACAGAAGGATGCTGCAGATCATCGCGAAAGGGCGAAAGTGCCATTCTCCCATCACAAAGTGGTCAATGGCCGCAGTGATGATGATACAGGCTATGAAAGCCTCTGACGTGCGAAGGCATCCTCTCATGCTACACAGGTAGCCGGTTGGTGACTTCATCCTCTGCAATACAACGTCTACACTGAAAGCAATTGCGGCCACCAGGGAGAAGATCAAACACAGAATGTTGCCGATGCAGGTAGCGCAGACAAAAACGACTCCAAAGATGATTGTAGCTGAGATGATTATTGTGGCACACACGGTAGTCAGCCCGCAGGTCAGGTCATTCCAGTTGGGAAGAAATGGTGCCAGGAGCACTTGCCAGCTCATGGCCTCCATAACAGTCACAAAGACTGGCACAACAATGCAGAAGAACCAGACAAATTCACACCAGACGCCCCACGGACTCACCATCCAGCCTCTGAAGAGGACAATTACAAGAGCCAAAGTACTGAAGATAATCTCCAGGAGGCGCAGGATGCCATGAATACCACTGAATGGCCCACACATGGTGCTCAGGAGATATGGAGGTTAAATTAGCAAAGAAGAAGCAAAAATGTCCTTGTTGAAGCCAACACACTCTTGAATGTCCTGCTACACGCTGCTACAGATGATCAGTCCTGCATCTGTGGACAGAGTCAAATTCCATACGTGTGACTTGAAGGCACCACACACACACACACACACACACACACACACACACCTCCTTTAATTCAAAGTACTGTTTCTCAAGTAGACTAAACTAAAACTAAAAATAACAATAATGCAATTGACAGAAGTAACGTGTATGGGACATGTATGTAGTTAAGTATGGGACTGAAATATTAATAAACAGAGTCTGTGCTTACTGTAACCGTAACGGTTCTAGGCTGATGCTTTTATTTTGTGTGTTTTTAGTTCTGTTTCCTATGTTGCTGCTACTCTTACTTCTTGTGTCACGGATTAACTGATGCACACCTCAATCCAATCTAATGGCCTGTATATGAGTCCGGGTTCCTCTGACTCCCGTTGCCAGAACGTGTGCATCCAGCCGTTTTCTCTGTGTCTCCTTGTGAGTGCCCTCGATCGTGTTTTCTATCTATTTTCCGAATTAGTTTACGCTACTTGTCCAAAGTTAGATCTCTCTGTGTCAACTGGACTGAAGGGTTTCCTTGAAAACGTTTCGCCCTCTCTCCAGAGAGCTTCTTCAGTTCTAAGTTTGCTGGGTGCAGAGCTTGAAAATATAGCCCTGTGGACCATCGGCATGTTAATGGCCCGGGTGGTCACCTGAGAGTCCTTGGCAGGGTGGTTGGCAGGGTCGTTCACCTAGTTTCGGTTGGGGTGCTTCCCCTTTGTCTGTTGGGTCACATGTTAATGAGTCACCAGGTCTGGTCAGACGGCGTGAATGTTTGGATTGCTGAAGAAAAGAGTGGAGGACTGCATTGTACGTGGGTGACAGAAAGTGCCTTAGTCCACCACCTCTGTTTAAAGATGGTTTTTCCAACTTGACGTGGATGGCTTCCTTGACACCCCTCTCAAACCAGCGATCTTCTCTGTCCAGCACACGTACTTGACTGTCCTCAAAGGAGTGTCCGCTTTCTTTTAGGTGTACTGCTGATTACACCTAAAAGGTTCATTTCCCTGGTCATTTTTGGACATTAAAAGACTTTTACTGCAACTGCTGGAACTTCCGCTTGTGGGTCCAGACTCGGTTCCACTCGTAACCGTAGGATCTGGTCCCAAGATGGATCCAACGGAGCTAGAATCCCTTCAGCATGCAGCAAGTCCAGCCATGGTGGGTCCAGAGATCTCCAGTCCAGGCAGTAGGGCCAAACTCGCCTCACCCCGAAGGAACGTGAACGGAGGTTTATTGGAGGACCCTCATCAACTGTTGCATCTGGTGATATCCATGGAGGATTTCCAATAGTGGAACTATTGGACTCGCTTAGTTGGTCTATTTTGAATTCTTTTACTTTCTCAAGGTCCATCTAAAGCTTTTTACTTTTCCCAGCAAGGCTTTAAAACACACTGTATGGGATGATCTTGTTCATGCCCCTGTAGATTAACCCAATTTAAGGATAGCTGAATTCTTCAAAGTAGGAGGGGCATTCCCCCCCCCCCCATTGATAGTTTGTTCATTCTGCTAATTTTCCGCTGTTGGTTGCGGCAGAAGAGACTTTTTCTTTGCTAAAAACCTCCAAGGTCGTGATATTCCTGAGGAACAGCGGCAAGGTCTGGAGGTGAGACTTAAGTCATTTTAGAATGGGAGACGGGAACAGCGGCATGCAAAGAGTGGTCATGACAAGACGCGTGCCAATTGATGACCTAGGAAGTAGGTTTGTATTTTTATAAAAATGTAAATTTCTGGCAAAAACGGCGCAAATATGATGCCTTAAAAACTGGGATACCCCTGAATATTTGTATTTTACTGTATATGTAAATATAATGTGATGTGTAATTGGAAAATCCCCTTCCCAGTTTGACCAGCATGTTGTCTTGGTAACTTTCCTGACAGTTCCTAGTTGCACAAGCATTTCACTTTTTTTTTTTTTTAATGCATTTTTGTAATTCTTGTAAAAACATTTAGTGGCCATGTTTTCTTTGGTCAAGCAATGGTATCTTGCACTACAATTTAACAAAGATGAAGCAAGTACATGTTTACAAGTTATATCATCTCAGTTGAGAAATTTTTATATGGTACGAATTGGCTGTGTATTTGACTCGGTGTCTGTTTATAATTTTGAGAATTTGGTAACCTTAATGTCTCAAACACAAAGTTATGATGGCACAATATGTGTATTTAAAAGACAAAGGACTAGGCTGAAGGGCTTCAACCTAGTATTTTTTTCATTCGCCTGGATTCCTTTGTAGAAACATGCTTTTATTAGAACAATCCTTTGAACATTTTAAGATTAACACAGAACTTTACTGTGCCTTTTCATCACCCTTTTCCGTTTCATGCAGAGGTCACAGTTGACCAGCAGATGTCGCCATACTTGTATCAAATGCTTCGAAACCTTTTCAACACAATTGCTTCAGATTACATGGTTGAGAAAGCTTCGGTTTCTCCATCACTTAAGAAAACACGATCGAGGGTACTCACAGCGAGACACAACGAAAACGGCTGAATACAAACGTTTGGCCACGATAGCCACTGGAACCCGGACTTAAATACAGGCCATGATTAGATTGAATTCAGGTGTGCACCAATTAGTCCGAGACACAAGAGTAGCAGTAACACAGATAACTCAACTAAAAACACACAAAATAAAACAGCCTAGGACCGTTACACTTCATGAACTACGTAATTAGTATTTTTTTAATCCACCAGGAAATAGTGACGTGCACACATTATTTAATTCTGCTCGCTAATAAAATTATATTCAAAGTTCTGAATAAATCACAAAAATATTGGTAAAGTACAGAAAATTATCACATTTTTAGCACAAAAAACATCGCAATACAAGTATAGTCTATGAAACACTGTAGTGATATATTTGTAATAACTAATCTTTTTTATATATAAATAGTGATTGTTACGCATTGTAGTTGTATAATCAAAAGGGAACTGTCGCTCTGAGAATTGTTCTTTTGTTCTGTTCTGTTGTCAGGACTAGTAAGTCAGTCGGACAGTTGGGCTGTCGCCTGTTTCTGGGGAAGGTAAATGCAAAGCACCAAGCGGAAGTTGTTGTCAAGTGAGGTTATGAGGTATACTAATAACTAAACTGCAAGATCGAAAAATATGTACCCGTTTTTTTAGTCTAAACGTGTGAATAATTAAATAATAACTCTGGAGGAAGCCGTTGCCTTGCTGGAACTATATTTAGTTGTAATGATAATTTCATTTTCTTGGGCTATATATTTTATATTCGTTTCGAAGCCATTGCTTGGGAAAAATTAGCTAACACTAGCAATGGGTCGATGACAGTAACTACTGTACAGTACAAGTGCTTTATTGAACAAAGCCTTGCTTCCTGCACTGGCAAATGAGTGAACGGGCCAAATGGATTTCTCCAAATTCTTGGACGATGATTTTGATGTTAAAGACTGGGTCAACGGTGCCTTTAAAGTGGTACAGAAGGAAGCACCGGGGAAGGCAGACACACACGCAGCCACACTGGTCATGAAACTCCAACTGTTCATCCAAGAAGTCAACAATGCCATCGAAGGTGATTCAGTAGAGTAAACGTTTGATTTAACTCTTGATTTCTTAGTTTCTACTTTAAGGGTGAAATTACAATTATTTGTATGCTACAACATCTCCTCACTTTTGTCTAAAGGACTATTGTATTTCTGTATTTAGAGACAAGTAATCAAGCACTCCAAAATATGCCCAAGGTGTTGCGAGATGTGGAGTCTTTGAAACAGGAGGCTTCCTTCCTCAAAGACCAAATGGTTCTGGTCAAAGAGGACATCAGAAAATTTGAGCAAGACACTGTGCAGTCTATGCAGGTCTGTACATTATAAACCACTCTGCTATTTATACATAAATGTATTTTTAAACTTTTCAATGCGACTGGGCTTCATCTGACCAGGTTCTAGTGGAAATAGATAAAGTGAAGAGCCGCATGCAGCTGGCAGCTGAAGCTCTGCAGGAGGCAGACAAATGGAGCACACTGAGTGCTGACATTGAAGAGACCTTTAGAACACAGGTAAAAACAAATTATTTTTTATGGCTTGCCTTTTTGTGATTTTGATCATGAACTTTAATCAGTTCAATGAAATTAGAACTAAAGAGAAATTTATCCTTCCATTGTAATAAAACCTGAATAGTTTTATTGTTATACAAGGGGATAGCGTTTCATTTAAGTGTGCAAGTGTATAGCGTGCAAGTAGCAGCCTTGAATTAATTTTAATAATTTTTAGCTTAAGGACCTTTTTAATACGTAAAATATTGAGATGTTATGTTAACATTTTCTACTTTTTTCAGGACCTTGCACTAATTTCTTCCAAGCTGACCAGCATGCAGAGCAGTCTTGCCATGTTGGTAGACACTCCAGATTACTCTGAGAAGTGTGTCCACTTGGAGGCTCTAAAAAACAGACTGGAAGCCCTGGCCAGTCCACAAATTGTTGGAACTTTTAACTCATTGTCTACAGGCAAGAGTGCAATTAGTTGCTGTTAATTTCTTGAGTATCATGCTAACCTTCATTTATATCTCTTCTTTGATAGATCGCGCCAAGCTTTTCGTCAAGATATTCACAGAGATTGACAGAATGCCGCAGCTCCTCGCCTACTATTACAAGTGTCACAAGGTAGATTCCATTTAATTCAATTCACCTTTATTGTTATAGAATCTGTTATGATCATAATATGTCTGTAGGCTACGTTACTGGTACCATTATAAAAGAAGTCAGCCCAGAATGTATGTGCGTGCATCTCTAGGGGCAGTTGGTGAGCATTTGGCAGGATCTCTCTCAGGGTGATCTCAGTCTGAATCAGCAGCTGTCTGAATTCTATGACACCTTGCTCTCCACGTGGCACTGTCAGCTCCAGTGGACCAGCCAGGTGGGACGTGCTACTCCTAGTATTATGGCCGACATATATTGAATGATTTACAGTCAATTTGCTGCTTTTTACACATTCACAAACAGGTATTCAAGAATCCTTACGAGGTGGTGACAGTGTTGCTGATCCAAACATTGGGAGCAATGGTCCCGTCCATTCCTGTGTGCCTGAACACAGCTGTGGAGCGTGCAGCACAAGAACAGCGCCTTGACACCCTGCTGGAACTCCACAACATCACATCCACCTTTGGGCACAGCCTTGAAACCGCCATGCTGCCACACCTCGGTCTGGGCATGGACTCGTCCTCCATGACTCCACATTTAGAAAGAGGTTGTTCCAACATTCAGTGTTTTTTATTTGATGTGTTTTTTGCTCCAGGTGAGAGTAATCTGCTGAAGGTAAATGAGTTGGTGTATGCACTGTATGACCCCTACAAGTCTTACCAGCTGCAGTATGGAGAACTGGAGGAAGCTCATCTCCTTATCCAGATCAGCGCTGTACCTTTGGTTAGACCCTGCACGCAAACCTACGACCGCAGTTGTGATTCATTCCTGTTTTCAGCTTCAATTTTCTGTACAGATGCAGCTCTTTTTCTCCTGTCTTTAGGAACACGGTGAGGTGATTGATTGCGTGGAAGAGATGAGTCACTCCGTTGGTAAGCTGTTTGGCCTGGCCAGTTCTGCAGTTGACCGCTGTGTCAAACTAACCGATGGACTGGCCATCCGTGGCCTCCTCAAAGCCCTCAAAGCTCTCTTCACAAAGTAAGTCTTCTTCATTGTGTTATTTAACAATGTAATCATTTTGCCTCCTTTTTGCGTATTTTTAGAACGTTAGCCTGATTTTTACTGAATGTGAACCCATTCTTTTTCTAGATACGTGTCTGACTTCTCGACAACGTTGCAGTCAATTAGAAAAAAGTGTAAACTGGAAGAAAGTCCAGGTTCATTTTTGTTCCAAGAGGACTGGACAGCCTTCCAAAACTGTGTCAGGTAAATGTTCTGTTTTACATCTGAGACTTATTGTACTACGTGACTACCATCGAAATTGGCCTTCACTGTTTTGTGTTGCCTTTTACAGGATTATATCTACTTGTGGTGAATTACTCAGACAGTGTGGAGCCTTTGAACAGCAGCTGTCAAATAAGTACGATTATCTTTTTAGTTTTCATAACCCAAGTTTTACACTTACTGCGAATCTTTAGAATTCAAAGGTCAAGCTCTCAGCAAGTCAGTGTAAGATGTTTGGGAGATTTGCACACATTCTCTGAACATTTTAAATCCTTCTCATAGGATACTTAGTACAGCAGGTAAGTATTTATCAGAGTCATACAGCCCACGCAGCCTGGCCGGTATCCAGGAGGCCAGCTCTACAGAGAGGAAGAGCACCACCAAGAACCCCTGGCAAGAGTACAACTACCTTCAGAGGGGAAACGCGGCTGAATACAACAGCTTGATGGAGGTCCTTTACTCCCTAAAGGTACAGAGTTTTTCAGTGCCATAACATTTAGGACTGTCTACAGTTTTTCAATTCACAGCCGTTCCCTTTTCCCTTGTGTTACAGGAGAAGGGCACGGGTAATTCCAGCCTGCTGACGGAACCCAGATCTGCCCTGACCAGACTCAACCAGCAGGCCAACCAGCTGGCCTTTGACTCAGTTTTCCTGCAGATCAAACACCAGCTCTGCCTTGTGTCCAAGATAGAGGTGATTAAAGTTCCAAATGTCTACACAGCTCAATTCATGCAGAGGAGTGTGGTTTTGTTCCGTCGGACTCATGTTGTCTTGTTTCTCATTCAGAAACACGAGGCACCTGGTTTTGGAGAGAGCTACACAGAGGACCTTCCCACATTCAGCCTGTCACCGCAAGAATACATCACAAATGTCAGGGTTGACTCACATATGAGCTGTATTTATGACTCACATATGAACTGTATTTCATTTATACTCCCAAACACTGGTTATATTAAATAATTTTTTTTTTCCTTCCAGATAGGGCAGTACTTGATGTCTTTGCCCCTCCACTTGGAACCGTTTGTGACTCAGGAGGACCCGGCACTCGAGATGGCCCTGCATGCCGGGAAGCTGCCATTCCCTCCAGAACAAGGTGACTGTTATTTCTACTGTGACGTGTCCTATTTTCCTTATTTTCCAGCTCTGTCTCCACCTAATATCCAGTGCAACTGACAGGAATACAGGAAATTGTGCACTTCCTGGAGGGGAAAAAGTGTATGAATCTTGTTTCCTCTCTGCCTTTAGGTGATGACCTTCCTGAGTTGGACAACATTGCCGACTACTGGCTGGGCTCCATCGCTAGGGCAACAATGCAGACTTACTGTGACGCCATCCTGCTTATCCCCCAGCTGAGCATACGTTCAACCAAACAGCTAGCCACAGACATCGGTACACTAACCAGATATTCTAGATGTTTTTTGTTTGTTTGGTTGGTTTTCTTTTTTTTTTTTTTGGTTTTTTTTTTTTTTCAATTTTCCCTTGTGTTGAATCTTCCATGCTTTATCCACAGACTACCTGAGTAATGTGATGGACGCTCTGGGACTGCAGCCCTCACGCACCCTGCAGCACATCGTCACCCTGCTGAGAGCCAAACCAGAAGATTACAGACAAGCTGCCAAGCTGCTGCCCCGGCGACTGGCCTCCACCATCGCAGGGTTGCGCAGCATTGACTACTAACGTCAAGTAGACTCAGAACAGCATCCTCGCATGCCAGAACCTGACCTGTTGATTTACATGACAAGACATTAGCTGTCAAATGTAAGACTTCAGCATTTACGGATTCAAATCCCCTCCAACTGGGATTATTGAGAATGTTTAAGAGATTAAAATCAGGGTGATTGTTCATTTATTAATTACTTTAAACGAATGCCTTCAATTTAAGACAAAGGCTTAAAGTGTCTTCACTTTCCATGGGAATGTCTTTATTTTTGTGTTGTTGGGGAGCAGATGAACCAACAAAATGTATGTTGGGGATGTCTGACAGCTTTGATGGGTGTGTCAGTTACTTGTCACATTAATAATTTTATATTAGAGGCTGATAATTGCTGCAGATATGAGTTATTTTGCTTTTCTGAGCTTTAAATTGTGCAGCTGTCCTTTAAGTTGGAGAGGTAGTATGGACGGTACTGGTACTTATCTATGTGGGAGCCTTGTTCTGTTTTTCATGCAATATATTGAAAATCTTCATATGCCATCAATATCGTAGCGAAGCTTTTTGTGTTCACTTTTCACTGAATTATGTTTTCTCTTTAGGTGAAGTGTGAAATGTAATAAATTTACAGTTTAATACATGCACAGCATTTCTGTTTTCATGTCGTTTTGTGACAAATTTGTGGACAATCTCTAAAATAAGCTGCATTTTCACCTGTTTCCCTTTAATGTACAATTAGGGATTAATCATTAAAGTGATTCTTCAATCAAACCTTTTACACACTACCTATGACGTACTTAAATACTTGCATCCAATACCAGTACTAAAGATTCATCAAATCTGTGACTTGCTTTGTGTATACTTTGTACAGTTTTAGGTGAAAGTGAATAAAAATGATGAAGCAGATTTAGGTAATAGTTCCGATGATGTGTTAATACGATGCTATTGCTGCACATCCCTTTTGGAGAACATGATGGAGTGTGATCCCTACCTGCTCCCCTCCAACATGGACCAGTGTTTGGTCCTGACGTCAGCCGTCACCGCCCTGCCTGCAGTGTCGCTGATGGAGACGGCGGAGGCGGCCTGGCCGTGAATCCTACCCAGACGAGCTGTTCGGGTGCCCGAAGAGTAAAAACAAGTGCTTTAAATCAAACCTGGACGTGGACACCGACACCAAGCTTTTAAGTTGCCGCGCAAGGATGGAGATTCTCGGCGGCGGAGGGGCCGCTGGCAGCGGCCGACCGCGGGGCAGCGGCGGTCTGTGCCGCACCGGTCGGGATGTTCCTCACTTCGGGAAGACATTAAACGGGTAAATATTGTTAAGTGTCGTACAGCTCCGTCGGTCAGATCATCGAAGCTGAAGAAAATTTCCAATTGGGTGGAGCCACAATTTATTTTATAAATGAGGAGGAATTACGTCTGAATGTAAAGGTGTTTTAATCATTAGGATCTGTATTGTTTTTCATACTGAGCTGCCTTGTTGGTGCATCTAAACAAGGTGATGTTATGTCACCGGACCGACTGGAGGCAATGGCCGCCTGCTGGTATGGGTCTACCCCAAGCCTCCATGTAAATCTGCCAGAAACAGGCTGTTTATGCAATCCGATGCGGTGTTGCATGCGGGCTGGTTCGATATCGCCGTCTCCGTATGATCCTCAGAGCTCCAGTGAAAAATGCCCAGGCCTCATGTAGAGCAAGTGTGAGAGCTGCGGGTGTACGGGGATGGGGAGATGCTCTGAGCAGGGTGGAACCGTGTCGGTGTTTCAGGTGTAAATAAAGCCGGAGAAAACATTAGTGCGATCATGTCGACAGTCGTCAGCAGCAAGGAGAAGAAATCCTTCAGCAAGAAGCTCTTCCGCAGGAGCTCGGTGCGCTCCGTGGGGAGCTTCATGAACAGAGTTCTCCGGACTCTGTCGACCCTTTCTCATTTCGGCACCGACGAACAGGCCGCTGAGGACGAGAAGGACGACGCGACATCGCTGCAGACCACCACTGGGGGGTCTCTTCCGTCCGACGACAGCGACTGCGGGGGGTTCCCCTTCGGCGACAAGGTGCCAGGTGTCGCCGGCCTCAAGAACCACGGCAACACCTGCTTCATGAATGCCATCCTGCAGTGCCTGAGCAACACCGAGCTCTTCGCCGAGTACCTGGCCCTGGAGCAGTTCAGGATCGGGGACACCGCCGGCACCAACGACAAGGCCAAGTCCAGCGGAGCGCCGGTCCAGAAGAAGACGGGCCAACAGCCGCAGGAGGCGGGGGAGGTGACGGAGCAACTGTCCGGCCTGGTTCGAGCTCTGTGGACCTTTGAGTACACACCTCAACACAGCAGAGACTTTAAGGTAAGATGTGCATCCAAACTGAAAACTGCATTCAAGAGTAGTTTTAAATACATTTAATTCAAGATTCCAGTGTCTCTTATTTATTAATAAAAACAAGCATTAATCAGGTTCCATAATCAGAACTTCACACTCATTCTCAGTGTAATATCAAACTCAAAATAAAGCTTTTTATCTAAAAAAAAAAAAAAAAAAAAATCCAGTTGGCCAAAACACTTGTCAATAGACTGTTATTATTTTGCTTCTTTTTAAAAAGAAATTTCACCTCAACCACTAGTGTTCCAGCGGCAAAGTGGGCCTGTCACACGCAGAGTTGCTCTTTTGTATACAGCATTTATTTTGAGCACAAAAAAGCTTTCAGATGCTCAAAAACAAGAGACCAACCTCCACACAGCACAGTGTTTCTATTTTTGTCACTTATATTGTCGCCAGTTGCCAGCCGGAAAAATTATTTAGTTTCGTACAGCTTTTTTGATTGACTGAATCACTAATAGTAATCAAGGATTAGGATTGCGCTTCAACTCCATCCAAACATTTCAAACGTCGATATTTTTAAAAGGCTTCATAGAATTAATGAAATAATCAACAGGAACTGGGTTTTGCCCTCATGAGCGTGATCTATGCAAATCATAAATTATTCAGTCAATACTAAAATTGATCATTTGACAGTGAGGCTGAATGTGACACAGATGCAAGAAAGAGAATATTTTTTCTTCCTATAAATACCATAAATCTTAAAAAAAATCATTTTAAAGAAATGTTTTAATATTAAAAAAATGTCAACATCAGATGAGCCAAAACACAATATCAGACACTATTATCTATATATTTCTGTTTTTGCCAGAAATCTTTTGAGAGACCAAAAAGTTCATCAGCCAAAAAATATTGTAGAGCAAAAACTGAGAATGCTGACTGACTCAAAAAACGATATTTATATAAAAAAGACTTATTCCAGTATGAGTCCATGCGCTCATATGTTGTCAACCCTAACCCTAACCCCCCTTCCCAGCATTAGGCAGCGTTTTCCCTGGTTTTAGAAAGCTTCTCCAGGCTGGCGCCTCACCATCACTTACACCTCTGCTGACCTTTTGGAATGTGCTGATCATCAACATCTGAGTTAAATGTGCTAAATATTTCATGGGGCTGTGCTGTCATCCATGGCAGATGTGGATGGGTGCTGTCTGACTACAGCTGTACCTGTTTTTTATTTTCCCTGCAGAACGTGGTGTCTAAGAGTGCCATTCAGTTTAAAGGTAACTCCCAGCATGATGCCCAGGAATTCCTCCTCTGGTTGCTGGATAGAGTTCACGAAGACCTTAACCACATTGTCCACCCAGATATCAGACCTCAGAAGGTACCCAGCCACTTGCAGCACAAATATTTGCAGTACTTTATTTGTGCCTGAATAGTTTCACTCTGCAGGGGCATGATTTCATACTTGTTTGTCATATATTTTTACACTCTTCTCTTTTTCCAGCCTCCAGTAGAAGAACAAAATGCCCCTGAAGGATCACCACTACCAGCACCGGGCTCTTTTGTACAGGAGTTGTTTCAGGCACAATACAGGTAAATATTCCATCATTTACTGCTGAGAGCACGCTTTTGTACCAAGTGTAGCTGTCATTTACCGGTAAATATAACCAATGCAGTATAAAACGTCATTCTCCCGCTAATTACAGACCTGAGTGTGTAAATATTTTTTCTTCCAAATCATTTGGTTCCCATTTAATAGGTTTTTCCCCACGGAATTTTAAGGCATTAGACAAAATGAAGGATACCCACTTCATGTCTTTATGATAAATATGAAGCAGCAGTCAGTTAGCAGAAGCTAAAACAGGACGACATATGGTACAAAAATGCAATAAGAAGTTAACCTTTATTCTACTCTTAGCCATCTTGCTGTTATTACTGCAGGCTGCATTTTAAAATCCCCATCATGCCTTTGTGTAGGTCATCCCTGACTTGCCCTCACTGCCAGAAACAGAGCAACACCTTTGATCCTTTCCTTTGCATCTCACTGCCAATCCCAGTACCTCACACACGGTAAGGTGACTCTCATCAACCTAATTTATAACTGTGAGAATATTAATCAGACTAAAAAGAAGTCTCTGGATCTAAAAAACACACCGAGATAACTTACAGATGGAGCCTGGCATTCAAGATAAACCCAGCTCAGACAAATGCCATGAAAGTTCTGACAGGAGAAAGCTAAAATTAGACGTTGTCTCTCTGCAGGAGTAGTTCTGAAACAGCCAGTTAACTCAGTCCTTCTGTGTTGCAGGCCACTGTATGTGACGGTGGTGTATCAAGGAAAGTGTTCCAGCTGTATGAGAGTTGGGGTGGCAGTACCTTTGTCAGGCACCATGTCCAGGCTGAGAAAAGCTGTGGCACAAGAGACCAAAATCCCTGCACAACAGGTGCCATTTTAATGATTTCAGGATTATTTATGTAGAAAATTAAGAGCATTACAAAAGTGCTGAAACTTGACCACAGGATGTTTTCAGTGGCTCATCGGTGGTTTCGTGCTTTTAGATTGTCCTTACTGAAATGTACTATGACGGCTTTCATCGCTCATTCTGTGACGACGATGAAGACCTTGATGTGATCCAGGAGAGCGACTCCATTTTTGCCTTCGAGACACCAGAGTTATTCAGACCAGAGCAGATCCGCTCCAAGCGATGCGGTACCTAGAAATGACTTTCTATATTACTGCTAATGCTATATTATGTCAGCAAGACTCCAGATTAGATTAGAAATGAACTGAAATGTATTAGACTGACTTTTGCTGTATTTTAATCTTTCAGGAAGCCCACATGCTAATCTCAATCAGAACAACCTAAAGTATGCAGGTACAGATAATAGGATTTCTACACAAATACAAGAACTTACAAGCCCGCCTCAGAGTCCTAACAAGAACAGCGGTCAGGCAGAAAAGATTGTCCTGCTGGTGTGTAACAGAGCCTGCGCTGGACAGCAAGGACGCAGGTACTGAGCAAAAAACGTGACTTTTACAATCTTAAAGGGCCCCTAAAAACAACTGCAGACGAAACTGTCTTGTTTTTCTGAAACCTGCAGATTTGGTAATCCTTTCATCCTGTATTTGGAGCGCACAGTGACATGGGATGTACTTCAGAAAGAGATCTTGGAGAAAATGCGACACCTTTTACGCCCTGGCGTCTTTGTACAGGTATGTTCTCCTTACATCTGCAGCGACTGATTATAACATCCTTTCTATAAAAGTCATTCTTGGACTTTAGGTTGGGCCGTTTACTCTGCGAGTGGTAGGCGTGGTGGGAATCACTTATCTGTTGCCTCAGGAGGAGCAGCCACTCTGTCATCCCTCCGTGGAGAGGTAATGCCACTCCCAACCACCAAGGGGCAGTATTACGAGCCCAACACTGGCCAATGCATCTTAAAACTGGCTCAAAAATCTAACGCTACGTGTTTGATTCTGATCACCCTCATTAAATTCAATGCACAGGGCCTTCAAGTCTTGTGGACCGGGAGGACCGCCTCATGTCAAAATTGTTGTTGAGTGGGACAAAGAGACAAAAGACTAGTAAGTACAATCTGTCCCAGACAGTGGCACTGTTCAGACTTTATAAAGCAAGGATCTACAAAACTACATTTGTGCTTGTGTGATGGCGTGTATGAAGCCTCTGTTTTACACGTCCACTCACAGTTTGTTCAAAAGGACTGAGGATGAATACATCCCGGATGCTGAAAGTGTGCGTCAAGTAAAGGAGCAGCACCAGCAGCCCCAGACCTGCTCACTGGCCCAGTGCTTTCAGCTGTACACCAAAGAGGAACAGGTCAACGCATCACATGCTTGCATTAACTTAAGACTTTTGATTTATCTCTTGCTGTGTGCTAACTTCAAATGCCAATCTCTGATTCCAGCTTGCGCCGGATGACGCCTGGCGCTGTCCGCACTGTAAGCAGCTTCAGCAGGGCAGCATCAAGCTCAGTCTGTGGACCCTGCCAGACATCCTCATACTGCACCTGAAACGCTTCAGACAGGTACTACTGTTGAGACAGTCTTGCAGGAACTGCTCATCATGGAACTTCATCATGTTACATGTCTCAACTTCAGGATGGAGATCGACGAATGAAGATTCAGAACATGGTGAAGTTCCCTCTCATCGGTATGGACATGGCACCACACATGGTGAAGAGAAGCCAGAGCAGCTGGAGCCTCCCTTCTCACTGGTCGCCATGGAGACGGCCTTATGGGATGAGCCGAGACCCAGAGGACTACCTTTATGACCTGTATGCAGTGTGCAATCACCATGGGACCATGCAAGGAGGACATTACACAGGTAACTGGATCAGAACACCCTGGACTGCGTGTTTGCTGTTGATTGACTGGTTTAATCATGGTTATGTGCTGTTTCATAGCTCACTGTAAAAACTCCATCGATGGGCAGTGGTACTGCTTTGATGACAGCGATGTTCATCCCATATCTGAAGACGACGTATGCAAGCAGACTGGATACATCTTGTTTTATCAAAGACGTGCAACTGTTCCATCCTGGTCTGCCAACAGCTCTGTTGGAGGTAATTGTCTTGTTCTTTGGTGAATAATCAGTGGCGCTGTATAGTACTTTGAGTATCACTAAACTGTTTGCATCATTTGTATCATAATTGATGCTACACCCCTAATATCCATCTGCTGTCTGGGAGTTTAGGATCAACCAGTTCCTCTTTGTGTGAGCACTGGATTAGCCGGCTGATAGGCAGCCGTCCTCCAAGCCAAGCCTCATCTGGTTCATCCCGGCGCACCTCACTGGCCTCCCTCTCCGAGTCTGTAGAGTTTGCTGGTGAACGGAGCGAGGACGACGGTGAGAGACCCATCTGAAAACACACAATGTTGTTATATGTTTTCAGTTTAGCAAACAGGACAGTAATTGCGAATAATTACTTTAAAAGTCTCTTACTGTTGTCTGACTCGCAGGTTTGTTCAGTCGGCCAGTAGTAAGAGGCATGCAAAGACAAAATTTCTCCTCCAGATCTTCCATTGCCAGCCCACTGGCGCTCAGTGAAAATGGTACCAAACCATTGTGGGCCCACTCTGCTAAGCTCCAGCTGCGCTCCAACTCACCCTCACGCTTCTCCCTGGAATCTCATTCCTCCTCCCCAACACTGGAAAGGATAGGAGAGGTGGTGGATACGGTTCTATCCACATCCTGTTTCACTGGTTCACCTAAGTCGGAGAAGACGCTAGGGGCCAAGTCGACCCTTCCATCTCTGAACAGCAGTCCAGGCAATAAACGGCTGATAGAGCATCTTCACTCAAAGGCTTTAGCACAAGCGGAACAGAGGAACACCCTTCAGCCTGGGGATAACAATAATGTGGCTGCTGGTGCTGAACAGGTCAGCCCTCGCCACGGGGCAGCTGCAAAGGAAGCAAAACAAAGACATGGTTCTACAGAAAGTGTGAAAAGGAGCTCAGCAAAGACTGGGTTAGAGAGCGAGAGGAGTCCAAAGAAGCGTCCTGCAACCTCCTCGACATCTTCCAGCTCGCTTTCTCCTGCGTCTCCTGCCAATGACAAGCTACCGCCTCGATCACAAGCTAAGAGTGCAGCATCAGCATCAAAGGACAAAAGCGATGCACCACCTAAAAGTAGCAAAGCTGGCTCTTCGAGAACTGCGACCCCTTCTAAGAAAGGGTCATCCCAAACCTCGGAGGCATTACACGCTGAACCCGTCCAGCAGAAGAAGGGAAGCTCCCCAGCATTACACGGCTCACAGCCTCAGCGAAGGTCTTCACCTAGAGGAGCGGGTGAAAAAAGTTCTGTCTCAGGACGGACGAGGATTCCAGAAAGGAGCACTAGCCGTGATTCACGAACTAATGCGGCTCCAGAGAGGAAGACTGGGGGTCCTCCCACAAAGTCGAGTGCTGCAGGTCGAGCAGAGGGCAGAATGGGCCGCGCTTCAGAGAACAGAGCTGTAGGCAGGAGCTCCAGCAGTAGCTCCTCGATGACTAGCCTCCGATCTTCAAATGCTGCTGTTGCTTCCTCTGCAAATGCAGCCCCACCATCAAGGGGACCACAGAGGAGCAGCAAAGCAGAAGAAAAGGGGTTGTCCTTCTTTAAAACTGCCCTTAGACCCAAAGAGACGCACAAGTCAGCTGATGGTGGAAAAACAGGGGTGGAAGATGCTAAAGGAAGTTCTGAGGTTGTGGGTGGGGATACAGTTAAAGAAGGAATCCCAAACGGGGTCGGTAAGAAAGCTCAGAATGTGGCCTCAGAGGCCAAGAATAATTCAAGTAACACAGCCAAAGACAAGGAGTCCATTAAGGCATCATCTTCAGCGAAACATTCATTGCTTCCCTCTACAAAATCTAAGATTTCTGGAGCAGAAACAACCTCTCAGCCCCCAGCAAAAGACCTTTCAAAGAGAGAACCTGCTAAAAAGACAATACAGTCGAGGAAGATCCCCATTAACTCTACACAAGCTAGCCAGAAGGGCAAGTGAGTCTCTTTCAAAGGCCTGACAGAATCACTAGTGCAGCTTTGAGTTCTTTATACCACCTAGGCCCTGTGTCTAAAGAACATCTTTAACCCTGCAGTCTTACAGTGGTTACCAGCTGCCATGTCAGACTTTCACTGTACACAGCGTTTAACAGATATTTAGGAATGGATCTGAGAAAAGAGGAATATCATTGTGTATTGTAAATAAGCATGGACTGCACATGTCTGGAAGTTATTGCCTTGCTCTGTCTGTAGCATAAATGAGAGGATCTGAGGAAGAAAGTGACTTTGACAGAGTTGTGGAGATCAAATATGGACTGACCAGTCACCAAAGGAAGTTTACTGGCATTTTTAACTCATTAATACACTTAAAATTTTAATGATTTCCAAAAATCTTTATGTACAGCTCTCCTACAATATTGAGAGCCATATGTCATCAGTGCCTCAGATAATCAAATTACTTAATCTAAATCATATAACTGCAGGTGTTGATATAAATTTGTAATTCAATTTTAATATTTATCAAGCACTGAAAATGTTGTTTCCAGTAAAACGCAATGGAAGCCTGTTTGACTGCTGTTTACATATGCTCCTTGATGTAGTACATGTGCAACAGCTTCTAAGATGTGTTTTTGTGCATCGCAAACCACAACTGTCAACACTAGCCTGAAGAGGATTGCAGGAATTAAGCATGTGTTGTTGCTGTTACATGTCTGGAGACCTTGCTTTCTTGTGTAGTTCTTGTACTTCTTGTGTTTCAATAACCACTGACCCCCATCACAGTCTCCGCCCTCCAGCTGCTGACACCAACACGTAAAGGGATAGTTCAGGTTTTATCACAGGTCAGATTTGAAGACATTTGAGTTGCTTGTTATTGTTAACAGAAGGTGGTGTGGCGAGGCCGAATCGGGCCTCATTTACCATGATGGGATGTCGGATTAACAGTCAATTGAGTCTGTAATTTGTTAGTGCACAAATTATTTCTTCATAGTTCTGCCATAAGAAGTGATTATATTAAATGTCCAGTTCTCCAAAGAGCTTGCCTCATAGGCATCTCTGAAACAGTTTTAAAATAATAATAATGTCTTTTCGACTCAGTCAAGGAGAGGACAGAGCCATCTGCTGCTTTTTGTTTTCCTCTCACAAAACAAAAAAAGCAAAAACCTGAACTATACCTTTAACCAGCGGGGCCAAAACTCCTCAGACTGCCAGACATCACCAAACATTCCTCTCAGTTGAACACGTTTCATTCAGAAATCACATCTGCACTGACGCCATTCAAAGACAGCTGGGTTGTCTTTGCTCAGATGCCACAAGGGAACACAGAGCATTATGGGAGATCTGGCTTTATAGGTGACATCACAGCTTGCATTACAGATTACACCAGGACCATACACCAACGCAAATCTACAAAAGCCATCGCCACTCGTGACGTATATGACAGTTGTTGCATGAGATAAAAAAGATGCTACTGCATGCACTTAACTATGCAAATGGATCTGCTAATGCCCACACTGCGTGTGTAGATGTGCTTCTCTTTGATGTGTACATACATATATTTCTAACTGTATATTTTTCCAAAAGCCAGCATCAGAGAGCATGTGAGCATTGTTTATTAAAGCTTAGTTTGCACATTTCTTCAAAGTAATATCTACATTTTGTATGAATGGTATAGCTCATTAATGCCCTCAAAGTAAACCAACTCACTTGCAAATGAATGTTTACTGTATTGTTGTCTTTTGTCTCCAAACTTTGACTCTTTGGAATCGGATTATTATTTTTTTTTTTATTTAAATAAATGAAATGCTTTTTCCTGATCTTCTGTGAGTCTTATGACAATAACATTGGTCTCAAATTCACTGTGAAAGGCTTCGATTTCTTGCTTGTTTTCATAAGACTGTGATAACAGTTGCTGTCAGGGCTGCTGGATGTCACTGTTTCAGGAAGGGATATTTAGAGTTAACTGAAGCAGACACTGCAGCCACATCATAAAGCTGTCTGCCACAGGATGCAGAATAAAAAAAGATGATAATCTTCATCCCTGGAGTTGCAGTTTTGATGTAGCTCAACATGAACAGAAGGGTAAAATGGATGTATAACTATAACAAAAAGCCAGCTGGAGTGATTTACTTTCACAAACGCAGGAGAAGGACTCGTGAAGCCATCATATTCATCATTTTGCATATGTATCTTGTAAGGTAGTGTTTGACACTGTTCATCTTGCTGCTGCTGAAGGTAGTGGTTGGGGTGAGGTTACACAGTATTTGCATTGACTTATCAGTGCAAGACAACAATAAAAACTGTTTTAAGAAGGACTTTTTTGTTAAAATTTTAATGCTTCGTGTGCATGCTTCAACCACCTATGCACTGCGCAGCCATCCTTTTCCACATAATACATTTCTTTATTGCTCCACTAGGTGGCGCTTAATGTTCAAAAATAATGAGAAGGCAGTAAAGATGCACTCGATCGGAATTTCTTCCGGGGGGGCGGATGTGGGGGGCTCTTCAGTTCAAACATGTAGGACTATGAAGATGTATTGTATCGTCAAAGCCAATGTTGCCACTGAGGGGGATAATATGTTATTAAACTACAGTGCCATCATTTATTTACAGGTGATTCGATTGTACTGTTATTAGTTTGGCCCAAGGCTGGGCATATTAAGAGTTAATGCTGCTTCTTTGTCTCTCTGCTCTTGTAATTTTGTATAACAGTCATCAGTTTGGCAAAATCACATTTCCACCTTCTCGACTCTCACTTCTTCTTTGAGAAGTGATGAAGTCTCTCTTTTGTTATGAGGCTCAAATATGCTTCTATTCTCACAGACAGTAGACAAGTTCACTGCTTTTGTTCCTTTTTTAACTTTCCACAGAAATGTGTGCTTGAGTCTATATTAATATTTAAGATGGATGCATAAATTAGTGATTTAAAGCATCCAAACCTGACACCCAGACTGTGATACAATGGGCATGCCAAATTAGCTTCTATACTGTGCTTTGGCTTCATTAATGTGTTTGATTCTTTGCAGAAAGGCAATCTAATCAATCCAATCTCGGCATCACCTGTGGCCAAATTCAATCCTTGGTGTTGTTTGTGTCTCCATTTTGAGGCCCTCTGTCCCTCGTTAGAAAACAAAGATGAACGGGATCTTCGTGCTTAGTTTTCACTTGTCCCTCAGCTCAGTTTAGATGAATGAAGACACTGCCTTTTGAGATGAAGGTGACACAGTGAGCGCGACCAAAATATCAATGCCTACAAGTGCAACAAGTCTGTGGTTATTTCAGAACTGCTCATGCATTCATGCATGAATTTTTAAGTCTGAGATATGATTCATGTATAAAATTAATAACAGATATTAATTTACAATACTGCTGCAAGAGGGTTTGCAGTTGTGGATCATGCATTCAGATATGCTTTTAACCAGAACAAAATAAACACATTACATTAAATACTACATTACAGACTTTTAAAATCAAAATGCACTCGATTACATGAGATTTTGACCATTTAGCCGGGTTTTTCCTTAGAGACTATACCTCAATATCTCACTTTCTGCTGGAGCAAGAAAAGCATAAAAAGCTCACTTTGACACAGTCCAGCTGCTGTGGACATTCCGGTGGTCTTAGCAGAAAGTGCAAATTATTTTGACCATAGTAACATCTAAAATTACCCTGACAGTAGATAATATGAGTCGTTTTAAAATACAAGAAATGCAAAAATGCAAGAAAAGAAAGAGAAGAGACTCGAGTGTCCCCAAAAGTGCTGAGAAATAATGGCGGAAATTCAGTCAGCAGCTTGTCTTGCTTAATAAGTATCACCTGGTGAATTCTCATTATGTCTAATTTACTCAGTCACAGTCTGATTTGGAGGAAAATTCTTGATTTTTCGAACTTGTCTGTAGGAATTCATTGTACTGCGTAACTGCCTGAGTCACTAATGTATTCTCATCCTGGGCCATTTTTTTTCCCCGTCCACCAAATGCAAAACAAACTCAATTATTTAGCTGTTTCAGGAGCAGGCGTGTCAATTATTTCTCTTCTCTTGAGTCCAGTGATGCAGTACTTTAGTTTGCTTTTAATTGGAGATGAAAAATCAGGCACGCTCTGAGTGCAGTCGGACAGAGAGCTGCTTTTTAGGCAATGCAAAATACATGAGGTGTCATGTGGGACATCTATGGTTGAATTACATAATGACTGAGTATTGAGCACAGCCTTGAAAACACTTTAACACCCAAAGAGACTGTTGGAGCAGAGGCAGAATCCATTGTCAACATTAGTCCTGATAATCAAAGATTAATAAGGAGCTTCCTTGGGCATGCAGCATTCGAACAGGCAGCTTTACCTTTAACAACTGTTCGTCTTATTTGTCTGCTTCAAAATAACCATTGTTTCTGCAGCACGTCTCCGAGCACGCTGTAACACACAGGCACGTTCCGCTGGCGTCCTGAGGCCTTGCCAACGAGGTGAACTCATCAGGACGCCAGAGAGCAAGGTGGAATGTGTCAAATTTGGACGTAGAGCCAGTGCATGTCTGCCTCGCCTCCGCAGACACTCATCCTACATTATCGGCTGCATGAGGAGTGATTGACTGAGAGGCTGATTATGCTTCCTTCAGCCAGGTGGTTGGCAGGCAGCAAGACACGCATCATCTGACTGCTGGCATCAGCCAAAGTGTGAGGCCGTAATTTCTGACATCTAAACAAACACCACAGGAAAAATGAAAAGATCCATACATGCCAATCAGCACACAAATTTATGTATTTATTTATTTATTTATTTATTTATTTGGTGGGGGGGGTTGCCTCAGTGTTGTTGGCAGCTGTCTCTTCTTCTAGGGTCTTGTATCATTAGAAGTGTTTGCCTTTTGAGCAAATCTGCAAAGACTCAAGGCTGCACGGGTGGGGAAGAGAAAAACACTGGACTCACAGGTTCTGGTGGGAGAAGGGAGCGCTTTGATGTTCTAGTTTCATGGAGGCACATAGCACACTTTGATATTTCATAAGGCATCTTGTTTTTCTTTTTTTCTTTTTAATGTAAAAACATTTGAGCACACATCATCAGCACTCAGCTGGGAGAATTGCTTTTTCTCCAGATGCAGATATCCGCCTCATGCGCTGCAGCGTCTCTAAAAGTTCTAATTTTTAAGAGGTCTACTGAGTGCACGTCTGTCCTCTTTGATTTTCTTGGGAAGATAAATCGGTGTTTGGATGAACATAAAAGGTAATATATTCATAAAAGATGTGAGGAGTGCAGCTGTCTGCAGCATCTGACATCCAAGTTGAGACGAGCCGCTGGGGAGCTAGGACCGTCCTCCATGGAGTGTGTGTGTGCGCGCGCGTGCGCGTTTGTGTGTGCACATGCATGTGTGTGATGTTTGTGTGCCATAACAAATTATGTGTTGCCGCCATTATTAGTTAAAGGTGTCATCATCCTGTCACTGCGGCAGATTTCCAGGGTCGTCAAACAGTGATCCCGGAGTGAGACTCAATAATTCACTATTTCCTCCCACAAAACAAGACTTGTATGAGGATGTTCTTCTCACTACAACTAAGTGTAAATAAAACACAGTCTCTCCAATCGTTAATCACATAATTATGATCCGGTGATTATTATTTAATCAGCATATCTACAGTACATTTAATTATTTAGTTTTAGCTTCAGTCCTCACTGAACCTGTAAAAGCCTAATTCATCTTAATAAAGTTACATATTTTGCCTTTTGACGTTCAGGAACCCACAGCAGCTACAGCAGGACCTCGCCGCTTTGACTGTTTTAAATTCTGCAGGCAGACAAGTGTCGTTACATTGTGAGCGTCAGCCGCGGCCTTTGCTCAGTTTAAATTACAGAACTGAATCTGTCTTTGCAGATGGAATAACGCACGTGTCATTTGCACGTTTAGGATCGCACACATTACAAAATGTAGGCTGTCAAATTGAACTGTCCTGCACTCCTTAGCTGAAAGTCAGGACATGATTTGCATTTTAGATGTCATAAAGGTTCTGTGTGCCTCTCATCTGAGAGGGTGCTGTCTGTATGTAGAGAAACCAAGCTCAGGTGTAAACGAACAGCATGCAAATGGCTGCCTCCTACTCAAAAATATATGTATTATGTTGCCATTAAAAGGCAGAATAGTTCTTTGCATATACTAGATGATATAAATCCCTTTTAAAATGATCCTTATAGGTGTGGTGTGGGATCTGGTGTGTGTGATCGGGTCTTGAGCAGAAACAGGACTCACCTACATGCGAGCTGAGAACGAGGCTTGTTACTCGCCTCAGCCAAACACAAGCACCCATTCTAATTAGAACACGTCTCCTGGTGGGATAGATGCTGGGATCTCGCAACTTTCCCGAGGTGATCTGTTTACAATTTGGTGAAAACAGGCCTGGGACAAATATATACAAGGAGGAGATCCCGCCGAGCAATAGCTGAAATCTTGAAAGAAATCCCACAAAATGAGCATTTTCCTCTCGCTCTCGGCAGCTAAAATTGCTGTAGACAGACAATGTGTTTTTGAGAATATTATGGAAGCATAGGTGAGAGTTGGTTTTATACTCTTTTATACTGATTTTCTTGCCAGGTTGAGGCTGAACAGAAAACATCACACATACACTCTCCTTAAATGTCAGCCCTCCAGACAGCCAATTCAACGCTGGTCAGCAGATAGTTGCAAGACGAACATGTATCATCATATGCGCCACAGTTGTCATCTCTTCATTTTAATTTGGCTCTGAAGCCGCTGGTGATTTTAACCCCTGGGACTTCCTGTCGACTGCAGAAGTGAAACTATTCTGCAGCATTAGGAGTGAACAAGGTACAGAACCCAGTCTCTGCCTCTGCACTGTCAGCTGTTGTCTCACTTGGATGCTGCAGAACCTCGTTCTGTTTCACATGAACACCCCGGCCAAGGAGCGAAAAAACGCTGGGTTTTAATGCCGAACACCTTTGTGTGTTTTTCACTGGATGCATGCAAAAGGAATTTCGATGGAGGCGTACATTGAAATATATTTTTGTTTCCTTTTTGATGATGTGATAATATGTAATATCAATGTTTCAGAGAAAAGCTCCATTAAAAAAAAAAATGTAGCTTGCCACCGCTGCTCCGAAACATCTAACCTCATTAAGAATCCAACAGTTAATGTTTGAAGCTGCATTACCCAGCAGGGATTTCTCATCTTGTGCTTGAAAGCAAATCTCTGTAACATTTTCATGTTTTTAATCTATTTCCAGTCACTATATAATCATAATTATCCTCATTCTTATTTGGAGAACATGTCGCCATTTGTTTGATATTCAGCCCATCAGTAAAAACAGCAATCTGCATTACATTAAATTGTCACAAAAAGGTGATCGAAAAAGCTTTAAGCCTCTTTCTTAAACACCTCATGGGCTGACAAAGGTAAAGAAGATAAGAAATAACATCTGTGACTGAGACTTATAGCAGTGGCCATTGAAGCTTCTCCTCAGGACCTTCAGCTATTTTGATGACAGATAACAACTTGCATCTTGTAAGACATGACATGACTGTTTATGTTAGACTATGCTTAAAAGAATAGGAGAAATAATTCAGCTAAATACGGTTATGATTGTTTAAAATACCACAATGCTTTTGAGTTTGTACAAATACTCATTAAACTTACAGAGCACCTCATTAGCTCCAGAGCAAATAGGTCACAGCAAAGTGCACCAAAATGTAAAGGATTTCACAATTTGCATGGACTTTTACCAGAGGGAATTCATGTGTATGTATGTGTGGGGGTGTGTGTATGAACGAGCGAGAGACAGACAGAGGCAGAGAGTGAGAGAAAGAGAAAGAGAGACCAAGAAAGAGAGTTTTGACCTGGCAACAGTCTCTGGAGAGCCTTTGCTCAGAGCGTCGAAGCAGGCTCTGGCTGCTGCTCGTTGGTGGGGATTGCTCCTCCTCAGCCCTCAGGCCTAATTAAGACCCATGTGTACAGTCCAGAGAGCTTCTGCTCAGACTGACACCTGCACATATGCTCACCTGTTTGTGAGCGAGCTGCCAGCACACATCATGACGGGGAGAGCACCGGAGGTGGGGCAGTCACACAACCTATGTCTCCCCCCCCCCCCCCACCCTGGAGGTCACATGAGTTTAATGAGCAAGAGCAGCATCAGTGGCAAGAAACAGAGAGAGAGAGAGAGAGACAGAAAGATGGCAAATGTCTGGGATGAATCACAGACGGACAGAAAGGAGGATCATTTTTATGATTTTCCTTCTTAACAATGCAGCACAGCTCTTCGAGGATGAAGGATGACCTGGCAAAGTAAAAGTAAGGACATTTTTGTGGTTTCCTGAGGACAACGTTCTGTCTTTCTCTGCCAAACACTTAAAAATCTTCAAAGAATACTGTCGTACATGCAAATTTCAAAAGATCTCCAGATGACAGCGTTTTCAAAGAGACAAAAGTAACAGCACTCTGAAGTGGGGTGAACAGAACATTAGTATTTACTGGCTGTAAGTGACGTATAAGATGATTTTAGAATTTTCTTTAATTAGCTAAATATTACATACTGTATACAATCCACTTTGATTCTAAAATCAACTTCTTTAATATCATAATCACTGAAATGTTATAAATTCAACTGGTGCTGCTGATATAACATCATATTTTAGCTTACTCCTAATGTTAAGCTCTTCTGTCTGGGATAGTTTGACCTATTTTGGCCTGTTTGCCTATTTTTTTTTTTCTTAATTTACATTAATGAAACTTAATTAATAAAATGTGACCTGGTTTGAGGTTCAGAACCTCTTTGGCCTTCAGCAGTAATGGTAACTTTTTAGGTAAAATGATACAGATTAATATGGTGCTGACTGGCTGCAGACTTTGTTCTGTTTAGCACATATTCTTTATGCATCCCTGAGTGGTTGGTTAACATCACTGATATTAACACACAGAAGCTCCTGATCAAGAAGAAGTCCACCCAAGTAAACACACCACTTAGTTTGTTAGGTGATGTGGTGACATTTAAAAATGCTAAAGAGCTAAACACCATTTAACAGCATTGTAATGTTACTGGAAGATAAAATTTAAAAAAACCTGATGTTTTTCATCTTCTGTAGATAGATAGATAGATAGATAGATAGATAGATAGATAGATAGACAGATAGATAGATCGATAGATAGATAGATGAGGTGCTCAATGGTTTATCTTTACAAAGTAATTGAAATTCTTTACACCTCCACGGACTCATCCACTGGCCTCCACTGAGACGTCTAACAAACCTGCAAGAATTCAGCAAAAAAAGTTTATTTTGCTGGACATTTTTTTTTTTTTGTGATTTAAAAAAATGAGGAGGTTATTTTCTAATCCAAAATTAGATCTCTCTGTGTCAACTGGACTGAAAGGTTATTTTTTAATGTGATTAATATCTCACTGTCGTAAAATGTAATTAGTAAAGTTAAAGTTTCAGAGAGAATTATTCATTTCAAACATGCGTTTGTGCTTGGACTTTATTTCATGTTGAGAGACAAGCGTTTGTAGTTGTGATTACTTTGTTTCCAACAAAAATATAAATCTGTTCTGTAATCCACGCGTACAGCTCACATACCGACCTCACAGCAGGAGAAAGTTGAAGGCTCTGCAGAGAAAGTGATGAGGCGGACGGTTAGCAGCTCACACTTGTGTTATTACTTTACATTTCAGATTTAGCACTGCGGCTCCGCAGCTTAATTCTGCTCTCCCTCAAGACTTCACTGACATTTTCCAAGGTCTTGCTTTCAAGCCCTGCCTTGATTAGGGAAGCAGGTTTTAAGAGGAACTAATCCCCCTCCCTGGAACATTTCTAATAAACCAGTCAGCAAACGAGGGATCCAGTCAGCAATAACACGCAGTAACTGAACTTGTGTGGCTGTGGAGATGAAATAGTGGCTAAATCTACCAACAAACAGGGTGCTGACGCTCGCCAATGAGTGTCACAAGTGGAAAGGCGACGGCAATCAGGATGTTTCTCTGTTCATTACTGTCACATCAAAGAGGGAGGCTGCTTTTGCCATTTCGCTCGGGTCTTATTTAGAGACTGTCTGACACGCAAAATGTGTGCTTAACTGTATTCAAACAGGCTGGCTGGGCAAAATTTCTACTCCCACTTGAAATCGTGGCCGACCATTTCATAAAACCTGACATTGTAAGGTCTGTAGAAATCTCTCAGCTGCTCGATAGCATCTCTGTCTATCTGCACGTGAGTCCTGCCCTTGGATTTGCCGAGACAACGTGGCGAGCCGCTGCTTTCTGGCTTCTTCAGGCAAGGGAAGCCTTTGGTGCGGTTGAAATAGAAGTGCTTGTCCGTGACGATGCGCTTTAAACCCAGGAAGTCCTGCACCCGTGCCAACTCCCCTGCCGGGTCGGTGATAAGACGCTCCCCGCTCACAATGTGGATCTGAGCCAGGGGGAAGTAGCGGAGCCAGTTTTCCAGGTGTAGAACATAGAGTCCGATCCGAATGGCATTCCAGGACATGTCCACGACGCCCAGGCTCTGGTTCCTGAAGGCCAGCTCCTGGAAACTGGGCAGGTCAGGGGTTTTAGACAAAGTCTGAGTGTAGTCAGATATCGCACGGGTGACAGGGTCCCGCACCACCACGATCAGCTTGGTGTCTCGGGACATAGCGGAGATCCGGGGCGGTGTCTCCTTTGTTACAAAGTAGCTTGGTGTCTTCTCCATAGTGATTTGGCCTTCAAGAGTCCTTGGCATCAAAGTTCTGAATGAAAAATGGAAACAAGGGGGAGGGGAATCCAATTTAAAAAGTTTTCTTTTACTTGAAGCTACTTTAAATTGCTACTGTGAATAAATGAAAGACTGTTCAAACATAGAGGACCAGGCGTCCTTACATTCACGCTGTCAACAGAAAAATGTGTGTATTAGTTGTTTATTTAGAGCAGAACGGGTTTCAAACCAGCCGAACTCTGAGCTCCAGTTTGGCAGTGGACCCAGTTTCTCAGTGTGAATGGTTGTGGGTGTGCAGACGCAAAGACACAGTAGGCTTGATGTCACAGGAGACCCGTCTCAGACAGCTCTCCTGCAGCAGCCCGCTACAGCTCAACAGTAATAAATCAAACAGGAACCACGCAGGACACTGCTGACTTCCCTAAACTGGGTCAGCACCAGGGAATTCTGTTAACCTGCACAAGTAGGAGACAGAGCTTCAGAAGGTTTGAACACTACTAATGAAGGAGACTTTGGATTACCTGGATCAATATGATGATCACATTTCATTTGCTTTGATTTGAGATCATTGAGCACTTTCTTTAACAGACTGTATTATCGCCATAAAAAAGAGAACGTTTACATTTGTTTTCTCATAAAGTGACTTAAATTGAACACTGCAGCTGTAAAAGGATATAGGTTGTTAATTTGTTGTTTGTTCAGCAACTTTCTGAGCTCATGTTCTGTCAGGACTTCTCCTGACTTTTCGAAACTAATTTGAACCATCTGGTAACATGTAGACTAACTCAATGAAAAAAGCTGCTCTATAGCAGCGTAAATATGTGTGAAATGCAGGAAATAAACACTGACTCCCGTTCAGATGCCGCCATCATGCTAGTCTGTGTACACCATATCAGTCATACATATATGGTTAAACACCTATAAACAGTGTCCACAGCTTACACACATTCTGGCCTTTGTTAACGTGAGCGTAGGAGACGTTTTCTGCAAAATCACCTGTTTTGAAAGCAGTCAGCAAGCTGACCTTTTCTCCAGACTGTTGGCAGCTGACAATCAAACTGCGCTAATGGGCGAGGGTTCACATCTAGATCAAATCTCCAAGACGCATCTCTGAGATAAAAGGACTGCAGCGGCCAACCGTCCCGAGGAATGCCAATTAGGGGAGATATTTTCAGTGTGTAATTATTGATGAAATATCTCTGATAGACATCCCTCTTTTTGCTGCGTGACAGCTAGTCGTTACCAGGAACTGTATTTGGGATTGATTTGTTTGCGTGCACCATATTTCTACAAACCTTTAGATTCTGGAATTTACAGCAATATTACGTGTGTGGAATAGAGAAACAGTCTTAAGATGGAGGTTTGTGTAGAGTTTAAATCCTTACCAGAAATTTCCATTTGAGATGTTTTTAAATACAAATAGTCCTGCAGTTTAAATTGTTTACCTCAAGAGGTTTAGACTACAGGAACTGTAGATTACAGAGTAAACAGAGTCCCAAACTTTCTTCCAACAAGGACACAGAACGAGCCAGAAGTCCAAAGAAAACACACAGCTTGTTTACAGGCTGCAAAACATCAGGTCTGGTGTGAGACATTGAACGTCTGAATTAAAGTGGTTTTAATTTAAGAGGACAAAAAAAAAAAAAAAAAAAAAAAAAAAAAAGCTGGAAACAAGGCCAGCCTCATCAGGGTTCAGATTCCACATTAGAAATATTTTCAAAGGCTGAGTGGGTGAATATTCTGCAGGAAGAGGATGATGAAGAAGCCTCTGCTGCACAGAAAGGAGGAAGAAGCAGCCCTCAGAACGTATCACTACCATCAAGCCATCCACCAAACTTTGGTGCCTGCAGTCAAATGATGGCCTTTATTAATGTCACTCTTCTTCTGTGGTGGGGCAAATGACGTTGCCACAGGACTTACGAATTTGCATACAAAATTTGTAATTTGATCAAAGCCATCAAACTGGGACTGTTATTAATAACGGATTAGTCCCTAATCACTTCAATACCATTTTAGATTTTGTTGTGAACGTCACTCTATAGCAGGGACGTGCACACTATTCCACAAAGGTCCGTGTGGCTGCAGGTTTTTGGCTCACCCAATCAAGCACACACAGTTTGACCAATCAGCTGTTTGAAGACTCAGATCAGTTGATTAACTGAGTCAAGTCTGGTGTGCTGTTGCTTGGTTGGAACAGAGACTGCAGCCACGCGGACCTTTGTGGAATAGTTCGGACATCCCTGCTCCATAGAGTCGAAACCAAATGCACGCCTCGTGTTTTGCGTCAATGTCTCCCTAAAATGAACGCGTGATTGCAGGCTTATTTATTTGAAAATCACATGTATATGTTCTCACCTGTACCACTCCAGTCCTTTGTCATAGTTCCTGTCGAAGAAGTGCGTCTCGGTGCCAGCAGCTCGCACATCAGGGTGGATCCTTATGAACTCCAGCACAGCTCTTGTCCCGCCCTTCTTCACGCCGACTATAATGGCATTTGGCAACTTTTTATTTCCGAACTTTAAGTTGCTCGTGGGAGAACTGAGTGTGTCGTTCCTGGCCACCTGAACATCTGAGGGGGGACTTTTCAGCAAAGCTTCCTCGCCGTTATTCGCTCTCAAGTCCGGCGGCAAGACGCAAGACAGAGATTTCCGAATGCGCATCTTAGCTCCGTCGGCCGGGACGCGCTGGCAGCTGGGAGTCACATCAACTGATCTCTGGATGATGGTGTCGGCAGGAAAGAGTAGACAGTAGCATATGTAAGAGATGAACAGCGAGAAGACACAAAAGGATGTTCTGGTGAGCCGATGAGAGATGGGAAGGAGTCGACTGAAGAGGAGCGCGCATGCCATCTCTCCACGGACAGAGCATGGTTTTCTTGGATGTTGTTGTTGGTTGTTCTGTTTGTCTCTATGGCGAGAAGCATTTAAACCAAACCATTCCGACCCTTGTCATTTCATAGTCAGGGCTTCCATCACTTCGTGCCCATCTCACACCGTTCTGCAGAACTCGTGCGTGTCATCATTGCTGAAGCTGCGGAGGACGTGCGCTCTCTGCCAGCTCCACGCTGCTGCTCACCGACGGAAAAAGACTTCAACATGGTGACGTCAAAGCATCTTTGCATTGTTAAAAAAGGACTCATCTCTCTCCTCTCACTGGTCTGACTTTAGACTCCCTCCCCATTTCACCAGTTTCTCAACAAATATTAAGGCTCGAATTAGTTAATGTGATCCCCAAAGTCTAAAAACATCTAAAAGTAATCAACAGGCCAAATTCATATTGAAACACTGAAGTTAACATCATAATAACTCCTAATTGAAAGCCACGCCTCAGAGGAAGCTGGTTTTTGCAATTGTTAAATGCTTCTAAAAGCTTTTTCACGTTTTCTGAATTTCTTGAATTGTTTCTCCAAGCAGTTGCTGGTTGCATTCAACTTTAGCAGCAGCCGTTCAGTAACATCAGTCTCCAGCAGTTTTTTCGGCAGGTGTAAGGGAATGTTTAACTGTGGCCACACGTTTAGACAATGTTTGGTGGTGTACATCTACTCCTAAGAGCTGGTCAACATGTTCTGTTGTCTTGTGAGTGAATTGTGATGATAAAAGAAAAGTCTGGCCCTCTCTTCATAACTCTGCACATAAACTCTGGCTTAGAAAACCAGATTCGTTAATCAGGATTCTGCTGGAAATGAGTTACAGCGTGTAATCCCAGCAACATCAGAAGACCTTAAAGAACCAACAGATATTAAAGAATGGACCTTTTGGAGCCTGTGTGTCCACAGGTGACCCTTATGATGCTCTGTTATGGGTTTAGAGAGCAGTTCATAATCACCTTGACCTCTGTTCTCTTTCAGCTACAAATCAGTCTTTTTTTTCCAGCCTCCTACTTGATATCTTGGCTGTCCAAGTGTCCAGGTGGGGCTATGAGCAGAGTGGGTCGTTGCTTTCAGTTTGTTGATGACCAACACAAATGCAGAAGAGGCTGAGGAGTGAAAGAGAGGTGGATAAAAACTCAGAGATGTGTTGGGAGGAGTCGAGGTGTCACAGCGGTGCTCCCGAGGGGTAGTTGCGCCCAATCTCAGAGGCCTCTGATTAAAGAATGATTTATAGGGGCCGGTCGGAGAGGCCTGCTCAGCAATCTGTCTAGTGAATGAGATTTTTCTTTTCCTCAGGAAGAGGGCGGGTAAATCTAAACTGTGGTGCGAGAAGCCCTGCAAAGCTTGGAGACAGAGTCCAGTGATTAAATGTTATAATCGCCTGTGCTGAGTGTGCAGCTTGTCCGGCTCACTTGTATTTTTTACATAGGATGCTGATGCACATTGACAGTTCAGTCCTTAGCTTCACACATCCCATCGTATCATTATTGTGGTTAGACACTTAAGAGCAATTTCAAAAGTCATGTGGCTCATATATATATTCATATATATATATATATATATATATCACTTAAATATAATAAAAGAAATACAACACATGTTGCATTAGAGTCAAAGAGCTTTACCCTATAAACAGTTACATTAAATAATCCTGGAAGGTTTGGGGGTTGCATAATCCCAAAATAATTGATTCATTATCACAATCCTTTTCGTGTAAGCACCTACGGTATAAGAAAGGATAAACACAAAGAAGCGAAGCATAACACATTTGTATTTACTTGTAGCTGTTGTAGTACGTGTTACTATTAAGACGCTAAAAACGACACGATACTGACACCTACTGGTTAGAGTAATGCACCACCACCGAGTCAAACGGCTGAGTGAGTAGCCCAGAAGTCAAGTAAAATAAGTAAAGGATTATTTGGGAACATTTCTGCAATTGGGAACATTTCTGCAATTGCATTCATGATGTAACAGGAACCTTGTACTATGGGTGTTGAGTTTAGATGGAAATTATCTCTTCTCTTTTAGTGACAAATGCTGAAATGTATTAAAATTAAAAGCACATTTTAGCAAATAATCATATGCACATTTATTTTATAATATACAAAATGTGTAGAATGTGTATTTGTAATAATTGATCTAAAAGGTATCAATAGGCAATTTCAGAATTTTGCTTGTATATAGTTTGACGTCTGCTTCAGACCAGCTGAAACTGGTAAAACTGGTAAAACTGTCTTCGATAAACACAGTAAGGAAAATATAACATAATTATATAATAAAATAATTTATTATTGTTTTTAGATATTTTAGTATGTGATTATTTTAAAGTAATGTTAGATCACTTGAGAAGACAGTGTATTTTTTAAAAATAAAATTATATTTGATTAGATTTAAACCTGGAGTCGAGCAGCCAGCTTTAAATTGAACTGTTTTTGTTGTTTTGTTAAAAACCTGTGTAAGTTGTATTTATTTGATTAATGAAATGCTTACACTCAAAAGTTCTCTTATAAAGCTTTCTAAAAGAGGAGGAAAACCAAGTGATTATTGTCTTCTGGAGGTGAACAGAAATTATTCCTCAAATTCCATAAATGCTTCCAACCATAAAATGTGTAGTAGCGTGATGACGGAACAGTGTTGCCCTCTGGTCACAATATATGAATATTTCTTAGTATTACTACATTTTAGTATATTTCTTCTGTTGCATGTGATGTTACTGTTTATTGTAAACCAGTAAGGCAACTGACATGTTGGCAATTATGGCGTCTACTTGCACAGCCCAGAAAAAAGCATTGTGATGCCCACACTCTGGTCGTTGTGTCTTGTTTCCGCTAAAGCCTCGCTCAACCCCCATAATATTGCACAGTCCAATCCCCTGCAGGAGCACCGGGGCTGTTACTCATCTCTGTTGCTCATGTTATTTAAAAGTGTCAATGTCCTGCACCTTTGTGATGGATGCAGATGCTGCTGTCAGTGTGTAAGAAAATGCAGAAAAGCACTAATGACTAAATGTTCTCGGCCATGTATAAGGCTCCGTGAGGCAGGACTTATAGTCACATTGATGCTGGAAGCTGATGTCAGCATGCTAAAGCACTCACAGCGCTGCAGTGTGTGCGGTGGTGCTTGGCTGCCTTTGGCTCATGCTGCAGCTGCCAGACTACCCACAGCAACTGTGTGGCTGAGGGTGCTCTAATGATGCAGTTATGTGTGTAGAAATAGTGGCTGATTCATCAGATTGGCTTCATGTTTGTCTCTTGTTCTCCTGAGATGTAATGTTAGTTGTTTACTGATACTCTATGAATGATGCTTTCTCTCTAATTGACTCTTTTGAGCCTGGAATAATGATCTGATGTAAATACGTGTACATCTACAGATATACACTTTCACTAGGACTTTCTATTCTTAAATTTGCCCATTAAAACACTCTTAACTGTAAAACATTTTATATTCAATAGTTACATTTAGTTTATATCATTTCAGTACAAAATATAAATTATTAAATATGTTTCTGTTACATATCCTGGTGCTTAGTGACAGTTTGCATATGAAATCTCTAAAGAATGAACTCGACTAACCCAATATGTTCTCAGAAGGCCCATTTTCAGTTTTATTGTTGTTTCCATCATTGTATTTTATTGAAAACAACAGCTCACCTCTCCCAAATTTAATAGATCTGGAATAATAAATATCACAGATATCATTCTGTGCTGACACAACACATTTCCCATGTTTCCCTTTAGGAATATGTAACACAGTTGCACTTTTTTTGCATTTATACTGGACTTTTGACAAACTCTTGCACTGTCCTTATGTATTTAAATAACAGAAGCAAAACAAGCAATAGCATTATAATTTAATAATGATATACAGAAAAACATTGTTTCTGCTATAAACGTCAGTTAAATGTTAACGAAATATACTGAACATAAAAGCTGACCTTGTTTTCTAGCTGCAGTTCTCACTTTAATCCACCAGATAGTAGTAAAATACAGCATTGAAAATAGCCTCCATCACTAATCGACAAACTGGTAAAAAAAATAAAAATAAAAATAAAAAAATACAAAGTACACACATAAAGAAGAAATTATATTTTTTTTATTTAGCTTACTTAATATGAAAATGTTTTCATATGAAATAAACTAAAGAAAAAAATATGAATGCATAAATGTAAATTCTCTGGTTAAATCTTGCTTTTTGTAATAATTAAATCTAAGTTTAATGAATTTAAATCTAAATAAAACCCAATTTATTTCCCATTACAGAAGATAAAATGTTTAGTTGATAATTTTATTTATTTTCTCCAGCACTTCCTGACAATTGCAAGTCATCCTTTTTTGCACTGGTGCCTATATCTGCATATGAAGAACACACACCAGCAGACTAACAAACACTCACTCACACACATGCCCTCTCACATAACACAGCATGTACAAAGCAAAAGTGAGTTCTCATAGACAGGAAATGATGTCAGTTCTTGTCTCCAAGGAGAGGGAGGCAGTTGCTAAGATACTGTGACACAAGGATTTTTCCCTTTATTTTCTCTCCCTGTCTGTCTCCATAACACACACACACACACACACACACGCACACACACACACACACACTCACACACGCACACACACACTCACACACGGATGTCACCATGAATAACTTGAAACGATCCCCTATATCTCTCTGATTGTAGTGCACAGATGGCGATAAACACTAGTCCAATTTTTTTTTTTATTTTTCAGTTTTGAAAGTTCTGCTTCCAAAGTTAAAACCACAAACATTTAATGCACAGTGCTGATTGAATGCTGGGGGCCATTAAAAAGATGACTGGTTCTCCTCAGCCAAGATATAACTTTAGTGCCACTGTTACGAAATCCATCTGCATCTTTAATCTTTTCTTTGAACTCCATTACCCAATCACCCACTACCACACTGGAAAAAAAAAAAAAGTAAAATGCAAGTGATGGATGTGTATCAGCAGCCCTTTCCAAAGCTTCTTTAAAGTGTGAGCGACACCTCTCTGGTGCTATCAGCATGCCACATATGTCTTGGCAATAGCATATTGCTGCCAAATCCTCATCGCCCTCCACTTCTCTTCCCCTGTGGCTGCTAACACAGCATTAAGAGTTTATATTGGAAATGCCATGCACTCGTCTTCTGCATCGCAGGATTAGTCCTCGCTGCCGTATTTCTTCTCCCCTCTTTACTGATGACACTAGCAATACAATGATGAGTGTTTGTTCATTTGCTGTGCACCAATGCATGTCCATCTCCCTCCCTGCAGACCCTTCACCCACACACACACTATAGTCACATAAGGGGGGTATCAGATTCAATGTGCAATGACACTGTGAGGACACGGATAGAGAAGGAAGGAATGAGAGCACAACCACGGGGTGGGCTTGGCATGGGTAATGTGGAATCATTTAAATGGCGTGGGGGTTGGAAGGCGAAAAAAAAAAAAAAAAACATGGATGGAGGCGATGACGAGAAGGGGGCAGAGATGGGATGTGGGCTAAGATTTCAGCATGAATGATGAGGAATGAAGGAAGAGGGGAAAGAGGGAAAAGGGAGGAATATCCTCTGCACCGCTGTGTGACTGGAAATTTAATGGAGGGGTTGCGATAGAGGGAGAAAGAGGAAAGGAGAGAGAGGTGGAAGGGGGAAAAGTGTGTGTGTATGTGAGAGAGAGAGAGAGAGAGAGAGAGAGGCAGATGAGGGGGAGGGGAGAGGATGAGAAAGTGGCAAAAGGCACAGAGACCTCATTGCTGTGCAGCTTCCAGCAAAAGCCAGTGAACAATGCTCACTACGGCATTCATGGGGGGGGGGGGGGGGCGGGTGGCGGCAGGCAGGCAGACTGCATATATTTCGGGAGTCTTTCTGAAGCATAACTGGCCTTCTCTGTCCTCTGTCCTCTGACCTTTAGTGTGAGTTGAGACAAAGATGCACTTCGATTAGTTTTTCTTCTATCTTTAGTTGTGGACGTGCAGAAATGATCGTTGCCTTGTTAAAAGGGGGGGGGGTGCAGTGAGGTGGTAATACTGATGATGATGATGATGATGATGATGATGATGATGATGATGGGAGTTGAAGTACTTGACACATGTGGACGTATACCTGACAAAGATCAATAATGGGGTGGTCACTTAGCCACAGCTAAAGCTGCCACGTCTGAACTGGCTCCTTTATGGGCTAATAACTTCTCTTTGCTTCCCTGATGAGTAAACGCAGCACTCAGCTACAAGTCAAAATTCAAGTACAGAGACTGAAGCACATTAACAGGATTAAACACCTTCACACAGACCTGGATTTTATAATTGTGCTGCAGTGAGTGTATTGTCTAAATGTACATGCTGCAAAGCAACTGAGCAATGGTGGATTCCTTATACAGCTATAAATCACCACTTCTGCTTTACGGAGAGGAAAACACACACACACACACACACACACATTCAAACACACACATGCAAAGCCTGCAGAAAACAGACCTCATTACTTTTCTAGATTTAATCTTAGCCGGCCATTACTAAAATGGCCGTGCTACTGCTGCACATTTATTATATAGACATTAGTAGGCCTACAAAAATCTGTGAAGCAGAACAGTTTCTTATTGTTGATATACTGGACAGTTAGATGGCGTCTTATGTGGATGAGATTCAGTGCAAAAATGTGTGTTTGGTCTGTGCTTAAACAGTAGCTCTGCCAACCAACACTTCCAAACACGTTTTCAGTGTTTCCCAGGGAGAACATATTCAATCCTGAAAAAACAAACAAACAAACAAAACCCGACAGAGGCCTTTAACTGTTTTCCAACATTCTTCATGCAAGCAGGATGTAATGTAAAAAAAAACAAAAAAAAAAAAAAAACAACCTAGAACTGTGCGCGTGTGGTGCGTTCAGTGGGTCATCAGTGCAGGGTCTTTAGTTAAGTCATATCCACCCTCTTTTCAGTCAGTGTTACGTTAATGAGTGACATTTTGAAACGTATAGCGCAAATATTCACATGACGCGCAGCCTTCAGACTGAGCTAAATAAATATGTAGCTCATATGTAACCCGCAACGATCATGCGTAGCTGCAGAGCTTAAACTCAAAGGAGCGCAGGTACATGCATAACTAGTCCTTCACCTTGGACGTCTTAGTGGGATTTACGCTAGAACATACGAAATATGCGTAAAGAGCCGCCTGGACGCAAAATGCTCTGCCCACCGGGCGCTGTTGCGTTTGCTGCGTCCCTCTCCTAGGATGATACGACGCATGGATGCACTCATCCCAGACTTCATTCCTAAATGTGATAATACCAACGTCGTTCTCTCCGACGACTCCTTAATCTGATCTCAGTTTATTCGCCCTCCCCCCAAGAGTGTGAGTGGATTGTGTTCATCTTTTAACCTGCCATCCAGGCAGCTCCCCGCGTTGCGTTGGCGCTGCGGAATAGACGACAAGAACACAGCCGTGGAAACAGGCGAATCAATTTAGGAAAGAGGAGAAAGAAGAGGTAGATAGTGAGGCTGGAGAATTGAGGACAGGGAGAAAAGACGACGGGAGCGAAAACATCGACCTTACGCCGCAGCTTCCGAGGCATTAAGGTACGTGAATATATCAGGTAGAAGATGCTGAAATGGCCGGCGTAATTATTGCCTATGTTATCTCATCTCCATGAATGCTGAGATCAGCCACCGGATCGGGAGGATTGGACTGTGAATCATGCAAAGGTTGAAGACATATCACTTGATTTAAGTAAATATTCCAAAGTACAGTCGATGTCAGCGGAATAAAGCTGTGGCGGACTAAAAGAACTCAATTCATGTGCGTTTTCCTCATGTCTTCTGAAATGACCAAAAAAGAATAATGCAGGGTTTATGCGTTGTTTGTGGGTGCAGTGGTGTTGTCATTAAGCAGAAGAGAGAATGGATGCAAGCCATTTTGTAATGCAGCATGTGCAAAATTAGGCCTATTCAGAATTTCAATTGCGTTCCCGAGAAGGTGCGCCGTAGTGAGCGCAGCTGCATAGATGAATAAGGCCATTCTGTTCGATTGTAGGAGATATCATGCTAAAGGCTATATGATGACGAGAGGGTGCAGGACAGCTGCACTGTTTAATGGCACCCCTCTTTAACAGTTTATTTGATGGGAATTTAAATCTTAGTGTTGTCAATTAAAGGCTGTGAAAATATTTGGCATGGAACCGCAATTGTCTCTCTGTTAAAGATATGCTTGTTACTACAGTGTTGAAATGTGTCCCATCCTACCCTGATTCCCACGTCCTGAATCAATCAAGTGTTGTCATAGTTACAGCAGATTGTGCTGGCCCTGCTACACCTGTGTCACTTTGTGTTCTTCCCAGACCATCAGCGTACATGAGAAGCAACTGGGCTCCGTGTTTGTTAGGAAAGCCAGTTTCTATCTCTTCATAAGCCTAAATGACTCTGTTGTGAGGAGGGGGTTTGGACACAATGAGGCACTTACCATGATGTGATTGGTTTGTAGCAATTGGTCAGCAGCTTGCAGCTAATTTGTCTTTTCACAACTGAGCTGCTTTCTCCAGCCTGATCGAATAATCAATATCTACATGGCTCCAATCTGCTGTTGACGTGGAAAAACAGTTAAGATCAAGACGGAAAAATACCTGGGTTCAACTGGTGAGGGAGAAACATAAATCCACCCAAGAAAACACATCTTAATTGAGTATCATGAGTAATCAGATGAGCAAATTAGAGGAGAATGTGGTCGGTGTACTTATGTTCTCATGCGCTGAAGTAGTTGAGAGGAAAGGTCAAAGCGAGAAACATCATCCCGCTTGCAGATTTAAGGTCTCATCCTTATTATAATCTCAGTCTGTGTGACTTTCACAGAGATTAATTTAGTGACGTGTGCGTAAAAAGGCGGTTTAATAAAGAAACACAAAACTGGTTGGTGTTTCCAGAAATGTTCACACGTTTTATACTTGGACCAAGAGCAGAATGGATTGTAGCTACAATAAATACTTGTGATATCATATCTAAAGGAGATCAAGCAGACTGGATGGTTGTGCCTGTACATTTGAAGAATGGAAGTAGGAGGGTAAACTACAGAATGACAGCCTCAATTCCTCCTAAGAAGTATTTTATTCATCACGATGATCCATGAAAAGGAAACTGTACTAAAACTGCTGGTGTGCTCACTAACATAAGTATGTGATGTTAATGTGAACTTCAACCGTAAAATCACCTTTGTGCATCATATGCAATTCTGGAAGAGGTTTATTTAACTTGGGCTAAATATTAGAAGGCGTAATTATTGCTGGATGGGAAAGAGACTCTTTGAAGGAGAGACAGTTTCAGAGGGAAAAAAAGTATTGCAGCAGTTGACCTGCATGCAAGAACATTTAACTTCAGCATTGACAGTGATGCCTGTTCATTTCTGCGATCAAATCAGCTGGATGCATTGTTATTTCTTTGTTGCAGGTGATGGGACAGCTAATGTGTGAATCTCTCCCTCGCCTTTTCTCTCTGTGTATGTGTGTGTGTGTGTTTTAGAAACTGTGGGATGTGCAAAGAATCAGAAAAAGTCTATTTTTAGCATGCTGTCTCTTATGAGCTTTTTTAATAGCTGCTGTAGGTGTTTAAGACAGCGTTGACCTCGTCGTCAAATATTGAGAGCCAAGATTCGTCTGGGTGCTGTCGTCAGGCGTCTCCACACTAGGCAAACATATTTTTATACACCTACATGGTGCTAAATCAGTTGCAAGTTTGCATAAAGGTGTGTTACTGTTGACTCTGTTTGAACAAAGAGAACAGAGAAAGCCGTGGTTTTGCTTAATTGTGATCGGTGAATGTTGATCAAGCTCATCTAAACACAGTAATATGGGATGGAGCAGTGGACAGTAAAAAAAAAAAAACAAAACAAAAAAAAACACAAGCTGGTGAGTGAGCAGGTTGCCACAGCAACTGTGTTTCTAGGAGCGCATGCATCGTCGCTGCATTGAAGAGGAGATGCTGAGGACTGAAACGAAAACATGATTATTTGAGAGGGAAGGCATTTGTAAAATACAAGTGCATCTGCTGCAAAGAGCCAGTACAGTCGATGGGACAATGGTGGTACTGTATACATCACAGTATCATTTTTATATGTGTTTTAAATAGACAAAACAGCTCATGACTGCCTGGGTCATAGTGTTCAGCATCAGGTGCCTGATGAAACAATGAACACTTTCTATCTGTTTTGGTGAAATCATTGTTGGAGACCCGGCCCGACCTTTTCTAAATTTAGTGACTGTTGATGCTCGCAGCCACTTCTGTGTGATGAATATTACACTTTGAGGAAACACAAATGCATGTACTGTATGACAAACTCTGGTAGTGTATTTTTGGTAATTTCTTTTTCTCCCTCTGGCCATCATTTTCTTATTTGATTTATTCACTTTAGTGTTTGGTCATTGATGCATTCTTCACTGTGCAGTTGCAAAATCAGGCTTCTGTCTGATGCTGGTGTGGAGTGTGCCTGCCCGGCTTTCAGTTTCAGAATTTTGTGGCCATTTCAGACCTTTACCCAGATGCTAATTTCAAAGAAAATGGCAGCTGACTCACAAGTTAAATCTACAAAGTGCACTTTGAGAGTCAGTATTGGAGAAATCCTGAAACCCAGTTGTCATGCAATCCAATGATGGGATATTAGTAACATTCTGCAATTTAAATTTAGTTATGGATATAGATGCACGTGTGCGTCCGAAAGCTTCTGGACTTTCTTGACCTGCTTCCCTTTTTTTGTCTTCTCTCTCCCCCCTGCAGTGAGAAGAAACAGCCTCTTCGGATTCAACACTTCCAGGAGCAACCCCTCCCACCAAAATAATTTTCTATTCTGATGTTTGGCATAGGAGCAAAAAACACAGTGGCACCTAAAATTACACAGTGAAGCGGTCAACTTGTGTAATGGTGAAGGAAACATGAGCAACGCAAGAAAAGGAAGCCGCTTATGATAAAGAGGGCCCTCTAATAAAAACAAGATCAAGAAAAAAAATTGACACTTGAGTCTTTCTAATTCCAAAGTGAACAGATTGGAATAAGATATTTTACAAAATGAACGTCAGTATCAGCACATAAATTTCCTCTGCTCGGAGGTGACTTATCCACATCACAGTAGTAGGGGTGGGTCATGACTCAGTTGCCATGCGTCTTGTCATGGTGACCAGCCCCTGCACCCCTTCCCCCGTCCTTTGGTTGGTCCAGGTTTTGTTGTGGTTCCACAGCCATGGGCCTCAGCTGACAGAGGCAGCGCCCCCATGCCCCTCCCTCTGTACGTGCTCCAACCAGGCGAGCCGGGTCATCTGTACAAGGAAGAGCCTGGATCAGGTCCCTGACAGTATATCAGAGAACACGAGATACCTCAACCTACAGGAGAACACAATTCAGGTAAGTTCAATATCTCTCATCTGAACAAAAGTAAGCAAAAATAAATATTAAATCAAGTCACTATGTTTTTTTAAAATGAAAATCATTTGATTGATATTGTTATTGTTTTACACCCTAAATGAATTGCAGTAACCTGCTTGACAGATTACAAGTTTTTTTGTTTTTTTTTCTTAGTTTTTTCCCAGTGAGTTTACTGTATTTTTTTAATTCATGTTGACAAGTATAATTTGGTTGTTGCTACAACATGCCTCCAACCTTTTGTTTCCCCACTAGGTGATCAAGTCCGACACGTTCAAGCACCTGCGGCATTTGGAAATCCTCCAGCTTTCCAAAAACCAGATCCGGCAAATTGAGGTGGGAGCTTTTAATGGTCTTCCTAACCTCAACACGTTGGAGCTTTTTGACAACCGTCTCACAGTGGTGCCGTCTCAAGCCTTCGAGTACCTCAGCAAGCTAAGGGAACTATGGCTACGAAACAACCCCATCGAGACTCTGCCGGCTTTTGCCTTTCATCGTGTTCCCTCTTTACGGCGTCTCGATCTAGGGGAACTCAGGAAGCTGGATTTCATCTCAGAGGCTGCCTTTGAAGGTCTGGTCAACTTACGTTTCTTGAATCTTGGCATGTGCGGCTTGAAGGACATCCCTAATCTCACCCCACTAGTGCGACTAGAGGAGTTAGAGCTGTCAGGGAACCAACTGGGGATAGTAAGGCCTGGGTCTTTCCAGGGCTTAGTGTCTCTACGTAAACTATGGCTAATGCACTCCAGAGTATCGGTTATTGAACGCAATGCTTTTGATGACCTCAAAAACTTAGAGGAGCTCAACCTCTCCCACAATTCTCTGCATTCTTTGCCCCATGATCTGTTCACTCCTTTGCACCAGTTAGAGAGGGTTCATCTCAACCACAACCCCTGGGTATGCAACTGCGATGTTCTGTGGCTCAGCTGGTGGCTCAAAGAAACGGTTCCCAGCAATACCACATGTTGTGCTCGCTGCCATGCGCCACCTGGACTCAAGGGAAAATACATTGGAGAACTGGACCAGAGCCACTTTGTCTGTTATGCCCCTGTGATTGTTGAGCCACCCACTGACCTTAATGTCACTGAGGGCATGGCTGCTGAGCTTAAATGTCGCACTGGAACCTCAATGACCTCTGTGAATTGGTTCACTCCAAATGGCACTCTGATGACCCATGGATCATACCGAGTCAGGATCTCAGTGCTTCATGACGGAACGCTGAACTTCACAAATGTGACCATGCAAGACACTGGCCAGTACACTTGTATGGTAACCAACTCTGCCGGAAACACCACCGCATCTGCTGTGCTCAATGTGTCAGCTTCAGACCCCAGCAACAGCTACAGCTATTTCACTACGGTAACTGTGGAAACAGTGGAGACAGTCAGAGGAGATGAGGAAAATTCAGCAAGACAGTATGTGAACGAGACCTTCATAGATTTTCCAAATCCTACTGTCCAAAGAGGGGTGCTAGATGGCCAACCTGGCATCACTATATCACCGTCTCTCTCCTCCCTTTTATCACTGTCTCCAGGATCCAACCGCATCACTGAAAACGCAGTGACCGTATCCATAATAGATGTAACCAACATTCCAGGCCTTGACGACGTAATGAAAACCACTAAGATCATCATCGGCTGTTTTGTGGCTATAACCTTTATGGCGGCTGTAATGTTGGTGGTTTTCTATAAACTCCGGAAGCAGCACCAGCTACACAAACACCATGGTCCCGCCAGAGCCATTGAAATTGTCAATGTAGAAGATGAGATAGGAGCTGGGGCTGGGAGTGGAATCTCGGGGGGTTCAACCATGAATTCCGGCGTCGGTGGAGAAGGAACGCTGAGGATACATCATCCAGAAATATCTACCCTTCCCAGTATTGGTCGCACAGATACTCTGAACCATTACTACAAGACCCATCATTTCAACAACAATGTAATGGGTCTCAGTATTGGCCCTGAAGGGATGGGACCAGGAGGGATCCTTAGTAACAAAAACCAGCAAGTTCAGGAAATCCCCATTTCTTGTACCTCGGTCCCAATCTCGACTTCTAATTTGCTGTCCTCATCGGGCAACAACGCCAACATCAACAGTTCTATGTCGCCACCTCTGCCAATGTCTCTCCCCATGCCTACCATGGGACTACATGGATCGATCAAGGGTTTCATGGGCCAGAACCACAATCCCCAAATGGAGCCGCTTCTCTTTAAGGGAAACTCAAAGGAAAACGTTCAAGAGACTCAGATCTAAAAAAAAAAAAAAAAAAGTGAGAGTATAGAGAGAGATTGAGAGAGAGACAGAGAGGGGATTGATGTTGGGTTTTTGAGCTGAAGGATTAGACACTAGAGTGCATTGACATTACACCAGGAGAGAGCCTAGACTGACACGGCAATACAAACACATAGACCTATTCGTGACAGTGTACTGAGCCAAGGAATACCACAATGGTCCACTTGTGTTTGTAGTAATGGTCTTGGCCATGGAGATCAAGGAATGGACATTGCTACAATGTAAATCTGTGCCAAAGCAAATGTTTTTTTGCAGTTTCTACAAGCTGTGTTCTCATTTGAAAAAGTCCCCGAAAGTGCCGGCAAGCCGGATTGAAAGACATGCATAGAATTAACGGCACTGAAGATCGGACAGAACAAACTCCAAGAGACGTTTCTCTACCACAGAGAAGAATACACAAGCCACACTCTCTCTCAAGTGACTCAATAGACTCCCTAAAGGTGACAATTATGTAGGCATAAATAGATGGACAATGCGGTACAGTGCAGTACAAACGACTGTGAAAAATCCACAAATTATATAAATATATTTTCATTTAAGTATGTATCATTGCAGACTCCGATGCAAAGATATTTTCGGGATTCTAAGCTGGTGTAGTTGGGTTTGTTTCTTGTGAATAATCAGGGGCAGTGTTATTGGAGGTTGGGTATGATACATGTTTTAAGTTTGGCTACTTCTCAGAAACATAAGGGCTCAATTGCAACACTCATTGTGAATCTTTGAATTGGCTTTGTGACACGAGGTCCATTTCGGTTGTAGAACAGTAAATGCAGATCTGTGTTTGACAGACTTTTTTTTTGTTGTTGTTGCTTCAGTAATAATCACTACAGTATTTTGTGTTCTGAGAGTGTATTCTGTATTTTGTAAAAGCCAGCAACTTGGTATCTGAATTGACAATTCTATGCCAGCAACAATTAATAAGAAAACAAATGTTCAAAAATATGGAGAGGTGATCCAAATAAGAGCTGTATGAGGGGGGAAAATCTGCTGTTCATGTTGTGTTAATCGAATCAGATGAGTAGCCAGATATTTGTTTTTAGAATGGAATTTGATATGACCTCCTTGCTCATGGTTACCATATTTGTGCCATAAACTGCTGCCATAAGCAGCAGCAGTGTTGAAGAGAGGAATAAACATCCGTGAAAGGATGATTGGAATGAATGAAAATGTACAGTATATTAATGATAATAATAATATGTTTGGTTGTATGACAATTGTAAGATCTACATTTTTACAGTGTAACTTTCATATGTTAAATGCCATTTACGCTCCTTACGTTACTATGTATCTTTATTTTTGTTAGTTTGATATAATGTGTACAGTTGTCTAGCCATGTATCATTACGTGTGAAATAAATCAATCATATATTGGGCTGTGGCTGGTCAATATGGCAACCACACAAGTAATGCGTAAGATGTTACGTGTGCATCTGCGCTCACTGAATGTATGGTTTGTGGTTAGTCGTTAGTCATCCTGTTAATTATAGGCTGCTCTATTAACATGTACAGACTGTTCGATAGTCACTTTCCTACAGAGTTCTGTAGGCAGTGGTACAACATTTTTAATAGAATATTATTCATTCACAAACGCACTTATAGGCATCTCATAAGCATTTTATAATAGTTTAGAAATTGTTTTAAATGGAAATTTTAGGCAAAGAAATAAACAGAACCAATGATTTAAGGGGAAAAATCTATCAGAATTTAAAATGTTTGTTGCAATTGAGCACAAACTGGACATTCAGCCAGTCGTGCCCCCCTCCAAATGGGCCTGAAATAATTTCTGAACAAATCACATCAATGTTCTACAGCATTCTATGTGGTTTCTGTTGCATATATGCAGGAAAAAATGGTGAAGAGAGATAAAAATGGTGATATGAGCATGAGTGGTGATATCTGACAAGAACCACCACGATTGTTCCGTCAAAGAGGTCAGTCCTAGCAAAAAAACGGTTTATACATCCGTACATCCGTAACGCTAACCTTGTGTTTGAAAACAAGTCTAGGTACGTTGGCAGGGCCATGTGTCTGACTGATCAGAAATCTCTGGTTGTTTGCAACCTTTTTATCAACCTGGTGAAAGGCTTTTGGATGGTGAATCTTATGCAGCCCCAAAAAAAGTCTAAATGTAGTTAAAAAAAAAGGTTTAAGAGAAGCCCCAGAGTGACACAAACAGAATATAAATAAAGGCTTAGGAGACAAAATATGGCCCCTCCCTTGATGCGCTACATTTGGTGGCTTCGCCATCAGATCCCAAACAGCATTAGTCAAGAAACAACTCATATTCTGTGAGACATATTATTCTCCTGTGTGTACCGTGAAACGTATCATCTCATGCTGTATCATAGACATATCCGATTGGGATCGTGACTCATCAGTACATACATGTTTCTTTGGCACCTCTGGGCATCTGTAACACATGGACAGTTATAACCGTTAATGTCGAAAGGAATTGCAGAGAGGCTTTTGTCACGTCTTAGTATAGTGGCTACTGTTCTACATATAGAGCTTAATCGGATTTAAAATTAGGCTCACTCATCAGCAGTAACGTTAACAAAGATACAATGGTAACGATCACATGACCTAAGTATTAGCGTCAGCCTAAATGGGCTGGTTAGGCTAACTGTATTAGATGGTGGTGATTGGCGCACTGTATGTATACATAGACATGTGAGCCCAGATGGTTTTTCTTGGACTGTTAAAAAAAAGTCCTGAATGAATGAAATAGAAAATGATCTGTAAAATTCTGGGAAATAAATTATCTTTTTGGTTGTTGAAAGTGAGCAGTTCCCAGCAGTCTGGGTCTTTTTGGACAGGTTTCAAACACAGACAGGCAGAATGATGTTAAACTCTTTTATACTAAAATGTTTGAAAAAAAAAATCATTTTGTGTTCTTTTCTTACAGTTATTGGTTGTATTTCTGTACGATATTATCAGTTTGGGCCTTTATGTATTGCCATTTAATGTACTTTTTTAAAAAAAATTTGCATATTTATCCAGGTAAACTGAAGAGTCCACATGTGCTGTGCTTCAGTGACATACAGTGAATGAGAGGTGTGTTATTTCACTGCTACTTCTGTGCCAGCTGTAAGGACCTCTGCTGCTTTTAGAATCCTTTCCCACGTTCATCCTTCATTGTGATGGCATCTCGCTAAACACCACAGCTAACTAATTGAAGAAATCACATTTAACTTTAACATGATAATGTTTCACATAAGTTAAGTGAAATTTTATAAAACAAAATGGAAAAAGAAAACCCGTCTGACCAGTGATTGTGTTTGTTCTGGATTTTGTTCTTTGCTGCTTCCTGTCTTCTCCATTTGTGCTTGCAGATGTTCTAGTACAACAGCAAACATATAGTCCTGAAAATGTACAGGATCTCTCCATAAAGCTCGGGTGAAAGGCTCATAAATTTCTTGGAATAAATTTAACCATCTATGAGTCTTTCTTAATTTAAACCCTCATAGCAGATTCACTGACTAATTGATTAAGAGAGTCTGCCCTAAGTGTAGTCGTATTAATCTAACAAATTCCACAGTATGTTTTGCAGTATAGAGCTTGCTGACTGCCTCAATAAATCAGTCTGTCACATTACATTAGCTTAATTGTACATTAACCCACGTTGATATTTATTACACGCATTTTTTATGAATTTGCAAATCTAACATCATTGAAAACAAATATGTTCTTTCCTTTATTGAATAATTTGACATTTGTGCACTGACTGCGTTGTTTACACCCCCAGATGAAATAAAGCAGCTTGGGTCTGAATGTGCCGACCTATTACCAGTGCGTCTCTGGAAGAAATTCATCAAAGGTTCTTTCGTAGTCTGCTCCTCAGTTGTTGTTTTCTTTGCACCCACATCTGATATTTTTAAACTTCCCTTGAACCCCTGAGCTCAGGTAAAATTATCTATCACAAATGTCCGCTGCCAAGTCAAATATGCCCCATATTATGAAACCACAGCCTTGGAGGATTCATGTAACAGTGCATCAGCCGTGAACCATGACAGTGAATCGGAATTATACAGTATGTTCAGATAACGTGTTTGAGCTAAAGCTGTCTTGCAGGGCACTGTGTTAAGTAACATTCATGAATATGATTGTACTTTGCTGGTCTCTGGAGATCTCAGCCTTAGCTGCCTCAGGTGTTGAAAGCCTGTATAATGAAAGCATTTTCATGTCACATTAGATAAACACAATGTGCTTTACCAGCACAAAGGGGATGATTTTTAAAAGAGATTATTTATTATTAAATATATTATTATTCATCTTATAGAAAAGGGTAATGTTTGCATACATATGTGTATGGCATGGGGCAAGAATGTACAGAAAAATACATTACTATGCATTAGAGATGAAAGAGAAGTGCCCAAATGCAAATATATTTCTAGCTTTTTGTCACCGAGGCGTGAGTATAATGTGATGGATCAGGGTTCTTTTTAATGGGGAGGGGGTTTCCAAATGCCAGTTATGGTCCTTGCAGCATAAAGAGCAAATATACATATGAAACACATTTATTAACATAGACTAATCCATGGCTCTAGATGAAGGCAAAGGACAACAGAAAATTCTGGGTGTGCAGTACTTAGGCCTTGTATTTCACATGAATGGGATGCTCATTCCTGCTGTTTGTGCACCCCTTGTCTTCCCTGTGCCATCTCTTCAGATTCAATAACCTCCCAGGTGTGTGTTCCTCCAGGGATTCCTCAGTTCCCCACTGTCCCACGGGACAGACTGCAGAGTCTGCAGTCTGCAGTGGAGTGAGGCTCTGCAGGCACATTCTGAAGGGCATCTTTTTAGCACATTAAGTCGATTCGAGAATCTGAGCTGAATGTCTGTGTGTGTGTTTGTGTGTGTCCTGTGATGAAGTGGTGACCTGTGCAGGGTCACCTGGTGACTGCCAGCGGAGATTCCATCACTGTATCCCTGATGAGGGAATATGGACAAACTAAACTTTGTCTACAACAAAAAAAAATCCTGGTCGCGTTAAAGTTGCACCATAAATACTGAGTAATTAATGTGTGTGTTACGCTGGAGGGGTATTTTTCCTTATGCTGATAAATATTGTACAGTATCATTAGCAGGATGTTTGTGGCATTTCTGGAGTACAGCACAGTAATATGTCAATGTTTGTTTTTTTTACTATGTGCTTATTGCTGATTGAGCATCTGAATTGCGGGGGCCATTTGGTGGTTAGGGTTAGAGTTAGGATTAGCCTTTTTAGCTCCCATGGCTAACCTCCATAGATGACATGTGGGAACTGGAATGAGCCATGGTGGCAAATGGAATTAGCAATTCTATTGACCTACATTTTAAAATGGTCAAGTTTATCGTGGTACAAAGGAGAGCGTCTTCTCTATCGCTGTATATCACGTGACCAAGATGAGAAGGGATTTTTCTACTAACTCATTTCTAATATTTTCACCATGGACTGTATTTGCAAATGCAGTAATTTATTTTGGGCAATAACAGGATGGTAATGGCCTGAAGCTGTCATCAAATCAAGGCTGAGACCTTCAGGGATTCAAGGCTGAGACATCTACTGTGTTACTCAGGCTCTGTCCAGTTCTTATGTACAGGCTCTGTAGTTATTCTTATGTAGTCTGTGGTCACTTCGCTTAAGAGCAGAATCAGTCAGAATCTATGGAATGAAAAAAAAATAATAAAAAAAAAAGTATAATAAAATAAAAATCTGCAGCTCATGTAAGCGTGGCAAAAGTACGGGACCAATTTAGGTTTAGAATGGACAGCAAACATGGACAGGGATCTGGTAAAGAAGCTTATGTTGTATAAAAGATCGAAGGAAAGTGGAGTTCTTTTGATTTAAACCCCTCTGTTTGTTCAAAGATTTAGAATTTTGATTGCTGTTACATGAAGCTATGCTGGTAAATGAGGAGCTGCTGCTCTCAAAGGCTTTTTATACTGTACTAGCACACTTTGCTTTTGTTTCACTCTATATTTAGACTCTCCCTTCTCCCAGTTTCATTAAAAGACATGCAGTTGATCAGTTGGCTTGGGAATATTGCTCTTTTCCTCATCTAATTAATAATCCAGCGAGAGAGAAAAGGGATACACAAACAGACTGTAGGGAGACCATGTTGGTAGGCTTGCATTTAGCATTTGGAGGTTCTCATCCGTACGTCGGACCCAAGACAGTTCACCTCTACTGGGACAAAACACTCAAGCAGACAAACATAACATCTCACTTGGAAAAAAATAATATTTGATCCTACTTCTGCTTTTTAAAGGATTAGCCTACAGGTAAATTGAAGTCACAATGTTGTCACAAAGGCTGTAAATTGAGGTGGAATTAGCCGAATTTTTATCGCCATCTGTACTTTACTGTAATAGGTCAAGGACAAAAATATCTCTGTCTTTTGATATTTACTCAGAATCTGAATTACTGTATAAAAGAATATGTCAAAGGTGTGTACAAAGGATACTTTAATATGCTATATTAAATGTCTGCAAAAATAACAAAAAAGAAAATGTTTTTTTAGTAAATGCCTCAGTGATGCTTGTTACCATATAGGCTAAAGGTCAAGGCTTTATGGCTATCTGAATTATGTACCGGTAGTGATTTTAGTGACTCCATTGATTGTTGGGTCATAATCACGTTCAGCTCAACCATTGTGTCATGATATTGTGGAATGTATGTAACTATTTACTTACCAAGATGTTGACGACAACATCTGTCATTAACCTGGAATTTTTGAGGGGAAGCAAACCAAAGCAGGAGGATTCATCCACCAGCACCTCTAGTATTCATTCATTCTTTTATATATATTACTAGAGATAACATTTTTTTTAATTGAATTACATTGAAGCTATTTTGCCCCATTTTCAATTTTAATGCTACACGGAACACTAACTAGATCCTCGCTGCATCTTCATTTTCTGTCCGATCCTGATTGCCATTGATCTCCTCCGCCTCTTGGCGAGAAAGCAAACAGGCATGTTTCCTAAATCATTAAACAAAAGCCAAAGTTAAAGCAGAAGTCTCTGCACACTCGCTTCTGTGCAGTGTTTTCACATGATCTGAGTCTGCAGAAACCTCTGCTCTCATTTTGAATGCATTAGGCTTTTCAACACCTCAGCAAAATCCTGACGGTGTGAAGCAGTAACCTCTTTACGTCACAAATCCTTGTTAATTTAAAAAAAAATTTTTACATTGTTTTATCTTTTTAGACTGAATTCAGCCAATAACACACATACACATTTTTTTCTAAGCAAAAAACGGTTTGTTTTGGGGGGACTCTGGAAAATTATATCACCTCACGCGTCCCCTAGAACCCTTCACTGGACGTCAACCAGAAAAGGGAAAGCACGTTCAACATGCAAACATTGTACAATAGCAAATGCACTAATCTTTCATTCCACATGTCTCCATGCTCTCATTATGTGCATTCCCCTTTTGTCCTAAATAAGGACATTTTGGTCCCTTGGGGGATGACAATATTGATGTCAAGAGATGAGTTATTGATTGAGTGGAGAGGACAAGTGAGACAGTTTACATGCAGTGTTCCATACCAAGCTGTGTCAGCAGTAATACATGTGTTTGACATATACATAAGAAAAATCATACTAGCCTGTTTGAATGGTTCTGTTAAAGTTTTTTTTAACGTGTCATCCCAGCCAGCCAGAGGAAAGAGAAGGATGGACGATCATTGCCTCTGCAGGTCACTTGAGCTTTGCTGTTCACTACAAATCTGCACATGGCGGGAAATTGATGCAACACTGCTTTGTTGCATGGCCTTGCGATATATATATGCAGAGATAATGAGATTGAGTTCCATCCTGACTGAACGGGATGATGACATCAATATGAAATAGCTTTGGTCTTCCCATGGCTTCTCCGTGGATTTGACAAAGACAGTTTGTCTTGTCTAGTGGGTCATTTGACCTGTAATTTTTATTTTATTTTTTTTGGCTGTGATTGGATCATTGAAGGATATGATTCAATTCATCCAAAGCACACAGCAGTTCAGCCCACCACATGTCTGCTCTGTTCCCTTTAATCTCCAAATGATGCTGAGGAAATGACTGGAATCGGACGCGAGCACTGCAGCGTCGGTCAATGTCAAGGAGAGGAAAAAAAAAAAAACAAAAGGGAAGAGTTGCTGAGTGGAGACGTGTCTTATGTATCACTTTTGTGGAAAGAAAGATACCCGCAGAAACACAGAGGGGAAATATACAGTATATCCTCTGGCAATTATTCAAATGTGAATATGACATATTCTGCACCCTGCGTGATGCGGCAAGAGGGAAACTCGCCGACACTAGGACGCTCTGCCACTGATGCCACAATTAGCATTAGCAAAGCTCACACATCCCGTCCTCACTGGCACCCGCCCCACCCCACTCCCCCTAACCCCAAACACCATGTCTCCATCTTCCCTTCTTTCCTCCGCCTCCTGACTCCTCTCTCTCTCTCCTGGTCTCGCTGCAGTGTTGCTATAGCAACGGAGAAATGTGGGAATACCTCCGTCCTTCAGAATGCAGGAAAAGGGGAGGGGGTGCGGAGGTGGCTGGGGGGGGGGGTTCTAGGATGGGATGGGAGACAGACTAAATGAAGCAGTGGACAGCAGAAGAGACAAGAGAAGGTGTAGAAAAAACTGTTAATTGAAGGACAGTGAGAGTGGTGGTGACTCACTGGCTGAATGGATGCCATTCCCTGTCATGCAGCCCTTGACTCTGAGTATCTTCCTCCTCCACACTTAGCATCCTAAAGAAAAAAAATCACTCTTCCATTGATAGGACACCGCTGTCATCTGACTGGAGACGTGGGTGCCAGTGTGGGTGGTGCACACTGTCGCACAGCCGTGGCGTAGCTTCATGCTGGGCCTTACGCATGCTATTTGTTTGACGAGCCATGTGTTTTCTGGATGTCTCCATTTGTAGTGAGGCTGCAGTTTCCATGACAACGCCTGGACGAAAATAGCACCCCCGCTTTCTTTGCCCTCTCTCTTCCTCTCTCCTTCTCTCTGTCTGTCTGTCTCTCTGCTGACAATATACACTCATAACTGTTCATTCCTTGGCCTTCGTTTTATCAGGCCGAGATGTCCCATACTGCTCATCATCTCCATTCATCATATAGATTGAACCACCTCCCCCCCACCCACCCACACACACAGACACACACACACACACACACACACACACACACACACACACACACACACGAACAGAAAAACACTTGCCCTTATCTCCTCCCACCTCTTATCTTCCATTTTCAGTCTCTTTGGTCGCCTTGCAACAGATTCTGTCAACGTGCATCAACCTCAGCATCACCATGACAACAGTCTTGAAATCACTCCAATTTTTTCAACAAAGACAAAAACACTACAGCCACTTGACGGAGAGACAGAGAGCAAAAGAGAGGACATTGTGTGTGTTGTGTTTGTGACCCTTTGATGAACTAGTGTTTATCGACTGTTTTCTGTTGGTGTGTGTGCATGTCCAGTACGCAACATATGAGGCCATGAGATGCTGTTCAGATGTGTCTCTTGGCCTCCTATGGGTAAAAACTTATTTGGTTTCCTCCGCTCACACCCTCATAAGTGCGTATGTGGTGCTGTTGATCAGTCCTGGTAGAGCTCTTGTACCTGCTACAGTACCACTGTGCTGCCTAAATTTGTGTGTGTGAGTGTGTGTGTGTGTGTGTGTTTGTGTGTGTGTGTGTGGGTGTGTGTGTGTGTGTGAGTAAGTGTGTTAGACATTGAGCTGACTGATGTACACTGGGAAATAAATAAATGTACTGTAGCGTGAGCAGTGTTACTGCTTGTTCTCTCATTTCATTTTCTGCAGTTTAAGTTGCCTAAATCAGCATTACTGTATAAATAATTACTGTCCAATGATCAAAATCTTTAACTGCAATTCTAAAGATCTATTGTTTGGTTGAATGATTAAAAACAACAACAAAACATTTGGAAAATAATACTTTTTGGCACAGTTTTGTGTTGAAAGCAGAAGATGTTTAAATATGCCACATAACTATTAACACATTAATATAGATTGTTAAAGTTTGCTTAAATAAAGTACTTTTCTAATTATTGTCAACAAAAGCTCAGTATTGCAATAACCTGCTGCCTCAATGAAACGGGCAGATAAAATGTATAAAGTTACTTGTAGACAGGGTATAATTAGTCTGATTGTTAGCCAACTGCTCACATCTAAACTCTGTGGAAGCAGAAACACAGAGCTGAATAACATACCCATCAAACGTCAAAATGCCTGGCTGCCAGCATGTACCAGAGCAATGACATCATTTGGCTTTACCAGAGATCTGCGTAGATCTATAGCAGATTAGATCTTAGAATACTTATCAAACATGATGTCAACATTGTGTGGCTCCACATCTTCACACTCACTAATCCCATTGTAGCCCACAAAGCCGCTTTGATACCAACAGATAATTACACGTGTGGGCATTCGGGGGAAAACACTCCAGGCCCTATCATTTTGAGGACAAACCCATGATGGGTGACAGAGCCAGTTATAATTAATGTTTGCAGCCGCTGGCCAGCGAGTACGTCTGTATTTATACATGTAGGAGTGCAATTTAGGAAACCTACATGGCTGCATCCTAAATGATCCCCTTTTCTTGGTCACATTGTTATTCAAAAGCCAGACTGTGCTCAACAATACGCACGGCTGTGGATTTGAAGCGGAGCTGTCGACACTGAGCGGCCAAACATGTTCTTAAGTTCAAAAGCCGACTCAAATCTGTCTGCAAGTGGTCTCGTCACTGCACAGCGGGGAATTGGCTGAGACAGTGATTTGGACTCAAGTTGGGGATGAAGGCGAATTGGACCTTAAATCCCTGCAGAGAGAGAGAGAGAGACAGAAAGTGAGAGAAAGGCAGAAAGAGAGAGAGAGAGACAGACAGGCAGAAAGTGAGAGAGACAGAAACAGAGAGAGAGAGAAACAGAGAAAGAGAGAGAGAGAGAGGTCAGGCAGGAGGGGTATAAAAACATTCTCATCTTTACTGGACTTTATTCGGGATGTTGCTGTCTGTAACTCATAGAGAAAGGAGTGAACAAGTGTGCTGAGGTAAGTGCAGCTGGCCGTTGTTGTGTCCTGCCGAACAACTTATTTTTCCCTATCATGACCTTGCATGTGTGCTTTTAAACTTCAGGGCTGGTGTTTTCCTGCTGGAGCAGAGGTCTCCAATTCAAAGTAAGATGTGTGGCTCCAAGAAAACTTTTGGCAGTTTGGTCCTTCTCTGCTGCCTCTTTTTGACTGAGTGTCGGATGCTAAAGTTTGTCGTGGCCGTAAGTCTTCTGCTTTTTGTATCTTTAGTATTCTATTCTGTTTTGTATCTCATTCACTGAGCCATCATCTGAGCCACTTCACATCAGATGACAGTGGCATTATTGTGCATTGTTGCTGATTACACAAAATTTTTCTGCTCACTGAGCATTGTTACATTTATACATTTACACCACAAAGGATTACTTTGAGCCCCCAACACCGCCAGCCATATCTCTGACAGACACTTTGTTCATAAACCTCTTTGCATATCTTTCTGTTACACTAGTTCAACAATGGAAATACAGTGAAATGCGATTTAAGGATTTAAGACTCAAGTCACAAATGCTTCCTTCCATAAAGAGGTCAATTTCCATTCAGGTTGCTTAAGTCATCACATATTACATTAGCACGTTCATTCCAAATGACTAGTCATTATGTTGTTACTGGGAATTTTCAATTCAACCTCAACTGTAGTTTGAGAGTGCTTGCTCTGGCTCTTAGCAGCACCATTAATGTGTGTGTTTTAATCTTCATTAAAAGATTATGTATGTACAGATATATATTTGCATTTTATTTGGTTTAGTTTAGTTTGCACTATATACAATGACGATACATGGCTTGGCTTTTTCTTGAGGTTTAACTGCAGTGATTCACATATAATCCTGTAATCCAGTTGAATCAGCGAGTGTGTCTTGTCACTGCTCACAGAGTGAGTCCTCAGGTAAGATGCTAACAGAGTAGTTTGGTCTTTCCTTGAATCCGGCATCTTAAATCCAGAATAACCTTGTTTAATATGACAGGTTTCTAGTTCTGACATCTCCAGACACTTTTAACACCTTGATTAAAATCAACACGACCTCTGCATCCATATGACGACATCTCCTCTAACTGTTAAGGTTTTCAGACACGGCGATCGATCTCCGATTGAGTCATATCCCAGGGATCCTCATGGGGAAGACGTGTGGGCCCAGGGATTCGGACAGCTGACAGAGGTATGGGGTGTTGATTATAAGGTGGCTGAGAGAGTTCAACACACCCCCACGTAGAACAGTGTGCAATTAGTCCAAACACCAATTAGAAACATATGACGTCAACACAAAGAACGCATCAGGTGCTCTCACAAAAACAGGACACAAACACAGACACATGGAGCAACCAATTTTTATTTCTATCATCCCTCCATCAATCCTTTTATGTTAACTGATGTTCGTTCCATATCAGGGTCAGGGGTGCAGGACTTTTTATAAGGTGGCAGGAACACAGCCTGCCTGTTTTAGGACACTCACCACATTCACACTTACAATCACACCTAAAGGCTTTTTAGAGTCTCCAGTCGCCTTGCACGTGTTTGGACTTGGGAAGGAAACTGGAGTGCCTTGTAGAACTTATGACTAGAGACTTTGACACAGAACCTTTTTGCTATGAGGTTGAAGGTTTGATGACCGTGTTTTCAATGTCATGGTTCTAAATCACGACTAAATAAAAGATAATTAGATACATTTTATCTTTGCTAATTAATAGCTAATTTCAAGAACTCTGAGAATCACAATCAGTTGCAAAAGAAGCTATAACCATGATTTTTCTAAAAATGCTCTTAATTCTTTTTGTAACATGTAGTGTGTTGATAACATGTAGTGTGTCGATACTGTCAGCAAACATTCTTACTGTACATCCATTTTCGACAGAGGGATGAAATATGGTGGTCCTGAGGGTCTAAAAGCAACCACATTACAAAAAGATCAATCATTTCAGAAAATACGACAGTGTTGCAGAAAACAAAAGAGCAACAACATTTTAAAACATCATTTTGGTTTCTGGAACTTGGGAGATATTGATGTGTTTTGCACCTCAGGGGCAACAATACCAGTATGAACTAGGGGCTGTATACTGTAGAGAAGTATAAAAACATTTACAAACATGCATTTCATTAAAGAATCTTAAAATACCTAAAATTCTCATGGGAGCCTTGAAAAAGGGAAGGCTCATCCAAATTCACCAACACAAAATTCTGAGCAAGTTTAAAGTTTCCCTCTGAAAAAGAACTCTCCAGATAAAAGCAATGAAGGCTGTAAACATCAACGTTAAATTCCTGTTCTGCTGTCTGGAAATGACTACCTTATGGTGGATAAAAATATTCTTTTTGACTTTGGGAGCCCCAAAGAAGAGGGTGTGGCACATTGTTTTATGTAAATACACTGAATTTGACCTTAAATCTGTGGGGGTCAACTTGAACCAAAATGAAAGTAATGGTAATTTTCCTTTCAGCTGGGCATGAAACAACAGTTTGAGCTGGGCAGGTTTCTAAGGAGGCGTTACAGGGACTTCCTCAGCGAGGACTACGACAGCAGAGAGGTTTGTGTTTGCTATTAGCTTGGGGAAACATGAACATGTGGGGCGATAATGTCGCCGTGTGAAATCAGGCTTGTGTGTGGCCCAGTACCAGCTGTAATGACTGTAACAACACAGATAATAAGCACGACTCACTGGTGATATCCAAGCCATTGTCTTGGAACATAGCTTTTTTTTTCCTGGGTGGTAATCCCCCCACCATCTTCATGTATAGCAGTTGGCAGCACGCATGTTGCTTCAGTGTGCATACGGGTTGCATACTCAGCATTCTGTCTCTTTCCTAAGCCTTGGTTGTTCTCCCACTCTTTGTGTTCCTCGTTCTCCCTTCCTTCTCTCTGTTCACGCCTCTGTCATCGCTAACTCGGCATTCAGGCCTCATAAATGAAATGCAATTACCACAAAAATAACAACTCTCCTCAGCACCTGTCACTGGTGATTTGTTGCCTGAGTCTCAGTCAACTTGCACCTTACCTTTGCCTGCGCCGCCACGTCCAATTTAATTTAACAAAAGGAGAGAGGCTAAAGCCAAGAAATGTTCTGGGCATCACAGGAACATCCAACCTTATCAGTGTGATTTACTGTGTGCAAAAACCTGACACGGGGTGACAGAGGGATATAGATGAGCGAAGGCTGATGTCACAGGAGATCACAGTAAGAGGGATCTTTTCTCCCCCACTCCATCTCCTATCTGCTTGGATCTCCTCTGACTCTCCTCTTTATGTTAAGGGAATACCTCAGTTAACTTGGGATAAACACAGCTCACTCATGATACACTGCCTCCTTTCTGGGTTCGTTTAGTTTGCATATTTATCAACTGAAAATAGAAAGGGGAGGGTGTGCGTTTGCACTTTGCTAATGCAAATGAAAGTCTTCTGAGTTTCCAAATGTATTCCACTTTCAGAAAAAGTAAAGTAAGTCTCATTTGGAATGGTGTTGTTGTCATATGCATGCATTTTAATATCATGCTCCCAACAGCTGTATGTGCAGAGCTCTGACTATGACCGTACTCTGATGAGTGCCCAGGCCTGCCTCGCTGGGATGTTCCCTCCAGTCAGGCGCCCAGCTCCCATCATGGCCCAGTTAGAGTGGAGGCCTATTCCCGTGCACACCACCCCAAGGGACCAGGACAAGGTGGGCTATAGAGACACATAAATATTGCCTTTTATGCAGCAGCCTTGAACAGAAAACTTGATTTTTCTCTTCTTTGAGGCTTAGTGTTTCTTTTTTTTTTGCACCTCAGCTGTGAACTTTCCAATATCCCCCAATGATGAATACTAAAGTGTTAAATAAACATATGACTGGGCCCAGAAACTGTGCATCATTCCTGCTGATCTAAAGCCTTTTAAATGACTTTTTTTTCTTAAGCTGTTGAGATCTCCAGGCAAAGACTGTCCAAGATTCAAAGCTCTCATGACAGAGACCTTTGAGAGTAGGCCCTACCAAAGTTTCCTCCAGACTCACCAGGTGAGACAAATCACAGAAGAAGACAGTTTGTTTTACTGCAGGTCATATGTCTATTAACTACTGAAATCTTATTTCTTAAACAGTCACACTGGTAGTGGAAAAATTTGATGGCTGTCCTTAGTATCTGGTTTACTAAACCTTGATTTTTTTTTTTTAATTAGTAAATATCGTAAGATGCATTTTTGCGTGTTGAGTTAAAATATACACTTGGCAGTTTTCTGGTGCTAATGTTGTCAGCACCTCTCTTGGACGTGTTCGTTATGCTGCAGACATCGTGTCCTCTCAGAGATTTTCTCAGGCACGGTGACTCCACCGCCTAGAAGAAGCTGCTCGGTGCAATTTCTCTCACATTCTCAGTGATCCTAATTAACAGTTTGATTGAATCCGATTAAGAACTACAATAAAAATGTTTTAATTAAACTGAGTCCCATGTGCTACCTATTAAGGTGGCACTGGAGATGAGGGCAGCACCTCCAGCATTGAATTTTAACACCCTCTGCTGGATGTGCGGCACCTACATTTTGAATGGCTGAGCTAAAATTGCATCCTTTTTTTCCCCCACTTTGCTCTCTGAAAACCAGACAAATGTACAACATTCACCAAAGAAAACATGTTTAATGTCTTGATTGAGATGATTATAGACTGCAGTTAGGAGTTACGTTAAAAAACAGGCTAAAAGCTAAAGAGGAAATCTTGAAATGAACCACTGCGGGTAACAAACTAATGTAATGGAGGTACATGTAGGCATACATATAGGAACAATAGATATATTGTTTCAACATTTTTATTTAAAAATAAAGCTTGCAATGGTAATATCATTGTTATATAACCGCATTCTCCGTCTCCTTCACTGGTCCCTGCAGTATTTTGTGGAAAGACTTTCCAACTACACTGGATACTCCACCTCTAAACTGGTTGGTAAAAAACTGTGGAGGGTCTACGACACTCTTGCCTGTCAGGTAAATACCCCAGCTGTTTCCATCATAACGGTTACTGTTGCAAACAGCAGCTGCAGAGCAGTGAGAGAAAATAACAAGGGTTCTGCTTTCTCCTACATGCTTAGAGAAATGAGAAGGGGGGATTTATGTGCAGATCAGTTTTATACATAGAGTGAGGCATGAATAGACAACAAATTAAAATGATAATTAAAGCATTGTGAAATAGAAGTATTCTAGGCCATCTTGAATATGCTCATTCACACTTGCAAAATGAGCATCTGTTATCTTCAGACCAGCACTAATAATAGCCGGCATAATAGAAACGATGAAATCCAGCCATTTAAGCTGCTTTTGTTGCCATTTATGCACCGCGTAATGTGATTATTAGCATGATGCCGAGTAATGAATGCTATTTTCTGGTGCAGAGGATCCATAACTTGACTCTCCCACACTGGGCCACCCAAGATGTTCTGGCAACCCTGAAGAGAGTGGCATCTTTTGAGGTCACATACAGCATCCTCAGTCACAAGCGGAAAGAGAAGGCCAGGCTCTCAGGAGGTGAGGATTTACAAAGGAAGTAATTCATTTCAAGCAGTGTGAGGAGAAAAATGTTAAATATTTCAGTGTCTCCTGTTGTGACTGCGGGTCAAGGAAATTTTTCTGAGTGTAAACACGCTGAGTCGGGTTTTCCAAAAACACATTGGTTCATATGAGCTAATGGGGCAAAGCTGATTATATTGCTGAGACAAGATGCTCAGTCAGGTCAAACAGTTGGTGTTGGTGTGCAGAATAATTCTATTTACAATGTTGGCCATGATCTGTTAATTCACAAGGGGTCCTTCTGAATGCCATTCTAAGGAATTTCTCCAGGGCTATGGAGAAACGGAGCCCACTCAAACTCATCATGTACTCAGCTGTAAGTCCACACTTGGGTACCCACACATATTTGTATTATCCAAACTGCTGTTTGAGCTGTGTTTATTGTCTCGTTCCAGCATGACTCCACACTCATCACACTCCAGGCGGCTCTGGACGTGTACAACGGCATTCTTCCCCCGTATGCTGCCTGTCAACTCTTTGAGTTCTACCAGGACTCTGATGGGTAATGACATCCTATCACTGCCACTTCATGCACTCCTTCTCTTTGCATATTTAATTATATTATCTAGGTCAGGTGATACAAAAGCACACACATACAAACGCCTGCACATTCAGCTGCTGGTGCATGTTTTTCTCGCTGTCCACTGTCCAGAACCCCTTTGACCACATTGTCATATCTAACCGATGTCGTTAATCCCAATAAATCCCCAGGTCTTATTCTTTGGCACTCTATTACCGCAATGACTCACAGCGTGACCCCTACCCAAACCCTGTGCCGGGATGCAATGGCTTGGACCCATGCCCTCTGACCGTGTTCACAGACCTGATGCAAGACGTTTTGACTGAGGACTGGGATGCTGAGTGTGGGTTTAGGGTAAAATGGTTGAGCACAGGTGAGGTTATACACCTCATACTAACATATATTGATAAAGTTTACGTGCATTTGTGCCAATAGAGGATTTACAGCTAAAAAAAAAAAATCTCTTTTAAAGGTGTTGTGACAGCTCTTGCAGTGGCTGTAGGTGTCCTGACGGTAGCGCTGTTGCTCAGCATAGGAGTGGCAGTCCACAGCAGGAGAACGCACCCCTCCAGGGAAGTGTAGGCCTGACAGCTGTCACCAAAGGTGTGCCTCAACTGTGACAATGGTTCTCATTAAAATGTGGCATGTCTGAGTTTTGATATTTCAGCTAACGAGTGGGTGAAGGTGGAGGGATCTGTCACTAAAGGAAACAAGTCATCACATTAGGCTTGATTACATTTTATTTTATTCAATCTTAACATTCTTTCTTCTTCATGTGTAGATGTACCACTGCTGACCATTTGGTTCACACCTTGACATACTTTTTCAGTCTCTTACTTCTTTTCTCCTTCTGCACTTGCAACTGTGGGAAAACCAGAACAGTCAAAGTGTTACAGCCCATTCTGGAGATTTAAGGAAGTCATCAGGAGATGCAATCTGTCCTCACCTCGGACATCCAGCTTGCACTCCACCACATCTTCGCCCAGGGCGTTGACAGCCATGCAGGAGTATTTCCCTCCGTCGAAGGGGCTTGGCTTGCGAATGTTTAGGGTCAGCACTCCCTGGTTGTTCTGCATCAAGTACTTTGGATCCTCTCCAATGATCGTCTTGTTTTTCATCCAGATAATCTTCGGCTGGAAAAAACAAGACAAAAATATAATTAATTTAAATCTGATAAAATATTTAGTTTGATGTGCTAATAGCTCCTAATTATGAGCATTGATTAGCTAGCTGCTCTTGTTAATGGTGTCGTTTATCTATACTTATGTGTGTTTACCCTGGGAAATCCTTTGACAGCACAGCTGATGGCAGTGCTGTAACCGGCCACCACAGATCTGTCCACCAGGGGTTGAGTGAACTTAGGCACACAGGCCATGTCCTTTTCCTTGTAGGGAACTTGTTTGCCCACCATGTCTGTGGAGAAGGGTTAGAGATAGCAGGCAAAGGTCATTAAAGGTTTCACACGGCACCAGACATCTCCAAGGATAGATTGCACAGATGTTGCCTGTGTATATTTGGTTATACATGTGCACGTACCTGTTTTGGCAATGACAGCTGAGTTCTTGCTTTGAGATGCATCTTCACTCAGACCACACAGGTTTTCACTGTAAACTCGGAACACATACTCGTTGCCAATGATCAGATCAGACGCTGTGCAGTGTGGTCGTCTGTTGTGCTCGTAAACAGTGAACCACTCCTGAAAGGATAAATAATCTGCAAGTTAAACCAAACCTTATATAATATTTTTTTTTGTAAACTAAATGCATAATTACCTAAAAATGTGATAAAATGTGGCTCAAATAAAGTACTCCAACCTAAGCATGTTGACGTTACTGGTGAGGTGATCTCCATTTGAGATCTCCACAGCTTCGTCTCTCACCTTAGTCTTCATGTCTGCTTTCTGAATGGTGTATCCTGTAATCTCAGAGTTGCCGTCATCAGTGGGAGGGTCCCATTCCAGTGCTGCGTTGAAGCCCCACACGTCTGTCACCCTTACTTTTCGAGGAGGTCCAGGTTTTTCTGATTGGAATTAATGTATTCTTAATATTTCTCACTATCGATCACCAGAACAGCCTCAGATGTTTTCAGTCGTATCTTACCGATAACCCTGATTTCAATGGTGGCTCTGTCCTCCATGTTCTCGATTTTTAGCACCAGTTCGTATTTACCAGAGTGCTCTCTCTCTGCCGAGCGGATGAACAGGATGCTGTCCACGTTGGAGTTGCGCACGTTGACCGTCTTGGGGTCTATGGGTTGACCATCCTTGAACCAGGTTGCAACAGGACGTGGCTTACCCTTTTAGAAACAAAATGAGATCCATCTTTTTTATGAATTTTGTACAAAAACACAAACCTGTTGATTATTTATAAAGCAATAATATCATTTCCCACTTTATCACAATCTCTTTTTTCAAGATGCATGCATTGATTGTTTCTGGTGTGTGAGGCCTGTAAATATTCCCTATACATTACATCCACATCACCAGGCATTTTTAAGTGGCACGTCTCTGACTCCACCATCTGGATGTTGCGGCAGATATCAAGACTCATTAGACCAGACAAACATCTATGCAGCAACAGCACACAATAAAGGGAGAATCTTTCATGTTCTGACCTGGAAGGGGATGGTGAGGTTGATCTTCTCTCCTACTTTCTTGATGTACTTTGTTCTCAGCTCACGTGGAAGGCGGATCTTTGGATGCTCTAAAGCAGAGGGCAGCAGCTTGCTTAAATACACTCGGCACTTCTTTGTCAACTGTAGAAACGCGGCTCCAAACGGAAGATGAGTGCAAGATGAATATATTCTTTGACTTGTGCCTGAGTCAGACTCACCCATGATCTCACGGATGGTGACAGGCTGTGACATCACGGCAGGAAGGCTGCGTCCAGCGATGTTTACTGCCACTACCCTGAAGTTGACCTTTTCTCCCACGGGCAGACCACGCACCACATAGCCCTGCCTCTCGCAAAGCTCATTGTTTGCCACCACCCACTCAGTGTCTGGAATCATATATTAAATAAAATAAATCACTATGATTTAAGCATTACTTATCATCTTATGCATTGTATTTTTTTACAGTATGTTCTTTACACATTAACTGAGATTGTTTTACACCTTCTGCATTTTTTTCTGGATTTACATTTCATTTTTTAAATGAAATCTGACTAAGCTGTGCCTTGAAATGTAAATGCAATGAGCTTATTGACAAACTTAAATAAAATAATGGCATTATAATCAAAAGAATCGGCCCTCTCACCTCCTTCCTTGCAGTATTCAATAATATAACCATCCAGACCTCCAGCTCCAACCTTCTCTGGAGTCAGCCACTTCAGGCTGCATGTGCTGTCTGTCACATCGTGCACTGTCAGACGCAATGGTTCACTTGTTGGGGCTGAAGGTGACAAAAAGATTTAAAAGAAACATAGGCCGACCGAAGTTCAGATGGAGAGTGTGGAAGCAGCTGGGTTTCTCACCAATAGGCATGAAGGGTTTGGAGTTGAGACTGGGCTGAGACATGCCAATGCTGTTGACAGCAAACACCCTCATCTCATATAAGATGCCTTCAATCATCCTCTTGGCCTCATACGTCGTTGATTCGTATACATCAAAGTTGAGCTTTGTCCATCTGGAGGAGCCTTTCTTCTTCCTCTCCATAAGATAACCTGATGGAGTAAACACAGAAATATGTGAGTAGAAGGATGTCAACATATGAATCGCATATAGGTGATGAGCAAGGACATAAATAATCTGTCTTTTACCTTTAAGTGGTGCCCCACCATCAAACTTGGGGGTGTCCCACACAATGGTGGCAGTGTCCTCTCCAACAGATATGCATTTGACGTGCTCGGGGGGGTCGGGCACATCTAAAAAATGTTTGAAGATGAAAAAGAGATGATTAAAGTGTAAACACTGACGCTAACATATACAAAATTCCCACTCACCCACGATCTTCACAAAAAGCACAGCCTTGTCCTCTCCAGCAGGGTTGGTGACGACGATGGTGTAATTGCCCTCGTCTTCCCTTTCTGCACCTTCGATGACGAAGCAGCTCAGGTCCTTCTTTGCCTCCACCCTCACACGACCTTCGCTGTTGTTAATAGGCTGGAAACAGGAAATTGCGGTATCTATAGTAAGATGTTAGGGTTGACAGTAACAAATTGCAACCTCCGTCAACTAAAAGGGAGGGGCAGTTGGGCAGAGGGGCCATACTGTTGTGATCTAATGTTAGCACTGGTGTAAGAGTGTAAGACACATTCAGGAAGCTGAATGCAAGCTGTCACATTCTTACTTTATCCCCTTTGGACCAGACAACAGTGGGCGCAGGCTCTCCTGTAATTTCCACATCCAGACGGAGTTTGTTGCCTGCCACCACAATGATGGTGTTTTGTGACACCATGTTTCCGGTGGTGTCCAGGTGGATTTTTGGAGGATCTTGTGAAAGTATAACAGGCAATTATATGTAGTGACCAACTGATACACATTATTATATTATTATTGTTTTTTATTTTTCAAGATTACTTACCTTGTCTAGGCACATAGTCGATCTTTATTTCTGTTGTAGGGGAAAAAAAGAAGGAACAAGTTAATACGGATTTCTTATGTGAGCCTTACATGATTTTCTTTTTTACTCATTTTGTCTTCCTCACCCAGGAAGTTGAGTTTGGCAGAAAGCGACAGAGCGTATCCGTCAGGAACGAATGTGTAGTCTCCAGCATCCTCCGGCTTCACGTCATCAATAATCAGTCGATGAAACCTGAATTGAATCACAGAGAAGGAGTGATGTGTGTAGACCTTGTGAGCAGAAAGCAACAGTGATGCACACTCCTGCTAAAGGCTGCACCTTCCAATGTGAGTCATTTTGATGCGATTACTGGGCAGGACCTCCACTCCATCTTTGAACCACTTTCCTGTGACCTTGTCATCAGACACTTCACATTTGAACACTGCTTGGTCTGTTGCCTTGACTGTCAGATCAGCAATGTCCTGAAGCACCTCCAGCTGTTTCTCTAAATGCACCATTTGGAAACCACGAGAAAACAGCATGGATTTAATGAGAGGAGATCTGACGAGACAGAAAAAAACAAAACAAAAAAATAATAGAAGAATATATTCTAATGGTACCCTCTACTTCCAGCTCTCCTTTGGTATGCCCTCCATTTGTCCAAGCATGGTACATTCCAATGTCATTCAGCGTAGCTTCCTGGATGATCAGCGTGTGTTTCTTCCCGTCTTTCTTAAAGCGGTATTTTGAGGAGTCTTTGTCTTTGTGAAGCTCGATATCCTCAAAGAACCTGTGAAAAGAGAAAGACTGAGCATGTTTGAAACATGAAACATGAACACAAAGACAGCAGGAGTATCAGGAGACACACAGAGTATCCACATAAAAAATGTCACCGAGCATTGTAAAAAAAAGTTCACCAGCATCAGTGCTCACTGCAGATCAAATCATCAATAGATTAATGAGAAAAAAATGAGATTAATTTTTGGTTGCAAAATATTAAGAAAAAAAAAACCACACACTGCTGCAGGTTTTTTTTTAAATTGTTTTTAATGAAATTTGGAAGTTAGAGGTCTGACCTGAACTGTATTTCTATGAACATACTGACCACATGACATGGGCACCCTCCTCAGAGACCTCGACCTCAAACTCCACTCTCTCTCCAACCACCACGTGGTAGTCATCCATGAGCTTGGTGATGGTTACAGGGGGCTCTGCACATGCAAGGAATTTCATGATCTTTCTGGTTCGTGGGAATTTCTTCAGGATTTTTCACTTCAGGAACGACGACTCACCTTTGACAAAGACTTCGGTGAAGCACTTGTCATCTCCGACCACGCACTCATAAGCAGCATCATCAGCCAGGCTGGCCTTGTTAATGGTGAGGGTTCTGATGTTTCCATTTGCCTCCATAACGTACCTTTAAAAATGAGAGGTTGAAGGTTCAGCAGACCAGTCATTAATCAATTTCCTTTTTCAAGGATTAAACGATATTTTCACAAAGGCTTTTAAGGTCCAGCAGAACAATATTTATTTTAAAATGTTTTTATACTCACTTTTTTTAAAGATTGGTTTCAGGTTTCACCTAAGTCACTGGTCAGATTTTTATTTTTCCCCTCACGCTCAAATTTAGCGTTAAGGGGTTCATCCTCTGGGATCTCTCTGCACTGGTTTATGCAGGGTATAAGGTGTCTCTACAGGACCACTTATTTCTCTGTGAGGATTCCTAATGACTGGCTAAATATAATTGGTGATGATGGAAGCTGTCAGGGTATGACTCTGACACAGAGACCATTTTAACATGATATTTATAGAGTTCATCTTAGCATGAGGCTTTATATGATATTGCTGCAGGTTTGTATGCCCTTAGAACACAACAAACATAAATAATAGTGTGTGTGTGTGTGTGTGTGTGTGTGTGTGTGTGTGTGTGTGTGTGTGTGTGTGTGTGTGTGCGTGTGTGTGTTTTATCACATACTTGGCTGATGATTTGATCTCCTGTCCATTTTTCAGCCATTTAACCTGGATGTCAGGATTGGTCACTTCACACCTCAGGACTATTTTCTTGCCTTTCTCCACTGAGTAGCAGGATTCCAGCCTCTTCAGGAAGGCTGCAATTGCAGACAGAGAGGACAAATGTAGAAACACATTACCTCACCAGAAACTTCGTTTTAGTCCCTCCTTCCATCTCTCCCCTACAGTGAAATTCACACTTCTTCTGTAATTTGTGCTTTTAATAAGAGCTGCCTTTGACTTCGTGCTCAAACCCTCTCACCCTCGCTGTGCTTGGGCTCAACCTTCATCTTTTTCAGACGTTTCAGCATGCCCCTCAGGTCGGTGATGCCATACTGAAAGGCGATTTTCTCGTATTCGCTTGGATGGGCACTCTTGAGCAGTTCCCACACATCAATGTCGGGTTCTTCCTTCTCAGGCTTCTTTTTCCTGCCAGTCAAAATGAGATGAGAACAGGATCCAAATCACATGGAAGTGGAAAAGCAGAACTATTTAGGTTGTTTTTTTAATTTGCAAAAATAGTTGTAATTCATCTTCTCACTTCTTTGTTGCCTTTAGCAAAGCACTGAAATCCAGCTCTCCCTCATCCTCTCCAGCATCACTGTGCACATGGAAACAGACATATGTGATGAAAGCAAACGGTAACCATGATCAGGCATATCACATGTTCTCACCTCTAGCGTTTATACATACCAACTTTGCTGAAAACAGACACGCACTAACTCTCACACTATAAATAGTCCATACATAAGTATTTATCCTTTAACATGTGTTTTGCACGTGAGTTTGTGAAATGCAAACCTTGGCGTACTTACGCTCTCTTGAATGCAGACAAAATATCGGTTTGTGTCTCCTGCTGAGCAGCTGTAGTGAGAAAAGTTATAAAAACCCGTGACGTTTGAATCTGATACATGGAATGCAGAGTCTGTTTTCACTCACTCTCAACAGAGATCTCAAAGGTGGAGCTGTCACACTTGTCCTTGGCTGTCACCTCACACCTGTAGCCACCAGCATCACCGGGGACCACTTTGATGACCTTCATTTCATAAGTGTAGATCTGGGGAGGGACATGGTTTTTAGGGGGGAAGGTTCTGATGATGGGGTAGAAGCAATGTGTCTTAAACACACCTTCGTGTTTCTGTCATACGTTTCTTTAAACTGCATGTGCTTCCCAGCCTTGCTGCCAAGGTCCATCCACTTCCCCTTCAACCACTTCATGGTGGGTTTTCTGGTCAGGGTGGACGAGTCCACCTTTGCTATGATGGTGACATCAGTTCCTGCCATCCAAAAACAAACATACAGCTCTTGTAACACTGTGATAACAGCTTATTATAGACTGATTATTCTTTCATTGTACAGTGACAAACCTGAAACAGCAACTACATTTTCTGGAGGCTTCTCCACAAAGAGCCCAGTGAGCTCAGTTGGCTCTGAAGTAAAATATGGAGAGAGGAATATTTCACCTGTTTCCTTAAATTTAAATATTTGTTGGTAGGAGATAAGCACAAATAAAAAAAGGTGATGGCAGTATCAGTTAAGGAAGAACTGGCTTGGAAAACATTTCTGCACAGATAAGAATTATCTGACGCAAAATGAATAAAATAACACATAATATGGGGAAAAAACAGGATAGAAAATTTGACAAATATCTTATAAACACCTTGTAAAATGTAAAAGTATTTGCATGCTTCCTGGGTTGTTATTATTCAAATCATAAATGTATTCTCTTCTCTGCACAGCGTTCTATTGTTTTTGTGTTATCACAAATATACTTACTGGAATATATACTGGAATCTCTTCTCAAAAAAATATTTTGAATGCTGTCAACAACAACAGTCAACAACAACCACCAACAACAACTGTAATCACTTCAACAACGTACCAGGAACACATCAAACTGGGTCCAAAATGACTTTATATAATTATAAATAATTTCAGCATGCTTTTTAAAAAGATTAAACTATAATAAAATACAACTGACTTTAACCCTGGCAGTAAGTTTTTAAGATTAAAACAATACTTTTTTTTCCCCCAGGAATCTCCAATCAAATATTAGACACCAGCCAATCAGTAACCAATATTTGATCACACAAGGCAGCAGAACAGACTAAACCTGCAGGATTATTACCGGTACATGAACACAGCACACAAACACACAGGAGTGTACACATGGAAGGAGACCATGATTGTTATTAATCCAAAAAGGAAGTTGGTGATTAATCTACTTTCTATTGGACACATTAACCTGATTACTTCCTCTGGACTGATACTGATACTGATACTGATAGTGCTATTTATACCAAAGGTGATAAGATGCTTCGCCGCATGTGTGTCCTCTTCACAAATGTAAAATCTCTGGCTATCATTTATGAATTTATTTTTTTTCTTCTTATTTTAGGAATGCACATGCAGAGCATTCTAAAACAAAAAAGCATTGCAAGTGCTGGTGCAAGTTTTCCTCAACAGCCCGCAGTTTGCTAAGAGAAGATTACCTAGCCCACACGAACACACTATACCCTGGTGCGCATGGCCTTCAACAGCTGTGGCATGGTCAGAACTTGCAACAAAGAAATCCCACTGTGATAGTCCCACTGATGCCAGACTTATTGGGACTTCCTGTACACTGCACATGCCACGTGCTTTTTTTCCCCCCCTTCTCACAAGCGTCTGTGAAAAAAATGTCTGGAACAGTTTTCTTTCAGTTGGTGCATTTTTGCAAGTTCCCTGATGAATATCTCAAACCTCTCTAAATTCTAATATCATTAAACACTTTAATTAATAGAACGGATAGATTTTGATTCTTCTATCAGATGGCTCTAGAATATTATAATATTGATTTCGTGTGAAAAGAAATATCATATGTCCACGTTCAGTAAATGATATCGTACTGATCAAAAGATAAGATTAGTCCATCCATCCATCCATTTTCTTCCGCTTATCCGGGGCCGGGTCGAGGGGGCAGCAGCCTAAGCAGGGAAGCCCAGACTTCTCTCTCCCCAGCTACTTCGTTCAGCTCTTCCAGGGGATCCCGAGGCATTCCCAGGCCAGCCGAGAGACATAGTCTCCAGCGTGTCCTGGGTATCTCCGGGAGCCTCCTGCTGGAGGAATGTGCCCTGAACACCTCACCAGGGAGGCGTCCGGGAGGCATCCTGACTAGGTGCCCGAGCCACTTCATCCGGCTCTTCTCAACGCAGAGAAGCAGCAGCTCTACTCCGAGCTCCTCCCGTGGCAGAGCTTCTCACCCTATCTCTAAGGGAGAGCCCAGCCACCCCCGAGAGCCCAAGACTCTGAGGTACTTGAACTCCTCCACTTGGGGCAGGATCTCCTCCCCAACCCGGAGAAGGCACTCTACCTTTTCCGGCTGAGAACCATGGCCTCAGATTTGGAGGTGCTGATTCTCATCCCGACCGCTTCACATTCGGCTGGGAACCAATACCGAGGTCACGGACTGATGATGTTGACAGGACCATATCATCTGCAAAGAGCAGAGACCCGATCCTGAGGTCACCAAACTGGACCCCCTCAACACCATGGCAACAGAATCGATGACAAAGGGCAGCCCTGGCGGAGTCCAACCCTCACCGGAAACAAATTCAACTTACTACCGGCAATGCGGACCAAGCTCTGACACCGGTCATACAGGGAGCGGACGGCCCGTATCAGGGGGCCTGACACCCCATACTCCCGGAGAACCCCCCACAGGACTCTCCGAGGTACTCGGTCAAATGCCTTCTCCAAATCCACAAAACGCATGTGGACTGGTTGAGCAAACTCCCACACACCCTCAAGGACCTTGCTGCGGGTATAGAGCTGGTCCACAGTTCCACATCCAGGACGAAAACTGCATTGCTCCTCCTGAATCCGAGGTTCGACTATCTGGCGGACCCTCCTCTTCAGTACCCCTGAATAGACCTTGCCAGGGAGGCTGAGGAGTGCGATACCCCTATAGTTGGGACACACCCTCCGGTCCCCCTTCTTAAAGAGAGGGACCACCACCCCGGTCTGCCAATCCAGTGGCACCGCCCCCGATGTCCACGCAACGTTGTAGAATCATATCAACCACGACAGCCCTACAACATCCAGAGCCCTAAGGAACTTCAGGTGAATCTCATCGGGGCCCCGCCACCAAGAAGTTTCTTATCAACCTTGGCAACCTCAGCTCTGGAGATACGAGAGCCCACCCCTGACTCCCCAGGCCCTGGTTCCTCACTGCAAGGCCTGTCGGTGGGATTGAAATAGTCCTTCCACCAATCCACAATGTCCTGAGTCGAGCTCAGCCAAACACCATCTCCACTGTACACAGTGTTGACAGTGCACTGCTTCCCCCTCCTCAGATGCCGGATGGTGGTCCAGAGTCTTTTCGAAGCCGTCCGGAAGTCGTTCTCCATGACCTCACCGAATTTTTTCCATGCCCGGGTCTTTGCCTCGGTGACCGCTGCAGCCGCACTCCGTTTGGCCCGCCAGTACCCGTCTGCTGCCTCAGGTGTCCCACAGGCCAAAAAGGCCCGGTACGACTCCTTCTTCAGCTTGACGGCCGCCTCAACAATGGAGGCGCAAACATGGTCCACCCGGTCCATTTTCCCCATTGTGCCTCCGTTCAATCATGTGCTCATGATACTGCAGCAACAGTGATGATTCATGCTCTGATATGGACAGATAGCATCACAGGGCCCATTCCTGGTGGGATTTATGGAAACAACATCTTGGACTGACCTGAACTTGATGATCTCACTGGATCTACACATCTCAGTCTTGCAGATTTTATAGCAGAGTTCTGCTGCCAACTACCTTAAGATAGAAACTTAGAAACTTGATAATATATATATATATATATATATATATATACTGTATATATATATATATTTCAAGTGTTTATTTTGCCACAGTCTGGATTTTAAGTGGGCGTTTGTCTCTGAGTTCTAAATAACTCAGTGGGTAAAGATAATCTTAGCTTTGCTTCTGGCAGCTCAATTTAAGCGACTTTAAACTGTGCCACCATCAGACAGCAGCACTTCTTTCCCAGAGGGTTTGGAATAAATTGAGTAATAACTTTACGTATACCTCTGTGGCGCAAACAGCACAGCTGTCTGATATATCACATGTGAGTGATATACTTAACTCTTAAGTTTCATTTGTAAAACACTTGAACTGTTGGACTTCATATAAAAGTGTCATCACATGAGAAGCTGCCATGTTGTTGCCGTGTTCAGAGAGAGACAAAGGCAAAGGGCACAGGTGACTGGGCAACAGTCTTCGCATTAAGATAACAAATTTGGAATGGCTGGAGGAACAACAGGAGTGTGTCGGTCGGGCATCTGGCTTTATCAGTGGAGGGTTGTGGTGTGGGACATGGTAGAACAGGAAGACAATAATAGTATCATGTGTAAAGTACACCAGAGTCCATTTAAGTCAGCTTTGCTTCTCTACACTTTGTAAGATAGTGTGTCACTTATTCTCAGCTTAGGGACTATTAAAAGGGGCAACTTTATATGTTTCTTGATGATGGTGGTTGCAGGATTTTGCTTTGTGTCTGTTTATGCACTCTGAGTTAAAGGTGTATGGAGTGTTCCACCTTTTTGGTATCAGCATATGTAACACTGCAGCAAAATTTAAAAAACAAGTCCAAATGGAGAAATTTCAGTCCAAAATGAAGTAATCCAAATAGCGATACATATTAAAATAGATCTGGGTTGACTTAAAACTAATCATATCAAGTGAAAACTTGACATCAGTAAAAACGCTCAAAATTTGGAAAGGGCAGAGGGAAATCGCTGACAAAAACATCCATGTATGCATAGCTCTTTTCTTACCATCCTGGTCACTTCCTGAACCTGTTGCAGACAAGGAAGCAAACTCAGCTGAAAAAAAAGCAGCTCAGAAGCAAATGTTGACTTGGGAAACAACAAAGATGCAAAACAGAGCAATGCACAACACAAAGTCACAAAAGCACACAGATGCAACATTAACTTCCGGAAAAAGTACACAAAACCAAGTCCACGTGAGCGTCAGGTGAGGTGAAAATCATAAATACTGTAGAATTCAGACATACACAGTATTTTCTATGTAAATAAAAGACTCACAGTCACAGTCACCATAAGGTAAATTTCATTAAATGCAAGTATGTTGTTTTTTTTAATCTTCTGGTGTGTGTGAGTTTGTTGGCAATGCTGGACAAATACTGCAGAGATGATCACTTTAAACACACGATCAAATCAAATAAAGGTTCATTTTACACATACGTCAGCATTCACAGAACCACAAGCGCATTTACGTTTTTTCCTTATGTCAATGAAAGATATAAGCTATCAATCCATGTATTTTTGAGCTAAACAAAAATACATCATAAAATGTTATGTAGGTCACCGTAGACGACCCTGGAAGATTTAGTCATGCAGGTACTGGAACTGTCACACGTCACATGTATACACACGCATGTGAATACATCCAGTGTATTAACCAGAGAGACATTTCAGTGCTGAGGGTTCCACCTTACCTCCATCTGCTGGGAAATCATCTAAAGAAAACGGATGAAAATCACCTTAAGTCCTTTTTACACTGCATGAAGTCATGACTGAGGGAGCTGTGGAATGAGCTCACAGAGACTCTGGAGCACCTTTCACCTTTTGCTGGCTGCAGATTGGTGAGGAAATAAGCATCTATACACAAAGTCACCGACACACTGACAAAGGCTGAACTCCGGTGGGTGAGATAACAGACGACAGGTCAATAGACCATACAGCAACAAAACATCTCAAACTGTCAACAATCCCTCAAACCTCAATCAAATACTGGAAATGTACATACGGACCAACATAGATTCAGTCCACTGTGTATGTACTGTCATACATGTTTCTGGGGACAATAGAAGGATACACATGCATACATCTGTGTGTTTACATGTCAGTTTGTGGTGGTAAAAGTTAAAAAAAGATAAAAATTAGGAATGGTTGTGTGTTTTGTGTTATTTGAGTAGCCAGGCTACTTATACCCCACTAACTAGCATCAGGCTGATATTTCAGAAAAACTGAGTGCCTGTCTCATGTTTGAGTCTATACTGTCAGACCCTCCCGGAGGGCCTTTTGCTGTTTGGTTGCATTCAGAGACTTTGAGCATGGATAACTTTTTTTTTTCTGCCCAAACTTGCTCGAGTTTTGTCTGTCTAACTTTCTCATCCACCCACAAACATAAACCAGGACACACAAAACCAGAAAAAAGAGATTTGTTTCCCATGCCTGTAGTGAAATCTGTAGATGTGCATCAAGAATGCAGACTGATTCAGACAGTCGACATCAAAACCCAAACATCTGCTTCATGCATGTGGATTATTTTTCCACAGTGCAGAAGTCCAACATGCTAACTCTGATCGCACCATCATCAACACATTAAAAATAAATAAATAAATAAATAAAAACAACAGATGACATTGTTCTGGATGACAGCAGTAACTTCTGACACATATTTCAGATAAAATATGTGACATCATGCTGTAATTATAGAATGCAAATGGATCCGACTAGAATATTTGCATTGTCTCTGTTAAATCACATGTTTAATATGTGACTACTGATGAGTGACAGGCCGGCAAAGATCCGTGAGCTCGAGGTGTACAGGAAAATTTCTAGCATGTATTTTCATAAAACGAGCTTGTTCGGATGCATTTTTAGTGAAGTTAAACTCAACCTCACTCCACATCACATATTAACAGAAGGTGAACGTGTCCAAGTCAAGAGAATGGGGGCAAAACAAAAGGAAATGGTCCCTCACCGGCTTCAGCTGGCTCCTCTGGGGCTAAAATTAGCAGATTTGTGTTAGATATGGCAATGAAAAATAACACTGCCGTAGCCCCACTGGAAAGCATTTATTTGACACATTCCAGCAGCTGAGTTAACAGACTTCATTATCCTGTCCTGTCCTGTCCTGCATGAGAATGGTGAAATAAAAGGAAAATGATTTTCTTTTTGGCCTTTTTGTGACACATTTAAGGACTTTGGTGTTCTGATCGTCTTCCATACAGCGGGAGAAGCCACAGTGACAAAAACTCTAAGTTCCTAAACACAAAGTGGGGCCAGGCGGCAGAGGTGCAAGGCTGGGTTTTCCTGACACACACTGTTGACAAGGTATGTGAGCAAAAGTGAAAATGTGAGAGCTATAATCACATCTCTGTGTGATAATGCAACACACACAAGGTCATAAAAGGTCGCGAGCAGCTGACTTACCTCCCCCCTCTGGTTTAGCTGTGAATTAGAAACAATAGAAACAGTATTAGAAACCTTCTGTACTGCATTTATACAGACTTTTACAATTTAAACAATAGTCCCACTCTTTTAACCTGGCCTTGCCTAAAGTCAGAAATATTTTTTGAAGATGATGACTCTTGACCTGCATTTTTCCTTCTGTTTAATCACACCTGCTTTGATATAATTAACATAATGTTTGACTGAGGGTCGTATTTCATGGTGACGCAAGTAATCTTGGGCCATAAATCTGAAATACTACTGGATAAGAGGATAGAGTTTAGGAAACAGCCACTTTTATCTTAAGCCATGCAGCCTTGGGTACAAATCTGATACCGCTAAAGCGCCAACGGATGCCAGACAGCCAATTTAATTTAGGTGAGAAGAGCTGCGGGTGTGATTGTTGAGGTCAAAATCTGCTTAAAGAAATTCTCCACTCAAATAGGGTCAAAAAATATACCCTTCCTCCTCAAGTGTCTCTCTAGGGTGATTTAGAAAAGGCCAGGGTCGGTGTCTTATGACCTTTCTGAAGGCATGCCACATTCTCCTCAGCTGAACACAGTTCCCATGAATAGTTGCACTAGCTTGACCCCTGGCTGCTTTACACTCAGCTCTGCCATTAACTTCTCGGTGGAAGAGGTGGAATTGCATTGGATTATTTTTTTTACTCTTGTCAAATTAGTGTCACATTCGGCAGTGTGGACAGACGAGCCTACACAGGTGGTGTTACGTAATCTTGCTGCTTGATGCTGGCACCATATTAGAATCCCATGGCTGAACTGAGCACTCGAAACAAACTTAGCCAGTCAGCACAAAAACAAACATCTGCAAAAAAAAAAAAGGTGCTGCAGCCTCTTATATATGTTTTGTTTGATTTTGTGTATAGCTGAAAAAAATCACTTCTGAATGATAGCTTTTCCATTAGATTTGCTTTTACTGTTTCTGGTAAAATAATTTTGCTTTTAAATTTAATAACAATGCAGTGATCAGCTTCCTGCCATTGTTTCTAAATGAGTGTGTATGCGTGCATGTGTATGTATGCGTGCATTCTTTTTCATGTTAAATAGTGAGAATAATGTAATTCACCTGCAAAGTGAGGAGATTGTGGCTGCTCCTCACACATGAAGGGTCTGTTTGAGTTTTGACTTTTAGGGTTAGGGTTGGAGCTGGATTTAGGGTTGGGCATCTGATCGTGATGGTTAGGTCAGGTTAGGTCATATTCTCACAGAGCTAGACCAACAAAACATAGGCAGGCATTTATGGGAGCGGGAATATAAGTAAGTCATCATGAGTGATGACCGTATAATTAATTTTTTTTTTTTTAATGGCCAGTTAAGACTTTTTATTTTCAAATTACTTGTTACGTCTTTTTTACTACGTTATCTAGCTGATTGCAGCTATGCCCATTTCAGGAAGAAGCGCGTGGCTGGCTGACCGTCAGGAAACTTTCTGGATGAAAAGCAAAGGATAGCGCGATGAACGATTCCCCTCAGCTGGTGGGGGCAAAATCTGATATGCTTGAGTGTATCTTCTCTGTGGACTTATGAGGAATTGAACAGGGTCGGGAGGGATATTTTTGGCTCCTATTTGAGGGGACAATCTGACTGCTCGGTGAGACAGTTTCAGCTAACAACTGTGAGAGAAGCATTGCAGCTACTCTGTTTGTTCGTTCAGATGTGGCCTTGGGTTTCTCACAGGACTGTTGTCCAAAAAAAAAAAAAAAAAAAACATGAGCAACAATCTGCATCTGCAGCCGTACCATCAATGGCAACCATTAAAGACAAAAGTCAGAACCAGCCAATGAACAAAAGAAGAGAATCAAATAATGTCAGAGGTGTCGGCTGATGAGCAGGTGTAGAAATTAGATGACGGGACTTAGATGAGGTAAAAATCCTCAGCAGATGATTTCGTTTCTTTCTCTGCCCCTGGTGACACAGGGTCAGGCTCACAGCTGAAGGACAACAGACAGCTGACATCAATGACATCAAAAGGCTGCAGCACTTTACCATAACTGGCCTGCAGCCCCTATTCTGGTCCATCACATGAGTCTCATATCAAGCAGTTATCCCTATTCTCAGGGTGACATCACAGCATCACTGGGATGGATGTGGGAATGCGAAGTGCTACTCTGTGCTAAAACCATTGTCCTTTGTGTTGCTGTCACCTGTCACAGGCCAAATGAAACAGAAGGCTGCACGAGGCTTCTGTGGTTGTTTAACTGCAGGAAGAGCTGATGTTCACTGAACAGGGCTGATGTCACTAGTAGTCTGCTGACCCTGGTGACTATTTCTGGCTTTAGTCAGAGTAATATCAAGAACAGCAAGAGTCCAATCTGGACTCTGGACTGGACTGAAATTTAAAGATTTCGTTTAAATGTTTGGTAGCTATACTGGTCATACATAAACATAAAACTAACTTAATGGTCAGTTTTGTTAAACAGGCGAGCCATGTTTGCTCCAGTGATGTCGATACCAACAGTAATTTAATTTCTTTTTGGCTTTTCTACTCATCATTCTCTCCAACTAAAAGTTGCATGCAACCTTTCTCCAGAGTGTTTAAAATTACATTCAATTATATATTGCTGTTGTTTTTTTGTTTTTTTTTTTAACCAAATCATCTTCATTATATTTGCCATGCATAAGTTATATTAGCAATAGAGGAGCAGGTCTCCAAACTGCTTACAGTGAATTATGCTTTCATAGAAATTATCTGCATACCTTTAGGGACCGGCTCAGGCATGGTTATTCCTGTGTCTTCTCTTTGCTGCTGGAAGACTGAGGGCTGATGCTGCTTATTCCTTTTATTTCTCCCCTCTCTGTTATTCAAAGCTCTCCTGGCACTCAAGTCACACCCTTGAGTGAGAAGCGCAGGAGACACTGACGACACCCTTAAGGAGTTTAAAGCAGAGAGGCACTCAGAGGAGAGAGTGGGAGAGACGGGAGGGAAGGGTGCTGCCGGTAAAAGGGCTCTGACATGGTTATGATGTGATTGATGGATTGCCTGAACTTGTTGTGCTCTAATGAAAAGCAACATGTAGGAAAAGCAGCAACAAGTAAGCCTTTTTTGGGGTGATCGCCTCCTTGCATGGATCAGCTCAGAGATGCAGATATTGTGAGGGGTCAGGATAGAACATTTGATGGACTCAATAAGCCCTGGGACATTTGATAACCACTGTCACACTTTTAGTGCACTTTTACATCAAAAGAAGTATTTATTTTGTCTATTCTGAAAGGGGGAGGGCTTCATTTGTAGTGTTTTAATGCATTATCGTTAATGTCTGCATGGCTTTTCCAGTTTAATCACTGATGCCATTTATGCTGCAAACCTGAACAATCTCACATGCAGAACAATTGGAAACAGACATTTATAAAGTCACTGACTGGAAGTCAGATTAATTAGATTGTGACTATTTCTACTTTATTTCTTGAGGGATTCAGTTGTACAATAAAAACGAACAAAAAAACCTTTAGAAGGAGACAACTGAAACAGTCTTTAGTAACATTATATGGTCAGCTACAGTTTCTGATATTCTTCTGCAAGCTGTTATATTTACTCTAAACATAAAAATGCCAGAGTGTAATTGGTGCCTGGTCAAAGGTCACATGCTGTGGCACAAAAGCAGTTGAAGAATGTCATCAGCCAGTCAGCGTTCACATTTGCGACGACACCCTGCACGGCTGCGTCTGCCCCCCAGTTTGCCAGAAATGCATGCATATTCTCCGCTCTGTCTTCATCACCTGTTGACAAGTCCTTCCTCATTTGCAGAATGTGCATACATCAGCAGAGCAGCTGCAGAGACCCTGCTGCGGGGGTCACGGTGTGAATCTGCAGGAAAGATGGATGTGCCTGCCCGCGTGCACGGACCACCACAGACCTGTTGTATTCATTTAAATAAAGCAGGGAAACAACAACAGTGGAAGAAGTTGATTAATGACTTCACCAGCAGCAGCACTACTATAATCCATAAAGTTAATATTGCAACAGGCTTCAGCAGTCCAACAGTTATTTTGCCAACGCTGTTTAAATACTTTCATTTAACCTTTAACATGCAGCACTTTTAAACAAAACTCAAACTCCCCATCCCTGAGTCTAATCTTTATTTTAGCAGACAAATGGGTGCTTGTTCCTTTTTAGTGCCAAAATTATATCCTGGAGAAGAATAGAGGCTGATCCTTAATTTCAAATCTTTTGTAACATCTTACCCTCTGTCTCATATGTAAATATATGTTTAAATATATGTTTGTGTGTTCGTGCACGTGATTGCTTCTCATGAGGCCATCTTTCAAATTTTATTTTGTTTTCTGTTTTTTTTTTTTTTCAATAGACACTTGCTTTAATGCAGAAATTATGGTAATAAAGATTTTCTGCATGGACTTTATGGTCTGTCTATAGTCTATATGAATAGTTTGATATTTTGGTGGAAAACTTGGTAGACCCCTCTTGTGACTGCAGAACTGACAATGTGCTTGGTGACATGGTGCAGTATATTTCAGTAGCATGCTGCCCGCTTTCAGGCCCTCTCTGTAATCTGATAGGGGAATTGAATTGGAGGGCAACTATAAATATCTGGAGACTTGATAGCAAACTTCAGAGGCTTTCACTGATTTGCAGACAAGTGTTGCATTTTATTTTTGACAGAAAATGCAGTATTTTAACATCTAACATCTAAAATTATGACCTTGAAAACATTTTACAGCCTTCGGTTGTGACTGAGCACAACTGAAATTGTCTTCTTTAGTTACTAAATAACTCATCTTATCACTCCGCAGAAACCATACACTGCTGGATATAAATGTCTTGATTTTTAATTGGTGGTAAATAAATTATAGAATACTTCGCTACACTTAATGGAAAAATATATAGTGAATTATATAAATTACATAAAAATGTTTTTTAAGCGTTTTGCTGTATTAGTATTAGTAGTAATCAGTGTGATTGGATTATGATGAATAAACGGTAAAACTATTCCAGATTCACAGGACAGTTCTGAATGTAAAACTAGATTTATGATATCATACTCCCACCTTGGGGACAATATGAGAACTTCACTACACTTAATTTGTGGAGAAATAAATTTTCATCAGATGTGACAAAATATAAGAAAGCCTTTGTTCGTATAAATTACATTTAATTTTTATTAAGTTGATCGTGGTGTTATATTAATATTAATGGTACAACAACCGGTTTTGCCCTGAAAACTCCTTGATCTTTTTAAATTTAGCTTTCCATGAGACACTTCTGCTGCTGACTAGTGGTCAACAACAAGCCCCCCCAAAGAATAGAGAAACATAAAACTATACATACAAAGCAAATTTTTTCTTTTTTAAATAAGCCACCAGCACTGACTGACCATGAATCCACTGAAGGCAGTAACAAAGTATTTTTCTCTAAAACCATGGAGAAGTTTGGGTTCCGCATGGGCTTTGTTGCCAAGATCCAGGCGTTGTACGGAGGCATTGAGTCTATTCTGAAGTTTAACGGCAGTCTGTGTGCTCCCTTCAGGGCGTGTAGAGGTGTCCGGCAGGGCTGCGCCCTGTCCAGGATGCTCTATGCGCTCTTCCTCGAACCCCTCCTCTGTAAGATCCGCTCCAGCATTGCTGGTTTGGCTTTTCCTGGTTTTAATAAGAACATTGTTGTATCCGCCTATGCTGACGACGTCGTTGTGATGGTCCAGAATCAAAGAGACGTGGACATTTTATCTGGTTTAACAGACTCTTTTAATGTTCTGTCTTCTGCGAGGGTGAACTGGCGAAAGAGTGAGGCCCTCGCTGTCGGTCAGTGGTGTGGCGACCCCCCGGTCCTGCCCCAGAATCTGTGCTGGAAGAGGGACGGTTTTAAATACCTGGGAGTCTTCCTGGGGGATGAAGGCACAGAGAAGAGGAATTGGGGGTACGTCCTGGCCAGAATAGAGGGAAAGTTGCAGAAGTGGAGATGGTTGCTCCCCCAGATGTCCTACAGGGGGCGCGTCCTGGTGGTGAATTACCTCGCGGCCTCTTTGTTGTGGCATCGGCTGGCGTGCCTGGAGCCGCCGCCGGGGCTGCTGGATCAGATCCAGGCGAAACTGGTGGACTTCTTCTGGGACAACAGACACTGGGTTCCGCAGGGGGTTTTGTCTTTGCCACTTTCAGGTTACAATTTGTCCAGAGGTTTTTGACGGGTCCGGCGGATCTGGTGTGGAGAGAGCTGGCCGGCTGTGTGTTCAGACGTGCGGGTGGCCTGGGCCTGGATGCTGCTCTGTTTCTACTAGATTCTAAATTTGTAAATTTAAATGGGGTGCCTCCTTTTTATCAGGGTGTTCTCAGGTCGTGGGCCCTGTTCAACAGCAGTTCAAGGAAAAGCTCTAACTCTCTGTTCTGGCTTTTGAACCCGTCGTTTACGGTGCCAGACTGGACATTTCCTGCGAGGCCATGCCGGGTTTGGGACCGGTGCTGCTTCGCTCCAGGACTTTCCAACTGAAGCAGGTGGTCGACGCAGCTGGGCCGGCGCTGGCGGATGCCGGGGCGCTGGGGTCGCTGCTGGGGGTCCGGTCCACCAGGATGCTGCAGAGGACTCTGGCGCTGTGGAGGCGGAGGCTGACTGCTGGAGAGAGGTTTCTCCTGGCTGCGTACGACAGAGGGACTGAGCCCAACCCGGAGGACCCCTTTCCGGATCTATGTCTGACTCCTCAGCTTGGCGACGCCTCCGGCCCGCTGCTGGAGAAGGCCCGAGAACTGGACCTCCGCACGGGCGATAGGAAAACCATGTACTTTAGCTGCGTGAGAGTGCTCTGCAGGAGGCGACTGAGCAACAGGCCGCCATCTGTGTGGAGCAGCAGGCTGGGTGGAGCCCAGGTGATGCCATGCTGGAGGGTCCTCTACAAACCCCCGATCCAGAAGAGGACTGCTGACCTCCAATGGAGGATTCTACATGATGCCGTTGCTTGTAACTCTGTGGTGTGTGTTTTTAACCCCGCTGTGTCGGACGCCTGCCCGTTCTGTGGTCGCCCTGAAACGGTTTTTCATTTGTTCAGCGAGTGTGGGAGGCTCACGGGTTTCCTCGCTCTTCTAGCAGATGTGTTTGCCTCATTTGATGTCCCCTTTGATGAGAAGGTGTTCATTTATGGTGCTGGGTACAGGAGAGCAGGTCAGGAGAAGTGGCGGCTCCTCAACTTTGTTTCTGCCGCGGCTAAGCTGGCCATCTATGTGTCGCGGAGAAACAGGGTTGAGGGCCGTGCAGGTCAGGATGCAGCCTCAGTGTGGCGCTGCAATGTCAGGTGTAGGCTGAGGCTCGAGTTCGGTTTTTATAGACTGTCACATGACCTGCAAGCTTTTATTGATACCTGGTGTTGTCAGGATATTTTGTGCTCTGTTGCCGATGACAATTTGCAATTTTCCAATGTTTTAAGTGACTGACTTATGTGTTTATTGTGTTTGTTGTGATCTGTGAATAAAGTTGTTTGGTAAAACCTCAAACCTCTCTCTCTCTCCCCGGTTCCGGCTCCTCAAAGTGGGCGGGATTTAAAGGGACGCTGCAGCCCTCTCTCTTCGCGCGTCTTCACTCTCCTGGACCTCTGCGAGAGCTGCCATGTTGTTTGTTAAAACTGGTTTTTGTCTGATGGCTCAGTTGCCTCGTTTTTGCGGTTGTCTTTTTCTTTAGGGTTTAGTTTTTATCCTTTCAGGCTAGAGGGAAGATTCCACATCCTATGGCCACCTGTGAGCTGGTCTGGAGGTCTTCCCTTTTGTTTGTTTGGTCTGGCAGGTCCATCAGACCCTTTTTGTGTTTCTAATAAGGATGTTTTGAGTTTGCTTGGGGAAATGGTGAATAAACTGGCGTTGTGAGCCTGTGAAAACTATGAAAACTCCTCGTGTTATTATATTCGACCTTCTTTGACCTTCTTTTTTTTAAAATATGAGTGAAAAAAGACAATAAACAATGTAAGAGTACATCAATACAACCCGAAATTAACAGTGAACATTGATGACAAAGTTCCTTCAGCAATTAACATATATCGGCCTGCTGGGGCGCTGTATCAATCATTCATGTAAAAAGCTTAGGTTTACTTAGGTTTACGTGACTACAATAATTAAATAACAAATGTAATTCTAAAAACAAGTTGTGACAAAAATTTATGTTTTTACACTGGAAAATAAGGGCATGATTTTGTAGATGAGGGAACATGTAACTGCATTTAAATACACAGGCGTTTGAAACAACTTGTTATACCGTCAAATTGTCAACAGAGGGAGACAGAGAGTGTTACACTCAGGATAAAGACGTTCATCTGTGGGTCTGCAGAAGGGCAATACTGAAAAGATAACTGCCTTATAAGGTTAAGCATACCGGGGTAGTTAAAATAGACTATCTTGTAGAAGAGAATCAGGTTTGGCTTAGGTGTGTGGTTGAAACTGAGACATATTTAAGGCATTTTATACATTGGTCTATCCATCACATAGTCTGTTTATTTTTTCTGAGACTGAAGACACTTGTATATCAAGTACTAATTTCAAGTAGTCTATTTACAGCTAACCCTAACCCTATAGGTTACAAAAGGTGATATACTGATGTATACAAGCAAGTGGTCTCTCATTCATGAATTAAAGTGTAAACAATGACATGTTTTCTCTAGGGTCTGGATTTCTCACTGCTCTCTATTTTACAGTTGTAGATTTGTTTTACATGTTAAAGTCACAATTCATAGCATTGTCAGCACAGATGAAAACTTGCTTGCATACATAGTAATTTCTATAAATGAGATCTTACAATTTAGCTGTGCACTGAATCTGGACAACATCCCATCATTCTCTTTGACAGTGTCTGAGTCCAAGTTGATAAAGCTCCACCAGCAACATAACATCACCCTCCAGACTCTGACTGGGGGGGGGTTCCTGTGAGGTTGAACAATTTTCTTAACCCGTCAACTTCAGATATGATGAGTATGTTTATTATTATTATTTTTATTTTTATTTATTATAAAAAAACAACAACAGTGAGATCAGGTGTAAACAACAGTTTTCAAGTCCGGCTAGAAACTACACGTAGAACTGGGCCTTAATTTAACCACCCCAGAATATCCTCCTTTGTGGTGATTTGCTCAGTGTGATGTCATCAGTTGTGTGTAGTGGTCAGAGGTGTCTTGCTGCTTTGAGAGCAGGAGCTGCTCAGAGATCTCCATTGCTCAGAGATCTCCTTTTTATTCACTCTCTGACATCTACATCTAATGACCCTTTCTTGGAGTTGCTGATGTTCTTTTGATGTTCTCCTTAGCTACATTTTTAACTACTCTCACACTATCTGGTGAGGCCAGACAGTTTAAATGACTGCTTTGCAGAAAGTAAGACCGTGACTGACTAGTTACAGCTTTGTTCATGCTGCCCCACTCCTGGACTCTTGTCTGACAGAACCGTCATGTCCTCTATTATTATTATGTGTTAACTGGTATAATTTCTCTCAGCCAGCTCTGGGCAACAGGTTGCAATTGTTGGCATCTTGACCTGTTCTTGCCATGTTGAGGTTTGTTGAATGTTGATACGTAGCTGTCAGTGGCATAATGATGCAGTGATGCAAACTCTTTCTTTATGTACCCCTAGGACAGGCGGTATTAAAAGATTTTGGGGCCCCTGAGGCTCAGCAGCATTTTGCTAAGGAATGTAAAGGTAATGAGCCCTCTAATGGACATGCCACAAAGCATTTAAGCTGGGATATTCCTGGCAATAATGACACCTCAATCACTGACCTATATTCATCTAAGTAGTTGAAATATTACTTTTTTTTTTTCTTTTCTGTTTTTAATCAATCACACAAGTCAGAAACTGATATCACTGCAGATATATTGTCAGCCTCGACAATCAGTTTAAGTAGTACGATAAACCTCGATTGGACTCAGGCCTGTTTCAACAGAGACCGCCTGTATAGATATCAAACATGCACATTTGTTTTTGTTATATATTTTTCTTTAACTTAAAGGCAAAGAGTTTTAGAGTTCTTTCTGAGGAAATAAACCAATATTTCAGAAGTAAAGACTTGCATTCAGCATTACATTAACCCAGATGCACATAAAAACTATTTATAAAACCCATTAATGTGTTATTTTTGAGTCCTACTGGCAAGTCAGGAACACTTCTAATATAATATGTTACATACGTGTATGTGTACTATGTCTGTTGCACTGCTATCACTCAGTTCGGTCGCTCATCATCTTTAGGTTCGCAGGAATACAAGGACAGGACTGCTCGTGACTTACAGGAGAGACCACGTCACAAGAAAAGAGTTTATGAGGAGTAACAGGCCTTTTTTTTATCTCGCTCTGAGTGCATTAACGGTTGTCAATGGTGCAGTGCATTAAAAGATCGTGAGATCGGTGACTCATGATTGTCCTAAGAATCTGAGTTTGTTGCCTCAGTGTATTTTTAAATGCCTTATCCCAATCATGTTGTGTAGATTATAATAAATATTAGAATATTATTAATAGGTTATCCTGTGGAAGCCTAACAGTAAAAGCTTTGCAGTAGCAGGTTTACATCAAGCTTAGAAAACACAGGCCTGCACAGCACAATCTCACAGGCACACTGGCAGCAACCACTGATGTCTCTGCACAGACCTGGCTTGTCTAGTGTCTTTGGTTTGATAGTGGTTGGCTGTTTTTACATCAAAACCTCTCTGTTACCTTTGATTTGCCTCTTTGGGACACTAAAAAAGAAGTCCTTCTCGGTTTTTGCAGTATCATAAGTGTCACGCATGTGTTTGTGTGCACGCTTGTCCATGTGCATCAATGTTGTCAATGTCTGCAATGCAGAGAGGTCAACGCTGTTGTCAGAGCGGTGGGCAGGGTTTATTTAGTATTAGGAGGTGTCCAGAACATACACCCCCAAACCAATGGTCTAACCATTTTAAGGAAAAACATATAGAGGCGTCTCCAGTTACAGGCTTCTCTCCCCCCTCCTTTAACACGTGAACCTTAATGTGCCATCCCACTGGTTCTGATTCTAACACCTCTGCCCCTCATCAAACATATATAAAGACGATATCGAACTGGAACCAACAGAATACGCAGAGACGAAGCGAGACCCGGCTGAGATCAAGATGCCCACCACCACCAGAATCATCTCTGACACGCGAAACTCAGATAAAGGTGACTATTTCATACACTTTTACAACATTGTTGAACTGCCCGTCCTTTGGAACTAAACACATGACAGTGTCATAAGATTAGAAATGAACTGGTCTAACTTTTGTGGGAGGTTGTAAAAGCACTTATTTAATAAGCGCAGCCCGTCTGCAGCACAGCTGATCCTGAGTGAATGGCTCTTCTGGAATCATTTACTGTCTGATTTCATGCCTGTCGAAATGTGGGGCACATAATGATTTTACTGCCTGCAAATAAGTGTCAACATCATCTGCATTAAAAGGGATTTAATATGCTGCATGAATTTAATATGTGGGCGAGATATTATAGAGCCTGTTTTTGAACTCAGAGGCACTGAGTTGGATTTTAATTAGGAAATCCGACTAATTTGTAGACAAATATTGATTTTTTTTGTATAATGATGACCCTCTAATTACACACAAGTTGTTAATAACACAGCAGAAATCAATGTAATCAGCAATAACCCTGTAACATTCAAATCAAATCACCGACAAGAGGAGGAGGAGGTTAGTTAAGATTAAAACGCTGCCAGACGGTAATGGGCGCAGGGAAAACGGGTATTTCCATCCACTTTTGTTATGTGCCTGACAGCTGGTTTGACGTTCTCACACATGGTCAGTCAGCCTGCAGTCACCACGGAGATAAATATCAGCTCATCCAGATTTCACACGCATGCCACATGGTGCAAAAATAACCATTAGGTTTGAATAATGTGCAGCGATGACAAGTGGATTTAAACAGTGCAGCCTCGCCTTGAATCTGGTGCACCTTTGGGTGCAGAGTTCAAAAAAACCTCAGGACTTTTTTTTTTTTTTTTTTTTTTTTATAAATTACAAGTTTGATGGCTTATCAAAACATCCCAACTTTAATATTTCAAAACCATAATTTACAGATTCTATTGAATGTTCTCTGTAACAGTTGAAATAAAAGCTGCTTTTATTTAGTGTTAAATGCAGCTTCACATTTTAACTCCTTCCCTCAGGGTCTCAGCTATTTCCCTTCATTAGAAAAGATATTTGAGGATGCAGAAGTCTTATTATCTGATAACTGCTCTCTGCTTGATAAGATGCTAGTGCGTGTGAAGTGTTTTGGCCATTTCTGTCACCTTCTACGATGAATCACCTGCTGGCTCCAGGAAGTGTGCAGTGGTGATGATCTGACAGAGGAAGATGCTTTTCTAAGCGTATGCCTCTTTGTGGCGGCTCACTTGATCCTTTTTGAGAAGGATCTGACACATATTTCTAGTTTTCAGAGAAGCCAAACTGCAGTCTCAGATATTCCAGTGGCAGTAAAAACAGATTTTCTTTTTCTTTTTTAGCTAAAAAAGCCAAAGTTGGACCCACAGGTGAGACACCTCCTACTCGTCCTATCTCAGCTCAGCATCCTGGGAGTTTCCCGCTTCTGTATCTGACCTTTGATGTTCCGTGTCGACTTTTCAGAGAAGATCCCAGCATATGAGCCCGACATCCCAGAGCCAAAGTGTAGGGCTGACCTCATCAAATGTGAGGAATTTTGAAATCTGTTAAAAAGAAACAAATGAATTGTTTGTAACGCAATGGTTTGTCTGTCTGTTTCAGACTGGTTTAACCTCACTCTGGATGACAAGACGGCCAATAAAATGCTCTGGATCACAGAGAGCGGGGCTAAAGTTGCTCGTATGACTGACAGTCTCACTTGCCCTGTTTTAGACAGACCAGAAAGATACGAATACGTTCCACAGGTACAGCACAAAGACAGACTTCACCATTAAGAGTGACATCAAACCAGCGCAGCTCGTTTAAGGTGACCTATAACTTCCAAGAATTTGAAGGATGAGAGAGTGATGCAGCATTTAAATTTGAACTGGAAAGTTAAAACAATCTCATATAGATGAGAAATATAGAACAGTGAAGAATAGGTTGCTAGTTAAGATAAGGTCCTAGCATGATATTGTTGTAGTTCCGGCCTGGTTACTGATTCTTCTAGACACACTAAATACTTGTATCCTGTTTCATACTGATGACCCCTGCTCAATGGAAACACAACCTCATTCTAGTTTGTTCCCAAAAGGTTCTGTGCAAAGAAGGGATTCTGGGCTTCCGAGGCTACTGGGAGGTGGAGTTTACCGGCTGGGTCGTGCTCGGTGTGGCGTACGAACGCGCAGCCAGGAGGAACAGCGACGGGCCATGCGGCTTTGGAGAGAACGAGGAGTCCTGGGGTCTCGGCTGGAGCGGCTCTAGCTACAATGCCTGGCACAAAAGCCAGACCTTCGAGATCCTGGAGGTCCCCCTTTGCTCCTCACTGGGTGTTTACCTTGATCAGCCTGCTGGTCTTCTCAACTTCTACACTGTGGAAGAGGAGCAGGATGGAGAGGAAAGAGCAGGAGGAAAAGAGGTGAAACTTCTCCACCAGGTTAAGAGTTCCTTCTCAGGGAAAATGATCCCAGGTTTCTGGCTGGGAACACAGTCACATTGTTTAATCAAAAAGAAAGAGGAATAAAGGAAAGCTGCAACATTATATTTCACCATGATTTTTATGTTCTAATTATTTATATATAGTATTTAAGCACTTAGAAAGCCTTAGCATAGTTGTAATAAAGCACTTAGATCTAAAATTATCTCCCAAAATTATTCCTTATGTTCTGTATGCGTGTGGCAGACATGCAGCTTAGTTTCTACTGTTAGACTTTCCTGGAGCCAGTGGACCACTCAAGATGCACCCCATAAATTTGTATGTGTCCATGCTAAAGTATTCCTCCATTCTTATTGTTGTTACTGGGTTACCTATGAATGTATACAGAATGTCAAGATTTTCAAGTATAAATAAATAATTACCTTTATGAACTGTTGTCTTTGTGCTGCTTTGTAGATAAAGGGGCAGTCATAGTTCTGTTCACAATTTTACATATATATATATCTTTTTGTACCTATAATTTGCAGCATATCACACATTTGCAAGCATTTGTTGGAAGATTTTATAATTGTAAGTGCAGTAAATATTAAAAATAGAAGAATTACACTGGCCATGACACATACGACATAGTTTAACGTCATTTATCTGGATCAAATGAGAGGTCTTTTCCACGTGGTTCTGCTTCCTCCTGTGCATCACCTGTTGACACTTCTGACAAACGGCCTCCAACTCGTACATTCCATGATGTTTGCAGCCAGAACACACTCCTAATGTTTCAGAGGTTTCAGATGCCCGTATAGGCCTCATCTCCCCCACACTCTGTTAACCCCCTGCTGAAATCCTCCTTCACTTACGAAATCTTTTTGAGGTGACACCCACGCCTCGTTTTCACCAAGGGTATAAAAGTCGGGTGGAAGGCTGAAAGTTCGCATGTTTGCTCCAGCTGTATTTTGGTATTTGTGAAAACTTCAGAACGTGGTTGAACAACGCAGAGCGTCGAGATGCCGACGAAACCCAATTCCAAGTTCATTTTATCAGAGACTACACCCAAACAAGGTACCATGAGTTATTTCTAATGTGGAAGAATTCTTTCTGTTATTTCTCTGCATTCATTGGTCAGTAAGTTGTGGCATGAATGGATGAGATTAAATTAGTTTAGATTGATTGTACCAAAAGGATAAATGTTTGAGAATGAAAGTTGCTTTTTTATCACAACAAAACATTGCAGTCAGATATTATTTCCTGTTACCCAGGTTTTTAGACAAACACGAGTGACTGCAATGGACATTTCTGATCTTTTGTCTTTACAGAAAACGTTTCCATTTATGTCCCTAACATCCCAGAACCAACAAACCGAGCTGAGCTCCTGACCCGTACGAACAGATTTCCTCATCTCACATTACAGGTTGTTGTATATATATGAATATTTCACCAAACACACCATTTTTCCCTGCAGACTGGAAAAATTTGTCTTTGGATGACAAGACTGCCAACAAAATGTTGTGGATTTCTGACAGCGGCTCCAAGGTTTGTCGAAGAACTAAGGAGGTTTGTCCTGTCCTGGACAGGCCAGAGAGATACGAATACTCGCCACAGGTGCGTCACACGTATATGCATTTAGATGATGTCTACTAAAGAAAACACCTCCCTTTTCTTTGTGTTCCGTTCCCTCAAAGGTGGTCTGCAAAGAGGTAATTTGGAACATGAGGGCATACTGGGAGGTGGAGTTCTCAGGTTGGGTGGTAATTGGAGCCACGTATGAAGGAGCGGGGAGGAGGGCAAGTTCTGGGCCCAGTGGCCTTGGAGAAAATGAGGAGTCCTGGGGTCTCTGCTGGTCAGGAACACAGTACGAGATCTGGTTCAATGGTATCAAGAAAGACATAAACAATGTCCCTTTTTGCTCTATGATTGGAGTTTACCTTGACCAGCCTGCAGGGATTATCAGCTTTTATGCCGTGACGGGGGAGGGAGCAGAACGAGAGGCTCAACTGTTGCACAAAGTGGAGACATCTATGGATCAAAAGATTCTCCCTGGTTTCTGGATTGGGATTCAATCTTCCTGCACTATACTCAAGAGACCTGAATGAAATGTTAAAGTGTATCAAGTCTGCTACACTTTTAACTGTTTAATTACGAAATTTCAGGAATTGTTGGTGATTAAATGCATCACTTCAATTTTACTTTCCCTGTTAAATAATTTGAATGTGTTTTTGAGAAATATTTTTTCATTGTTTTGTCCAGCATAGTTTACTGACTTGTATTGTTGCACAAAGAAATAAATAATTTCTATAAACAGAAACTTATGTACAACCCTGAGTGATTTTGTGATTTTTCTTGAGGATTGTTCTTGTTCTCTGGATGCAGTTTACGCAGTAAAATGTTTGCACTGTTGATTTCTTTGCCGAGTGATCGCTTGTTCTGGTTAAACAGACTCACTTTGATATGTGCAAGACTGAAATTCAAAGACCTCTCTCAGCCGTGACAGGTGGGGCCTTTGCTCCTGTCGCCTTCACACCTGAAAGCGTGAGCTTTACAGGAGCTAAAAGCAGGACAGCCAGACAAACACACAGATTTCACACTCACACAACCTCATTTCACAAATGCCAAGTGGAGTCACAGCCAGAGACGACACACACTGCTCAGTGCAGGACTGTAACTCATGCATTTATGTGCTGTCTTTAGTCCACCTGAACAAAGGACATGTTTCCAAGACTGTGAAAGAAAGTAAATAATTTGTATTGCCCTACCTTTTTTGAATTATCACCAATTTATTTTATGTTAAGTCATCATACATTCAGTTAAAGTGATTCCACTCTGACCACTACTTTAGGAGAAACATTTTTAAATTAATAAATATTAGCAAAAACCAAAGTGGAGACGTGGAAAAATATCTAAATTGTTGCGTTTCTCTCAGAAGCTGGTTGTGAAGCCACAACCTGCACACAAACATTACTGGATGTGTAACTTAGTAAAAATAGGATGCTTCACCTGCAGCTTCTCCAAATGTTTCATATAGCAGTTTCTGGTCTCCTCAAAGGTCAAGGATGTGTTGTGGATAACGGATGAATTGATTTGCTGCATTATGATGCGTTTTGTTGATTTTAGGCTGCAGCAGACACAAGTAGTATTATTTTCTTTTTTTGTTAATTTTAGACATATACTCATGGCATTAAGACCAAGACACAAAGGCATAAATACGCTTGAAGATTTAATGGGATGTTTGGTGTGTAATTAGTTTGAGTGAGAACTCAATAAGCCCCCAGTTAAACGTCCAAGACAAAAATCCATGCAGGGTGAAAGCAAAAACAAGTGCAGATGATGATCTAAGAATACTCCGTTGGGATACATGAAGGAGCTCATGTGAGGAATGTGAATGAGTAGGTAATTCTAAGCTTGTGTCAGTATTAGTTATGTAAGTGACACACATAGCATGACATATTACTGGAGGGGAGCCTGTCCTTTAGAGTTCCAAGCATTAGGCTTAAAAACAAACCTGAAAACAAGTTTGACATGAAACCAGGTTTGACATGAAGATATTAGACTCTTAATGTGTCTTCTGTAAGCTGGCTGCTTATCTTACATTTGTGTTAACTTAACCACATTGCCACAAGTTTATTCCCCTCTGAAGCAACACCAGCCAGCATGGACACCACGTGTCTTAACGTGTCTTTTGTCATATACTGCATGTTGGTGAGCTGATGGGAATTATTAAAAAAAAAAAAAAAAAAAATGTAGAACAGCATCTCAAAGTTCTTTTGAACTGGGATCAAAGCAACAACTCTATCACCAGATACAGACAATACTTCCCCTAAAAAAACGGGGGGGAAAAAAAAAAAAAAAAACAATTACACACTAACCAGTACACAAACACACACAAAGGAAATTAATCATTTAGATTCTGTTATGTGACGTTGTGTTGCGGACCCAAACGCAGATACAAGCAGGTGCTCCAAGAACAAAAAACCCTTTATTGGGTGGAGAAAAGGAGCAAAACAGAAGGCGCTCCTGATGGAGGAAAAAACAGTGTTCAAAACTCAAATGATCCAAATCTGCACAGGGAGGCTCCACTGCAGGGTGACCAAAGACCAGAACTCAGCCTTCTTCTCAGAGAACGTGGCAACCTTGGAACTGGGGAAAAAAAAAAAAAAAAAAAAAAAATCCTAATCCACAAAAGACAGGGAGCATTCAGTCTACTGGAAAGGTCTGATACCACTTAGCAGATGAGTTTAGAACAAACACAACAATCCAGCAGTGGGGCCCAGCTGGCAGCGTCCCTAAAATCAGTTGCTGATGAGCTGATCAGCGACAGGTGCACGGCCACCGCTGGAACCCGGGAACCTGCGCCCTCTACGGGGAGAACAGAGGACTAACTCCACACACAACAAAAGACCAGCAGGCCGGACCCTGACAGATTCATCAAACTGAAAAGAGGCAAAATGAAATGAGATATCATTAATCAAAACTTCAGCACAGGATTGAGACTTTTCAAATTTTTTTTACATCACTGTAATGTGATCCAAAAAAGTCTTATTCAGCTCATTTTCATACAAATTATAATTTTCTGTAATCATTAATTGGTAAATTTTCTGTAAAATGTATTTAAATGTTTAGAATACATCGACACAAACACATACACACACACACACACACACAAAAAACACTAGACATGGGACATCCAGGTGATTGCTGACATTAAACTTCAGGAGAAAACACTCCAAAATTACAAAAGACAATACATATCAGTCAGATGTGGAAAAGTATCATTAGTTTTTCTTTTTTAAATCTTTCTTCCTTCAAATGATGTCTTTAAATGTGAATGAAATGAATAATTTGGTTCTTTTACGCTCTGATGGGTCAGAGGTGTTTTATATTACTGAATACAATATCACCATCTGGCGTCATATTCAATGTATTACATGCAACATACATCGGCTTTATATATTGTATTACATCTGTGTTGCTCTAATATCTAAACACAGTTTTGTTTATTTAGGATATTTTTTATAAAAATAAATAAATATTAAACTTTACTGTGGAACATTATTAGATGAGTAAAGTTGGTGGTTCAAAGAAAATGGACAGATGGATGTTAGGGGGTATATGGTACATACAGTATGTCTGATTACCGTAAATGTGTCAGTTATATGACAGTGCCACCTGTTGGATTCTTGCTATTTGCACAGATCCAACACAAATTCCATGCTCCTTTTAACAAATGAATTCCAGTATGTTAAATGTAGAATTTCAGTTTATTTAATGTACATTTTTTTAAATTTACTTTATTTATTTAGTTTATAAAATGTAAGGTTTGTGCATTTTGCACATTGGAATCCATTCATAACTCTGACTGTCCTGGACCATTACTATTTAAAATGACTGCATTAGTATAAGAGTGCAGACTTGTAATATAATTACTGTTCATGGATGAATCTCGGAGCATGTTGGGTGGAGTTTGTTCAGGCAGCATGATGTGAAATGTAAATTATGTATAGATGGGAGTGAGCGCTCACTGAGAGGTTGATCTTCTCTACGGTCTCTGTAGAGTCTTTGTAAGAGCACGGGAAGTGACGCTGCTGCCGAGTGATTTTGACAAAGGTGCTGGTGTTTTTAGTCCATGAAAGCCACTTTGTAAGCTGAGTTGTGATTACTGTTTCCGATGAGAAACTTATTTTTTTGAAATTGTACTTCAAAAAAACACGGTAGGTCAAACAGGGAACATCAGAGGACTCAGCTGAGAACAGCTGAGAATCAAGAGTCCACGGTTGTTGGGTTAAGGCCTGTTGCACCACAACCACTTTCCACAAATGGCAAAACTGGATGATAGATAGACAGGCTGGCTTTTAAAAGTGTCTCATTACAAGAGGTGGAAGTGAGGGCTGTTAGCTCAGTAGTTTAGAAATGTTAAAAATGTCCGTCATGCTTTTGCAGTCGAGGTCTATGTTCATACATAAAGTAATATTTGCTTCAATTCAGCCAAAATTTAAATGGAAAGCAGTTCTCAACATCAAATCTTTCCATGTGAAGCATCATTGGTGGAGAACATTTCACACTAACAGTGTATAAAATGTAAAAGTAAAAGATTCCTCTCACCATCAACACCTCATTAATAACCAATTACCACATTTCCCACGATCCTAAAGTTCACCACACACAGTGACAGTGCCCCACAAGTTGTTTATTGTGCAAGTGGAGCTGGGACGTAGCCGTGCAGCTGCCAGTCAGCAGGGCTGATTGGACAGAATGCAGGATGGGAGGGGGCTGTAACATCCGGGGCATCTGAAGTCGTGACTCTCCTGGGTTAAAAACAAGTCTGCACATGTGAGATACTAATTATAAAGTGGCATGATTAGCATGTGTGTGTGTGTGTGTGTGTGTGTGGGAAGTGGTGGATTGTGTATTGTCTGCCACTTTTGAAGTTCTTTACTGGTGGTCAACAGCATTTTTTTAGTTAAGTGTTAACTCGAGTTGTGTGTGTGTTGCAGCTACTTCAGTTTTTACATTGAGAATCTCCAAAGAACTCCACATAATGCTGAGTCAGTGCGAGAGAAAACCGGAGCCCATATTTATTTATTTATGCAGTCTAGGCTCATTGATTATAAAATGATTTGAATAATTGAATAACTTTAAACTAACTGCTGCTTGGCTAATAAGCGAGGAATTAAAAACAAAATATAAATCTGATCATCTTAATTTAAATGCAGGTGCTTTACCTGCCCTCTCTGCCACAATATAACCAGTACATCTGGCCTCTCCGTTGATCATATAGACAGTTATTTTATTTTTCCAATTTAGATCTGCAGCACAAGTGTGGATCTAAGGCTGAAGCCTTTACATTCAGAGCAAATGCAGGTGGTGGAGTCTTTCTCTCAAGAATGCCACCCAACATTTTAATCCTCATCAAGCTGTAGATCCAGATATCTGAGAAATTCAACTAATGTCAAATGCAACATAAGTATGCACCAGCAGCTGCTTTTGGGTAGATTCTGAAGTCACAAACTCAGCAAATGACAGAGAGGCTGCCAAGGGCAGGGTGAGAGGGAGGGATGCCGAAGAGGACAAGGAAGAAGAGAAAGGGGAGACAGGATCAGAGAGTGAGCACTGTCAGAGGACGAGTGTTAAAGACCAGCAGAGGTAGATCACTGAACAATTACGGCTACCCTAAGTCTGATAGAAGGAGAGAAACAGAGGAAGACGTTGACACGTAGGAGGAGAAGAGGAGACTTGCTGGAGAGTGTTTGGACAACAGGAGTTTGTTGCTGTGGTCTGGAAGAAAGCAGCCAAACCTGAGGAGATGCTGTGAGGAACCCTGCTAAGTGATGGAGCGCGGAGAAGCCAGCAGGCTCGCACAATTACTCAGGTACAGCAATAAGCCATTATTATCATTTCAGGTTCTTTTTTTTTTTTTTACAAAAAGGTTGTGACAGTAAAATAAATAAATTAAATTTGTTTCAGAACTTGTGATGCTCATTTTGCTATAAATTCAAGAACGAAAGCTCACTCATATTTAAAACATTTATTAAGGGAAAATTCATTTATTGTCTGTGGCTCAACTGTCCAACACCAAAACACTTTGGTCTCTCATTGTAAAGCAACTTATATGATAAATACACATGTAAGAATCATTGTAAACAATAGTTTCTTCTCAAGCTTCCAATGGATAATCATATATCAACGCATAACTTATCAAGGTCAAACATATTGTGACGGTTTTCTTGACATTCACTGAGCAGAGGATGTAAATATTTTTGGTTGATGCATATGGAGAATATTTTCCATGTTAGTGTATTCAAAAAGCTCCATCAATCTGCACATGATGCTCCAGACTCCTTATGCACAACAAAGAGCCCACTGTGTGGCACACAGACACATCATTTGTCCTCCTCATCTCTCTTTAGCATTTTAAGCCTTCTCCTTCCCGAGTAAGTGACCTCCACTGTTTAAAAAGATTTTCTAAATATTTTATAACACCCACCAAACCCCCAGCTGAGAGGCTGTTACTTTCTGTTCTGGTCTCTTACAAAGACTTGCTTGTTTTCTTTTCCTCAGCAATCTCACTGGTAGACGGCTGTGGTTGGTACTCTCAGTGATTTCTGTAGCTAAACCACTTCAGGTCACCCACGAGGGCTTGTAAAGATCTAGTGTGAGTTTTTTTCCCATGAACTCTTATCTTCAAGTTTATCTGTGTGGCTGTTTCATTAAGATCAGCGCATCCTCTACAGATGTGAAACCTCCATCCATCTATCATTTATAGCACTAATATAAAGACACTGCATAGTGTCTAAATGATCTCCTTTTTCACTGTGTTAAAGTGCAAGTTTAGTGCAGAAGATATTTGTCAGTGTAATCAAAAATGTCATCATTATTTTAGAATGAATCAATTAAATTGAGCAGTGAGGTGTAGAGCAGGTACACACAACCATCATGTGACCTGACCTGGTGCACTGACACCAATATTCATTCCAGACTCAGATTCATAAAGAGACAGGACAAACCCTCAAACTCCCCCTGCTGCACACTCTTGTCTTCTCGATTGCGGCCTTTTTCCGACGCAGCTCTGCAGGTCCCGAGTCACTCCAAATCCCTCACAGTCGCTCATACCGGCCCGTCCCTGCTGCCAGATTGGTTTTCACGCCATCCTCTACCCCTCCCTGGTACCGTGGCGATGCAGCTGTCACCTGTCAGTTTCATGGTGGGGATGAACACTGACTTGTATATGCGGCTCAGAATAGAACAGTGGGAGAGTTCCAGCAGAACTGGGAGAGTCCACAGCGTGTCTGTGACAGAAAACAGTTGAGCAGGATAATATCTCAGCTATATGCAATCACGGGATTTGTGTGTCCGGATCTGCTGCCTCAGGGAGTGTCTCCAGCAGGAACGTTGGGTCAGATCATATTGGTGAGGTCGCTTATAGTTTGCTCTTCTTGTGCAGGAGTGCATCTGAATTTGATATGAGTACTAATATTGTTTTTTTTCTGTTTCTGTCACAGAATGGATGACCACGACAGAATAAGCCAAGCCTCCAGCGTGGCCACCATTTCTTATTTTCCTGTATTCAAGGTTGGTTTGACATCAATGTTTAGAACGTGCACTAATGTAATATAATAAAGATGTAATTTGCTTTGAAGCAGGAAAGTAGTGGAAAAGTGCAAACATTTGGGAAAAGATGTCAGGCTGCCAAAAGAGATCCTAATTGTCCCGTGGTGATCAGAGGATGGCTCAACAAAAAAGTTAGTTAACAAATATGGCCTACTTTAAGAATTCATTATTCCACAAGAGGGTGTCTGTCTGCATTGATGAAATATATTCCTCTTATTACTCTCTCCTCCTGCAGGATAGCTCTGCTTTAAAACTGTGGAAAAGGAGGTGGTTTGTCCTCTCCAACTACTGTTTGTTTTACTACAAAGGTAGACGGCATTTCATGATTGTACATCGGTGCATCTTTTATTGATGTCACTTTTACGTTTGTATTGTCCCAAACCAGACAGTAGAGAAGAAACGGTTATGGGCAGCATCCCCCTTCCAAGCTATAAAATCCTGTTCTGCACACCTCGAGAATGCAAGAACAGGAAGTTCACGTTCAAGGTGGACTCAATTGATTAACACTGTGGAAAATGATCAAATCTTGATTAACACACATTCGAAATTAAGAAAAAGAATTCTCAGTAGACCAATAATTATATAACTAATTTAATAGTTAAGATTTTGTGATGCATTTCTGTAACTCTAGGTGGTGCACCAGGGAATGCGTTCTTATTTCTTCAGTGCTGACACTCAGGAGGATATGCTGGGCTGGGTTCGCGCCCTCAGTCAGTCTGCTTCAATGGAAACAGATGGCTCTTTGAACAGGTACGCAGACTCATCTGGAGCAATAACAGCAGCTACAACAGCAGTCGGTGTCTTTTTTCTTCCTTTCAGGCGCTGTTCAAGTTATCAGGATTTCACAAAGATAGGCGGCAGCAGTGAATCAGTGGATTTAACAAAGCCTACCTCTGATGGAGAAGGTCCCTCCCTGAAGCACAGACACATCAGCAGGACTCTGAGTGAGCCGAGTCACCTTACTGGTGGGAGGATGGGGACAACGCACTCAGAGCACAGAGGGAGGCGGACTGCACGTCAGAGAAGCAGCAGGTTGTGTGTGTGTGTGTGTGTGTGTGTGTGTGTGTGTGTGTGTGTGTGTGTGTGTGTGTGTGAACAGCACACATTCAAATGCTGTGGTTTACATAAAGAAGAAAAAAAGACTACTGTTCATTTTTTTCCTTCCTAGCCCAGTTGATTTCAACCGGAGAAGAGCCTGTGGACCAGATCTGGAAGATATTCTCCCTGGACAAAACACACCACCAACACAGGCGGAAATGATGGGACAAGGTTCTTTAACACCAAGAGGTCAACTGGGGTCAAGACCTCACACACCAGTGGGGAGGGTTGACATTCGACCCCATGATGACTCGGGGCCACAGACACTGTACTACACACCTGCCTCACCAAAGCTGGAGTCCAGCGTTACATCCAGCACACCAGTGACAGAAAGATGGCAGAACCTGAACAAGGTCAGAGTCACAAGCTAAAAAATTCATAGATAGATAGATAGATAGATAGATAGATAGATAGATAGATAGATAGATAGATAGATGTCCTGCCACATTTTGGCACCTTATTTTTTCATTTTTTTACAGCCATCAGCAACATATGGTTCTGTCCATCACAGCTCAAGTGGTAGGAGACCTTTAGCAAAGGTGATGAACATGTGAATAACATATTTATTACTCACCACAGTCGCATACTGGACACACATAGAAAAATACTAAAACCACATTATTACAGATGTTAAGATGGATGTTAAAGTAGGTTTGTGTTATGTATGTGGGTTTGAATAAATGTGAAATCTTTTTCTTCAGAGCTTCTCTACAGGGGCACATGCAGACCTATTGCCCCCTTTGCCCCCGTCATCGAGAGCCACACATGCTCCCAGCCCCACACACCACCATCATCATCATCATCATCACCGCAGCAGTCTGTCTGTCTGTGTGCTACCGCCAGCTATGGTACAGCCTACCCTGCTGCGCTCTCTGTTCCTATGGTGTCTTGTGTGGTAAAAAAAAAAAAATTAAATAAAAAAAAATTTGTTTTTTGGACATTTAATAATGTTCTCTATCTATAATTTTTTTCTGTTTAGATAACTATGATATTGTTGTATGTCACAAATACATTTTATGTTTGTTGACCAGGATGTCTTATTATGACACTTAATATAACACATGGTACAAGTTTTGCCGTGATAACGCTTGTGTAAAATGTCCTTTACATGAAAAGCCCGCTTGCCCTCTTCCTAATATACTGTAAATGCGTTCTAATTATTCTTCAAAATTATTGGTCAAATATCCGAAACTGTGGACTACGCAACATTTATCAAACTATGCATTATGTCAAGTTGCGATGTAGGTCTCATCTAATACAATCTTTGAAAAGTAAGTTTAAAAAAATACCAAACTTTATAACCTTCTTGCCTTCTAGAGCTCCAAAATTGACCAGAGGGAAATCCCCCCAACGAGGCCTCTTGAGAGTGATGCAGATGTGAGTGTGGTTTCAGTCGTTGCTACATCACCTTTCAAGAGTTTTCTTTTTGGGTTAATTTTGAATTTGTCATCTCAGACTGTTCTGACCAGGTTGTGTGGATGCGATAAACTGCTGCAGTCTCTGTCTGTAGAACTGGCCCAGCTACAAATGGATAAGGTTGGTTAATAACCCATAATGATTGTTTAGGTGTAAAAGTGAATCAAAGAGCTCAGTGCTTGAAATGCACCTCCAACTCAACTCAACCAACTCAACCAACTTGGTTGGATTTGAATGATATTTGGAACATAGATGAGAACTTGAGGAATTAAACTATCAGCATATTTCCCTGTTGCAGGATGGTGTCCAGTGTGCTTTAGAGGTATCCAGACTGCAGCTGGAGAAGTGGAAAAACCCAGAGCCTAGGGCCCAGGAAGAAGCACTGGCCCAGAAAGCTTTGCTCCAAGAAGAACTGGTTACAATCAGGGCCAGAATGTGTGATGTGTCGCTGGTGTGTTATAAGCAAGAGAAAATTAAACAGTGGACATTAAGGGTGTTTTATAGACATGTATTGGATAGTGGTGATGTTTTTGTTCAGGAAATGGAGAGGGTGTGGAGTCAGTATGAGCGAATGGAGAGTGAACTGTCAGTTATCCGCTCACACCTTCAGCACATCTGTAACTTTGGAATACCACAGGTAATCCGTAAAAAAGCTACGCTGATACTGGGTCTGCAGCAGCATTTTGTATTGTCACAAGTCATTAACAGATACTTTCTTCAGGAACAGTGTCAGGCCCAGAGAGAACTGTGGATGATGGAGGACATCCTGGCTGGACTAAAGATCAACAGGGACCATTTCTGCTTCCTGCTGGGACTTCAGAGACACCACAGTAAGACTTTATAATACGATATAATACTATAGTCACTGTTTGCGGAGATAAGAGGTTTGTAGTTCATGTGAAAGTAGAACCATAATTTCAGACCATTTTGATTACATTAATGCACATTTAAAGATTGAAAAACTGTGGTCTGGTGGAACATCACATTTATATGAATGACATTTTATATTCATATTTTCTTTGGCATTTTGTTATCAGTATACATGAAATCTAACAATAGACAAACAGTGACCTTTTGTGCTTCCCCCTCAGGGTTCTATCGGACAGCTCCACACCCTGGATCCCGTGCATCTCCCACAGAGAGGCTGCCAACTGGACTGCCAATGGTACACCTCTTACCCATTGTTCCTTTTCTGTCACCCCTTTGTCCCTTGCTCTTTAATGCACAAAGATTGTGCAAATACTTCCGCTGGGCAGATGTATGTACAAGTACAAATGTCCAAGACTAAATGACCAGTGTCGGGATGGAAATGAAAACTTGAGGAAATCATTTCTGCAGGATGAGGAAGAGGAGCCCCCAGTCCGCCCACCACTACCACTGGAGTTACTTGAACAGAACCTGGATCATGCCTGGACGGAGTCACCATATGAGGTGTGAACTGTAGATAATTAATAACATTATTGGCTCCTGTCTTAATTATATCAATTTTGTGATGTTTCAGGGAATCTACAGCCACACTGATGATCACAGGAGCGCAAACATCCAGCCTGATCTCCCTAATGTGAAAGCACAGAAAGACAAACTTGGTTGGCAAAATGCACACAAGTCAAGCAAATCACATTATTATGGCTGTCTGTTGATAATTTTGAAAGCTCATTATTTCTCTTTCTTCCTGTCTGTGTCTCCTTTCACTCCTTTCATTTTTAGAATCCCAGTCTGGTTTAAAGTGGACCCCACCAGAAAGCAGAAGTCAGTCAAACAAGGTCTGATTTGTTATAATTTCCTGTTTGCTTGTTAGATGGATGTGTGCATCACGAATCGCAAAAGGCATCAAACGGCCAAAGCTGATTTTATTTTCTCTTTGCAATCACAGCCAAATTTCAGTTCTTTGATTCTCTCATTTTCCTTGCAATTAGGGCATGTTGCAGTACTGCTCATTGCCAAAAGGAAGCGCAAGAGTCTCTCTATAGTGGTTCAGTCACCTCACTTCTACAACCCAACCCCCCTTTCTCACATGTCCATACATGCTCACACATATATACAGTAAAGACACAGCTACAAGCAGCAAATGGACAAACTCATATATCTGTTAAAAAAAAGCTTTATATATTCCCGCTTCAACCTTTTGACACAAAAGCGCTCATCTGTTCATCACTACGTCTATGCCTTGTCTCTCTTAGAAAATAAAGATGAGTGAGGAAGAGCAGATTGAGCGGATGAAGAGGAATCAGGAAAGGTTGGCTAACAGGAAGAAACCTTCCCTATCCTCTCCTGGTTCCCAGAGGCTGAGTCAGGGTTCAGAGACAAGAGAGGAGGTCTGTCAGATAATTAATGCACAAAACTGAGTCACTACGTTATATAAAAAAACATTCATCTGAATTTTCTCAGCCCCCCTTCCCTCTAAGGGTGACACGAGTTGTAACAGCGGTGCTGCCGTCATCTCTCGTGGCCAGAAGGGTTTCTGTTGAAGACCCTCCACCCGAGCTCATTAACCCTCTACCTGAGCAGATCCAGGCTGATGTCCTGCAGCGACCAATTGAGCAGAGCAAAAGGACATACAACAAGCCACCAAGACGTCTGTTACTGGAAAGTCCTGATCAAATCCAGCCTTCTGCGGCGACGCACCCAGATCAGCCTGTTACGAAGGCAAACAGACAGCAGAGCACCCAGGCGGTCAGACAGTCTTGGCCAGAGGGGAGAAGAGCAGAGCCTATAGAGACCTCCAGGACCCGAGCAGCTGTGGCCAGGGAACGTATAAGCTAAGAGTTTAAAACAAACAGATCTGGTTCACAGATGAAGGAACTTCACACACAATGCATTTTATGCTCCTAGTAAAACATCCATCTTTTCTATCTTATATCTTTTATTTTTATGTATAAATGTATCCAGTGCAGCTTCCCAGGGTGGAATGCTATTCCTGCTAAGGTGGGACTCCTTCTGGAGGAGTTTAGCCAGTCCATGAATTACAGTATCTTTAATATTATGGCAATGATTACTGCATAATCATCATCATCATCTTGTGAGGAAGGATCAGTGTTGTCAAAAATGAAAATTACACTGTGGTAAAATCTGTTTGAACAGACAGAGGAACAGCCCCCTGCCACCCTGACCCCCGACATGGATGCTGATCTCTGTCTGACAGCTGAGCAGCGACAGGCCAAATTGAGACGCGTGGAAAGAATACGAGAGAGAGTCATGAAAAGGTGAGATTATTTTGGCTGCCATAGTCATTGTAATTTAAAGGTTTTGCTAATTGGTTGTCTTACCCATTCATCAGTGCAGTCAGAGAGAGTGTATCTACGAATAATCAGCATCCTACCAGGGGGGAGAGGAAAGAAGCCCAGGTGCCATCTGACTCGAATAGAAAAGAACACCCTAATGCAGGTATATGAGTACCGAGAACAGCATTTATACTGTGTTTTCCCTGGACTGTAATTATTCCAAAACACAAAAAAACCTCATTCTCTTTATGCTGATTCAATACAATTATTACACTTGTCTCAGTTGAATCCAGTGAAGGAACTTCAGTTCTCAATAAATATCAGAGTATTTATTGCCCACATTGAGTTGTGCATTATGTTGTTTCAGACTCTGAACCTCAACACAGAAGCTGTGAAGGTAGCATCAGTGTTCTGGCAGAACCTCATCTTTCCAGTGGAACAGCTCAAGAAATGGATGAAATAGACAGAACCAAGAAAAAATGTAAAAATTCAAACAGGTTTGGGATCAAAACGCAGCACAAGGACCTCAGTGACAGAAAAGGTCATATCAAACGTCCAGATTCACCCTATCATGTCTCATCTATGATGGTTTACCAGAAAGGTGGAGGCAAGGGATTTACACTATGCAAGAATGAAGATGAGCAGAAGCTTAAAGGACCTGCTGCTGACAATGACGCCGAAAATGATTTGGCATCCTGTGATGTGAGAGCCAAGTGGTTCCTCTCTACTAACAACTGGCAAGGGTTCATACCTTTACCGTGCAAGGACTCACCATCAGACAGCATCAAAGGCAATGATAATTTCACAGATTCCAGTGAAATGTCACCGGCGGTCAGTGAAAGCCTTGAGAAAATGAAGGACAATTATTCACTGTTTTACAAAATTGCATGTGACATCAGCATTTCAGACACCGATATAGCCAAGAATGATGGTCTAACATCACCGGGCCCAGAGGAAAAAGAACCGCTTATTATCACTGAAGCAGTAGAAGAAACAAACCAAGAATCAAACCAAGATGACAAGACTGTACTGAAAGATTTAACACCAGAAACGCAGGGCAAATCAGCATCAAGTACCTCAGTGAGTCCAGCAAAGCAAGACCGTGTTCCAGACGGGACCCCTCAGAATGGAAATGAAGACGTCGTCTGTCAAGAAGACCTGAAAATCAGAGAAAGCCCCCTCAGATCCTCAGGTCAGGTTACCAACGGTGATCACTCTCTGGATGGAAAAGCAAATTTGGGAGGAGAAGACAGCAAAGCTGAAGAGTTGAAGAGCAGCGGCAGTTTAAGTGACGAGCAGAAAGACAAAGTCCAGGAGAGAGAATTCTCCCTCACCAGACCCAGCTCTGCGTGCGAGGCCGGGAGGGGAACTCGGAGCGCCTCTTTGGGGAAGGCACGAGTTACAGTGCTGAGGACGAGTTTTTAGAGGCAAGCGCAGCTTTAAGTAGCTTGAGTGGATCAGTTCAGGACGGACAAGGACAGTGAAGTGACTTGTGATGAAGGACGAAGAAGAGACTGAAGGAATTATATGGACCTAATGTTGAACAATCGTTTGGGAACATTATGCAAAATAATCCATGCTTGGTATACTTGAAAACGTATAAAATATAAAAAAAGAAGAAATAGTCTTAAATGTCTGTCATAACATCAAATGCAAATAACAAACAAATAACAGAATTAATGCAACTTCATTAAGCTCTGAGTGCATCCAATGAGTGCGGATGGCAAATCTAACTGTTAGTGTCACTGTAGCTAGGTGTGTTTTGTATCTTAAATATAATGATTAATAAATGTGCTGTGTGTCTAACATAAGCTGCTCAGCTCCCAATTTCTATCTAGAGAATTGCTTCTGTCTTTCGTTTCATCCATCAGTGTGTGTCCTCGGTGGTGCTCTGCTGTGTGTTGGGGTGCTGCTCTCTCCCACGGAAACCCTGAAAATGCCTTTGTCACTTTAAATCCTTGCAGCGTCTCAGTCGATGACATCATTGTCTGAGAACGCATTACATCACCCCTTCCCAGGCTCTCTCTCTTAAAGACAGCACTACCTGGTGTTTACTGAGCTGTATGCACACATGTGCACACATGCAAACACGCGCACAAACTGCTTACGTGTTTGGAAATATTATATGCATATATATGAGGTTTTAATGTGACAAATGCAATCAGGGCATCCAGAACAAACCAAGCCAATTCCCCGTCGGTTAATGCAGTAATTCTCTGGATCAGCATATTGTCATTGCACTAGACCGACACATAATAAATAAGAGTCTCTGACAACGATTTTTTTTATTATTTTTTAAAACATCTCATTTTCCTTCTAAACAAAATACGTATATATTCGAAATATAATAGTCCTAACTTTTTGATTCAAACAACGTGCCAATTATTTCAAATAAGTATTGCTGAGAAATGGGGCTTCTCTTGGTCTAAATTTGGGCCTATACAGAGCTCCATCCCAGAGACTCCTCCTTTCACAGGTGCAGAGAGAGTGGCATTGTCAGATCTGTGAAAGAATCTGCATGTGCGATTTCAGGCCACTTGCGCTTAAGCTACAAGACAGCTTATGTGCAAAAAGCGCCGGTTAGTTTGCACTTGCCTCTGATATAAATACTCACTAGATAGTTAATCAGGTGTGTGATTGGCCAGCGAGTGCGCGTGAGTGCGTGGCGCGCACGTAAAATCACAGATGCGGGGAATGCTGAGAGAATGTTTCTTTAAGACCCATTACCTTCCAATCCGACAGAGGGGGAGTCAGTGGCAAAGTGGCGTATCGTCTCTCTCCGCGCCCCCCTCATAGCCGTTTACATGTGGAGGAAAAAAAAGAGACTGGAAAAAATAGGGATCGACGCGCATATGTTGAGGTTTTGACGCCGGTCTCGGATGCGGGCACGGCGAGGTGCGCTCCGCGGGGATCGGGCTTCGGGGATATTTCACGGCAAACATGGACACTACAGGCTCCCCGCGATGACTGTGGTAAGGATGCAACTTCACACCACCCCGACGCAACACGGCTGAGATGGACAACCATCCGCGGATGTTTCAGCAATAATGCGCGGACTGAAAAGCCTGAGTGCGTGCGTGCGTGCATGTGTGTAGAAACAAGTAGCATTGTGTTGTCAAAGATGCGGGGGGGGTGGGGGGGGTGGCGTCTGTCTGTTAATTTGCCAGTGTGCATGTAAAAGGGAAGCAAGTATGTGCGTGTGTCGTTGGGGGGGTAATTTCAAATAAGCAGATCATCTTAGACTGAAACGGTGAAACGTTGGGTGTCAGGCGTTGACAGGTGTGTTGGCAGCACACAACGCGATTTATTTAGGGCGCGCTCGCTCGCTCGCTCCCGTTTGCATTCAGTTAGGAGCGAGAGAGAGAGTGTGTGTGTGTGTGAGAGAGAGAGAGAGAGAGAGACACCTCATATAAGATAGCACTGTATATTGTACCCGACTATTTGTTGACTTTAATTTATCACGGCTGCGAGAAAGTCATTTTCCACTGAGAGCTTCATTATCACCCCCTCCCATCACACTGCTGTCACGGGCCTGTGTGACTTGACTTGGATTCCAGGATGTCTGCTGAAGGTAGATCCGTCACGAAAAATGTACACTATTCATTTCTGGCCAATCCTGCCGACTCGATGTTGGCCACATCCACCGAGCGAGGTTTGAAAGCGGCGATTTTATTATTCTATTTGCTGCTTAAACTGTCGTTTGAACTGCCTATCCGGAGACCCCCCCCCCCATACTCGAGCATTTTACTATAAGAATGTAGATCCGCGCGTGTACATGCTCGTCCGCGCATCCATTAAACGGTCTTTTTCTCCATACGTTCAGAAATGGAGGTACAGACGAGTCCAACTGTCATCTGGAAGCGCATTCCTTTCCCCACTCGCAGTGTGGACGCGTTAGTCCGGATCCAGTTCCAGTCACTCCGTCATGCCGTTTTTGGCTGAGAGGTTCATTATTAGTCATGGTTAGTCTCTACGACTTGCTCCGTTTTCATCGGAATTACAGGAACGCATGGAGACCCCTCTCCCCACGCCAGTGCGTGTTGGAGATCTGTATGTACACATGAAGCAGACAGGCATGGGGATGAGAGTTATGGGGATTTTCTTGGGATGTGGCGCACAGGCTAACACGGGGCTTCTCCTAATTGGTCAAGGAGAAATCAGTAAAGCCAGGAGGGTGATGATGATGATGATGATGATGATGATGATGATGGTTGTGATGATGATGATGGTATGAAAACACTCACATGGGCACACACAGAGTGACATAGTGACCTGAGCTCCACAATCGCTTCAGCATAAGAAATAATTCGGAAAATCAATTATTTTGCTCTAAGAATAAAAAGAAATTATTATCAATGTGCCAAACGGTCATTTTAAAGGACTGGGTATATAGATCCGATCACTTTTCTTTTCGTTCCCTTCTCTTTGCACAAAGAAGGGACAGAGGGTGTTTCTCCATTTCTAAGACAGTTTTTGTGCCTTGTACTTGTCTAAAAAGCGGATATATATTAATCAGAAATGGCGTTCTGTAGTGATAAGGGACAAAATACTTCCTGACAGAATAATAACTAAGCTAACACAGTTTAAGCCTTATATAAAAAGTGACATCCATCAGTCCATGATCTCTCGCTGCCTGTCTAATATTGGCTCATCAGGGCTGGAGTCTGGAGGTCAACAGAGAGCACAAGAGCAGACTTTGGGTAGCAAGAACCAAATATGTTGACAAATCCAGCCAGCATCAATAAAGACAAACAGTTTTTCTGAATTACCTCCAGCTCACTCCAGCTTCAGCTCTGCATGATTTGTGGTCTGAAATATTTTGGGGGAAATACCTTCATAGCACCAATTTCTCACCAGTAATTGTCAGTGGGTTCTGTGGCAGTCTCTGTCTGCTGGTGCCTCAACTGGTAGGTCCCTGAGCTGGAGTACACCCTCACTTCACACACAGCATCTGTGTACCAGTATAAGCCATATGTAGCATTTCAGATCTTCCAATCTTCGCGTTCAGTTTCGTGGGTGATTATCACCATAGCAGAACCCCGGTAAGCTCCATCGAACACACGTAATACCTGGCACAGACAATTAGCGTTTTGGGGCTTTCCTGCACTATTAATACACTGTAGTGTATAAATATTAACAATTTATTGTATAAATGGTATTAGGAATTATTATTTGATAATTTTTGGTTGGATGGAAATACTCTTTTGCTGTGTTGCCCAGTCTCATTGACCTCGACACCTACATGAGGCAATTATGAGTCCAAAGCCCACAAATACATTCCTGATCTGGTTATATTAGTTATGTTGAACAAAATTAAGGCTCACATTTCTCCATATATAGAATTCATTGTCAAAGACACTATACTTTTCATGACATTAAATCTCTTTTATTAAAACTTTTATTGTGTTTTCATCTCTGAGAAGAATAACAAAATACCCCACTATCTGTAAACTGAATCTTCAGTGAGGTTCCAGGTAGCTTGTCTCCTCATCACATTTTACTCTAACAACCAGGGGGAAAAAAAGCAATAATTAGCAGGATAAAGGTTTTTTCTTCATATTTCAAGCTTCCTATTTTTTCCGAAACATTTAACATCGGAAACTTTTTGATGCTGACTCAAAATCGTAAATTATTCTGAAGTTTATCTTATTTGTTGCTTGATTCTCACTCACTCACTCTCTACTCACTGACTGACTGACTGACTGACTGACTGACTGACTGACTGTCTTGTTGGATGACAAGTGAGGTTTCTGGAGGGGGTCTAATGCAGTGCCTGCTCTTGTTTCTAGCTCTCGGCCCTGGCGCTCTGAGGATCTCTGCCTCCAGGACACAGTTTTGGTGCATCGCTCTACATTTCTCCCTTCTTTCCCCAGAACCTAGTTATTTACCCTCCGCCAGTCCATGCCACCCAGAGAACAGCATCCCTTCTTGCATAAAACACGAACATATAAGCATTCTGGTCACCCAGCATTCAAACCAAGACAAGTAGGCAAAGATATACACCAGTGAGGGTGGAAGGAGACACGTAAAGGCAATACCAGTGGAAGATATGCAGACCAAAAAAATGATATTTTTTGAAACTTGAAAATGTAAATATTTATATTTTGTGGATAAAATCCCAGAGACACAAAGACAGACACTTTGCACGCACAATCTGCGGTTTAGTTTACTTTATAAACGTCTTTCACGCACCACAGTCTCATGATGATGTGCGAGGTGATGCCCACCATTTCTGAGGATGGGCGAAGTGGAACTGGGGGGGGGCCCTCATCGCCTGCCAGCGCAGGAGTCGGAGGGCCCGGGGGTGCGATGGGAGGCGGGGGCTTCAGCGGAAGGGAGCCCCGAGGCGGAGGAGACGAAGGAGGTAGCACTGGGAACCTGGAATCTTTGATGGTAAACATGCTGACAGAGAGGGAGAGGCTCCTGGAGAACCTAAGAGAGACACAGGAGAGCCTGGGAACCGCTCAGCTCCGCCTCCGCGAGCTGGGACATGAGAAGGAGTCACTTCAGAGGCAGCTGTCTATTGCCTTGCCACAGGTATGCATCACACACACACACACACACACACACACACACGGAGCAGCCTGTCTAGTAAAAGTAAAAGTGAGTGTGTTCCTAAGTGTTTGTCACTGCAAAACAACCCAATGAGACAGAAAACCTTTTTAGTGACAGTTCATGCAGTGAGACGCTGCTATGAGAATGCTCCATGCTGCTCCATGCTTCCTTCCCCGCTTCTTCAGTTTTTTCACCAGTGCAGTAGACTTAATTTCATCTTTTCACTCTTAGGTCAGATTTTCTTCTGCTCATATTCTTTCTTCTTTGAATAAGGTTTATTTACTTGTTCACTTCTTTGCAGGAATTTTGTGTTTTACCTGATGATTACAATTCAGTGGACAGCCTTCTCTCTTGTCGTGCAGATAAATAGGGTGTTTGAAGTGCTCTTCTGTTTAATGTGCTCTTCTGTCAGCTTTCTAAACAGCCTAAAGTTAATCAAATCAAATCAAATGCTCTACAATCACAGTCAATCATTACAGATGTTGGAGTATACAATGTTTTATTTGTTGCAGCTAAAGTAATTGCTCTTAAATGCACAGGAGACTGAATCATTCTGTGAATATTTGATTCATATTTGAATCTCTTAATTATATAATTTGATTCCTTTCCATGGCAGAGATTTGAGCCATTTATGTAATTCAATAGAGACCTGATAGCTCTTTAAGCAAGACTGAGATAAAATCAAAAAAGAAATCATAAAGCTGCATAGGAAGCCATCTGAGCCCCTGACCCTTCTCCAAATAAGAAATAGTCCCATAAGGCCAAAAGCCACAGGACCCACTGTGTTACCATCTGCACAGATCTGTCTCTGGCTCTTTCTTTTTCATGCACAACGCATCCCAGTTTAATTTTATACCTCCATAAAACAGAAAGTCCTGACTGTTGATGTCTGTATATTACTACCTTAAAACTCAAAGCCCAAAAAGACATTAAAACCTGCACTGTATCACACCAGTGTTCTTTTTTAAAATTATTATTTTACTGTGTGCCTGTTGGCTTTTCTGCTCTGCAGGAGTTACAAATCTATTCCTACTAGTGTTGTAAAGGAGACGTTGTGTTTTGGGGGGTCAATCTTGTGCGTTCCAGTGCAGAGCCATTGTGTAACAGTGTGATGTAATCTGTCCATGAATGGGAGCTCACACCGGAGCACAAGAGAGCAGTGGCAGAATCTGTGGCAGTGATTAACACGATTATTTACATCACGTTTTTCATATTCGTGGTCTCAGGTGTGTGGAAGACTTTGCTCGTTGCCTATACTGAGATCAGCTGTGTCCCTCACATGTGCCTCTTTCAACCCCCACTATGGCTCTAGAAGCTGAAGAGACACATGAAACATCAGAGCCAGTAAAAAACACACATCTGGGAAGTTTGTTTTGTGCACCCCTGAACGCAGCTTTGTGTGATCCACAGGAGTTTGCTGTGTTGACTAAAGAGCTGAACGTTTGCCGGGAGCAGCTTCTAGAGAGGGAGGAGGAGATTGCCGAGCTCAAGGCAGAGAGGAACAACACACGTGTAAGATGTTTAGCAGCCATTTTGCCTATTAGCACTCTAACAGGCTTGGTGTTATCTTCCTCACCCAATGTGGTTGTGTGGGTGAGAGTGCATTTATTTGTTTCTGTTTCATTTTTTCCTGTCTTCTCTTCATACCTTTATTATCCTTTCACTGTTTCTACCTTCTCATCCTTGCCATATTTGCTTTTTTAAAAATCTCTCTTCTGCTCTCCCATAACCTCACCGTCCCTCATCATGCTGCTCCTGCAGTTGCTGCTGGAACACCTGGAGTGTCTGGTGTCCCGGCACGAGCGCAGTCTGAGGATGACAGTGGTGAAAAGACAAGCCCAGTCGCCTGCAGGGGTCTCCAGTGAGGTGGAAGTCCTCAAGGCCCTCAAGTCTCTATTTGAGCATCACAAGGCTCTAGATGAGAAGGTAGGTCAAACTGCTGGAGATCAGAGCACGTGTGTAATAAAAGTGGATAATTGAAGCACAAAACTGGCAAAGAAATAAAATGAAATCATGAAAAATCTACCCGACTTGGCAGGTAAACTCACTATTGTGGGTGTTCCTGTCTGCAAAAACTAGTGTGGAGCCATTGAATTCATAGTCCAGTTATATACACGAATGGGGACAGTCTAGATCCAGAACTAACACAGTCCTAGCCTTGACTAAAAATGTTAAGGATGAATTAAAAAAAAAAAAATATTCAGGCCGTGGCTGCAGAAAAGTGTCATGTACTTTAAATGACTATTTTTAACCATGGCAAAAATGAACAGGTACTGTCAAAAGGGACCACTCTAATCAGAACACCACCAAAAATAAAAAAAAACACTGTTTCACTCACTTGTTTCTGCTAACCACCTGAACAGAGAAAATAAGCCCTTCTACAAATTATATTTCATACAAATATTAACAAATGGAAAAAAAAGTAGTCATTCCTTTACTCCACTTCCATGTCCTGAAATAGAAAAAATGTGAACATTATGCTGAGGCTATATTTTGGCTGCCGTGACAACCATTTGCCAGCTTGTGAAAAGCCTCTCATCACTTAAATGACTTGACCCAAATAAACCAATAACTGTGTACGAATTCCTGGCATAAAATTAGGCGTGCTATCAGGATATTTAAGATAAGGTTGTTAACCATTACTTGTTGGGGCTAAAGCGTGATTATCTAAAAGCTAACCTCTGAAGACTGGCTGTAATGGAGCTCTAGACAAATAGAAATGGTTGATGATTGGGAAAATTGATGTCCACACAGGTTCGAGAACGGCTCCGGGTGGCCCTTGAGCGGGTGTCCATGTTAGAGGATCAACTTGCAGCTTCTTCACAAGAGGTAAAATTCAGCACCCATTTCTACATCCCACTGATGTTTGAAGTAAAGGTAGCATTAGTATTTTGCCATGTGTTTACCCTTTCTGTCTTCTCTTCTCCAGGTAATCTCTTTAAGAGACCAAATTAAAAGACGTCAACAAGGGGTGGACGGCGGGAAAGATGTAAGGGAGGGTTTTACGCATGTTGGTTCCAGTCATTTTTGTGTATGTGTCTGCGTCCAGAAAGTCGGTAGCGAAGTAGATGTGTGGGTAGTGTTCTGTGTCGTGATTCTGAGTCCTTTATGAGATTCTAATACTCTCTCCTCACCACCCTCATACTCTGTTTTTTCCCATCTTGTCCTCTTTCTAGCGGTTACCCAATGGTCCTTCCTCTGGTCTGGAGGATAGTGAGCTGGAAAGACAGCGAGAAGGAGAGATAGAGCGTCAGAGAGGGGAGCTCTCCCAGCTGAGGGAGAGGCTGGCCCTCATGTGTCGGCAGGTACGCGTATTTCTCTTTACCTTCTTTTCATGACGAGACTCGGATTAGTGTAAGGACAATATGCATAAACCAAGTTCCAGCTAGATCTCATCAGTGGCATACACTCTAGATGACGAGGCGACTATAGGTTGTTAACGGATTGTCCTCATGATAACTAGAGAGTGTTTTAGCACTGTTACAGAAAGAACTTGGAAGTCTGAGTGCACTTTTGTCTCACAAGTGGGAGGGGATGCAAACTGGATCTCTTGCTCTGCCACTTCCCTCTTGTGGCCACTTAGAATATTACAAACGAATGCTCTGGCTTGTAAGCATAGTGAACTAAAGAGTTCTCAAAGATGACCAACAGACAGAATGCTTTTCTCTGGTCAAATCATGAAGTGCTTGAAGATTCCAAATGACATACTCTGGGTCCAGTTATCAGCGTTGGATGCATCAGTCTTTCATCATTTTACACTTGTCTGATTCTTTTATTCTTTTGTTTATTCTTAGAGTAAATCACTATTTACACATGGCACCATGATACTTAAGACTGATTCACGTTGGTTCAGATTGTGTGATCTTGCACCTCCTTGTGGCGTTGCATCAGGTTGGAGAAATAGAGGAACAGCTTGCAGCGGCCAGGAGGGAGGTGACAAAGTCAGAGGAGGCCAATCAAAAACTCCAGAGGGAGGTCAAAGAGGTTTGTGGGGCCAACCTGCATGAGTGTATATTATAGCTGTACTGTGAATTTGATATATATATGAGGTTTATCGTTGCATTTGCTACAAAGGACAATGTTCAGCACATTTAATGTTTCTGATTCCTCTAGGCTCTTTGTCAAAGAGAGGACATGGAGGAAAGAATTACAACACTAGAACGCAGGTATAATGTTATGGATAGACATTTAAGAGATTTTACACAAATGCAGAGGCCTATAATTACGCAGTGTAGCACGCAAGCTTCTGAATATGGCTTTTCAAGCTGTATAGTAGGGGCACACGTTACTTCCCCCGATTATATGTGACTTCTTGAAAAAGCTATAATGCTGTATTGGTCTGATACAATATTTTATAATTCTAATAATCAAAGGCAATTCTTAGTTTATTACACTTGCTGCAGCTGGAATATTTTGATGTACTGTTGGATGCAGGTATCTCAGCGCCCAGAGAGAAGCAACTTCTCTCCACGATATCAAAGACAAGCTAGAAAATGAACTCGCGAGCAAGGAGTCACTGCACAGACAGGTGGGTCCCGATCTGACACACATCTTTTACACTTGGCATCTGAATTTGATTTTACATTTTACAAATGTTTTTTTTTTTTTTTTTCATGCATCCAGAGTGAGGAGAAGAACAGACAGATGCAAGAACGTCTGGATGAAGCTAAACAGAAGCTCCAGCAAACCCTGCAGAGGGCAGAGACGCTGCCAGAGATTGAGGCTCAGCTTGCCCAAAGGGTTGCTGCTCTCAACAAGGTACCTGGTCACATGCAAAGTGCATTTGTGTTCTTACATGCAATATAAATATTGTCAGTAAAATAATCAGACGCAACTGATGCTTAACAGGTGTACATTTTTTGTAATCCCTTTGTGAATCAGACTTAGTCTTGGAGGATTTAGAAATATGTATTTCCTCCAACTAGGCAGAGGAGCGGCATGGAAACTTTGAGGAGCGGCTGCGGCAAATGGAAGCTCAGCTTGAGGAGAAGAACCAGGAACTCCAGAGGGTAATGGCTGCTTCCCTCTTCTTGACTGGAGCCAGCTCACACATCGTTTTCAGCACCTCTTTTTGTTTCAGGCGCGGCAGAGGGAGAAGATGAATGACGAGCACAACAAACGCCTCTCAGATACCGTCGACAAACTTCTGTCTGAGTCCAATGAGAGACTGCAACTCCACCTCAAAGAGAGGATGGCAGCACTGGAGGAAAAGGTAACAGTGACAACCATCACAGGAATATTTTGCTACAGCCTTGGAAATATCTCCCTATAAACTGTACATGAATGTGTCTGTTAGAATGCTCTCTCAGAAGAACTGTCCAACATGAAAAAAATACAAGATGATCTTCTCGCTAATAAGGTATTCACCTTTTCCAATATGTTTCAAAAGAATAGTTATATATTTGAGTGAAGATAAGCAATATTTCTTCTTCTTTGCTTCAGGAGCAACTGCTTGCTGAGCTGGAGCGCCTCCAACTGGAGCTGGACCAGCTCAGAGGGAGGCCCAGTTCTTCTTATTCCAGGTGAGGTGCATCAAACCTTTTTGATAATTTATTAAACCAAACAAGGGCCTCGTCTCATGAGGGACGCGAGGGATATTTCAGAGAACCCTCTCTGTCTGTCTGGAGCAGTGACCTTGTAACTCCATGGTGGTGCTGGTTGTGGCATAACATGAATTCTTGATCTCACCATAGGGCGGGCAGCGTGAGCTCACTTCCCTCCACACTTTTTCGAAGATCTCTTCCAGGAAGCGCCTCAGAGCTGCGGTACCCTCAGGGAGGAGGCTCGCTCCCATCCAGCTACAGCAACGCTTCAGGTGGTGTGGTGGTCAGGCGTGCACACCGCGGACGCTGGGGACCAACTAGGGATGATGGCAATAAGGTGTAGACTGTTCACAAAAAGTTCTGTCTATATTATAAATATTCTGATGTACATGTGTTTTAGGATTACTGTCTAGAGTCTTTTTCTTATTTACACCTTGATTGTTTCAGTATGGTGAGTGGGACAGCGGAGGTATGCTGGGACCTGGGTTTGAGGCGGGTGTGGAGGGCGGCTGCTCTGATGATGAGGATGACAGGGAGACGTTGTTTGGATCAGAGCTGCTGTCTCCCAGCGGTCAGACAGACGTACAGACTTTGGCCATCATGTTACAGGAACAACTGGAGGCTATCAACAAGGAGATTAAGTGAGTTGACTTTGTCTTTCAACTGATTTAAGGGCTTTTTTTTTAGCCGTTTGTGTGATAATATACATTTTACAATGAAATCTGTTAGAAAGTAGAAATAAAATAAGATGTACAATTGTCTCTCAGGCTGATCCAGGAGGAGAAGGAAAGCACCGAGCTGAGGGCAGGAGAGATTGAGAGTCGGGTAAGCAGCGTGGCCCTTGATGCCTCATCACTTCCTCCCTCTTCACTGGGGCGAGACAGCGTAGGGAGAGGGTACATGACTCCCTCAATTACCTCCTCCACGTTGGCATCTCCCTCACCCCCAAGTTCTGGACACTCTACCCCTCGCCTGCCACACTCTCCTGCCAGGGAGACCGATAGACAGGTACTCTAAAGAGGCTAAGTGCAGCTAATTTAAAGTTGGGTTGTTTGTAATTTCTCTCAAATTCTTATGTCTTGCAGAATAGTAAAGAAGGAGAAGAATGCAGGGCGCTTGCCCTGATCGACTCCACCCCTCCACCTGTTCCTCGAGCACTACGATTGGACAGAATGACACACACTCACCCAGGGGCGGGGCTTGATGACCACCGTGAATTTCGAAGGTGCAGAAAAACTATGCTTTCAAGAAGACCACAAACAAAGGGTGGAGAGTTGGTGTCAGTTTTCAAGCGTACAACGAAAGCAAAAGGCTGAACTGATAAGCAGAATTTTAATTTGATTTGCATCCAGTCATACGATGCTTTAGCTTGTGTTCGTTTTACTCCTTCATATCATTGCAGCAACTAACTAATCGTTTTCTTTCTAGTCTCTCTGCTGATGGTGTCACCACAGCCAGTCAAGACTCCCTTCATAAAGCCAGCAAGAAGAAAAGCATCAAGTCGTCCATCGGTCGACTGTTTGGCAAAAAGGAAAAGGGGAGAATCGGTGCACCTGGCCGGGAATCTGCTTCACTGGGTCAGTAAACACTAATACTCAGAATATACAAAAACTCACTGATAGTGCATTTTTAAAATGAACATTTTTTTTTGTAGAAGACTGACCATTAAAGCGTAAAAGTTATGTGTATATATTATCTGTACCTCCTGACCTCTCCAGCCTCAACACCCTCTGATGATCTGGGTTCAGCTGACCCCTTAGGACTGACTAAACTCGGAACTGGAACAGTTGAGAAAGATCGCAGGAGCAAAAAGAAGTGAGATAACACTAGGCTTTTCTTTATATGGCATCTTAGTTTTTGATATTTTACAGCTAAAACATTCTCTAACATGAATGCACCGGCTCTTAAACTTCCACAGTTCTTAATGGTTTCAACCTTTTTCTGTACAAAAAAAAAGAAAAACTCTGAAACCTCTTTTTTTTTTTTGTCAGACATGACTTGTTAGAAGAAGCGTGCCGTCAAGGCCTTCCTTTTGCATCATGGGATGGCCCAACTGTTGTGACATGGCTTGAGGTGTGTCTTGTATGTATTTCCGGTCGCTTTGCCAGCAGCACAGATCTATAATTCACCAATTTCTCTTTTTCCAGCTGTGGGTCGGGATGCCTGCATGGTACGTGGCAGCATGCCGTGCCAACGTAAAGAGTGGCGCCATCATGGCAAATCTGTCAGACACAGAGATTCAGAGGGAGATTGGCATCAGCAACCCTCTGCACAGGCTCAAGCTCCGCTTGGCCATCCAGGAAATGGTGTCCCTGACGAGTCCCTCAGCACCCGCCAGCACTCGCTCAGTAAGGCTCAGTTAACCAGAATGAACATACTTTGACTGCTAACATCGCCAACGTTCGTCACGACTAACACAAATGTCTCACCTGTTTGCTGTTGTTACAGTCCACCAGTAATATATGGATGACACATGCAGAGATGGAGTCTCTCACTGCTGCCACCAAGCCAGTAAGATCAGATTCCATATGATTATTTAAATTTCAATTTTTTAATTTTTTTCTTTCTAGACAACATTTCAATATGCTTGACAGTATTATGTGTATTTTTTCATTGCTTGTTCAATGTTTTGGCTCTCATTTTATTTCTTTTTCCTTTTCTCTGATTAGGCAAGCGTTCTCTTTCTTTCCCTTAATATTCCCTCAAAATCTGTTTTGATGTGATGTTTTTCCAACTAATTCTTACTAACATAACTCTTCTGTCTTTCTGCTGTACCCTCCCTCTACTTTGTCTCCATTCTGTCCTGTATCCAATTCTCACACACGCTCACGCAAACATGCACCCCCTGGTGATCCCTCCTTCTCCTTGCAACTTTCTCTCTCTATGTCCCTTTTTCTTTTTCACTTCTTTTCTGCACTGACCATAAAAGGAGCAAAAGGAGTTCAGCTGGGATCAGGTGAGCTGCTTCTGAACATCACATAATGCTTTGTTACTCATAATAACATAATAAAATACTTTTTGTTATTAAAATTGATGATAATGCTTCAAACACATAAGTACTTGAAGGGACCTGACACTATATTGTGATAAAAGAGCATGTCTGAGCATTGGCCCTCTGTGTCTAAAACATTATCTTTCATATCTCGTCATGTTTTGTAATAATGCGAGTTAAAAGCATCAGAACGCACAAAATTCCATTCCATTACTAGATGTCTTTAAGGATATTTTCAGTTTTCAAGACTGTAAAGTGCTCTGGCTATTGTGTTCTCAGATCCTTGCCTATGGAGACATGAACCATGAGTGGGTGGGAAACGAATGGCTGCCCAGCCTGGGTCTGCCCCAGTATCGTTCTTATTTCATGGAGTCGTTGGTGGATGCTCGCATGCTTGACCACCTGACCAAAAAGGAACTAAGGGGCCAGCTGAAGATGGTGGACAGTTTCCACAGGTCCCTCATCCGTCTCTACCCACTGCACACTTAGTTTTTTCAGCATAAACGTTGAAACATGACTTTGTCTTGCACACAGAGTGAGTCTACACTATGGTATCATGTGTTTGAAGCGCTTGAACTATGACAGGAAGGAGCTGGAGAGGAGGAGGGATGAAAGTCAACACCAGAACCAAGGTGAGTCACACAAACACGCCTTCACACACAGTTTGTCTGGTTTAAAGTGGTGATAACTGTTTGTTTTTCCTGCTTCCAGATGTAATGGTGTGGTCCAATGAGCGAGTTATGTGTTGGGTGCAGTCTATCGGCCTGAAAGAGTTTGCCGACAACCTATTAGAAAGTGGAGTGCACGGTGCACTCTTGGCATTAGATGACACCTTTGACTACACCGATTTGGCCCTCCTCCTTCAGATACCCAATCAGAATACGCAGGTACACCACCTTACCCTTAAATATGTCCTGTGTTATCTCTCAACCATTCAGTTCAATCTTCATGCTAAGATCAATTTTGCTTCTAAAATTCCTTCATTATCATCAAAAAAAAAAAAAAAAAACGCTTTGGTTTTGCAGGCAAGGCAACTCCTAGAAAAGGAGTACAATTCTCTCATCTCCATGGGAACAGAGCGAAGGCCGGATGAGGTAGTACAAAAATCTCTCATGATAATCACTTTTTAGATGGGCTGAGTCTGTGATTAAAATCGCTTTAAGTACTTGAAAGGACTTTAATTCTTGGACTTTTTATCTTGTCTAAAATATCAGAGTTTTTCTTAGGAAGGGTGTTTTTCTTAGAAAGCTTGTACCACTGCAGGCTAATTGTTAGCATGCCAAAGTGGTTCAGCTGTGTTTACATATAGTAATTGTTTAGTTACAGCATCTTGGACTGATACAACTATGTTAATGCATAATGAATATGAGCCCGAGTTTAATCACTGGTGTTCTTGCCTCGTCTCTGCAGGATGGCACAAAAACATTTACACGATCTCCATCCTGGAGGAAGATGTTCAGGGAGAAAGACCTCCGCGGCGTGACCGCCGACTCCGCAGAAACTCTACCTGCCAACTTCCGTGCCTCGGCCATCGCGACCCCCTCCGTGACGCTGAGAAAAGTCCAGAGTGAAGGTGGGGAAGCACCTTTCAGAGCTGCTCTATTAGCATCGCCATGAAGATTTTAAATAAATATACTTAAACATATGCTCACAAATATAACCCTAAAACAGAGATGGTTAAATATGGTTTAATTGAAATATACAGTTTAAATGCTTGTTTTCATTCTACATTCATATAGCAATTGTTACAGCCAATTTTAAATCTATATTTTTTTGTTGTATGATGTAAAGATAATTAATTATACATTGTTAATATTTCTAGCTGTTATTCCACACACCATTAACCAACTTTTTTCTTTCAATATATACATGAAGATATATTAGTTAATTTAAACATAAACATTTAAGCATATACAATTAACACCAAAGAGCATCAGGTTTGCTGCCGTAAAGGGAGAAAGAAATATCATCTATCACACATCGTTGCCTGACTCAGCAGGACTGAACCTACAGTGTACAGACTACTGCTGAGAAAATGGCTCATCAGAGTATCTGGCTGTTATTTCTGTCTGCAAAATTAAGTGTTCATTTTAAACAGACACTCTTTCTGCTTTCTTTTTTTAAGGGATGAGCGAACGCAGAAGGTTGAGTGAACTGTCACACTGGCAGCTTGTTTAAGATCAAATTTTTTCCAATTTCAACACTCTGATGGAATTTAGGTGACACATCTGTTCAGCCATGTTTTTAGTGACATTGTGGAAAGTTTCTTTCAGCTTGACACACACAGCCAGAGAAGGAAACACGCTGGGCTGATAAAAAAGTGTGGGAAACAATTGTTGAAATAGTTCATTTGTGATTTCATAGGTTCATTTTTAAACTGAGGCTGGTTTGCTCAGTGTATGTGTTATATTTTATTTTATGTACACTTTTAATTTGTACATCTCCACATGTCTTTCATGAAAAGCACAAAAGATAATTTTTATTTAATTTATGAAATCTGCAAACCTAAAAGTGACATTCTTTATTTGGATTTCACAGTTATATTTATAAATCCCCCTTTTTCATTGACAGTAAACTCCAGTCCGAGAGGAGAGTCAGCCTCTGTGAGAACATATTCCTGCTAAAAGAAAAAGCACACCAGGTGAGAAAAGAGTCCCTCTCTAACATTTGTGACCGCTGCTAAAAATAGCCGTTGTGAACACAGAATCAAACATCTCAGCCGAGCCGCAGATTTTTAATATGTTTGTGTTTTGTCACAATTTGTAGAGTCCTGTGTCCAACCTTACCCGAGGGAGGAGGGGAAAAAAAAACAGGATTCTGAAGAAAAACAAGCATAAAAAAATATCAAAAATGAAAAAAAAGAGAAAAGAATTTCAGAAGATGACTAACAACATTTGAGCTGGCTGTGTCAAAGAAGCATCAATGAGTGAATGATAAAGAATAGTGAGTGAATGTTTGTTTATCCATCCGTTTCTCTCTTTTTCTCTCTAGCCATCTTAATTCATATTTGTGGCATGATGCTGTTTGTAGAAAGTGGCCACCGCCTGTCGTGAATACATCTTCTGTTTGTGAGTGTGAGATGGCAATGTTGACATGTCAGATTTATAGATTTTTAAATTCAAAACAGAATCGCAGTGACCAATAACACATCCTGGCAGGTGATGAGGTTATGACAACAGAACATAATATAAGAAACACAGCGCAGCAAAGATTTGTGTTCTTAAGCCATACCAGACGTGAGATGCGCAAAATATGAAAAGGACAGACAATAAGAGAGGATCCTGTTCTAACTGGATGGGGGATATAAAAGAGCATTTGTGTTAATATGCATGCCGAAATCAGCCAGTTTAGAGTGAACATCATGATATCAGTCATCAACTGATGTGGAAGCTCGAGTCAGGACTTTGTAAAATGTGTGTATTTTATTTTTATCATTTTTAAAAAAATATTAACTGCTATTGTATGTATATACAGTATGTATGTGTGTGTATTAAACTGTATGTTCATTTCATACTTAGTTTTAAGACTGACTGTAATATCTTTTCAGGTTGAAAAATGATATGTTTTAAATAATGGACATTTAAGATATGCTACTTGTATGTGTACATTTCTGGGGAAAAAAGTTGTCTTATGATTTAAATTCATACTATTGGAGAGTAGTGATGATAAAGATAATATGATGATAAATATCATGATTGTAAAAGCTGTAATTAAAAAAAAAATGTACCTGCAACATGTTTCTGCAAGCGTTATTTGTACTTTCTGTCTGTGAAACAGAAGATTCCAGAGAACATCACAAGTAAGACGAGTAAACTTCACAGTTTATTTTTAAGTTATATATACACAGGCACAGGATACCACAGAAATTTTGTCTCAATCCAAAAAAGGTACAGAAAAAAATAAAAGAATAATATAAAAAATAAAAGAATCCTAACCTTTGGCTTTATCTGCTGTCCCAGTGCTAGTTGTGTCTTAGAACATGGCTGCCATTTTTGTTCATTTTAGATGACACTTTGGGAATGTAAGCACAAGGTAAAGCACAGCTTGTAGTCATGAGTATAGAATGTACACATTAAACGTTGGACGTGTGTGTGTGTGTGTGTAAGCTGGTTTTGCTATATGTATGATGTGCTTAGCAGAAATATCTGTGAGGGTCTCATTTAAGACAACTCTCAGTTGTCTTACTTTCAGACATAATTATTATGTGGTGACAAGACGCTCAGACAAGTCTGTTATATGTTTTTATTTTGACCTGAAATGAAAGAAGGAAGAGCTTTACTGGTCGGTCCTGGACATCTAGAGGGTTCCACATGGATGCCAGTGGCTGACATCAGCCCTGGAACTCAGCACTTCAAGACTGGGAAATGGCTGACCAAATGTCAATAAATCAATACAATGTGAAATGTTTTTGGACAACTTTGGCACAGTCTGTTCTGAAGAAGGTTGCTGCTGATGGGAGTTAGAATAGGTAAGCAGGACTTCAACAAGGAAGCCTGCACAAGATTCTCTGCAAAACAAAAGCATTTTTTTAGTAAAGGCTACCAAATTAAAAGCACAAAAACACAGCATGGGAACATGTAGTTCTCATGTGGTTACACACCGCATGTGTGTAAACTGCAACATGACTAGAGCTGTTCCAGCACGGGGCATTATTTTTATGAACATAAAAGCCAACAAATAGCATTAAGAAAAAGTTCCAGTCATAGTCGGCTGGTGAGGCACTGACGTCATCACAATCAGATTTACAAACATATCAACCCTACAAACTATCTTATCCAATATTTGATTGGCAGCAGTTAACGGGTTATGTTTGAAGTCTCATATCAGCATTCTTTACACACAAACTGTAGCACAAAAAAACCCACATTTAATTGAAAAAAAAAAAGTTATTGTGTTCTTACATTCACTTATAAATAAAGTCCATCCAAGCATCGCTAACTTTTTGGTAGAACTGTTCATTGTCGTCTTTTAGTTTTAAAAGTTTTTAGATATGTAATCGTGCTTTATATTGCGAGAGACAGCGATATGGTCTCATTACAGCATGTAAGGCACGTTAAACCGAGTGATTGCGCAATCCACGGTGAGGCACATCCTGCCGGTGCCTCCCTTCCGGTCTAGTAGTGAACGCCGGTAAATGTGAAAACTCAGCGAAAATTCTGCGATTTTAATAACAAATAATCTAAAACTGGTGAAGTTAAATGGAAAATAACTTTATGATACAAATCACTATATAAATACAACATTTAATTTATTTTTTCATTTTAGATTGTTTTTTTCTTTTCAGGATGACAGGGGTAGCCTTGCGATAGGCTGGCAACCTATCCAGGGTGTACCCCGCCTCTCGCCCCTTGACAGCTGGCATAGGCTCCAGCAGACCCCTGCGACCCAAAGTGTGGATAAAGCAGGCACAGAAAATGGATGGATGGACGATGACAGGGGAGGCCTTGCCTCACCTGCCTCGCCTGACGGTTCGTCACTGGTCTGCAGAAGTACAAGCATCTTCTCGATGTGTGGTGGCGTCATCATGAGGAGGACCACAACAAGTATATATGCATGGTCATCAAAGTGCCTGCTGATTATACCCAGGAATACATGTTAATACATGCTTTTCACTTTTTTGTGAAACTTTAAATATTCATCCAAACTGACTGATGAGAGGGAATGTTTAAAGGTGTTATTTTTAAAAACTGATTTGAATGTCTTGTAACATCTTCCATCTGTAAGTATCATTTTGTCAGAAGTGACCCCTGAAGTAGGTTGGTGATGAAAGGAAAAGAGGCGTCGAGGCACACAACCTTGCATGTTTGCCACAGAAGCCTTGACTTCACACAGGCGTGACGTGCAGCCCCCTCAGACTACTGCACAGCTGCAGACGCATAAACACCCGCCGTCTTCTTGTAAATCCGTTTCTCACACTAGCACACACCTTTCACAATAACATAAACACTATTAAAAAAAAAGGCTCTCGCAAAGGTCTCTTTATAATTTCTTTTGAAAAATGACGCAGAGGTTTGTGTTACGTTGTGCAGTTGTGAAATGTGTGTATTTCTGAAGTGGAAATCCGGACATTGGTCATGTGGACAAACACTGGGGCTGAAAACAGAACATGGAACTAAAACACAATGATATTAAAAATTCTAAACAGTTGAATTGATTTGATAGAATGCAGTAAATTGATTGATATGCACTAAAAAGGAGAAAGGAGGAGGAGAAAAGGAATCTCCCCTACTTGACTTGAGGGGAAAAGATGCTCTGACTGTAAAGGAGGCGGAAGAAGTCCATAAATAGTGTTTGAGCACAGGTCTTCCTCTCAGTGTTAAATCATTCCTTAATTATGTTGAAACATCTGACTCATACGTTGGTCTCAGCCAGGGGAGGACCTCCTTCTTCAAACTGCTTTAAAAGGGCTCAAAAGTTTAGAAATTGATTGAAGAAATTATTTCTAAGGGACCATACATTTTTTTCTTTTTATTATATTATTTTGTATTAAGCTTTTGTTATTTATTTATTTATTGTATTTATTTATTTTTTAAACCCTCACTTTTTTCTCAAATGGTTCCACGTGCCTCTTTTTCATACCTGTCTGCTCTCCTCTTCATCATCTCACTTCCCTGCTCCCTACTGTTTTACCTCCCTGACTCCAACCCACTGTTATCCTTTGACAGTCGTGCCAGAGATGTCCACCTCTACACAGGTACGTCTCATTTTACTGGACAATTCTGCACTTAACTGACTTCATGGTTAAGATGATTTCATCGTTGGCACAGATAATCAAAGACGAGGGATGTATCTGCAGATGAGCACAGATGGAAGAGTTTCAGGAAGTGAGGTTCAGACACCTAACAGTGAGTATTTCTGCAATGGTGTGAACATGTTCAAATATTACACAAAAATGGAAAAGTTTACCATTGCGTGTTTGCAGGTGTGCTGGAACTGAAGTCAGTCAGAACTGGCCATGTTGTCATTAGGGGAAAATCATCTTCTCTGTTTCTCTGTATGGACAGCAGAGGCCAGTTGAGGGGACAGGTACATGATAAACGAGGATTGCATTACGCAGACACACACATTTACATTAGTACTTTTTCATGTCCTTCCCTGTTTACACGTGTTTTTTTTTTTTATTTCAGAGTCACTTCACTGAGGCCGACTGCACTTTCAGGGAAGTGCTGCTGGCAGATGGATACACTCGCTTCCTGTCCTCGCACCACGGAACCCCTGTGTCTCTGGCACCTAAACGATCCCCAGACCAGCACACAGTCCCCTTCACTCGCTTCCTGCCGCTCAGGAATACACTGGCAGGGGAGAGCGTGTCTGAACCACCATCAAACCGGTGGGGATATTTTAACATGGACTCTGACGATCTTCTTGGAATGGGCTTAAATGTGATCATCAGTCCTCAGTTTTCAGTGGACAAGTGACAAAAATATGAAGTGAGGAGCAGTGTATTTGCTCCTTTGGACAGTGTGTCTGTTTTTGATAATGGCTAAATTGAAGCTGTGGACTTGATTTTATTATAAGATTGTTCAAAAATTGTATCATAACTTATTTATTTATTGTATATGTAATTGTTATTTACCTATAGAATAATTTGGCTATAAGCTTCCGAAGGCACGTTTGTTTTTGAGCAAGGATTGGCCCGTTTTGCAAGGCGTTTCTCATGTATTTAAAGTTTATGTTTGTATTGTGTGGGTGTGAGGAGAATAAACAGGGTGTAAATTTTGATTATGTTTGACTTTTCTGTTGAGAAAAAAAGTTTTTGGTTGGAAAAGCGATGTGGGAAGACCCAGATTATTTTAACTGGCAGAGGAAGGTCTCAGGTCAGTTTTATGAGAAGCATGAGAGAACTATATCTCCCTCTAGAGGACAAATGGCTAATGATAGAAAGTAGCCCAAGCTCTATAAAATATCTGAGCTGCAGTGTGATGATGTCATCAGTTATAGATGCAATAGTAAAAGGAAGAAGTATTCCTGCCATAAAATAAGATCATAGTTCCAGTCTGTCCTAAATCAAAAGCCTCTTTCTGAGGCATGATGCCTCTTTCTGAGGCATCATTTTAGTAAAAGCTATAGAAAAATGCCGCACTTGTAGCTGTCAAATACATTTTCTGTATCTTTTTTCTGAGCATTAAACGAACAGCAATGATACAATTTCATCATTGTTACAGAAGCATTTTGCTCTTAGTGCGTTGCACTGGAATGCATACCTCTCATAGGTCACCACAGTGGAAAGTATTCCAGTGAAATGGAGAGCTATAGGGATGATGCTGGAAGCTGTTGCTTCTAACAGCTTAGTAGCAGTGGGAAAGGTCAAATGCCAAACACAAGTCTATCCCAGACTCAGCCAGACCATTGCCTGAGATTAAATGTTGCGCGTTTGTGTAGGTAATGGACTGAACATTCCTATTATAGTTCATATTCTGAAATAACACTGTTATCATCAACAGGTCTCTCCTACATATCAACAACTGAACATTCATAAACCACAGGTAAACAAATAACACAGCTGCTTTTGGCAAAGTTAATAAAATAGAATCTTTATTAAAACAAAGCCTGCATAATTTAATTGTCAAGCATAGACATTTTGCTAAAACAAACACTAAATACACTGTTATGACAGTGCAAGTTCTTTGCTTCAGGTTACATAAGGGAAAACTGCACACGTGAACGATGCAGGACAATGTTGAGAATGTGGGCTCGGTTCTCTATGCGTACACAGTTACAGTTGTGTTTTGATGGTGCTTGACACCTTTTTTGGCAATAGACTCTCAACTTCTGCTAAAGCACAGTTAAAGTGACAATGCTGAAACATCAAGACAAAGAACCACTTTTCATTTTCTTCATTTTCAACACAATTGAATAGCATGAATAAATATATGAGACATGACCCTGAGAGTATAAAAGCTGCAGTGTTTTAAGCACTTTAATACAAAACAATATCCTGTGGTGACATTTGGCTGCAAATACTGTATGAAATATCTAGAAACAGAAAAGGTATTATAAATTTTACTCATTACGTTAGCGTTTAATTCTTTGACATTTGCTAACTGTAACACATTATTCCTTGTTGTTCAGGTGGACTAATCCAACCTAAACTTGAGTAACCAGCGGTTCCCTCAGGTGCATGTTTCCCTCTCTGTTCTGCCCCGTACAGAGGCCGCCTAGTAGAGTGCCATTCAAAGGGCTGCAGATGCCTTCAGTGGGATAATAATCTTCTGGACACCTATCCCCTTCCTCTCGTTCCTCCCCTTCTTCATCCTCATTGTCCCACAGACTGGTTTTGACGTGGGTGTACTCGGTTCGATCTTCACATTCCGTCTCCCGATGGTAAAAGTAGCTAAAGTTGGATACAATGACGGGCACCGGAAGGGAGATAGTCAGCACACCAGCAATGGCGCACATCGAGCCCACCAGCTTACCCCACACAGTCTCTGGGTACATGTCACCATAACCAACTGTGGTCATGGTCACAACCGCCCACCAGAAGGCGTGCGGAATACTAATAAAGGCTGTGTTGGTGTGGTCAGCCTCGGCAAAGTAGATGGCGCTGGAGAAAAGAATGACACCAATAAAAAGGAAAAATATAAGCAGGCCGAGCTCACGCATGCTGGCCCTCAGCGTCTGACCGAGGATTTGGAGGCCCTTAGAGTGACGGGACAGCTTGAAGATCCTGAAAACCCTCACTAACCTGATGACCCTGATGATGGCCAGGGATGTGGTCGGAGAGGTATCACTGTCCTTGGCCAGTTCTGTTCCCAGAGTGACAAAATAAGGCAAGATGGCACTGAAATCAATGATGTTCATGACGTCCTTAAAGAAGGACATCTTACTCGGCGAGCAAGTAAAGCGCATGATGAGCTCGAAGGAGAACCAACATATGCATATTGTCTCCACCATGAAGAAAGGGTCATGGAAGACACTTGGTGGGGGAGGAACATTCTCAGACACATTCCTTGGCTGTGAGTGGTGTCGGTAAAATTGTCCCTGTTGAAGAAAGACATAATGATTTAATTTAATAACATGTAATTACTCCAAATGCTCTTTACATATTATAAAAAAAACTGCTACATAACAAAACTATTTCTTAATTAAAAAAATTAAATAAATTAAAGGAAAATCCTCTTTAGTTTTGGTGCGACTATTCTATTATAGTCAAGCCGCAACTCTACTCATGTCTACATCAGAGGTTTTCCCTCCTTTCTCAGGGACCAATCTTTAAAATAATCGCTATATTACGTGCTACAAGTTTAAGATTCAAAATAAAAGACTTCAGGTCATGCCCTATATGTCACTAAGGACATTTTGCACCACCTAAAAAATTCTGTACTCCACCTTTATGATCCATTACTTTATATTTTAATGCACTTTGCTTCTAAGAAACCATAAAGCTTTTCTATGATCCACCATCACATCACCCCCCACATCTGACAACATCATAAAAATGATTGACATCCGCAGCGTTACATTTCAATCCCAGCCACACTGATCTGGTTTTCAGTACACCTGTCTTCCCTGTCACTTTGAATTGAAACCTTCAGGATGGCGGCTGTTCAAATGTGTCTTATAAAAAGCTGGGTGTGGATGACATGGGTATACATGGAGGGATTTTTGTTGTGCAAAAACAAGATCTGTGTGACAAATTGAAAAGCTCTGCATTTCTTTAAGTACCATGTTGGTCACAGTGTTTATTTGCCAAAGGTGCACTTCTACATGTTGATCTGCTCCATGGGTTCTCCATGTCTAAATATAAACCCACGAGATCTCTAGGGAGAAACAGGAGAGCCTCTCATCCATCTCCACCTTCGTCGCTGTCTCCTCTGGCTGCAGCAGGCCAGTAATTGTTTGCTGTGTCTGCTGCTGACTTGGCCCAGTGCAGCAGTCTGGGAAGAACGTGTTAACAGGACCCAACATATGCTAACCATCCATTCAGACCTTTTGCTCTCAAGTTCTACGCCACTGGAAGGTTTCGTTTCACCTTTGACTGTGTGTTGGGATGCTTGTTTGACCTTTTATTACCACGCTTAACTCATCCCATCTTTTCCTTCTCCTCTCCTTTTATCAGTGTCCGAAGCCCCTCCAGTTACTCTCTCTACCCTTTGGCACTTCCTGAATTGACGTGTATCAGATTTAACAGCTGACAAAAATAATCGCACCATCGGGTTCCAGTATATCTCTCCCATCCTGGTCTGCTTCCAGACATACTGGCAAATAGTTTTACACATGGCAGGAGTTTTCCTCTTCACACACTGTAACCACTACAAGTGTGTGTTTACCTCCGTCCAGCTATATCATGTTTCTGAGCAACTTCATTCGGTCACATTAATGAACAAAAAGCTATGGCAGGATGAGGTGACTTTTAAGGAGTAATTTACAGGTTCCTTAAAATGATATTTGGAAAAAAAGTCCCACCTCTCTTGTGTCTTTCTCACTCCTGAAGTCAGGCAGAGTCTCCAAGCAGAAGATGAGGATGGACACCACAATGACCATGACGCTGATGATCGCTATAATCCGTGCGCCCGATGAGGACTCGGGGTGTTCAAACAACATCCACAGTTTCCTCTGGATTTCATTGGTGGGCAGCTGGCTCACCTCCTCTTTGGGAAAGCCTTCGTCCTCCTTGAAACGGTTCATGATCTCCTCTCCCAGCTCGTAGAAGATGAGCTCATCCATGAAGATGTCCAGAGGTATGTTGGTAGGCCTCCGAAGCCTCCCGCCTGACTGATAAAAGTACAGAATGGCATCAAAGCAGGCCCGGTTGCGATCCAGGAACAGTTCGTTTCTGATTGGGTCGAAGTAGCGGGACCTTCGTCTGGGGTCACCAAGCAGGGAATCTGGGAACTGCGCTAAAGTGCGTAGCTGAGTTTCATAACGCATCCCTGAGACATTGATGGCCAGTCTCTCACTCAGCGCCCATCCACTTCTCCAGATCAACCCAGACCGCCGACTCTCCCTTCTCGTCTCTTTGTCATTTCCTACAAGCTCCTTTTCTCCTTTCTCCTCAGTGTTAAGATGGTTCTTCATCTGTTTGTGATCCTCTCCATCTTTCCTCCTGTTGCTTCTTTCTTCTTCGTGGGGGTCACTGCAGTCCATGCCAGGTCTGAGAACAAAGCAAACTGTTCTCTTGGTAAACTGTAGGACCACTGCGCTTAAAGGAAACTGTTCTGGAACCAGAGCAACGTCTCAGTCGGTGTGTCTGAGGTTCACGTGATACAGATAAAAAGCATTTAAGGAGAGATACTGCACCAGTGTCTGCTCCTGTAGTTCTTCATCACTGATAAACATCCACGTGCATCCACAATGGTCTCTCAGAAAGGACAAGCTGGTCAATCCAAAGTCACAGTAACGCCCTGATGAAAATGAAAAGTGTTTAGTCACTGAGTATAAACCAACTACTGACAGCAACTAATGGCAGAATACCTCCAGCTCCTCCGCCTATGCACCGTCAGTGCACAGGATGCCCAGTTGTGGACTCTCTGCCCAGGCTGAACTTCCAGTTGTCCTGTCCTTTGCTGCCTCACACTGTCTGCCCAACATTTTTTGGGGTGAATGCTGTCCTGTTGAAATTGAATCTCTGGTGGACCTCTGCAACCCCTCCCAGTCCATTCCCTCCATTTTAGCTATGGAGCAATACAACCTTCCAGCTCCCTATCAAATGTCACCTCTGCCTGGCACTGCTCTGTGTCACCCTCTCTAATGAGCATTGCACTCTGGCTAGAAGAGGCCTTTTCACATTAATAATCTCTACCAGGTTACATTTCATGGAAATCAAATAAAAACAACGGGCCTTTATGCATGACTGTTGCAAGACCTAATTTGTTAAATACCTTATCTGTATCCATTCAACCAGTGTTTGTGTATGTCTATGTCTATATGTCCCTTTGATACATGCTTGTGACAGCTGGCTTGTTTACACATCTGTTTCACCGAAGGAGTACATAATATGTGTTTCTGATTTTCTTCTGTTTTTTTTTTTGTAAAAAAGTGATTTGTTCTTGAATTTAATGAAATTGTGTAGGTCCCACAGTGATCATTTCATTCATTTTTCAACTTAAAATAAGGGAATTGCGGTGATATTTCAGTCAACTATAAAATCAATTATGAGGTGCTGCAACTTGTTCCACCAGCATCAGGATCATTCAGAGCCCCAAACTGACCAATGTGGTTGACTGGTAAAAGGACCCAAAAGCTATTGGCAATTAGCAGCTAATTCAGGAAAAACAACATAAATTTTCCAAAACTGTAGAGACGGTGTGAGGTTCTGCTGCTCCTCAGGGCTGTAAATGACTTTATCTGCATTAGGGTGCTGGGTTTATTGCCACAACTCATGGTGACATTCCAGACTCTCTGCCTGGAAAGGACAATGGATTTTGGAGGCTGGAGAGCTCAGAGAGCTCATTACCAGGCAGGTTACCTAGGAGTGCCAGCTCCAGACTCACTCCAATCCAATCAACACACAGCTCCATCGGCACCCTCACAAACATGAGCAACTCCAGTCTGTGAAATATATGACCCTGGGCAGCCGGCCTTTACTAAACAGAGATGAAACTCCACTGGCCATGTGGGAATATCTGGTGTTCAAGGAAGGGTCTTAGTTTTCAGAATTGGGTGTAATTCAAAGGTATTAAAATCCATTATGCTCCAAAAACTTTTCCTGGCAGAGCTTGCACTCACACAGGGGAGGCAGACAGTTACGGGCAAGCATTTGACACACTCTGTTGGCCAGGGATAGAGTGAAATCAAGGACGTTTGAGGTAACTGCAACAAATCTGCAGCAAATACGTGGTCAAGGGAGACAGTGATGTTAAAACAAACTACCTAGGCCTCCCTGGCAGATGGCAAACCCTGACCCTCCCTTAATTATTATTCCAATATGTGTGGAAACTGACATTCAGAATATTAGAACTTAGAAAAACAAACAAACAAACAAGCCATTTGTGTCCTGGAGTCATGATCTGCTGGAGGCATGACTGGGGAGCAGGCTCTCCTTGCTGAGAAACTATTATAATAGAATAGAATAGAATAGAATTAATAAAGTATTTCTATTCTATTCTATTCTATTCTATTCTATTCTATTCTATTCTATTATAAGTTTAAGCATATATATTTATTTATTATTTACTGATAGACAAACTAACAGTTTAATCTATCAAATTTTTAAATCATCATCTTTCTCCTTCATTTGGAAACATTGTCATTTTAATTTCAAATTATATACACCTCTTAATCCAGCCTTTTACTGTCTACAATCAATTAAGAAGGTACTGTGTTTCACCACTAGAGGGCAATTACAGCACAAAAGAGGACACACTGCAGTCTGCAGGCATGGCCTCACTGTTCTTTTGCTGCACACACTGCATACCCGGCTCTTTGTTACGTTACCACACGATTTTTTTTTTAGCACTAAAAGGTATTGTACTAATGAGTCTTTGATGGAGGGTTTTAAAAGGCAGAGTAAAGAGCATTGTAGTAATACCAAATTTAGATTAAATCCAGATATCAAAGGTCTATGGAATCCATTAAAGATTCTTTTTTAAGTATGTGAACGTACATAAACCCATTGCAACTGTTAGCTCTGCAGCACCATATGTACAGTAGCTTGCATTCTTCCACATCTGCAGTTATATTCTCAACTTTAATATGTTGTATAATTATTCTCCGTGTCTTAAGAAATGTTTTGGTTTTTCCCCATCTATCTATCCAAAGTAGATCTCTCTGTGTCAACTGGACTGAAAGGTTTCCTTGAAAACGTTTCGCCCTCTCTCCAGAGAGCTTCTTCAGTTCTAAGTTTGCTGGGGCAGAGCTTGAAAATATAGCCCTGTGGACCATTGGCATGTTAATGGCCCGGGTGGTCACCTGAGAGTCCTTGGCAGGGTGGTTGGCAGGGTCGTTCATTCAGTTTCAGTTGGGGTGCTTCCCCTTTGTCTGTTGGGTCACATGTTAATGAGTCTCCAGGTCTGGTCAAACAGCGTGAATGTTTGGAATGCTGACGAAGAGAGTGGAGAACTGCATTGTACGTGGGTGACAGAAAGTGCCTTAGTCCACCACCTCTGTTTAAAGATGGTTTTTCCAACTTTACGTGGATGGCTTCCTTGACACCCCTCTCAAACCAGCGATCTTCTCTGGCCAGCACACGTACTTGACTGTCCTCAAAGGAGTGTCCGCTTTCTTTTAGGTGTAGGTGTACTGCTGAGTCCTGTCCTGAAGAAGTGGCACGTCTGTGTTGGGCCATTCGTTTATGGAGGGGCTGTTTGGTTTCCCCAATGTACAGTTCCTTGCATTCCTCCTGGCACTGTACAGCATAGACAACATTGCTTTGTTTGTGTCTTGGTGTCTTGTCTTTTGGGTGGACCAGTTTCTGTCTGAGTGTGTTGGAGGGTTTGAACTGTACTGGAATGTCATGTTTTTGAAAGATTCTCCTGAATTTTTCTGAAACTCCAGACAGGTAGGGGATAGAAATGCTGTGACGTTTATTTCTTTCCTCTTCTTTGCTGGGGTCTTGTTTTCTGGAGGTCTTTGTGAAGGCCCAGTCCGGGTAACCACATGTTTTGAGTGCTGTTTTTAGATGTTCCTGTTCTTTCTTCTTCCCTTGGGTTGTGGTGGGTACTTCTTTGGCCCTATGTTGTAGGGTTTTGATAACACCAAGTTTATGTTCCAGTGGGTGGTGTGAGTCAAAAAGAAGGTACTGATCTGTGTGGGTGGGTTTTCTGTAGATTTCAATACTAAGATTTCTGTCCTCCTTGATCTTGACTGCACAGTCCAAGAAGGCCAGACTGTCTTCTTTTACGTCCTCTCTGGTGAATTTGACGTAATCATCTGTGTTATTCAGGTGGGTTGAGAACGCTTCCAATTCTTTTGTTTGAATCTTGACCCAGGTGTCATCAACATATCTGAACCAGTGGCTGGGGACGGTTCCTGTGAAAGACGACAGGGCTCTGTTTTCAACCTCCTCCATGTAGAGATTGGCAACTATGGGAGACACTGGTGAACCCATGGCACACCCATGTTTCTGCCTGTAGAAGCCCTCTCTGTATTGAAAGTAGGTGGTGTTCAAACAGAGGTCCAGCATGGTGCAGATTTGGGTTGGTGTTAAGGCTGTTCTCTCTGGAAGGCTGTCGTCCAATAGAAGGCGCTTGTGGATGGTCGCTGTTGCCTCAGTGGTAGGGATACATGTGAAGAGGGAAATGACATCGTACGATACCATGGTCTCCTCAGGTTGTAGTTTGAGCCGACTGACCTTTTTAGCAAAATCCTGGGAGTTACTGATGTGGTGTGGGGTGTTGCCAACCATGGGAGCCAAGATGGAGGCCAAGTATTTTGAAATGTTGTATGTGACAGAATTGATGCTACTAACTATTGGTCTGAGAGGGGTCCCTTGTTTATGGATCTTGGGTAATCCATAGAAATGACATGTCTAGTCCACTCACTTTAGAAAGAGCTAGACCCACATAACTTTGCTGTGATGCATGGCTCTGCTGGTTTCATGAGTTGGTCCCAGGTCATAGTTCTTGGGTAATGGCTACCCTGCACGGTCTTTATTTGGGAGTCCTTTTGAGACACACTCATGTTCCTCACAGATGTACCTCAGGAGACCCTGCAAATCCCTCCATGGAGTGATTAGCCCACAGATTCCCCTAAACTACAGTAACCTGTGGTTCGCAGAAGAGAAGCTCAGAAAGATCCTCATGTTGGTGTCCAGTCTCACATATTTGAATGCAGAGTCACTGTTACCTGATATCAACCGCCTTACCTCACCATTCTCAGATGTCATGCCACAGTTACAGTCTGACCTCAAGCTTATAGGATACAATTATATGACAGCTCGGGGTGACCTCGCTTAACGGCTTGCTAAAATTGATTCTTGACAGTTGGACGTTCCTGGAAATCAAAATAGACCATACCCTTAATATTCCAACAATAAATGGAATTTGTCATTCCTCAGTTTCATGCAGCAGTGTCCTCGCTTCAGGCCACGTTATATCAATCAATTCCTTGTTCCTGACAGAACGATGCACGTAGCTCGCTGTGGCTGTGCTTCACAAAGTTTTGGGTTATGCAGAGTGACATGCAGACCTACAGACAAACGGACAGAGCCTTGGTGTTACTTTTTCTTTTATTTTAAGTTCAGTTCAATGATGGTACGCAATTTCAATGACTGAAAAAAAAAAGCATCTTATGACTGTTAATCAGTTGTTCATTCAAGCTGCTATGGAGATTAGTTCACATTAGGTCGCATTGACATTCATACATTTTAAGTCTCATTAGTAGAAATATGTTCAATTATGACACTTCATTGATATGTTTCTATTTTTTTTTCTTCAAAATATAAAAAAGTTAGTTCATGAACATTCCATTGAAATATACTTTATACAGCTGATGAGTTGCTCTTTGTGTTTTGACATTTCAAAAATAAAATCAGTGATCACCTCCCCCCACCATTCACTCTCCTACTAAGACCACAGTACAATGGACTAGTTCCTAAGTCTGTTTTACACAACTTAATGGCATGATCATCATACTGTATCTTTGGAATGCTTCCATGAATGCATGGCATTAGTCTGTATTATTAGATCTATGTATATGACTCTTTGAGATGTTCGTCACATTATTTCTAATCAAAATAAGATATTAAATATATTATAAAAATCTAATCGGTATGATAAGTATGATTTCTCTTAAAACGACTCTGGTATCATCACTTTGTTAAACAAAATATTCTTAGATTAGTGTGATTGCTGTCACTCTTTGTGGAAAACCACAAAGCCACCACACACGTGACTGCAACCGTCTGAATCATCAGGGAGCATACAGTGAGTGTCAACAGTGGCATACGTGGTGCAGATTGCATACAATGTCTCCAAAAGTTAAGAAAAAAAATTGGCTGAATCAAAACAAACAAGAAGTAAATGGAATAATCATAACATATTGGTAATATCACCATGGATGTACCTTTAAAGTAGCCAGCCAGTGTCACCATAGTAGCTGTTATCCAAGCTCTGTTTTAGCAGGTTATTGATATTGTTTTGTTTTGTTTTATTTTTTTGGTGTGTGTGTGAACCCCACAGGAGACGTCTTCTGAGAGACTTCCAACTTAAGAAAATAAAACAGACTTAGCACTCTCGACATTGTAGCTCATTCTCGGCGTGACTAAATCAAATGGCAGTTTTATGCAATAGAAAAAGGAAAGACATCTTTTTTTTCCTCAGGCTGGACTGGGCAGAGCTGGAAGAGGATGAAGTCATGGCAAAGGTTATTAGAGGGAAATTGAGCGACAGAACCGAACAAAATGTTTTTGTTAGTTTACCTCTGAAATATTCATACAGATCCTTGTGACCACCAAAGCCAGAGTTACTTAATGCCTTCCAAAACGGGACTCGGGAGTTTTTTTTGTTTTTTTTTTTTTGTTTTTTTAAAAAAAAAAAAAAAAAAAAAGAATCAGAACAAAACCCAGTGAACCAATTTTTTTCTAAAATTTTCAACAAATATAAGTACAGAACCTGTTACACCGTGAACAGTTTGCAACACACAAAACTGAGTTGCAGGAACTCCAACTGCACTGTAGAGGAATGGACAGAGGAGCATTCAGCTGCCTGAGCGGAGCCCTGAACCTGCAGGACCCCGAACCAACACCAGGAGTGTGGAGCCCGGAGAGCACTCAGCATCAATTACCCCTCGATGGACACTGATATCCCTCATCCTGTCTTTCCAGCAACACTTAAAGCACTTCACTGACATCATTGGGGAAGATCTGCGTCTCTCTCACTGCTGCTCCACATCGGAATGAGCTGCCAACAAGCAACTACATGGAGGTGATGACGGCAATGCAAGTACCTGACCATTCAGAAAAGAAAATAAAGGTTGGGGGGGCGACAAGCTACCTCTGCACGCTCGTACTGATGCTGCGAGTGTGAAAAGTTTTGGGTTGCCTCTCTGAGGAAGACGTGTCTACAACATGGCACAGTGTTCAGAAGTTATCAAAGACTGGATTCATGAGCAACAATGTCAGGGAAGGTAAGGGGGATACGCCAAAACTCTGCTGCTCCTACAGAGATTATCAAGTCATAATGCATGCGTTTATTTATCTTTTTAACACGTCACTGCGAGGTGTTCACATCATCGTCTATATACTAGGATTTATTATGTTAGCAACAAATGAAACACCTACGTCCACACACATGGGCGACACACCTGAGTCCTTCAAACCACACGCAAACTTTGGAATGGCAGTTGGTTCCATGCAAACCTGAAATCTCTCTTGATTGTTCACCGATATAGAATATTTCTTCATCCATTATTATTACTGGAATATATGGGATAATCCCAGTAAAATCCTGCCACAGGGCCTCCAAGGCCCTGGTGGATCTTTAACACTGAGGCATTGAAGATACTGTGGAGGTTCCCCTGCTGCTACAATCACACGACAACTCTTGTATTATTGCCATAAAAAGCATACTATGAGCATTTATCAAGCAATCAGAGTTGTGTTGTTGAGAGCTGTTGTTTTAGAGCTGCTGCTGCTGCTGCTACGGTCTTTGTGCAAATGATTTGAGAAAAAAAAAAAATGGACATTTAAACAAACACCCTTTGTGCTGATGCAAAGCCTCCCACTACAGCAGTCGACTGGATGGTTGTAAAAGAACTGTCGGACACTTAACAAAGTAAAACTATGGTCGAAAACTCGGGATGAGGAAAATTCAGGGCAGTAGTAGCAGAGAGATTTCATCAAACAAAACATAGTTCAGTGTACTTTGCAAACATACATGTTTCAATATTCACATTTTTTTTTACTTGTCAAAACAAAATATAGCTCTTCTCTTTCATTAGAATCTTTTTTAAAACATGAATTGCATATAACATTTTTTAATTAATTTTATATATACTTTTTTTTGTATCTCTAGCACCCTTGTCTCTAAGGGCTTGCAGAAAAGACAGTCATGCAAAGTAGTCATGCTGGTAAACAAAGGTACAAAAATGCATTATCTTTTTTTTTTTCCTCTCAGTGTCCAACCTTGGTCCTCCCTGCGTCTTTACGTTCGAAAACATCTTTCCAGTTCTTGTGTGAGGGACTTTGCCCCACCGATGAAGTAACACCCACTTCTGTCTTTGAACTGGTCTCACAATGCCAACGTAACCTTTCCACCATTTGCATCGGATAATAACCCCCCACCCACAAGCGCTTTTGTCCATTCTGGATCCTCTTTGTGCAGAAACCTCCTCCAAAGTCATGCAGATAGTTGTTTTCTTTATCAAAATATAGATTTGTTCTCTTTGTACACTTCCACCGTTGCTCTGCTTGCTTGGTCCGTTTTCCTCTTGTTCTCCCCTTTGCCCAGGGCTCCGCTGATGGGCCGTCGTTTTCTTGTCATCAACTTGCCAGCGAAGCGCTCATTGGCGGCAAGAGGGACAGTAGAGAGACAAGGCAGTATTCTGGGAATTCTTGTGCCTAATTGGCAGTGTTGGCCTTTGTGTAGAGAGCGGGGAGAGAACAATTATCTGAGTGTTCCTTTTCAAAATAAAAATCTCAGAATTTCAAGCTGACGGCCTGATTCAACACCAGTTGTGTTCTTCTGTCAGGAATGTTTTTTCTTCTTCTTTTTTGTACTTATATGTCACTTATATGTCATATGGAGGCTGATAGAATATTTTCTTACTCTTTGTTTGTCTCCTGCAGTTCAGTCATTTTGTTCCTCACTTTTGAGTGCTTTATCAATTAGGCAAAAAAAAAAAAAAAAAATACTTGGAACTATTCAGATGTGCACATACGGATGGCATTGTGGCAGTTAAAAGACTACTTTGAAATGTACTATAAACAGGCAACATCCCCCCATTCTTAACCGTTTCCTGACTTACTTAACATTACAGAAGGTCGTTCAGCAAGTGCATGCTACAGGACCTTTGGTATCCCTTGTGAAACTCTGGCAAAGGCTTCGACAGTACATGAGAGATAAATGCAATACATTTTTTCCATCACTTTCTGATAGGAAATTCCTGTGACTGGTGTGCTTCATCAGTTTGACTTCATAATGGCACCGTTTTTGAGTAATGCGGTCCAAGGGCAGTGTTTCAGTCTGATACAATTAAATGGAAGACATAAGTTCAGTGGCCAACGAGTTACGCAAGTGCTATACTTAAATGGGTGACGACAGTATGGATGTTACTGAATCCTGTACATTTATGATCAATAGCGATAGCTTGTTGGGTAAAAACGCCGGTGCTTTCCCTCTCATGTACTGTTTCTTCTTCATTTGAAAGGAACCCAAGAGAAAAATGACATCTAGAAGATCCTTTGAATGCATAAATTCTTCTCTTTTTCAGAATTTTCATGGAGTAAGTCAAGTTATTCCCCAGCTAACAAATGCTACGATATGTTAGCAGAGATGCTACATTGTTTGTCCAGTCCTTTGCAAAGACAAAACGTTTTTGTTTTCCTCCTGGAAACTTGTGAAGTTGCTCAGTTCTTCAGCAGTAGAGGGTACAGAGTCTGTAATCCTACGATGAGATATGTCATTTGGAATGTGTAACCAGGAGTCCTATTCTCTCCCAGTGCAATGCTCAGTCAATGGTGGGTGGGGGGGGAAGGTAAGTTGCCATAATGCGTTGGAGTTCCGAGAGGCTGCTTTGGTAACAGCGTGAGGAGCAGACCGTAATATTTTCTGAATTCATGATTGACCTCTGGTCTCCCTCTTGTCACCCCAAAGATCTCCATTAAACTGTCCATCTGGGTCGCACCTGTTGCGTAAGTGGCTCTTGCTGCAAATTTGTGTTTACTGCTTACTGATTCCTCATTTAGAGAGAAGGCGAATGCTAGAAACTTAACACTGTGAAGACAAGAACAGAAAGTCATTAAATTGACAGAGAATGACCAAACTATTCAAACATGTATGAGCTAACACATGATGAAATGATAAACCTTATTTTTCTTAAATCACGTTTTTCCTAACAATCAATGTAAAGAAGGAAACAGGAATGACTGTTACCTTTAAAGTGCAGCTTAACTGTGCATGTCAGAATGAAACGCAAACATGTAAACTGACAGTTCTGTAAAAACAGTTTGCTCGTAACACACACACGCACACACACAGTTGGCACACCAGTTCTTGTGTGGAGGAAAAAACAAAACAGGCAATTGACAATAGTAGAAATCAGAAACAACACGGGGAGACAACCACCCTCAACCCCCCACCCCCACTCTGCCAAATCTGCAGAAAAACAGCCATAGTAGGATTAATACAGAGCAGTTCCAAATTAAGTTATTTTCCTGTTCGTGTGCGTGTGTGTGTGTGTGTGTGTGTGTGTGTGTGTGTGTGTGTGTGTTTGTGTGTGTACAGAACAAACCTAAACTTCACATTAAAAAATAACAATAAAATAACATAAAATAAAATGATGAAATGGACTATTTTACACTGGTGCTGTGAATTCTGGCAGCTCACTGATGTACATCCTAATACAGCAGCCTTTGTGTGTCTGTATATTTATGTTTAACTGTGTCTTAAATGTATGTGGATGGAAGACGAGATGCACCGCTGACAACAATGTCCCGCATTGCTGAGTTAGTGTGAGAGAAGAAACGATGACTGCTCAAACAATAAAACAATTGAAATGTAATCAAATAGCATTTTTTTCATCACCCATTATTATAGTAATAAAGATCACCATATATACAGTGGGAGAGCTTGTGTGATACATTAGCAGCATTTATTTTTTTTACATTGAATATACATTGAAAAGCAGAACACATTTACCTCATGTAGAACGAGAACTCAGGGTTTTTGCTTTGCTATTAGCCCAAACAGACAATAATCTGCTCGACAACTAACCAGATTGGGCAGGAGTCGTAGAGTCAATAAAATAAATGGATTTAAAGTGAAACTGTCAGGTTCAGTCACTGTGATACAGATCCTCTTAAAATGAGTCCTTTTGAAAATTTTGATCCCAAGTTTTACATAGATAGGATAATTTTTTTAATATTTGCAATTTAACTTTAATGTATTCACATGGGTAGATACAGATATGTACTTATTAAAAAAAAATAACCAGTGACCATTGTTTCAAAAGTTTAGCTAGCTGAATCCTGCTAGGATTCATGAACTACTAAAGTGACATCACAGCCTACAGGTGCCTCATAGAGGCATTCACAACATTGGTCTGTGTTATCTCCTTATACAGTTTTTCGTCAGAATGTCTGAAGTCAGTTGTACTGGCCACCAGTATGACATTAATTATGACATTGTTCCTATTAATCACAGCCCTAGGAAAGCAAATGTGAGCAATGTGAATTCTTGATTCAAACCTTAGGGTAAAACGTTCCACTGGATGGGTGGACGGACTTTGTCATGGCAGTCACATGGTTAACAGGAAGCTGATTTCTGACCCACACAAATTCTTACATTCAGAGCATCACACTTTAAGCATCTGTTATGGAAAAATGCTTGAAGTCACTCGAGAAACAAAGCTCTACATGCTGTTTCCCATATTTTCAGACGACATTAAATTATTGCTTTTTTTTTTACACGTTGATACTGAAATCTACGACAGTAACCTGGACGACTCGTGTCAAAAAACCCTCCAGTTCGCAGAACAATCAAGTGATGCCACGGCTTCTTTTCTATATGATAATACTGCATATCTTAATTCCAAAATTGTGTGAGACAACAAACAGGAGAATCATCTAATAACATTATATTACATTCATAACAGTAACAATTTTGAAACCAAATGTGCTAAAACGGAAATAAGACCTTTCATATCACACTAAAGTGCCTCTTCATTAAATTCATGAGATTTTAATACATTTCTTTTTTTTTACTTTAGAAACTTTACAATGGAAGACAGGTTGCCAGTGAAGAAAATATAAACATACCATCAAAAAAAATGATCACAAACTACATGAAAATAATAGCTAATGTCATTCATTATTACAACATATGCCTTTGGAACGCAGGCAGAACGCCTACCAGGCCTGTGCGCTTTAAAGGTTAAAAATAAATCTGCATATTTCTGCATATGCACGTGCACAGTGCGTGGTTTCCAGCATTAAATTGCATGTTTATTGCATTATTTTAAAATCTTTACTTTTTATCAGAGCTCTTCGTATGAAACTATAATGTGAGGCTGACAACCTGATGTCAGTCAGAACAAAAAAACAAGTTAGAAAAGGCAAAACCCACATTGTAAAAAAGCAAATCTTTCTTTTTGGTTTTGGTTTTGTCCAAAAACAAAAAATTGTCTAATTCTACAAATTTGTCTTTACGTGGTCAATAACTAAAGGGTTAGTAAATCAACACCGTCTATTAGTAAAGTGCATTTATTTGTTATATTGATTTATAGGTACATTTATTGATACTTTACAGCTGTGTTTTTTTATACCTTTAACTTTGCAAATATACTGTACATTAATTTTGAGTAAATTGAAAATTTGTTTAACCATCATGATGCAGCTGTTTTGTTTTTTTTTCTTTTATAGGTACAGTCAGTCAACGGGAGTTTAATAATGGAACACGTTTGCCACAATGCCTGTTAGGGTTAGGGTTAGGTGTTTAAATATTCATAACAAACCGATCTGAAATGATATTTTGTTAAATAGTCAGAGTTAAGTTAAGAATATGGGATGGATGTTTTCTCAGAACTCAGCTGGACTCACAGATCGGTGTGAGCACTTTCAAAGGCTGGAATTACACAACGAGCTCGCACAAACTCGGGCATCTATCCATCTTCTGACCTTACACATGTAATTGCCCTTCATTACACGGCCTCAAACTAACCTCGTTATTCCCATTACGAGTGCTTTAACTGCATAAAAAGGCATTGAAAGGCGTGCTTGTACCATCAGAAGAAATGGATGAAAAGACCTTTCGATGTACAGCGTCATGTAAAAATGGTTTAACCTGGGTGGCAACAGCAAAGTATGTTTTTAACCATGTGACCACATTATGACTTATTATTACAGTTCCTTTATTTAATATTGCACAAACCCTGTGCTAAGATACTAGATTGCTTCAAACATATATTAGCCTTAATGTAAGGTTCCTAATGACAAAATGATTGAACAATAAATTATTAATACTAACGGAGTCTCATTTCTAAAGAGAGAACAGCAAACTGAGGTCTAAATAAACATATTTAATAAAAGAAAAAGACTTTTTTGTTTTTAACTGATTTCTCCGAAAACTATTTTCTGTTTTATCTAAACCATTTAAAAATGGGATCTACACATGAATCTACATTTTTTGTTTTGTTTTTTTTTACCTATTTAAGTTAATGACAACTCTGAGACCACATTTCGTCTGCTAATTTAAAATAAAAGTATTTTAAGCTAATATTCAAACTTGAGCCAATCAGCTACCCTGATGCATGCATCTCCAACTGTGAGTCACAAAACAGGAGCTCTTTCTTCCCTACATGCAAGCTCTCCATATGTTTTTGCTGTCGTTAACACAGGAGAACGTGAGTCCGTTAATCCACGTTTCTGCAGCCAATCAACGTTCATCGTTTCCGCTACAGAATGGAGGGGATCGGGGAGCGACACCGGTGCAGTGGTCCTGGGACCTCATAGCTTTCGTATGGTGGGCTGCTAATAGGAGCAAGCCGCAGAGATGACCCAGCCATTCCTGATATGTTACTGAGACTGCGAGATTTGTCGCTGCTCGTTGCTGCACCGTTTTTTTGTTTATATATATATATATATATATATATATATATATATATATATATATATATATGCAATTGATCATATCATATTACATGCAAATAAAAAATGACAAAAAAAATGGTTCAAGAGGGTCATGGCAAATTTTCCATATGCAGATGATTTATCGTGATGTTTTTGTCAAATCCAAACATGAGCATGAGAGGAAATCAAGATGAAAATAGAAAAAAAAGAGGGACAAAGGGTCATAACAAAGTTGTTAAAGACGTTTAAAAGAACAGACAGACAGACATAGACAAGACAGACAAGACAAGAAAATGCCAGTTATGATGTGTTATTGTTTTTTTTTTTTTTTCAACAAAAAAAGCAAAAATATTCAGAATTATTCAAATTTTGGCCAGTTGAATAAAGCACCCATTGTGGAATAATGATGTAGTGCTTTAGACAACGATTAGGCCCACAATTTTAAACAAAAAAAATATTCAGATGTGAGTTGACCACAAGAAGTTTTCAAATTAAAAAGGCAGTGAAATAAGTTCAGAATCAGCATTGCCTTGAGTTCACTTTGCTAAACAACCCAAAACAGGTGTGCTTTCAGTTGCTGTAAACTTTTAATGGCCAACACAAAGATGTTCTTCCTGCAACATTTGAAACATTTTCAGGTTTCCTGTAACAGAGGTCAGTTCATAGTTTGTTTACAGTGGGACCTGAAGCACAAGTGCAGATTTCTGTGAGGCTTTGTGTCCTTTCCCACTGTAGATGTGGTGTGACACAGCATGCAGATGGTCAATTCCCTGCTGTGCTGGTGCATCAGGTGAAAGTGAGATACACCATTGTTAGGTAGCTGATCTGCCATAACAATGGCCCGGTGACCTATGACTGCTGGAGCTTCCTCATTTTTGTGCAAAACGCTGTGTGAAATTTGTTAAAGTTAGAAATACAAATGAATTTGTATCTCCGTGAATCTCCAACCATCACAAGGTCACAGGAAAAACACCCACTGGTATCGCATGGTGCCTCTGAGTCGACCATAAATAAAAGCCCTTTTTTATCCCAACTCACTCAGCCCATTTTTTCAGATGCGTCTTTTGTTCATATTGATGATGATGATGATGATGATGATGATGACAATGAATTTTCCACAATTTTAAGCTACATCTCACACACAGAGTTTTCTGAGAAACTACATTCTCCCAGAGAACTTTATGCTTAAATACTGTACTGGGTAATCAGTAGCAGCTATACTGGTGAGTTCGCTGAGTGAAACACATGGCCACATGTTTTTAATTATCTACTTTGAGGGCTATTTTTAATTAGCTGCAGATCTGACATACACATCACAAGAGCTCACAAGAGCGAAGCTGGTGTGAGACAAAATGTTCTTCAGAGAAATTCCTTTGGACTCGTGAGCAAAGCTCAGCATGCAGCATGCGGAGAGGACAGAGAGGACTGAGAGAAAAAAGTCACAAAAGACTTTCTCACTAAAGAAATGTCTGTGAGTGCTTCATCTGATGCATGTAGGCGATGAAGTTTGCAGCTTTTCATAGCTGTGTCACTCTGAATGCATCACCTCTATCTAAATTCCAGATTTCAAACTCTTGTCAAGTGTTATATGAGTTGAGTAACAACATGAGGATTTAAAAAAAAACAAACAAAAAAAACTGCAGTAACTGAATCGATGATATTGAAAATGATAAGCAATGATGTGTTTGTGGTGGATTTTTAAATAAGTATGAGTGATCAGTTTGACTGGTTGTTGTGCAAACAACAAATGGGATGTGTTAGTTTGTATAAAAAGTCTAGAGAAAAAATAAAAGGCTTCCGGAATTAATGGAATTAGTAATCAAATAATCACGTCAGCCACTGCAGTCTACCAGTACAGTATTAACAGTAGCATCAGGGCGCTTTGTGCTCTGGGATTGTCCATCAGGGGAAACACTGAGCCTGGCTGTCTCTATATTCACTGATGACATAATTTTCTATCCAAAGTCACACTTAATTTAGAGCACGGAGGGAGTACCTACCTACAATCAGACTTTAGTTACACTTGCACTGCAGTGGCGGCCTGGAGATGGGATGAAGAATGAGTGTTAATCACAGGAGGAGGAGGTGATGAAGATGGAAGACACAGAAGAACAGAGGAAGGAAAAAACTTGCAAATATTCTTACCAGACTGGAAAAAAACAAATATGTGTAAAGTCTCCACCATGGCCTGGATGTAACTCATAAATACGTAATCATTTCATGTCAGCTGCTGACATTCAGGATTTTGCTGACTGGAGTCCTATTCTTGTGGAGAGAGCATAGAGTTTCGTTCCTATATGGGACGCTTGTTAAAGATGCTGTGATCTCACCTTACCATGATAATTAGACCTATTGACAGGCTCGTGACCATGACTGAAGTCGGTGTGGATCTATACAATGCATACAGTGACTGAGATTCCTTTTGGGAAAAACAGCCTGGGATGAAACTCTATCCTGCATCCTCTGGTCAGGATGTAGGTCACACACACCTGTCTTCACTTTATGATCTCATTAATTATCATTATTTTGGAGATATTCACTCTGTCTGCAAGTACACACTTCTCATGTATGTGCATGAATCTTTACTGTAGGTGCCGTTTTTGCATCATTCTTTTTCTTTGAAATCTAAAAATTTGGCTCATGTGAAAGAATATTTGCAAAACTGGTGGACAATGATCCCAGCATCCCACATTGAAGCATACATGTGGAACATGTGGGGCACAATCTCTGAACAAAAGAACAATAACGAAAGGAAACTGATGTGTCAACACATAAGCACTATACAAGGTTTTTATCCACCTAGTTGGCTGATTAGTCAAAGATGCAGCTGATGACAAATTGAGATTGAGCAGAAACAGCAACTTTATTCTTATTATTATACCTTAATAGAGTATTATCTGCCTCTTACTGTTTAAATGACTCTATAAATTAATTAAAATCCATTCTAATCCATCTTATTTATTAAACCGTGATGAACTGTAATGCACTTGTAACTTTGGCATACTGGAGTTCTGCAGTGAATTTAATACAGCTGTGATTATAGTCTTTTTTTAAATCTTATTTGGTGATGAAAAATTAGATCTTGCCAAATCTGTCATGGAGAATTTCCTGATCCAGATTTTGTGCCATTTTAGGTTAATGATTAACACTGTTTGGCTGAATTTAGATTTCATTATCATTGGTAGATGTGTATGTGTAGTAGGTGAGAAAGTATTAAGAATCCAAAGGAACACAAGAAGAACAAATATGATTAAATAAACAGTCACAAAGGCACCAGAAATACACAACTTAATGACACTGAAAAACAATAATCAATACATAAAATCAATTCATAATACTGCACAAAAACACAAAAAGAGATTGACTGCACAAACATAAATAGGCAGAAAAACACAAAACAAAAAACAAGTGAGGAGAAATAGAGAAAGAGAGAGAGAGAGAGAGAGAGAGAGAGACCCTTGAAGGTCCAGAGAAGTGATTGAGGGTTGGTAATCACAGGGGAATTTGACCATTTGACCTTGAGGAGACATGCATATCACAGGAATTGTAAATGGCCAACAGTCAAACTAGGAACTTATAAAAGCTCTTTAAAACGCTGGCAAAGACAGTTTTTTCTACAGAATACAACAAAACGTAAGCACACAGGAATGAGTTTCACACAGCATGAGAATCCCTCTTTAAATATGAGAAGTTTCACCAGCAATGAAGAAACATCAGTCCTCTGGTTAGTGTTCAGAAAGCTCATTTTATGCTTCTGAAAAACTGGCTTTTTTTTATTAATTGTTTATCTTCCATCAATTATTTTACAGTATTATTTTACATTATATTCAGTTTCTTCCTCTGTTGGAAGAAGCTCATCATATGTATGCAGATATAATTATTTCTTAAATGATGGTTTTAGGTCAAATGTATAAAAACAGCTTCTAATTTCACTTTAAGATGAGCAGAATTTCCTCCACATTAGTATCACCTTCAGCGGACTTCTGATCTGCTTTAAAGAGGGATTTTTGTTGCACTAAATTTGCCAGTTATCCATAAGAACCATTGGAACTGAAGCAATGTCAGTGACCTCTGAGGCTATAGCAGCTAAAACTTGCTTACCTTCGATAGAATGCATCCACTGTTTAATGAAAAATTGCCATTAACTTTGTCTGTTTGATACAGTGTGTGTTTCAGTTACCGAGTGCAGCTTTGGATTGCCGGTCTCCGCAGTGAAATGACAAAAAGCCCTGAACTTTGGACTACACTGGGCACTGAAGACACTGAACTGTGGTCTAGGCCAGGGAGTAGTATTTCAGATCCATCACACGCCAACAACATTGTTTTAATCGCACTTTGTTCAGCTGGAAAACTGCAAGATATGGCAGGCTAACTGCTCCAAATATTGGCTTGTTTCAGCGTGGCATGTTTCCAGCGGTACTATCCCTTGACCCAGATGGCTCCACTGACCCCAGAGACCTTGGGCCTTGCAAAGACCAACACTTAGCACTGCACTCTGTCTCCATAAGTAATTTAGGTTTGATTAAGGCTTGACGGGCAGGTCGCTTTGGCCTGCATCCACATGTATGTTTATCTGTGCATCTGCAGAAAAGGTTCATTTCTCGAGACATAATCTTTGCAGTGCGTGCTGCTGTTTGCCAGGGCAGATGTCTGTAGGGGGTGGAGAAATACAAAAAAACACAGTAGAAGGCTAAAAATAAATAAATAAGCATACAAAACGGCACAAACACAACACTCAGACGGCTTTGAGAGGACAGAGACACAGTGTATATAACAGGTAAGAATGAAAAGCCCACATACACACGCGTGATATGACACAACCTGAAGAGAGAGACAACAACAACAACACAGAGGCACATCAGACAACAACGTGACCCACTGTTCCTTTTCAGTCTTCTGCAGTCTACTGTTTATTAGCTGTTGACTGTGAACACAACTGGACTATTCTCAGCTGAGCCCATGGAGTTAGCTACACGAGCACACCCACACACACGCACTCTTGCACTCGTGAGTGCAGGAAGTTTACACACTATACATACATTGCCAATATTTGCTTGTATGAAACATCTTGTAAGGGTTCACACATTTAAGATGAAGCCTGCCTGGTTGAGAATCGGTTTAATGGAATAAAATACCTCAAAACAGAACAGATCGTAGAACCTAAAATCTCATTTTCCACCCAAACCTTGATACGTGTACTTGATACCTATGTATTTGTAGTAAATTACTAACTCAGCTGTTTGCATCAATCCCTTGGCAGGGTTTTGAGAACTGACAGCACACTTACACAGAGAAGACTCCTCACACTGTAGACACAACACTATGGGAATGGTGGGCTGAAGTCATGCACCTGTGTGTTCAGCTGCTAGAGTGTGTGCTGTGTGGGTTGTGCATCTAAAATAAAATACAGGTGTCATGTCTGTGTCATGGAGAGCCAGATCAGATTTATCTTCTGTGTTTTCAGTGAAGACTCGGACATGAGCTCTGTTACTTTAGATCAGTATTACCTCTGGCCTATGGTTTGATCCAGGAGGAGGTGGAGTTTGCATTGAGGTCCTGCTGTAACAGAGACCCTTCCATCTTATACCAATCCTCAGTCAGAGGGGAGGCTGGGCTGGGTGCCAGGGCTGCGGCCTCTAGTTTGTTGTCAACAGCGGGGTATTGAAAGTTTGGAGGGAGTGTGGGGAGAGTGTTTGGTGCAGGTTGGTGGCAGTGGTGGTGGTTAGATCGCAGTAGTAAATGAATTAAGGTGCCAGGTTGGCATGAGCACAAAGATAATGCACAGGGGGAGAAAAATAAAGAAGGTATGGGGGTGTGGTGTAGAAAACAGGTCAACAAAGGGGGAATGAGGGCAGAGATGGGGCAAAGGAGGAAAGAGGTTAGGAGGGAAAATGTGAGGCAGGTTAGGGGGAAAAGGGAGGGAGGAAGAGGGTATACACCAAAATAAAAAGGAAGATTGGAGATGAAAGAGAGGGAGGGGGGAGAGAGCAGAAGTGACGAGAAGTAAATTAATGCATGGTCAACTGTCTGAGTCCTGAAGACAATGAAAGATCATTTATGAGTATGTGAGACACATTATGGGACATAGACCAAAAATACAGAGATAATGTTGACAGGTGAAAAGAAAAAAGATGGATAGAGCAGACAGAGGGACAGAAAACATTGTCTGACAGATAAAATAAAAATATGATACCAAGCGGTGATAGAAACACAGAGAACTTGATTATGAATAGGTGAAAACAGAGAAGAGCTAAGTATGTTGCTCTGTATAGACTGTGTGTGTGTGTGTGTTTGTGTGTGTGTCTGTCTTTTGCTTCTAGCTGTGATGGGAGTCTTCAATCATTAGCTCAGACCTCAATTAGCTGTGTGTTTCATCCAACCCAGCTTTCCTAGATTATTGGGTTGGATCATACAAACAGGACATATATGTGTACTTATTGTTCCACACTCTACATATTTGTTATATGTGCTCACAGCATGTTGCCCCTAGCATTTTACTGTGTGTATCTGTGTACATAAATAGTAACATTTATGCATCCATCTCCTGGTGTGAAACATACCTTTCCGCACATTCCCATCTGTTGCACGGAATTCTCTGGTGTTGAGCAGGAAGCAGGCGTGGTCCTGTTGGTAACGTTCTCGGGTAGATCCCCGCCCAATGGGGCTCCGTTCATCAGGGCTGAGCACCTGGTCTATGGTGGGGCAGTCCTCATTAGCCAAGGCGGCCGAGGCTGCGTCACCATTCTGCTTGGAATCTGCAGAGAAAATGAGGAGTAAAAACATGCAGGAGCGTTACAATTTTCTATGAAAAAATATCATTTTCTTTTTTTTAATTAAAAATACCTTCAGAACACAATTAAATATGTTGCCCTAAGGTCATCTTCTTTGGTCAAACAGTGATCCTGCAGCAATGCCTATTTATTTACTAATCAGACGAAGCTGACTAATAGTAAACATGAAATCTGCACCATAAAATCTGTCAAACATTTCAAGTAGCGTCAATGGGGAGCTGTGGCCACCCACACTGATTATGTACCACTCTGTGTGTGGAGTATAAAGTAATAATGCTACAGAGAATCCGTGGAGCCAAGTGTCTGAAGGCTTATAGGCCTGTTAGTGAGACTTTCTACAACTTCCTGTTACAGAATGCGCAACTGCGAGAAACCACTTCAGACGGGAGGAAAGTCAGGCAGACATCAGGTGGTGAGATCACCAATAATCTCTGGCTCACTGATGACTCGAGCAGTAAAGTAATGCATTAAAGGTGCATTATTGTTGCGTGCTACTTATGCCCTGATGTTACAGCATGTAAAAAGCAGACAAAGAGCCAAATTATCTCTGATCGTGATTTGCTGCTAATGCCAAAGACAAATGATTGTGCAGTCAGCCTAATTTGAGATGCATTAAGCAGTTTATCAAATAATTGACTCTGTTTACCTTCCAAGATTTTGCATACTAACAGATGGGAACCTTACGGAGTTAACAGATAAGTAACAATGTGGCTTCTGATAGGCCAGTAAATTCTCCAGGGTGGATTAAGAACACCTTCTTATCCACCATCAACCTAAAAAATCATTGCTTCATTTGGGTGGAACTGTCATGCGTATGTTTAATTACAAAATGATCAACAATACAAAATGGTTATAAGCCCAGAAATGTCTTACCATTAAACCTCTCACCTCTGTTAATCTCAATAATTTCTTCTTGGGCGAGAGGACAGTCGCCTCCTATTCCACCGGAACCCATCACTCCACCCAAGACATTTCCCAAGAGCCTTTGGGGTGATGCGGTAGCCATAGCCAGGGCATCTGGCTTGCAGTAGTTAGGAGATCCTGGTTGGGGTGCTCGGGGGATATGTTTGTTCTTCTTTTTGGGCAGCTTCTGTTTGGCCATGGCTAGCGAATAATACATGCCGAAGTTGTTGACAATTACAGGTACAGGCATGGCAATGGTCAGCACACCAGCCAAGGCACACAGCGCACCCACCAGCATCCCTGACCATGTCTCTGGGTACATGTCTCCATAGCCCAGAGTAGTCATGGTCACAACTGCCCACCAAAATCCAATTGGAATGTTCTTGAAGTTGGTGTGGGCACTGGCTGTTGGGTCATCTGGATCGGCTCCAATTCGTTCGGCATAGTAGATCATAGTGGCAAAGATGAGGACACCCAGGGCCAAGAAGATGATGAGCAGGAGGAATTCATTGGTGCTGGCACGCAGAGTGTGACCGAGCACACGGAGACCCACAAAGTGGCGGGTCAGCTTGAAGATTCGGAGGATACGGACAAAGCGGACGACACGTAGAAACCCCAGGACATCCTTGGCAGCTTTGGAGGAGAGACCACTGAGGCCCACCTCCAGATAGAAGGGCAGAATGGCAACGAAATCAATGATGTTGAGGGCGCTTTTGAAGAATTCTAACTTGTCTGGACAGAAGGTGACTCGAAGCAGGACCTCAATGGTGAACCATACCACACACACACCCTCCACGTACGTCAACCAGCTGTCTGTCACCACTTCGTACACAATCTCTTCATGGGTGGTGTTGCCCAGTGTGACGTTTTCCGTCTTGTTGATGATGGTGTTGAAGGCCTCATGCGTCTCCATGCAGAAGGTGGAGATGGAGAGGAGGATGAAGAATAGGGAGGCAAAAGCCACATACTAGAAGGAAAAGAAAAAACAAAAAAAAAAACAAATGTTAATTTCACAGCAATATAACTCAGTAAAGCAGAAGGAAAATTAAAATTCTGTGTTGTCCAAACCTGTGACACTCAATACTTTATATAAAACTGATCTCTTTTATGTGCAGTTGTGTGCAGATAAACCTCTGATAAAGGCCACGGCACAGTCTGTACCACTGTCAAAGTGGACACAATCGCACGTGACAGTCATGAATGATTATAATGAAAACTGAAGCCCTGTAAAAAAAAAGGTGCCACTACTATATGACTGAATTGTGCAACGTCTAAAAAAAAAAGTATTATTACAGTTATTACAGTGATTAAACATCATCATCAACATCAAATAATTGAAAAGTCAGGGATTTTTTTCCACATTATCACATTTTATTCTTAATGCCTGCATCATCCTCTCTTAGCGATAGAAAAAAACATGCAACAGATTCTTTGTATAAATGTCAACCGAGTCATAATTTCCATTGCTAAATGTACTGCACTAGATGCCAATAATTCCCGAAAAATGCAGTGATCAAACATTATTAAGGTAGTTTCTCGAAGTGACATCTTCTCTCTACTGCAGAGTCTCCGCGTTTGTTTGTTGCATACCTTATTTCCTTGGGGTTAACACAATAGCAAACAATAAGCCAAGTGTTAAGCGTGATTCATTGCCACAGAGATTTCAGTGCATTTGTTTTTGCTCGCTCACCACTCAGAGCAATCTTCTTTACATTGGCAATCTGTGCATGCTTACCGTCTATATATCCCCAAGCCTTCTTATTCAACTGCAACCACCAAAAGCCAGTCGCGTGACAACACCAGCGTGCATGTGTGAAAGTGTGCACCACCACTGCACCACTTTCCTGTCCATTCCTACAAGCCCTGCAGTGTATTTATAGATGCTGTATACTTTGTGCTTTATCAAATAAATAATACAACACAGACATGGCCTGAAGAGCAAAAGAGAGAGGTAATTCATACTGGAGTGGAGCCCATATGTATAAGGAGCCTGAGTACCTTGCATCTATTGTGTGTGTGTGTGTGTGTGTGTGTGTGTGTGTGTGTGTGTGTGTGAGACACCATGCTTTTTTTCAGACATGTATACTTATGTAACAGCAGCAGCAACATACTAACTAATAAGCTAAAGGAGGCAGCAGCTTTGGCTTATTTACTCTCTGCCAGCTTTTCTTTGAACTGGATATTGGAGGAGGGGCTACACATATTTTCTCTTAAGTGCCTTCATGACAGAAGCAGACTGAGCAGAAGATTTAAGACTCCGAGTCCCCGGGTGTATTTATGGGAGAGACTGGTGGACAAGCGTCTAAAAATGTGACCTTCCAGGAAAACAAGTACCATTTTACAGCTCAAAATGTAAAGTTAAATTAGAAAAAAAACAAAGCAGTCGCGTTAGTAGGATAAGCGGTTTCTGTTGGTATGTTTTTTCCATTCCCTCCATCCCTGGTCCAAATGAGACCTACCGCTCTCCACGATGTCTTCATCCCTTTTCATTCCTCCTTCTCTCCATCTTTTCTCCATACTTCTTTTCTCTTTCCTGCTATGGTTCACACTAGTCGATGTCTGACCTACTTTATAAGATTGCTGCAGTGCTCTCCCATCCTTCCTGTATTGTGAAAACACACACTCGCATGCTGAGCTTCTCAGTCAACCTCCTACCTCTACCACTATCCCACCACTGTTGCTGTCAACATCCCCAGGAGCCACGGTAGCACCAGTTGGACCTGATTTAGAAGCTCCCTCAGTGGTTGAGCACCAGGAAGTAGTGGTATGCATTCATCCATGTACTTACAATATAATATTGATGTAAGTAATAATACAGACTGAGGTGACGTATTTGTTTTCTCTTTACATATGCTCTCTCACACAAAAGAAAATAGCACCAAAGTCTCAGTTACAGTCTGGGCAGTTGGCTGGGATCGAGGCCAGACGAAGTGGATCCGTGCTGGAGTTGTACAACAGGGAAAGTTGAAGAAAGGTCAATGCATGAAAGAGCGAGAGAGGCGAAGGACAGAAAAAGGGAGTAACATTCAAATGCTGACTGAGCAGCGTAACCTGAGATTTGCAACATTATGCTGAGGTAGCTCGTTCTGAACAGACCAGAAGTGACGTCTATGTCGAGGCGCACATTTAAGAAGACAAAAGATAAGACACGGAGCATGAGAAGACACAAGAGTAAAATGGACTGGCAGAATGAGGCACAAGGAGACAGAAAGGTAAATAACAGAGACATTAATATCATAACATACATATTCAGCATTTGTCAGTTGACTACTTGTTCTTTTTTGTGTTTGTAAAAAAAAAAATACAAATTTGAACCATAAAAAAATCATAAAAAAGTAACACATATTATTTAATTGAATAAATATCACAAATGTGTCCCACAATATATGAAAAGATAAATAAATGGTTTAAAATTTGATAAGTTAAAACAAATCAATATCTAGTTCTGAGTGTGACACATATCAAATGGATATTTTGCATTTATTACCATCATTCAATGATAATTATCTTTAGAACAGAGAACAGTATGTCTAAATCTGGATGTAAAAACTGGTTTATCAGAAAAAGAAAGACACATCTCAGACTATTTTAAAAGACAAGCACTAGATGGCAAAGAAAAGTGTTAAAAAAATGAAAATAGGAGCACAGATCAGCTAGCAGCATAGTTTCATCCAGACAATATTTCTTCCTTTCACTCAGACATTCTTGAATTAACATACTCCCACACTTCTGTATATCTTTTCATGTCTCTCTGGTACAGTATGAATACAGCAGAGGTTTATGATTCAACTGCAACGCCTCCTCTGATTCGGCAGATTCGAGTTCTTTCCACAAACACTGATATTACAGGTCTGACAGAAACACACAAAAAGTATAGTTTGCCGTGTTCAGCCTCTTTCCAGAAATGCATGAGTGATTTTTAGAAAACTTGCACATGAAATTTCCGACCTTAAAACTCTGTCGGGAAAATGTGAATGAAATGAGAAAGTGGTTGAAAACTGACAACACCAACGCCTTTCAGTGTTGAGCTCAGGACAACCGACCTCTACACCAAAACGCCTTCACTTCTACATCCATCCTATCCCCGACGCTGGTACCAAACCAACGACATAAAAATGTAATTTGCAGCGAAGTAGGTGTGGAAAGGCTTCATGACATTGAGCTTCCCTTATTATTAGCATGCAGATGTAGATTTAACTTCTTCCACTCGGCTGTAATTAAATGAATGCTGCAGTCAGAAGCCACAATGCTTTGGTGCTGATGACACAAACTGCTTCATGGTTTCAGTAATTGAATTACACACTATTTCACACAGTAGGTTAGACTGTGGTTCTGACCATCAAATCAATACTGATCAGTCCATCATAACAGCCGGTCCTTTTGTGAGAAGAGAAGGAAAAGCACTCAATCTGCTTGAACGTTAATAAAAAAATAAAAATGCACCTGAAGCTATTTGTCAATGCAACGCACATATAAGGATGAGGGGTTGTGTGCACACATAAGAGAATACGTCTCTGTGTGTTGTGTGCGCACGCTAGCCGATCACAAGGATGGTAAGAGTCAGTTGTAGCTACACGGGCCACACTGTGATGGAGAGGGATGAGCAGCAGGACAGAGAGAAAGAAAGAGTCAGAGGAAGAGGATAAAAGGAGGAACGGTAATTTGTCACTTCGCACTGATTTATCTCCTTGGGCATTCTTGCGCTCCTTGCCTCTCACCGCTGCAGCGTGGAGCTACATCTGTGTGCCGGCGTGTTAATGGTTTGAATAAATGAAGCAGGGGCTCACTGTAGTATTGGTGGGAGGATGAATTCCCTCGAGTAAAACTGCCGTGTGTGTGTGATACCTGCAGCCCAATGACCTTCAGGGCCCACTGGAGTCTCCCTCAGGCTATGGACTCCGAAATTCGATTTGGAAAGATCATCAACATAAATTTAAAAGAGCAGAAAGGGAGAGGGGAAAGGAAAGAGAGGCGGGGAGAAAGGAAGTTAACGACAGAGTGCTTTGATTGTGTTTCAGTAGATGAATGGCGATGAGAGTGTGAAGGAATGGAGTCGAAAAATGTGAGAGGGGAGTAGACGATCTCAGGGAGGGAGCAGGGTGACCGACAGTGCGGTACAGAGACGGTGCAGAACAAAGGGGGAGGTGTTGGGGGAGCACAAACGTAAGTGATATAAAACCAAGGAGAGATTGTCGGCGCCGATATTAGCCCTACAGGCAGTTTTGCATGCACAGCAGTGCGCTGCGCTCTTCCTTAACGGGGCCAGAGTGGCGCTGTGTTTACTGCGGCACCATCCACAAGAGCTTTATCATTACAGTATTACCACAGCCCTGACTGACTCTCTGTCACCATGACAACCACTGCGTTAGCCTCTGCTTTCAGGCACCAAGGACAGAACTAAGCCAAATACTGTTCCTATACAGCTGAAGCTCTGAATGTTGGTTTGATGGCTGAATGAAAGGTACACTGAGGGGAGCAGCGAGCGACCTTGACAGAAATATAAAGACAAATAAAAGGTTTTTGCCTCTGAGCAGCACAGCTCTGTTCCACACATACTGATGGCGATGTTTGATCAGCATTAGTATGACAAACGGCAGCGCACAACGACGGAAGGGTGTGGAGTCTTTTCCAGAGGGCAAAGCAAATGGGCGAGCACTGCTGCAGAGTCAGCACTGATAAGAAAACATTGAAGGATGATCTGAAATCTATACATGAAAGAGGCATGGAAAAATGAACATTTAAACTCTGTGATGTGCACTACGTTCTCCTGAAGGGCAACTCCAGCAACCTATTATGTTGGCTGAAACGGCTGAGGCCATCACTCAACGACTTCCAAAGTAGCCACTTAGCGTGCAGTCTGTGTATAACCTTGGGTGGCTTACAGGAATAGCCTGCACTTGTACCATCATCATCATCATCATCATCATCATCATCATCATCATCATCATCATCATCATCACTGTGTTGTCATCACTGTTCTGAAATAAACACTGCAGAGCAATTGAAGACTTTGGTCCTTTAGACTAAGAAAATGACAAAAAAAAAACAAACCAAACAAAAAGGACAGTAAATCGTCAGAAGTGGCGATCTCGTTTTAAATGTGTTCTTTTTAACATCACATCACAGAGCTGATTTTAAATTTAACTCAGTTATGCATAAATTTATTTGACTGTCCCATAAAAGCAGTCACTTTTAATTTGATTTGGTACTCTATTGTAATTAATCAGAAACACATACGAAGTGACTCATTCCTGTGGAGAAAAATGCGCAAGATTTTTTTGTAAATATGTATGAAAATATAGGAAACTAAATCACACTAAATGATCTTACTCATCACTAAATGATTTTACTAGTTCCATCATATTCCTCAGAACTTCAGAAATACACTCTTGAGTTATAGTTGTCTCCAAACATTATCAGGATAAAATGGTCCCATTCCTGGGTGAGGGACCTGTCAGTAAAGATGTCTTTTCCCTCATAGTTTTAGCCCACTGTCATATTATAATAGCTTGGCCTTGTTGACTGTAGCAGGAGCAGCTCATCACATCAAACCACCTCCTGGTTCCTGCCCACTTGGTGATTGAACTAGATTTAATGACAACTGATGTCTTTACCAACATCACTTGATAGCATGATTTTCATAAAATAACACAAAAGGCAGGAAAAAGAAACGCTCAGATGCTGAACTTGACAAGCAAAAGAACTGCAGCCACGACCAGTCAAGTGGAAATGCAGTCGAAGAAGATGGAAGACCCAGAGCAGAGGCTGGAAGAAAAGCAGAATGCAATATTGTGATGACTATAAAGGGGGCAAACCCCCTAAGTTACACCGTAGGATGATGAAACAACAATTCTGAAATGAAGGCTATAATTAGCCTCTGCTCTGGGTAATCCTTGGCTATACTTTCCTTTCTGACAAACAGCGAGGTCACTCTTGGAAGTGATCCCAGTAAAATTTCAATCACAACAAAGATGTTTGCTTCAGACATTCCCTCAGTGACTCAACTCCTTCACATGCTACAGTGGAATCCTTAAGCTCTGCCACCCACCCACACACACACACACACACACACACACTCTTGTGGACACGTCATGGTGTTGTTTTGGCTCTGCAGTGCTCAGGTTCCCTCTGTCTAATACACACGGTCAAACATTTCTGCAGACAAACGCCGTGTGGAGGTGCCTGAACTGTAACCATGTCTGTTCCCTCTCTCCTGTTTCGTATTCGCTCCAGATTACTGCAGCATGCCATGTCCTTGTGACGCAGCCCACGCCCCCTTTTTTTTCTTTCTGCCGATCCTCTTATTTTCCTCCCTTACTTACCCCTTCCCGCAACCATCCTCTCCCATCCTGCGGCTAAGGACACATAAAAGCAAGTTTGGTAAATGCGCTGATGGCTGCCTGCCTTCTGCTCCACCCCCACCCCCCACTTTTTCTTCCTCTCTCTCTGTCTATAGGTGTCTCATCATCAAACTCATATAATGAAACATAAAATTAAAAGTCATGAAAATGCACAAATCAGACCTTTTCCCATCAAGATGCTAAAGCATATTTTTTAGCAAATGTCCCCTTTTGATTTCTTTCAATCCTCCCACTTTCATACAGGTCGTGTTTTGCTCTGCCTCCACGCTGCTACCACTTGGACAGGAGGGACAATCACAAGGAAACAGATGGCCACACAGGAACGCTGCCTTCCAATGTCATTTTCCAGAGGAATGAGCAGGGATACAGTTTGACTGTTTAAGTGCCACGGGCTAAAAACACCTGGTTAACCCACACAGAAACTAGTAAAACATGTTCTTTAGCAAAAACAGCGTAAAGATCGACATACTTTGGTACGGTTTGATACACAAGAGGACACCCAAATTTGGTAACATACGTATTTTGTCAGTCAATTAACTTAACCCAATACAAAACCTATCAGCTTGTGTCTGAAGAAATGGTGATTAAAATATCAGAATTTCAAGCAATTTTAATGATCTGATTGAAAAGAAAAATAATGTGCTAGCAATGCCACCTTACAACCAGTTAACCTTAAAGAACATCAGTGTTTCACGCATTTATTTGGGATATTCACGCGTGTTAAAGAAATCCCTGCCGGGTTACGTGCAGAGGCGTGACACACGAAGTGATTTATCCATGAGATGTGAGAGTCCATGCTCAACAGAATGGTTTATGGGCAGCTACACTTACAGCATATGGGGCCACTGTCCAAAGGTGAATGTATTGAGGGTGATGGATGCTCAGCTCAGCGTTTGAGGGGGTCAAGCGTAAGATGCATGATGTGATAGAAGTGGGTAAATGTGTTTCTATACCACATTAGATCTTTAGCTACTCTGCATGCCAGATATTGCTTATGAATAATTGACTATCTTGGCAAAGGAATTTTAATAAAGCACAATATTACATTTTTTTCTCAACTACTGTTTTTGTACAAGCTCTACTCACTTGTTTACGTGTACTTGTGCACATGGTGATCCGCACGGTTGTAGACACTGATTTGACAAGATTTGCCCCATTTACAGAATTCAGACTCCCACCACTGTATTCGTCTCTGGCATCATCCGGGCTTAAAACCATGCCAGGACCCAGAAGTATACTGCGATCCCAGAGTATAAAAGCATACCATCCATGGACCCCCAGAAGCTCCCGGCAGGGGTTTATGGACGCTTAATTTTCAGCAGAATCACCACATTAAGGCTACTGTGTTAAATGTTTATGATGGAGCAGCATAAATAACTGTCAGCATGCAAAGAAAAATCTAGCACTGTGATCACTTCGGTAATGTGATAGTATTAAGGATGTGAGGTTTAAATTGGAATTTCTTGAGTCTCTTGAGTCACTTACTAGTTATTTACCAGATATTTCCACCTGTTTTTTGACAACAGTCTTTACACAAAGAAAGCATTCTTAGCACAGTACAGACTGGAACAGATGCCTAGTCTTCTTCAAAATGAGTCTTTGTGTGCTCATTTGACTCAAAATGAAGAAAGTTCTGTTATACCTAGAGCCCACCAAAGGTCACGTCTCACTATTGGCTGCTGTTTTTAACAACGATTGCCTTTTATAGGTTTGTGGCAAGTGGTTTTTGTCAAAAATGTTAATTGACATGAATTTGAAAATGGTCATAAGCACTTCCTCTTGTCAGAAACAGAGAGGGGTATGTGCCACCAGTCAATGAAACAAAGACCTCTATTTCATCTTTGCTATTTTCAGATGCAGCCCACAGGGAGGAGTGGGGGGCAGGAAGAGGGGACCAGAGCTCATACAGCAGCAGGGCCAGGGGTTTGAAGGGAAACAAGTGACACCAAATCTCACTGCTAAAAGTAAGTGAATTTATTATTTTATTTAAAACTTTCCATTTCATAAAGTCCATAAAGTGGAGACAAGTATAATCTACTTTTTCTGATTGGTTTCACTTTGTAGATTTAATACAACTTACCTTTATGTCAGTACAGTACAAATTTAAAAAGTATTATACTTTTTATTATTATTATTATTATTATTATTATTATTATTATTATTATTACTATTATTTTTATTATTATTATTGTTATTAATATTATTAACAGTAATAATAATCATCATCATCACGGCATGAGGTCAGAGGTTATGTGTTTTGAAGAATGTGGCTCTGGGGCAATTAAAAGAGACGTCTCTAAAAAAATAGGGGAAAACATTCTGAGAAACAAACTGCTGCCAAAATTTTACAGAGTGTAATCTTTGATGAAAACAATAACAAAAAAGGGAGAGATGACCTTCAGTGGAAAGAGGGGCTGTGGACATACCACCACTTCCTCCAGAACGAATCCAAAGAGTGCACAGAGATCTATTTGGATGTCTGGAGGTTGTTGACAAAAACAACTGGAAACTTCTGGTGCACAACCGGCAACCGACCTAGACTCAAGTCCCTGCCTTGACAAAGGTTTTCTGATATGGGTTCATAAAGTTTTTAAGACACATATTAGCTATAATTTGTTTGATATAAAAACTGCAACACAAATAAATACACTACAGTACATACAATCCAGAAGGAGGACATTAAAAGAGATTTCAGAGTGAGTTGTGGGTGATGCTGATGGCGGATGAGATGAATGTTTTTTTTCACTAAGTTTTATTTTTTTTTGCTAGAAGGAGCATGTAGCGGCAGCCTGAAGGAAGGAGTTGGAACAAGGTCCGACTGCCTGTGTGTGGAGGTCTGAGAGGGAAGACTGTGTGGCACCTGTTTTTTCACTCACATGATGACGAGTGGCACTTTTGATTTGTCTCTGGTGATCCAGAGATGTTGTGAGTTGTTAGTTACCAGCTTTTGGTCAGTTCACGGCTGAATTTGAACTCCAACCATTAAAAAATAGAAGGCTAAATAGGAGTTGTATATAGTAAGTTAAAATTGTTGAAAGTATATACCAAATATACCGGCATATACTGAATATATACTGAATGAGGAAGGTCTATACTACAAAGCTTGATTAATCAATATCATTCGGCACTATCTTGAGCCTTATCTCATCAGTCAGTCACCTAGTAGTTGTGCATGTTTTCATTGTTATTTTTGTCAACAGTCTCTACACATTTGTAGCACAGTATGGACTGCATGTGCCTGCTTCTTAGTTTCTTCACAATTTATACCATGGAAGTGCTGTTATATCCAGAACCTTTTCACCTAAGGTCACATCTCATTTTTGGCTGCAGTTTTCAACAAAGAGTGCCTTCAGTGGACCCTGGGCAACAGTTTTTTGTTTTCTAAAAAATATAACATTTTTGTTGAGGAGACATTGAACACTGAATGATCACATAAGTGCTTCATCTTGTCAATAGCAGAGGGATGTAATTTCCTTCTTTTCAGAAAACAGGGAGAGACACAGAATCAAATTGTATTTAACTGTACTGCACTGCTGTCATGCCACTGATTTTTTTTTTTTTTTTGTGCATGGTCATAATCAACCAGCCCCATGTTTTGGAGATGAAAAATCTTGCTGAATAGATTCCACCTCGGGTCCCTGGTCTGCCCATTCTCATGCGATTGTGCCATCTCATTTCTCGTTAAAAAAGTAAGCAATTGAATAAAATTGTTATAGTAGGTATTATTTTAACAGTATCACAGTAATGCCTTCGTGCTGAAGGACAAATAATCCGCCAGCCACCTTACCCCTGTTCAGTACTGGCGGTTCCTTCTTTCATCATATTAGCATGTTGTGGACATTAGACTATATAACATTCAGGTTTAAACATAAAGGAAATGAACCAGCCAAGATCAAACTCTACCAAACCTGGGAACTTAATGGCATCGCAGCTGCACTGCAAGTCAACCACGAGTGGATCAATAAAGGAATCAGATGCAAAGTGGTTTGTATGACACCTCATCATATGCAAACAAATTCATACATAAATTTTGGCAGTCATGTTGTAATCCAGCTCTTAGAGCCCAACATCCGTCTTAACCTGATGGACAAATAGAAAAAACCCTCAAAATAGACAAAAAGGAGAAGATAATCAATTGATCAATAGGCAAGCAGAAGAGCTGGGTTGGGAGACTGAATGGCTTAAGCCTCCACAGATAATCGAAGATGCAAAGAACTGGGTCCCCACCCCCTATTGTGCAGCACCTTTCTCCGCGGTTGTCACTTATTCTCTGTTTACCTCAAACCTGGTCCTCGTCGCCTTCTTTTTGTCCCTCTCGGGCTACCCTTCGGTGCATTTTCCATCTATCTCACCCCTTCTCTATGTCCCTCTCTCTATGTCTCTCGCCTCCCCCACCTCTTTTCTCTTCCTCTGATGCTCCCCCTCCTCTCTCCCATGTCTACTGCAGCAGAAAATCCAGCACAGACACCAGCATGTGTTTTTGTGCATGCCGCTGTACAATGGATCTGCAGGCAAACCTCACATGCTCATGAAAAATAAAGAAGTGATTAAAAAGAAAAAAACCTCATGCATGTTTGTCAAATGCTCTGATCCAAACATGGATTGCTGAAGGTTACATCACAGCTATGCAAACCTACCCCCTGAAATCATTAGAGTAATGCCTCTCCTCATGTCTCCCTTTATTTTCTCTCATCTCTCGCTCATCTGTCTCTTTGTATTTCCACATCGGCATCTCATGTTTTCCATCCTAGCTTCTCTCCATTCTCTCTGTATTTCCTCTCTTCATATAATTTGCATCTCTTAGGACCGATGGACCAAGAGGTTCTTCCCCGTCAGACAGGATATTTGCAGAAAGAGCAAGGGTGGAATGAAAAACAGTGATCTGGGTCACATCCCTGTTTCATGTATAGTGCTCGCATGTGTTAGACCTAAATGGGACTGCGTTCATGCACAACCAGCCATTGAAATGAATGGCGCTGGCTACCTGTCCGTAACCTCACCCTGCTATCCCAACCCTCGCAAGAAGCGGCCATTTCACCTGATGAATTCTGGATATTGTGGAATTCGTGAGATTTTTGCTGTAGTGTGTAACTGTACATTACATAATGCACAGCACTGGAGCAGCAATGCAGCAGCTGCAGTAGCCTGAGTGTGGGTAAAGGAATGGTGGAAACGTTGTCTGCTTAAACTTTGTTAGAATTTAGCACCAAATCCAGTGCTGGAGCTGTTCACCTCTCAGTCGGACATTCTTCCTAAGAGCTAGTGTGCAGCACTACGAGCTGCTTTGTTGCATGGAGAAAGGCTTGTGAGTGCATGTGTGTGTGCGTGTGTGTGTGTGTGTGTGGGGGGGGGGGGGGTAATCAATTCAAATGGAGGAGGAATAGTAAGACTAGTACTTCTTCTGTCTTTCTAAATCCAGAGAGGTGGATTATGTCCCCTAAACCAGACTGTCGGTCCATCAAAACCTGGCACTTAATCATTTTTGGTTTCAGAGGAGATGGTGTGTGTATGTGTCTGTGTGTGCTTAGTGTGGGAGAGGGGGTATTTAATTCGGCTCATGGATACAGTATGTTCTCCTTTTGATTTTCCTTTATTTTTCGGGGTTTACAACAAATTCTAATATGAAGGCATGAACTGGCTACTGCAGGTATCTGCTGACTGTTTTGATTTGCCGACAGTGTACCGACCGTATTCGTAGTTACAACATATCTGAATGCTCAGACAGAAAAGTATACACTAATTGGTCAAACTGGATCAATGACTTTCCAAAACAACACAAATCTGTGATCAAGTAGACAAATGCATCAGTCTTAAGAAAGACAATGAAACAACAATCCAACTGTAAATACTTTCATGGCCCGTGCATCAAAAACAGCCGAGGTTACTTTTTACTCCATGATTGTGCCATCTATCGTTTACTTCAAAGAGATCCATCATTAACTATTTACAGGAAAACAGTCAAGGGTGCTCCAGCAATGGAGCAAGTTGCGTGTAACAGCAGCAGTCAGTGCGTAAAATGTATGTAGCCCTGAAACAACACGGCTGGGCACCACGAACGTCAAATGTGAGGAAAGACATGCGCGTCCTCTGACTGAGATTCGGTGGCACACGAGCGTCCTCGGAGCCGCGCTAAATAAGACTTAGGTGAAATACGGCGCATGATGTGCATCGTAAATGCGACCTAATCGAGGCGTTTGGATGCATAATGCGCAGAGGATGCTACCTTTATATTCAAATGTATGTTAAAAAAAAAAAAAAGCTCAAGTGGCGGAACAATATATGAATTACGATAAATATAAAAAAGAAAACCATGTTCCGTTTCAGTGGCTCGGGAAAACGGATTAGAATAACGGATTTACCAAAAGAAAGAGCTGCCATAATATTTTTCTTTTGACTTGTGCTGTCAGCATTGATGATTCAATGCCTGTAAGTCTGTATCCTGCTACTTAATTCAAGATATACGCTGCTGACATTCCGACACTCACTGGCCTGCAGGTGTATTCTGCGGGGCAGGTGCATCAGTAAGGACAGTGATCAGTACTATGAAGAAGACCTTAAAACAAAGTTTTGAGAACTTATTATGACTCCAGCAGCACTTTCAGCAACATGCAACAGTACAAAAACAATTTAGTCCCTCGAGGAGAGACGTGGGTAACTCACCCGGGCATATTTGGAGGAATAAGGGTCTTCAAAGAGTGCCCATATTCTAGGTTGCCAGGTTTTCCACCAGCCTGCTTTCCTCGCGTCCTCCTGCATGCACAATCTTTTCAAGTCCCCATCCGCACCGCCCAGCGCAGGGTCGTCGTCCGGCGCGTCCGGTTCTGGAGTCTCAAAGCTGTCCAGCGCCTCCTCCGCATCTCGATGCTGCCGATAATTCATCCAGCAACACGCCTCCACGTCCGTCTCATCGATGCCCCAGAAGGCGAGCTCCTCTTCGAACAAGGGGCCGCACACATCGTTGGGACAATGCAACTTCCCAGTGCGGTAGTAGTTGAGGATGAAGGAAAACACTGACGGGTGACGGTCGAAGAAGAACTCGTCTAATTTGGGGTCGTAGTCGAAGTTGCTGAACGCATCCGGCTCGGTGAGCCACGATAAACGGGTACCAGGCAACGTTTTCAGGGTGCTCCGGTAGGTCTCATGCCGCACCCCCCCGCAGTTTATAACAATTTTGTCGCTTTCCGACGGACAAGTCATGTCTGCGCTGTAACATGCTTTGTTGGACGACTTGTTCCCACCCTTGCGCCCTTTAAAAGAGGATACACACACCGAACTGAGCATAGAGGACCGAGGGGAGGGAGAGGATGAGAGAAACCGAAGGGAGGAGGAGGGAGGAGTCTGAGGAGTCTGCGGGGAGAGAAAAAAGGGCAGAAAATTTAGCAGAAGGGAGAACTAGACAGGGAATATCAACATTATATTACACAATAAGAAGCACACGCTAATGGCAGTCGCAAGTGCAGTTGTTTATTTCAGAATGTGTCGATGGGATTGCGCAAAGATGACCTTGTGCAGGGTGAGTGAGTGAGTGAGTGAGTGAGGAAGAGGAGGAGGGTCTTTCGTGAACGCGAGGGGTGGCAAAGTTGTGTTTAACTTGGCTGCACTATCGGCGCAAAATACCGAAAAGCGATCACATTTCTGAGTTAGTGATGAGGAAACAGCCACAGTCTCAAGAGGTCCCGGATCTCCTTATTCCCTCCGCGGAACAGTTGTTCCAACTACCGTTCAGGCTGACAACCTCCAAATTGATCCGCATGACGCTCAAGTCAGTGATCAGTCAAATCCTCTCCCTAATTAGGCCACACTGAGACTTGAGTGTCTCCCACCCCAACCACACACGCGCACGCGCATCTCTCCGTCCCCACCTTGCAGCGCGCACTGCTCTTTTCCTGGCCAAGAGTGTGTGAATGCGGAAGAAACGTTAGTGAGACGAGGCGAATCTGGGGTTTCATTTCTCTGCTTACGGACACACACACACACACACACAAACCTTTCCATGTGCGTCTCTTTCTGGCGTATAAGGTGGCGCAGCACCGAGTGCGTTAATTGCCTCTCGAGAATGCAGTGTCCGTACTAATGTTAGATCTCCTCCATCAGCCTGCGTGCATGTACCCCCCCCCCCCCACCGACACACACACACACGCGCGCACACACACACACACACACACACACCCGCCGTGCGAGATGCACAATTATGGGGTTAGGGTCGTAAATCTGCTTTTTTTTAGAGAGAGAGAGAGAAATGGGGGATCGAAAAGGACAGAACAATGAGAAAACCAAATGGGGCGAAAAGGGGGAGATAAAAAGGGGGTGTGAGGGAGAGGAGAGCAGAGAGACGTGGATGCAACAGACCTGAGCAATGAGCAGCTCGAGCGATATTATCTGGAGAAAAAGGATCGGAAACAAGAGTGCACTATAAAAGTGAATGAATTCTGCTGCAGTAAAAAAAAAAAAAAACAACAAACAATCAAGACTCCCCCCACCCCCAATGCGAGGTCAGATAATTCGCTCGCGAGCTGCGTTAAGGCACGCGCCCACAGCTGATCCTATAGAGGCGCCGTATCTATGTTGATAACCTTCTCCCCTATTCAAAGAAATGCACCACTATCCTCCCCCTCCTCTCCCGTCAGCTCTCTCTCTCTTTTTCTGTCTCTCTCTCACTCTCTCTCTCTCTCTACTCACTTTCTCTCACACTGCGCATAAAGGAGTCACATTTAATTGAAAATGGAGAATCAGGGTTTTATTTCTTCCTCTTTTTCCTTCCTCGACCTGGTCTTATTCTAATCCAGTACACCTCCCTCATCGCCCTCCACATTTTACGTCACACCTCAGTTTCTCCCCTCTTCTCGTCTTCCTTCCTTCGCCAAAGATGCCTTCCCCTTCCTTCCCTCCCTCACTTTGGGGCAACTATCTTGCCTCTTTTTTCTCCTCTCATACTTTTGTTTGCCTTCATGTAGGACACTGTAGCCTTCTTTTTATCCAACTATCTTGTTTTCTCACATTTCTCACTTTTAAAACGAAAAAACTGCTTAGTGGAAATTATTCTCACTCCTTATTCCATACAGATATAATCCTTTTTCTTTTTCTCGATAATGATGCTGTAAAACTACATCACTCAGGTAAGATTTACATGCAAGAGTATGCTGCCAGAGTTTGAAACACATTGCACTTAACTATAGCTGAACAGAAACTTGTGTCTTTTATAGCAGTTATTTCAGAAAAGATTATAGACTTGACAAAATGTAAATTTAGGACTGTTTTGCGATATCTAACGTCACAGTTTAGACGCGAGATCAGACAGAACGGATGTAAGCGCTGCTTGACTTTGTTGGGCTGTACTTCAGCACCACGGACAGTTCTCTCCCTCGCTGGCTCTCTCTCTCTGTGTCTCTCAATGACGCTCTCCCATTCTCACCAACCTTAGGTTACGTCCTCACTTTGTAACCCTGCACTTCCTCTTTCTATGCTTCATAGGTTTCTGTGTCCTGTTGGCAAAGTGCTGAATATTTCATGCGCAGACAGCCACAAGCCTGTAACAGTGGTTAAACGTCTTTTTGTTCCCATTCTCTCATGTGGTGAGGATATTGATTCTAAAAACAGACTTAAGAATTCTTTAATGCATTAAAACAAGTTTGACAGCTGACTGCTTCAGATGAAGTCCCTCACATCAAAGTATTAAGACAAACACACAAAAAGAAAAGACCAGATAAGTAATTCTAACCAACTCAGGTCGTGTGTGTGTTTGTTTAGTGTTTGTTTGTTGTTGTTGTTGTTTTTTTTCCATATCTCAACAAACATAAAGCTATCAAAAAAAGCACATGATGGTAGTCAGGGTGGGAGAGATGAGAAATGGAGGCTGCAGCAGGTGAGGGTCAGGTGTAAAATGGAGGTAGATCCGGTGGGAATGGAAAATGGGGGTGTAAATGGAGAGCAGTCAAAAAAATAGTGCTTAACATGAGAGGGTCAGGAAAGAGGGAGAACACATGCAGCAGCACCACCACCCATCGTTCTCTCTGCTCTAGCATTTCCTGCCATGGCCACCATGTCCTGCGCCACCATGCGACTACTGCCTCAACACTGCACACAAGTGGAGAGGAAACAAAGTAAGAGGAGGAGAGGGGTGATGTGATACACACATACACACCTGGCTGCAATAGACAAAGAAATGAAGTTTATTCATTTCAGCAGTGGGCTGACAAGAGAGGGAAGGCGTGCACGCAGCTTGTGCACGAAGACTGCATTGACGCTAATATATATTAGCAGAAACACTGCAGCAAGAGGGGGAGGGAGCGTGGGATTATGGGATGCATTGAATGTGAGGTAGTGGCAGTGGTAACCAGGGGGAAGGGAGGAGAACGAACACTAGAGAAGGGGAAAAAACCGAGGGAGGAATTTGGAGTGCTGACTATGCGGAACACACTGAGCTGTTGGCAGAAAAAGCAAAAACCTTTACCAATCACAGGGCGGGAGGCAAGAGAAAAAGAGGGGGGATGAGAGGAGGAAGGTAGGAAAAGTGGGGGGCGAGTGGAAATCTAAAAGATGGGGAAGAGACCATCTGGACAGCTGTGTGGGCAAACGTGTTGATCAAAAACAATTAGGATGGAGGAGAAAAGAGAAAAAAAACAAATGTGGGAATGTAAAATAAACATATTGAGCTAAGTGGCAATTTTACCTGTGGGGAGAAGGCAGGTTTTGCAGGAACGTGCATGATACGTGTTTGCACACGTGTGTGAGAGAGAAGGAAGGGGGGAGATAGTGCGAATTACGTATGTGTAATTGGTATGCAGTCATTTTTCCCCACCCTCCACCTCATCAAAGGATGTAACCACAAGGCTTCATGCTGTTCCACCCATATCACCTTCCTCCCTCATCTTCTCCATCATCTTTCCCTCATCCCTCATCGCACACTCCCCAGTGTTGAGGAGACACCTGCAGGAGAACGTAGGTACTGCAGCGCGGTGAAAGCACTGCGGTTGCCTCCCCTTTTAGTGCGGTGTCACAGCACAGTATCCCCTCCTGCCTCAAATTGTCATTGTACCTGCCACGCTGCCAGGGCAGAAGAATCCAGATCAGCTGTGTGGGATAATAAGCGATGGGAAGCAGGTCACGTATGGATGTGAATGTGCATGATATAAATATCATGAGTGGATGGAAAAGGGAAAAAAACAGGATGCTTATGCAAGGAAAGGCAATGAAGATGCACAATGACCCCAAATGCTCTGCAGTGCTCAACCTGCTCAGAGAAGATGAGGGGGGAATGTGTTTCTTTTCACAACAAATCTCAACAGCAGCCAATTTCCAAAACATGAATTAAGCAGCCAATCAATAAGAAAGCAGAGAGGAAATCTAAAAGGCAGCTCCTCTAATCAGCAACACCAGTGTGGAGATCTCCAGGGCCTGACCAATCCACAAATACTGCAGCAACAACTCCCCCTTGGGGCTCTTGAGCCTTTGTGCATATTGGTCAATCACACCCCCCACCATTACACCAGTATGCTATTGCTGCTCTCTTAACATGACACTTTCAGCCTACTTTTTTTTTTTTTGAGAGAGTAAAGGTGGAGGGGTAAAATATGCATATACTCCAGGTTTTCTCCCTTCAACTGAGTGGGGATGATTAATACATAAGGTCATTTTCAGGAGCAGAAAGTAGGAATGAAGCCTTTACAGAGCTCTGAAAATTCAGGTGGCACCATAAAATCCTCCCTGCTCTTAGAGGAACCATATTTTTGTGTTTGTGTGGTGATGGAAAAGAGGGAAGTAAAGGTGCAGTGATTAGCATTGAAACATCACGGAGCACAAAGGAGGAAACAGCTATGGGATAGAAATTCTATTTTTGGACTTAGATAAATCTGAGTTTATATTCCACAGTATTCCACTTTAATATCTAGTGGTTACAGACGATACCTGAGGTCTCCTAAATCTTCTCCTAATTAATAATGCTGCCCTAACACTATGGATTAGGGCCACTAGGATCCAGCAGAACAGAGGCAAAGGCACCAACTCACGACCTGTGAACTAGCAAAAGATTAGATGGGAAAAGGAGAGGCTAGATTAAGAGCTGGAAAGGAAGGATGATCAGATTTCAGTGTGAGAAAAGTATGATGAGTTATGAGAATAAAAGAAAAGAGGGGATAAAGGAGAAAGGAGGGTGAAGTGAGTGTCAAGGTCAAGGATTTGCAGCACATGGATGGAACATTAAAGGCCAGATCAGATCCAGGTAGAAGAGCAACTGTACCTGGTCAGAATCTGGTATGACAATGAGAGAGAGAGAGAGAGAGAGAGACAGCATCACAGCCAAAGGGAGACAGGAAGAGAGGGTCAGAAGCAAGAACACACACAAAGCCAGCACACGACAGATGCGTAATTCAATCACAGCCTCAAAATAGATTTATTCGTCCATGTTGTTGCTTTAAGAGCAGCACCCTCGTTTCTGGAGCACCTTCAATAGCAGTCACATCAGCTCACACGATCCACCGTCTTCAATGCGTTTCCCCTTTTGTGTGTGTGTGTGTGTGTGTGTGTGTGTTGGGGGGTGTAAAAAATCAAATGGGTTTTCTGGGTTACCCTCAATCTATAAATAGCATCAGCTGTAGATTTATAATGCAGGACGGAGGGTTGGGGGGGTGAAGCAGAGAAAAGAGAGAGCAAATGGAGAAAGACAGACAGAGTTCCCACCGGGAGAAGAATACGCTGGAGCCAGTTGGCAGAGAAAGCGAGGCATGAGCCTGAGAGCGAAGGAAGGGGCGTTATGAAACTAGAGACTTTGTGTGTAATGCAGCGGAATGCAGATGGAACAACTCGGTGTTGGGTGGGTGAGAGGGCTAGAGGGGAGAAGACTGTGTCTAGACATTAAACTGCCCCAATAGACTTTCTGGATCTGGTGGCGATGTGTCCACATTCTGCTCGTGCTGCTCCCTTTATCTTTACCTTCGAGCACACACCTCCTCCTCCTCCTCCTTCCCTGCGTTTGTGTGTAAGCCCTCTCGCCCTCCTGCCATGTCTCTGTCCCCATCCCTTTATCAAACCTCCATTTCAGGCCTTGACACTTACCCGGTGCCGCCACACTGCCGTAGGAACACACACACATACACGTATATACACACACACACACACACACACACACACACACACACACACACACACACACACACTGGACGCACATGCCTGAAAAATAAATGCACGCACGACATCCGTGAGCCAGTTCCACATGCAGACAGACAGAAAATGATGCCAAGAGGAATGCATACATGCAGGCACATTCCCCTCTGAGGCATGAAACTGCTCTGATCTGGGTGTAGATGGGGAAACACCCAAAATTTGTGTATTGGGAGATGTTAAGACCTATTCAAAAATGATTTTATTTTTTTTTTTAAAGGCGTCACCTATGAGGATAAATTATTTCTGATGATTACAAAGTACAGTTTCCTGTGTTGTAGCAGTTAAATATACATGAAAATGTACTGGAGAGGTTTATGATTCCGATTTTCAGACATTCCTGTTCCTCCAGATATTGATCAAATACCTGACTAGAGGACAATAGTCGTAGTTATTGATGATTAAACGATACTTGTTGAATGTAGGTCGCTAGACGGTGTCAGCTCTCCCCTTTTCAGTATTTTTCTGACAGCAAATGCTCTCTTATGAGACGGAGAAACGCAGAATAAAGCCACGAATATACAGACATGTACACAGACACGGTTAATACTCACTTGCTTTTGGTTCGGGTTCGTTTCGTGTGCGCGTAGAAACACGCACATCAAGCTTAAAAGATCAATCAAAATGTAGTTTTCTCTGCTAGATCGCTCTTTGTTATGATTTCAAATAGTATCCAGTTTCTCGCAGGCATCGGTTGATCTTTAATTTCTTCCACCGATTCTAATAAATGAAAATAGGATTGCGCGCGACTGTTGGCGAAAATCACGTTTTGGCACCGTTATTGCCGAGTGTTACTTAAAGCGTTATGGTCATGCTGATGATGAGAAGGGATGCGTCTTTCGGATGAAATGAAGCAGAAGTCCCTCTAAAAACTGGCTTTTTTACTATTTCCCCTCGATTTCAGAGCCCCTCTCCCACCTCTTTGTTATTGCCAAAAAATTGCCAGTCTTGTAACAGTGTCTCTGCGCTTCCAGGGTGCAGCTACCATTCAGCTCTTCCTCTGCCTCCCCCCTCCAAATGTTTCAATGAAGATGCAGTCTGATGGAGGCACCTTTTCCCTCTCTGTGCCTCTCTGTTCCTTTGGAGGAGCGTCACCTTCTGCACTATTTTTTTCCTCAGACGATACATGTGGGCGGATTAGAGAACAGGACAGAGGAGTGGGAGGACCCCTGTGAATACTCAGGCTAATCTATTTCTTATACAGCTGCTGAACTTGATATACAGTAAATTTAAAAAAATAAAAATAAAAAAAACACTCGCAGTCGATCAATGGAGGAAAAAAAAGAAAAAAAAATGTATATATATATATTACATTTTTTTTTATTATTTTTTTTTTCTGGTTATATCCTCCTCTCTTCCCCACTTGATCCACATTGCCAACACATGTGATCGCTGTGCTGGTGCTGGCTGGACGCGCACACCATTTTGTCTACAGGTTCCCATCCTTGACTCCATTGGCTGGCATCAGTCACATGGCAGAGCAGGTGGGTTTTATGGCGTGAGCGAATAAGAATAAATGAGCGTGTCGTAAAAATTTTAATAACTGCTCTTGTTAGAAGTCGTGTGCTTAGATTGATGATGATGATGATGATGATGCGGAGGAGGAAGGGGAGGAGGAGGAGGAGTATAACTACTTCCCATTATTATTTGTTTTTCCATGTATCTCAGTGCTAAAGAGTACAGAAAAGACCTCTTGTTACTTCCTCAGTAATGTGCAATGCTGCTGATGCACTTATGGACAGGGGATTCATCAAAGAGGCCTCATAAAAATTACAACAGTAGTGAAAGGGCAACAGGCCTTTGCTTACATTAAATACATGCCTTCAGCATCTTCCTTTGACCACAAGATGTTCTTGTGCAGCAAAGTGCCAGCAGATATCGACAAATAATAGAGTCATAGAAAAATAATAACCCAAGCAAAGCGTTAAATGCAAAAAGGTGACAAAAAAAAATTCTTAAAAATTTGGCCACAATTATAATTTAGTGTAACTCTGAGCACTAATTATGTATATTATCTGTATTTCCATTGGATGTCTAAAAAGTCTTATAAAGCAAATATTTATAATTCTTTTATCATGTCCAAACCTCCAAAAATCCATGCAGTTTAACCTTGGTGGTGGAGCGTTAGTTATTTGCAAAATGTTGTAATTTATGTTTACGTTAGAATGCCAACACGGGCCTTCTCTGTCTGGATTAATACCAAGATGCTGAAGTTCTTTCAATAATAGTCAGGACATTTAACAGCTTTGTTGCAGCTTTTGTCGCTGGAGACAAAGTCGGTGAATCACCAAAGTGACGATTCATCCCCTGATAATCTTCACAGTCTACAAAATTCCCCAGCTCATTTATCCCATCACTGTTGAAATATTATAATCTGCAGTCAAGAGAGACCTGTGTTGCTCCAAGCATTGTTTAAAACCTAAAGAATGTGTAATGAATCTATTTGGTCAGGACCAAATCTAGATATCTCACTTCAATTGATGTGATCATTTACATAGATCCTTGTACTTTGATGAAACAGCTAAAAGGAGCAACCATGAGAAACTGATGCCTTTATTGAAAATCTGTCTGGTGTATCAGAGAAACAATATTTATTCATCTAACAACACCCACTGAGCACTCATCAACATCACGTGACACTCGGCATCACCAGCACAGATGAGAGTCTGATTGGGTGTCTTCATCAGACTTGATTCATTCTGAGGGTTATCAATCAGCGCAGGTGAGACCTGAAGGAACGACGTTTGGTCACCATGAGGTTCTCAACCATTGACAGGGAAGAGACACGACGATGTCTGTGTCTTATTGGGGGGCAGAATTTTAATAATACATACGTCACAAATATATCATCTTAACCACCTGTTGGGGGACACGAAGCTTGATCTGCTGGCCTTGAGCAAGACTGACAATGAGAAACTGGCTGATCAATAATCTGTATTGATGTTATCTGTCTCTAATTGAAAAACAGTGTCCACAGACTAAGATGATAAATGTGAAACCGATGATGAAACGCCAGATTTGCAACATGTTTTCAGGAAGACAGCTGCACAGGGATAGAAAATTGCTTTTGTTTTGCAAAGTAAACTCCATGCACTTGTCAGAGGCTGAAGAGATGCTCACAGACAGTGTATCTTTAAGACCCAGGCCATCCAACAAATGTCAACATTGCCTCTGATCACTTTCAAGGCAGAAACAACGTGCAGGAGTATGGAGGACTGCTAGACTGCTATCCATCTGATTGAATTATGAAAGTGCCACGTTAGCAACAACGCTAATGCTTCCAAACCAGTCATGAGATGTGATGGTTGCTGCTGTTCTGCTTGTGTTACCAGCTTTATTTTACTTTATGTTCTGCAGTGAGATTCCTTCATTTGCAACATTAAAACGTAATTATTTCTGTAATTTTGCCACATACAGTAATTATGCATATCCTTGAGAAAATTGTACAAACCTGTACTGTTGTCCCCAGTGAAAACAAGAAATACTAGAAAAGACGTCAGGTTTCTGCTTAAAACAGTAATGCTCAGTGTATAATGGCTTATCTGTGTCCTCTAAGGTGCTGAGTTCATGTACTGTAACATCGTTCAATAGATTAAGCAGTGCTAATCATCTGCAAATTCAGCATTTTTGAAGAGAGACTTCCTCCTCATAAACCAGGATTTAGCTGCATGAGTCAAACCTTAAATGGCTTCTTTAGCATGTATTATTTATTAAACATACAGGTGCTGACAACGCTTCCATTTATCCTGTATGAGGTCCAGTTAAATAATATACAAATTTAAACATTACTGTTATTCGGAGAGGATTTTTTTTTTTCTTTTCCAGTTTTTGTTACTCTTTGAACAGAAAATAAAGATTCTCTGTTTAAATATTTTAAACACTTGAGGGAGACATGGCTGTATTTACTGTACTTACATTTGTTGCAGTGTACTTATTGGTGTCCATACCTTAATAAAGCTGCTATAAGCGTTAGAATCGGACAGAGGAGTCTACTTCTGCATTTAAATTTGTGTCGACAGAGGCCTTCAAGTACTCTGACAGTATCTTAAATGACACTGGTGTCATTTCAGCAACACAAAACAAACTATGCAGCAGCTTCTAGATGTCAGTTTGTTGGTTGGAAGACAAACATAATTTTCTTTACCTGCACGAGTTACCAAAACAGGCCTGAGTTATTATATAAACAATAAAGCATCAATGTCTTTTTTGTATCAACGGAAAAAGAAGTAATATCCAGTAACTTAGTGTGGACATACATTAATTTAGACCCTGAACTCTCCTGACCAAGGTTTCATTTTTGCCACAAGAGACACAGCCCCTCCATCAGATCAGGCTGTAAATCTCACTGGTTCGCTGTTGGCAAATGAGCTGAGGATGAAACCCAAATGTGTGAGGAAAGTCTGAGGGTGGAGATGGAGGACACCCTCATCATTTAGAGGTTACTAAAGAAAAATGTGAAATGGCCATTAGAATAATGGATGTTCCATCGCAAAATAGGAATATATATTTCTCAAAAAATTAAATTTGAATCAAACGATTACAAGTTTAAAGAGAACAAAAACATGAAAGCATAACCTACATAAAATGATTCTGAGCAAGAAGACCTGAGGACTGATGGGCACATTAAACACTACATTTAAAAGAAAGCAGGCATCTCATGTTCACCACAACAGTCACCAACAGCTGAACTTTTACACACTGAGAACTGCTGAAAGAGGATCTATGAAGATTATAAGATATATAATGTCTTTGTAGGTCACAGGTCGGGGTGTTCAGTTAGAATTCCAGTTTTAGTGAAATCACCATGAGTGTCTGTTTGTGCAGATCAAACCGACAATAGCTGCACCTGCAAACACTGACTCGCAACATTTTCTCTTTCTGGTTGAGACTAACTTTTCTAAATGGTCAATTCTTTAAAAAAATGGCGCTGTCCAAACTGCTGCTCTGATCCACAATGACCTTTTCACTCCAGAACGTTTCATTTCATTTTCCCGGGAAGTTCCTGCCCTTGTTCAGAGAACACCGAGGTTTTCTTTTGTTGGTCTCCTCTGGGATTTTGCTCTTTTTTGCTTTAATCTCTGCTTCCCACTGTTTTTTCACCAGCGTGTACAGCCTCATGGTGGCCTGTGCGTCCTGCACCTAATGGAGACAGAAGAGAACCGTTTACTCCCGTCAGAGAACAAACGGCAACAGATGCATCTGATGTGCAGAAGACTTACAGATGAATGTTCGCCCTGTTGGACTTTTACATTGAGTATTTCTCTACAGAGGAGTTTTAGCGAAGGGCGACTACACTAAAACACAGAAAAGCAAAGAAAAAAATTACACAATATCTGACTGAGAGTCACTTTTAGTGTTAGACATGTTTAGAAAGTACCTTTACAGTTTTCCTAAAGGGTTTATACTTTTGAGTGTCCCTAATTTTCTTTTTAGGATGATCCAAAAGTAAAATCTGAAAGAGGACATGAAGAATGACATAAATGCTTATACTCATTTTGAAAAATGTCTTAGCTCTCTCTGCTACATCCTCATTACCTTTAGGTCATTGTGTATGGCGTGTCCAACCACTGTTCGTCCTTTGAGTATGTCAGCAACCTCCCTCTGCACAGTCTTCACCTCCTCTCCTGTGGATGAGAATTTTTTAACAGTGCACCTCATCTAGTAAAAGCAATTCATTAGAACATTGTTTCAGTTCCTCTTTTACACCGTCACCATAACTCACCGTTTTTTATGTCCTGTGGTCGGATGCCACTGACGGCTGTTCTGTAGTCTGTCACCCTCTCTGTGGGTTTCACATATTTGTCGTAGATGCATTTGCCAAACTGGTTCACAAGAGACACGCGAGCCAAAATGCTGTCTTCTCCATCAGGACCAACTCCCACCATCTCGCAGTCTATGGCCACCACTCTGGTGAGGCTAAGCAGGTGGTGAAACATGACAGTTTTTTTTCCCCCAGGTAGATTTTTCTGAGTTTCACTCTATATATATACACTGACAGCACACAGATAGAAAAAAGGACTGCGTATAAGGGCAAACATCTCTCCCTGATATACTTGAATGTCAGGATGAGCATCTAGTCCTTATGAAGACACAAAATCCAAATGTCAAAATGAATCTGCATCAAACTAGTGAAGGACAGCTTTCTAATAAATTGTTAATAATTGTGAGTTTTCTGAAACAGTGTGTGTGCCTTTTATATCAGGTACTCTCTTGTAGCAGAACTAAGGAGCACCAACAGGATGCAGTGTCACTGCAGTCAATCACCCATCAAACGCTTTCTCCTTGACCAGGGCAGTCTCTGGGTTCTTGTCATTCTTCTTAATACCCTGCTTCTTCCTCATCATCTCTGCTGCCTCTGCACCAATAGCTGCTTCAATGTCATCAGGGTCTACATCATCAAACCAAAGGTCATCTCTGGAAAAGCACAGGATGAAGAATGATATGAAGGGTGAAGAATAAAGTTAGCAAACATCTTTTGTTAACCTGAACCTCACCACAGGCTAACATTATGGCCATTTACTTACTCTGTAGGCTTTCTATTTTCAACCACGGTCTTTTTCGTTTTTATTGCTGGTACACCGTTTGATTCTCCACTGTCCTTTTTCCTTTTGGGGGCAGCAGACTGCCTATTCTCTGGCACACTGGGAACCTTCAAGTTCATCTGAGAGTCTCTGGGACCAACAGTGGAGGGCACTGTTTTATCCTTCACTTTATGCCTAGGATCTCTCTTTGTTTTCTTTAAAAGACTTTTAGACACATTTTCGTTAATCTTTAAATTTGAAAGAGGGCCATTTTGATACTTTGGCAAAACTGTTTGTTTCTTCTCAAGTTGATTGACCTTTAGCATCTGTGAAAATTTGGGGAAAAAATATTCATATCAATCCTGAGAATTAAGTACTATAAAATCGACTTAATTATTAGTTATTGTACTGACATACCTCTTGCAGTGCTTTCCAATTGGCAGAGAATTGTTGGGCATCTGTTGGTGGGAGCATTTGCAAAGGTTTAGCCTTTTCTTTTTCCTTGGGAAGGGGTTTTTTCTTCCTATACCTATTTGCCATCCACTCCTTCTTTTTCATCCTTGCGGTGTTGATTTTCTTCGGAGTTTTCAGTTGTTGACCCATAACAATATGTTGACCCTTCGTATTTATCTTTGACATTATGAACACTAATGATTATTCGAGTAGACGAATCTATTACCCCAGTCTTCAGTCACGCTAGTCGCTCAGGACTTCGTAATTTGGTTAATGGATAAGGTTAAATACGTTAACTGTTGATTCCACCAAATCAAAAATATACTTCTCTATACTCGAGACATGTAGCAAAACAACAGAGATAATCTGTCAGAATAAAGTCACAGTAACTCAAATAGTTCACAGGTTCCAAACCACGCTGAATAATACATTTCCTATGTGTACACCCGTTAAATGTGTCCGGAAACAACATTAAAATAAGTACACGCTCCTCTCGTATTAAAAATGAACGCAATGAATTTGGCCAACTCATGCCAAAATCATATGTGAATAATTATGATGTATGGGAATTTATTTTATTTTATTTATTTATTTATTTTTGTTCCTTGTAATTCCAAGCACCGGACTACAGCTAATTTTACATCGGAGTTATTATCATACCGGACACAATATAGGCCAGCTAATCGAACACCGATGTCTGGTATTTCGACAGCTACAAGCAGCAGTGTTTAAAGCAGGAGTTACTGTACATTTATAGCAGTTATATATTGGATAAATTGGTCCGATCTTGCTATATAAGTTAATTTAACCACACATCTATTTACATTAATGTCTTATGTCTTATGGGGCGATGTAAACGTCAGCTAGCCTGTTGCTAACTCCCTACAACATACGTTCAATTCCGTGTATTGTGAAATTTTCTTTTATATATCATATAAATATCTTGGTCTGTTGGGTGGTCAGACTATGGTGGAAACCACTCCCTCTCCTTTGCCTGAGAGGGCTATTTATGGCTTTGTTCTTTATCTTGGATCACAGTTTGGCTTCTGTAAGTATATTGTTTATCTGGTGTTATTGGGGTAAAACAAGAAAATATAATCTATTAAAGGTATCTTTTTTGTAATTGCTTGAAATGTAGTCTGTGAATATACTAATGAAAAATTAATGTGAAATTGTCCAGTAAGTTTAAATATATCAATATAAAAGTTGCTATGCAAAGAAAACATTTAAAGCACGTTTACACTCATGCAATTATTTTTCTTTCTTCCCTACACAGTTCTATATTGTCTGTGGGCATTCGTACCAGAGGAGTGGCTTTATTCAGTAGGACTCACTTACTGGCCTCAAAAGTCAGTATGCATTGTGATTATGCTTAATAAAAGAAACAATTTATTTTGTTAACCCTTCATGAACAGTCTGTCTCAAGAAATGAACATGTACTGCAAAGTTAAGGTTGATATTCTGTTCTTGTAGATATTGGGCACTTGCAGTGCCGATCTATCTGCTGGTTGGTTGTACTATTGTTTATTTGATGCTGTTTGGAGTGAATATGAGCAATACAGCCCCACTTGACTCTGTGGACAATATCACAGGTGGGTCTGTTGCCTGGAAGTGATTTGTCTATTTTTATTTTTGTAATATAAAAGTGGATAAATCAAGTATTTAAAAAAAAATTCCAGATTTTACAAGCTGTAAAATGGCTCCTCTGTCTTACACTGTCTTACAGACACCTATGCTCGAGGCCAGAAGACAAGCAGCTGTGAAACAGGGGGAGTACCAAGACTGAAAGATGTCTCTGTCAGTGAGACCAGCAAAATGTTCTTTATGTCTCCCAAGCAATGACAAACCAACGGTAGCAGAAGCCAAAGTAGAAGCAAAGCCTAGGGATTATTGTTTAGTCGCTTTTTAAATTTGGCTTTCAAAAAGACTTTATTTATCCATTGACAAAGGACTGTGAGGTTGAAGATGCACTAAATTGTTATTGTTTTCTTAAATAAAATGATGTCAGCTGAATGTGATGCATTTGAAAAAGAAAGTACTGTTAACATTCTTTCTATACATTAATATGATGGATTAGATACTTTATTAATCTCCAAGAGAAATTCACAGTATCACAATATCAATGTCTTTCTGTTTCAGAATGAGCTATATAGATTTTAAAAAAGATATTAGTTAGCAAAGAGTTAACGCACCATGCTCAATTTGAGAGAGATCTTCAAATTTTACCCATCCAATAGAATACTTTATCATCAGTTGTGCTATAAAGAAGAGTCAGAGTAGTATGAATTTCAAGGCTTGGCAAAAGTTGCCACAAATGTGGTTGTGTAAAGTAAAAGATAAATGGTCCAATAAATGAGGCATACATGAAATATGTAGCGAAAATAAGCATCATACTTAGAGCACACACTAAACTATGTTGGTTAAAGCATCGGTTGTAGTTTATAATTTTGACCACTAGGTGGCAATATTGTTCGTTTTGTCGAACTGAGACTTCGAAAGAAGAAGACGACTCAACGTATATTATGTGAGTTTTGTGTTTTGGAGGAATTTCTTTAATCGTATAGCATTTTTAAAATAATGGCGTTCGCTCTACCGGTGTGGCTCACAGTCCAAGAAGAGTTACTCGAATCTGATGAAGAGGACGACGGAGCTCTGAGCTGTTTTGACGAGTTTGACGATGAGGCATTGGAGGAGACTTTCCACCTAACCAGACCATGTCTCGACTTTATCAGAAACGCGGTCCTCGTCCGCATGAAGAAATGCACTTTGAAGAAACTCGCACTGTCGGTGGATGTTATGCTCCCGGTGGCACTAAACTATTATGCGCACGGCGACATTTCTGTTGACGTCCTGCAGAGAACAATGCGAATCGAGACCGACTGCCCCGCAATCATCAGTACTGTGTCCGGGGTCATCGCCGGGATGTCTGATCAGTTCATCTCGTTCCCGTTATTACAAGGAGCCAGAGCCAGCGTAGCCTCAAAGACAGAGAAAATATGTGGAATCCCTAACGTGTTGGGTGTCCTCGCTCCAGCTCACTTTGAAGTCCAGGTCCATCTCAAGGAAAAGGATGCGTTCGTCAGTGCTTTGGGCTACACATCAGTCGTGAGTCAGGTCATATGTGACTTAGATGGTAACATACTGAGTGTAGAAAAATGCTGTGTGGGCAGCACATCTGAGCAGGAGATGTGGGAGTCATCTTTCAAAGGAAGAGAAGTGGAGAAGGAACTGCACGGACCATACTGGTTTATTGGTAAGTGCTGCAGCCCGTGTGACCCCGATCAGGTTGCAGTTGACAAAGAATAAATGGGTGAAATTACATATTTTCTAAGGTATGATGTATTAATTGTATTTTGTGTTCCTCAAAAGGTGGAAATGGGTACCACTTGAGCAACCATGTTTTGACTCCCGTGCGAGCCCCTTCAAATGACAAAGACATCCGTTACAATGAAGCCCATGCAAAACTCTACAGTGTCATGCAAGCAACACTTGGCCATATGAAGAGACGTTTTAGGTGCCTGATCAACCTTGGTTTTGCACAAAAAGGGTCTTTGGACAAAAAGTCCAACATCATCAAGGCTTGCTGTGTCCTGCACAACATTGCTAAAAAGTTCTCAGTCCCTCTGCCACCATCAACTGAGAAAACTGAGCATGTGCATCCAGACATGGACTATTCAGTGCCTGCAAAGATCAACCCTGAGGCACTGAAATCCAGAGAGGAACTGATCAATAGTAAATTCTCTGTTGACTTTGGCATCAAGCACCCACAAAGTACAGACATCCCAGTCTCCAGTGTGGAGGACCCACAGACTAAAGACATCCCAGTTGCCAGCGTGGAGGACCCACAGACTAAAGACATGCCAAAAGATTCTGACACATTCACAAACACTGGGATTAAATTAGGATGTTGCTAATCTGTGGCTTTTACATTTTGTTTACACATTTCAAAACACCAAATTCTTTTCTTGTTCTAAATAAATAACATTTTATTTCTTGTACAAGTAGAACTCATTTTCTTATCAAAATTATGATAGCAGACAAAACAAAACCACATGTAAATAATCAGTTGTGCACATTCTCTATATAACAAAAATTACTATTTACAGTTTATAAAACATAACAGGCTTTAGAGTTCATTTTAATCTGGGTGCAAAACAACTCACTGACAATCTTGACTTTATGCATTAAAATCAAGCTCTTTCAGAGCAGTAGCATTGGCATATATAACATCTGCGTTCTCGTATATGCTTTCTTCAGTCTTCTTATCTCTCTGCAGACAGTCCATGATGCATTGGTGCAGAAAAACATATTGGGACTAAAAAAAAAAAAAAAAGTGATCAACATTTGAAAAGCAGACCTTTTTTTTTTGGTGTATGTTTTTTTTTATTCTTTAGTTTTGCTGCTGGTTGAAAGATTAAAAAACATTAAATTGCACCTTTTAAATGTCCACAGGGGTTAGGCATGGTGCGAGTTAGGTGTTTCTGAACTATAATAAATTTGGAAATGGCATGAAGACATGTTCCAAAAATGTGCGAGCCCCTTTTTTACTCTTAGTAATTATAATTCAGGCTTCGTGCTGTATTAGCAGGTGTGTGTCGGTGAATCTGAAAAAGGCTGCGGGTGATTCGTTTTACCTCTGTCTGAACCATGTTTGAACGATGCAGTCTCATTCTGTGCACAAAGGCATAAATTCCCACAGCGTTTTTGTTTTGGAGCTGTTGGAGAAGCACATCCAGGGCTATGATGGTGCCGGTCCTCCCGACTCCAGCACTGGGACACAAGAGGAGCCAAAAGTCAGGATAGCGTACAGGTCTGGCAGACATTATCAGGTAAACCTGCAGTCTGGACTGTCTACCTGCAGTGAACCACGGTTGGCGCTGATGCCCCTTCTGTCTGCATGTGCTGTCTCACCAGGCCTCTGAACTGGATCAGAACCTGTGTGTTCTGTGGGACTCCGTGGTCAGGCCAGACTGTGAAGTGAAAATGCTTCACTCTGCACTCCGCAGAGGTGTGTCTCTGTGAACACACAGTTATTCAAACTCAGCTTTATTTGCCTTTTTTTTCTTCTTAAATCGGCGTCTTCAGGCATTTAAGTGCGTTTTCTTACATGTTTTACTGTCAACTTCCTCAGAGTCCAGCTGGGCTCCTCCTGCTCGAATTCTGTGGTGACCAGCAGCTCTCCGTACAAGCAAGGCTTGTTCACTGCAGGCCAGTATCTTTCACACTTAACCTAGAAGACGAGAACATAGATAGATTAGACGGCCCTGTACTCCTGTTCCTGCTGTAGTTTTATTGACATTTTTGTCATCGTAATAACTGTGGCTGCAATATAGATTAATGACAGCTAATAGTAAAGCTGCATTGTGCAATAGTGACTATTGCAGAGGGACTCACCCATCCTTTTTCAGTACAGTTGGTTACCATGATGATGCCTTTCACTCTTTGTTCCCAGACCATTTGCCAGAAATCATTGAGTGTAGATGGCAGAGGACCCTGAGTGGCAATGTACTCTCTGTTGCTGTTGTAGCCCTGCAAAGCAGTAGACAAAGTGGATATTTATTTACTTGTTTAGTAAATTACATTAAGTAAATGATGAAATGGTTCAACCTTCTTTATTAACGGATCATCAATACCTACTGGCATGTAACTTGCATTGATGTAGTCTGAGGCATCGGGACTTGACTTCGACAGCTTTACACGACACCAGTCATCTAGGATGCGCAGGGGGTGGGGGGGGGAGACACGAAAAATGAAATGGACCCGTGCAGCCACAGCTGGAATCAGCCGTTGATCTGAGCATCATTGTCTGGGTCTGTGGACCTCCAAACATAAGGCTGAAGGCTTACATGGCAGTATATTGACAAAACGGTTCTTGGATTTGTTCTCAGGTAAAAGAGCGGCCTTTTGTGTCTGCTCTTTACCGACTGGCTTGAGGTTCTGCAGGACAGGTTGAAAATCAGGGTGATGAAAACAGTTCCAGAACTTTACAGGCAGTTAAAGAGGGAAAACAAACTGCATCAACTGTATGTTCCTATGCACCTCATATTCCTCACTGAAACCCATGTGGTCATTCTCACTGAGTCTGTGGAAGTGGCCGGAGAACTTTGCAGCAGAAATCGCCCTGAAATACACACGACGGCGTTCAAGATGCAGTGCAGATGATGTCAGATGTCTCACGAGAAACAGGAATGGACTTACTTTGGCTTTTTATCCGACTGTCTGGTGCCACTACTGAACAACTTTTTCCTGCTGTAGTAAAGAACAAACTATTTGAGCATATTTATGGAGGGTATGTCAGCCACAGAGGCAGAACCAACCTGTAATACACGAAGACAGCGATGCAAATCAAGACGCCAAAGAGAAGCACAGCAATCACCGAGCCTGCAACGACTCCTGACCAAAGGAATCATATGTCAAACAAACATCAGTGTTCCGTCACACTTGGCGTTCCCATCAGTCCAGATAATCATTGTTTTGAATGTGTGAAGCACAATAAACTACAGCACGACTTGCCTCGTGGATCAGTGGGACATGGGAAAACCGATGGTTCCAAACGTCTCACAGTGCCAGAAAGCGCAGCTAAAGACACCTTGTATGTTGTTGCAGGTTGGAAGCCAGACACCGTGATATGCTGCTCCTCCTGGTTATCCATCCGGAGGGTCTGGCCCGACACGTTCACCTCCACCGCAGTCCACACACCCGGAGGCTTATTCCACACAATCTTGACAGAGTAGCCAGCTGCCGAATACTCACAGTACCCACTTAAAGCTGGAGGAACTTGAAACCAGAACAGTGTATTTACAGCACAGTCACAGAGAGGGCAAACATCATTCAGCTCATTTTTTAATTAAGTAAAAACAGGAAATGATTTTTACTCACTGATTGTCAAGTCATGGTTGCACTGTGGAAAGGTGTTCCAGTTTTTCTCATACACCAGAGAGATTTTATAGGTGGCACCAGGGTAAAGGCCAGTAAAGGACACATTACTTCCTCCAGCGCTGATGTGGGTTTGTGATTTATTAGCAGCTGTTGCCTTTGTGAACAAACCTTCAACCTCTCCTTGGATTGAGGAGTCGGTAACATGCCAGTTCACCCCGGAACAGTCGATGGCTGAAATGAGTAAGGAAATAACAGCAGACAAGTTTTGTTTTCCCTTTTACTGGTCTGGTTATGTAATCACAGTAGATTTAAACAGTGATGAGGATTTTCTTACTTGTTACTATGAAGCCTTCATAGGCTTTGCTGTTGAGCTCAAAGAAGTTTGTGACCACACTAAAATTGTATTCTGTTCCAGGCTGGAGATCTGACAAGTTATGAGACAAAAAGCTATTCGCCTGAAATGTCACATTTTTCCCTTGAAAGTAGAGAATGTAGGTCCACTCTTTCCTTACGTCCACGTTCCATATCAGGGTGACACTGGTCATTGTGCGCTCAGTCACATTGACTCCAGTCACCGTTGGAGGAACTGGTGAGAAAAGAGGATGATGGCTTTATATGTAATTGTTAAAGGTTCCCAGGACTCATTGTCTGATAGATCAACACAAGGAGAACAACAGCAACTCACCTGTGGCTGCAGTGTGTTCAGTCCCACTGCTCTGGATGTTTTCAAACACAGCAAAGACGCTGAAATTGTATTTAGTTCCGTTCGTGAGTCCACTGACCGTGTGTGTCACTTGTTCCTGACTAGCAGAATCAGAAACATTGATCTGTCCTTGGCTGGAGATGAGTCTGTAGACTAGGATGTTGTCCACTTTTTCCCACTGCAGCGTTATATTGGTTTCAGTTTGTGAAATTGACTTGAACCAGCGGGGATTACGGGGAGCTAAGACACCAAGAAAATATGTTCACTTAAATCGAAGTTGTTAAAGAGCTACATCCTGGTGCTCTTCCAAAGGAAATTATGAAATTACCTGTGGCTGCAGAGTAATTTATCCCACTGCTGCTGATATTGTCAAACACAGCAAAGAGACTGAAGCTGTATCTGGTCATACTAGTCAGATTAGAGATGACCTTTATCACATCGTCTCCTGCTGATGCAGAAACGTTGTCGTTTGTTTCATTGTAGACGAGGATGTAGCAGCTGATGCCATTGATTTTCCTCCACCATAGAGTGATGCTGGTCTCATTCTGGGTGATGCTCTGGACGTCTTTAACATTAGGTGGTGCTGCAGCAGGTTGGACATTTGTGAAACAGGATTTTTTTGATAAAGAATTCAGGGTCACAAATAAATTAAAATTACAAGAAAACCTGAAAGTTGTTTCCCTAATGAACGCCTGGGACATAATAGTCAATAAAATAACAAAGAATAATAACGTAATTATAATTTCAGCATTGGTTTAACTCTCCAACAACAACAACACACACACACACACACACACACACTGCAGTCAGAGGCACAAACACTGTCAGGTGTGTGTGCCTACGCATGCATGGGAGCAGAAAAGAGTTGTTAAGACATTCAGTTTAACACTTGCTGTCTATGGTTTCTTAGTTCTCTCACGGCTTTTTGTCTTTTATGTTTATATCAGGAGAAAAACATCTCACCTGTGGCTGCTGAGTAATTTATCCCACTGCTGCTGATATTGTCAAACACAGCCAGGAGTCTGAAGCTGTATCTGGTCATACTGCTCAGATTAGAGATGACCTGTATCGCATCGTCTCCCATTAATGCAGGAACGTCGACGGTTTTGTTATCATAGATGAGGACGTAGCTGCTGATGCCATTGATTTTCCTCCACTGCAGAGTGATACTGGTCTCATTCTGGCTGACGCTCTGGACGTCTTTAACATTCGGTGGAGCTGCAAGTTGGTAAAAAGACAAAGACTGTGATAAAAGTTGATTGTATCGATTCTTTACATGTCATTATTTAATTATCTATTTTTGTTTGGTTTGTTTTTGTTTTATGTCTGATGAGTGCTACTAGGAAAACAGTAGTGAGAGAAAGTGACTTGCCGGTAAGAGCGGTATGCTCAACTCCACTGCTGTTGATATTTTCAAACACTGCAAAGAGTATGAAGCTGTATCTGGTCATACTGGTCAGATTAGAGATGACTTTTACCACATCGTCTCCCTTTGATGCAGAAACGTTGACATTGTAGGGGTTGTCATTGTAGACGAGGATGTAGCTGCTGATGCCATTGATTTTCTTCCACTGCAGAGTGATGCTGGTCTCAGTCTGTGTAACTGTCCTAAACTCCATTGGATTAAGAGGCCCTAAAATTAAATCCAATACCCAACAGATAAAAGCTTTGTTTTGAAAAACAGGAAATCTTTGAAGCGATAAATCCAGTCCTGCTTACTCGTGACGGCTTCAACTGAGTATCCAGTGCTGGTAGCACCTTCAAGGTGGGTGATGATGGTGAAATTGTATTTTGTGCCAGCAGTGAGGCCAACTATCTCATGAATAATTGATCCCTCTGCGAAGCTGCTGACATTTTCCTTCTTCATACTACCGTTGTGATCATACTGCAGCGTGTATGTTGAGATGTTGTCAACCTTTTCCCACTTCAGAGTTATGGTAGTCTCCGTTTGGGCTATCACCTCCACGTTCTGAACATTTTCAGGACCTGCTTGGACAACAATTTACCATCCAGTTTTGAGACTGAACTGATGAGAATTCAATAAAAACTTGAAAAAAATGAAACAAAGTCAAGATAGATGTGCCTAAAATAAATCTAAAGTATGAAAACTTACATCCGTAGTTAATTTGTTTATTCATACTCACGTGGTTTTGTATTTGAAGGGGTTGTCTGCTGCGTGGGTGGCAGTGTTGACGTTGAAAATGTGCTGTTCGCTGTTGTGCTGCAATCACTGACAGTCTAAAGCCATATAAAAATCATTGCTAGAGAGATAATGATCTCGTCCAAAAATAGTTCTGATGTAATGCAACACACAGCATAATGCTGTTTTCTGGACACCTCAAGACATGTTTTTTTTCTTATCAAGAATTCACAAGTCAAAATCATGGGTTATCTTTGCTTGTGTGCATTGATATTAATCTGCACTTTCATGTACAAGACATACAGTATAGTGTGCAACAAATGCTTAACGTGCAGTGGTTTTCATTATTACTTCTTTTTTTTTTTTTTTGAGTCAAAGAGGAAGTGCGCTAGTTTCAGTACAAGTTGACATAAAAAAAAGTAAGTCCACTGCCTGTGTTTCCCACAAACTAATACAGAACTCTGGTTTTGGGTTATTAGTTAAATTTTTTTGGTAAAAGTAGAAGAGAAAAACTTACCCACTCCAGGATAATCAAGACGAGCAACAGCAAGCGGGCCAATGGGGTTTTGAAATAATGAAGCTTCATTTTTGTCCCAGCTTGGTAAGATTTTTGTGTGTCAGCAGAAATCTTTAAATTTCTTTTGTCAGTACTAGCATGAAGATCCTGGAGTTACCAACTACACTTAAACTGGCAAAAAAAAAAATCTTTCCTGGCTGGCACAGTCCAATATCAATAACCTTGCAATACCCAAGTTGTTGACTTTTAATTCTTAACTTTGTCCTCCTCCTCTAACCTCTGGTGCCCTCTCATTGTAAGTGAACAGTTGCTTCTCCTTTAGCGCTGTTACAACTACAACGACCTTTGCTCCGCCTATTACTTCCTTATTAATGTCAGTGGGGATCATTTTCCTTTTATGAGTTTCGTTGATCTATATGTTTATCTCCAATTTCTTTTCTGTCACTGGTAATTACATGTATGTGATAGCAAATTCAACATGAGTTGTACAAGTTGGGTTATCGTCTGCATGGCGGCCTCTTTGCATTTGCTTTGCTTAAAACACATTTACTGAAACAATATTACCTGCAGTGATTCTACCAGCTTCCTTAAATGTAGGTATCATAAATGGACTTTTAACGTTATCAACATTAACATACTGTTGTCAAAGAAAACACTGCAGTTTTGTCCCCAGAAGGGAAATATGAAAGAGAAGTTACGTTTCCTTTTCCCGTATCATTAAATATTATTTGGTATCTCATTTTCATTATGACATAAGTTGTTCAAAGATTTTCTGGCAAATAATTAGTTTGTAAAAAAAAAATCTTTAGCTGGTATGTGTGCATAGATAGATAGATAGATAGATAGATAGATAGATAGATAGATAGATAGATAGATAGATAGATAGATAGACAGATAGATAGATATTTTTCTTAAATTATTGTAAATTGTATTTATATTCAGATGATGTGATTGTACGCCGACATTTACTGAAGTGTCATCCCCCACAAACTAGATGGCGGTCGCAGATTCAGCGAACACCCCAGCCAGAGCTAACATCGTCCGGTTGTTTGGTCTGCAAACAAGATAAAGCCTCTAGCAGACACTGGCGAGGTGGTGCGGCGAGACGTTCACAGATCAAGTGAGTGGAGGGAAAAACAAAAAAAAAGAAAACTGTTTAATGTAATAGTTCTTTTATCTGGCGAATACGGTTGTATTAGATGGTTGCGAAGCTTTAAATTAAGAAGTATCTGTTGACGTGGTAGGATAGGCGGCTAGGTCTGGTTTGTCGTAAGTTCAACAACTTGATCAAAACATGGTTAATTTTACTGTAAGTACTTATAACATTTCGTAAAAGAACGTGAAAGGCAAGTGTTATTTTGGCTGTAATTGCAGAGTAGAAAAGCTGCTAACGGTGGCACACTGCACGCCTGTAATGTGAAAAGGCTACAATCCATTTTTAACTGCGGTTTTCGTCTTCGTTACCACAGCTATTAGCTAATCTCTCTGAGGCCGTTACACACTGGTTACACAAACGATGACTTGCAAAGAAGTGCAAGATGGTGATAAGGTAACTTTAGGGAACAAACGTGTGTATTAGCCTAGTTAGCATGTAGGGGAGATTCGCCTTTGCTTCGTGGAGTGTTTGAAGTCACTGACGTACTTTGGCATTTGTGTGAAACTAACAACACATGTCTGATTTGAAGAAATGCAGTCTGCGGTAAAACAAAACCTCCATTTGGAGACAGAGGCTGACATCAACCAACTCACCAACCTCATGCTCAATGCGTCTTACACCTACCTTTCTCTGGTAAGAGTAGCCACATTCCTCAGTTTTCTAAAACGAACTGAAAAATGATACATGTAACGCGTTCCTTTGGCTTCTCCAGGGGATGTATTTTGACAGGGACGACGTGGCCTTGCCAAACTTCTCCAGTTTTTTCTTGGAGCGTTCTGTTAAAGAGAGAAAACAGGCTGAGAAGCTTCTGGAGTATCAAAACATGAGAGGAGGACGAGTTTTGCTCCAGACTATTGCCGTAAATGAGCACTTTTTCTGAAATTTATTTGAGAGGAGGTGGAGAAGCATCTCTAAGCTATTTAAGTTGGGATTTTAACGCTTTTTTTTGTTTATTGTAAATATGCTTTACTAGAAACCAAGTAGAGAGGACTGGAGAGGCGGTCTGGATGCGTTGGCCTTTTCTCTGGACTACCAGAAGACCCTAAACACGTGTATCCTTGATGTCCACCGCAAGGCTAACAGCCACACTGATCCTCACGTAAGTCTGCTGTTGACCTCTAGACCCATTTACACACACGTTATGTTGACAAGCTGCCGTGACACGTTAATATCCCTCTGGGAATAATAAAATTGTTGGTCTGTCTTTATTTCTTGTAGTTTTGTGACTTTCTCGAGCAGCACTTTATCGCCGACAGCCATGACACCATCAAGAAGCTGGGAGATTATCAAGGAAGCTTAACCCGCATGATGGGATCTGAGCCACATGGTGCTATGGGAGAATACCTCTTTGATAAACACACTCTGTAAAGGTCACAACAGCGCACAAGCTATATAGTTAAAAGGAAATGTGAACTCCTGAGGGCAAGAGTCTCTCACAGCTACAGTTATTCCGTTAAGAAAATTGCTGTTTTGTGAATTTTTCGAGCAGGCAGAATGACAGTTTGTATGACAGAAAAGTGCTGTCCTTTTGATGGTGCTGAATACTATTTTCCTATGGTGTTACAGTCAACCACTTTAAAATGGTGCCATGCATTCCGGTATGTCTGTGTTTGATACTTTGCTTAATATTCTAGCTCACTTATTTCAGAATTTACTATTTGGATTATCTGTGAATAAAGGGCAATAATAAAGTTGTGTATTTATTTTTGTCGGACATCTGATCTCGTGTGGCCACGCACACTTTGCTTTTAGTGACGTCTGAGCTTTAGAAGTTTAGTGAAGATATCAGGTGGTCTTTACGATGTTAGGCTGCAGAAGCATGTTGAGAGCCACTCTCAATCAAGACAAATGTTGGGGTTAAAACTAGACAGAAAGCTGTGATGCAGTGTCAGGGTTTGCTCATAATTAGTCGAGACTGGTGAGTGTTGGTTTGGAGCCACTGAGCTCTCCAGATGTAGCTGTGCAGACACGAGGCACGTGCCTGAGGATTACGCCACGCAGGGCTACATACGGGTGTATTTGGTTTGGTCAAAAGCAAAGCCGTGGGATGTCTACTCAGGGAAAGTTGGGGGATTGTAATGATGGAGATTACTGAGGGGAGGGAGCACCACAATCTCCATCCTCACGGATAAACAACCGCTGCTGTCATTACAGAAATTAACCTGTGATGACAACCTAGCAGGTGGAGTTGTGCTCTAGCAACAAGCGGCTGTTTTTTTTTTTTTTTTTTTTTTTTTTCTTTTTTTTTAAATGTATACAGTCAAAGATGTGAAGCAACAGATGTGTTTTCAGCACTCTAATGACAGTATGAGGGGGTGGGGTGGGGATTAAATCACTCCACTGCTCTAGTGATTTGCCAGCGCTTCAGATTTGATGGAGAGGGTTGTAGGGAGAGTGCCAGTCGGAGACATCGGCACACACGGGGAAGGATGGGTTTGTGAGGGACTCTAGAAGGCCCAGGAGGAAGCCAGAGGAACCACAGCTGGAACTGCAAGTAGCTGCCAAAACATCTTCCACTTAGAGGAACGTGTCAAGAGGTAGGCAGCATTTTTAAATTAGAATTATCTGTCTGAGTCCTGCATGGATTTCACTCAAACCTGTTTGCAATGATGTGCATCTGAACTAAACATCAAGCCTCAACTGTTGAAGTTTAAAAGTGAATTTATCTCTGCATCATCTTGTGAAAGATACAAATACAAATGTGACCATTAATGTCCATCACAAATTTAGCTCTTGCAAATAATAATCTGGGTAGAAAATACCATTTGTTTTTTTCTGACTTTCAGGTTGGAAAAATATGAAGGAGATGAACACAATATTTTAAAGCTTTGCCTATGGGGGATTTTGGATTAATATTGAAGCACGAGTTTAATCCAGTTACACACAGAGGCAGTGGCAGGAGGGGAGAAAGGATGGAAGGAAGAGATAGAGATAGCGCTGTAGTGGGCAACGGGGCGGGGAGATGACAGAGAACAAGCCTAACGGAGGGATTAGGGTCAGGCATGTTGGGCATCTGGCTTAGGGATGTCCTGTGCTCACCAATGGTGCTGCAGAAACATGGTGATTACAAGCATCACTGCTGGAAATGGCGCATAACTGCGACACTCTTCGTCTTTCAACAGCTGAGATGAGGCTGCCCAGCGTTGGGGTCCGAGGCCGGAGGGCCGCCGAGCCATCCGAACCTAAGTCAGAGGAGGAAATAGAGGCTGGTCATCATGAGCAACCCCACACAGAACCACACGAGCACTCCCATTCAGAACATCACCCCAGCCACCATGACTACAACAACATGAAGGAGAAATTCATGAATGAACTCAATCATCTGCCCAGTAAGACTCTTCAGACCTTTCAGAGACCATGACTGCTGTTATTTATAACTTTCTGATATATTTCTCAGGTAGAAAACTAAATTTTAGTGGGATAGAAGATCATTTTCATCATTGAGGGTGAAGAATTATCAGCTAAGAACTGCTGAGGTGCTTCTAGTGAGGAATATCACTATGAAGCATGTTTACACAGAGCACTCCCCTCTGGGAGCATGTTATCAGATCATGGCGTTGCTGACGACATGTGTACGTGCTCAGCAAACCCTCCCTAAAGAACAGATTAAAAAAAACAGCAAGCAGAAGTGTAATTTTAAGTGAGAAGCAGTAATTTTATTGATCACTATCAGTTTTTAAGTCTGTAGCAAGTTTTTTCAGATATAGTGGAACTCATTTCTTGTTCTTTGTCTCATATTATTGTGAAAGATTAAAATCCTCTCAGAAATTCTTATGTGAAGGATCAACAACATGTTGAAAAGCTCACGTGGATACATGAAGATGCCACACACTGACACTGACGGGTCAGTTTACTTGCTTTTACGCCGCAGTTCCCATGTGGGCAGTTGGGGCCATCGTTGTGGTCGTTCTGGTTCTGGTGGCATGCTTGATTTTCTGCGTTTTCAAGAAATGCTTTGGGAAGAAGAAGAAGCCCAAAACAGTGAGGGAGAGGAAGGTTGGCCGTCGCAGAAAGGAAAAGGAAGGCGAGGGAGAGACCGTAGAGAAGGTATGTCACTGGGCCCTCATCCTGCTCCGGTCTGGGTCCCTGTAACTGTAATTTGTATTGGGGTTTCTCGTTCCAGGAGGGTGAGGTGAAGAAGGAAGGTGCTGAAGAGGAGAAAGAACAGGAGAAGCTGGGTAAACTGGAGTACTCGCTAGATTATAACTTTACAGAAGCTCAGGTGAGGCAACATTTTAACAACCATGCATCCACAGCCATGAATACTGTATAACAAACCCCTCTGTCTCCCGAAGCTGATCGTGGGGATCCTCCAGGCTCAGGACCTGGCTGCTATGGACATGGGAGGGACCTCGGACCCCTACGTCAAAGTCTTTCTGTTGCCAGACAAAAAGAAAAAGTGCGAGACCAAAGTACAGCGCAAGAATCTCTGTCCCGTTTTCAACGAGACTTTTATCTTCAAGGTACCACAGACCTTTGCTGACACGTGTTCGGCAGTCACATGTCCATCTCTCCTTGTGTGTTTTTATTGTGATTGACTGACTCACTAATTGACTGACTGCTGCGCCACCTTCCCAGCCTCAAAACGTAAATGTATCTCTCCAGATCCCATATGCAGAGCTGGGTGGAAAGACTTTGGTGCTGCAGGTTTTTGACTTTGACCGTTTCTCCAAACACGACATGATCGGTGAGATAAAGATCCCCATGAACAGCGTGGATCTGGGCCAACCGCTGCACCAGTGGAGGGACCTGGAGAGTGGAGAGAAGGAAGAGGTTCTGTTTGATCGTTTTTTTGAATACATTTTTTTTGTTAAACCAGTCTTACTGCAAGGTCCTGGTCAGATGGAAGATAAAGCATATCACTCATGTCTATAGCAATGCAACAGGATTTAAAGAATTAATCTCATCTTAATTCCTGTCTTTGATTTCAACAGGAAAAACTCGGGGATATATGCATTTCACTGAGATACGTACCCACTGCTGGAAAACTGACGGTGAACATTATGGAGGCAAAGAACCTGAAGAAAATGGATGTGGGAGGCTTATCGGGTAATAATCTGCCCCTTACTGAAGATACTGTCTTAAATTGCTGGATCTTAACTTCTTTTTCTTCTAAAAGATCCATATGTGAAGATTGTTCTACAGCAAAATGGGAAACGGATTAAAAAGAAGAAGACGACTGTCAAGAAAAATACACTCAATCCATACTTTAATGAGAGTTTTAGCTTTGAGGTTCCCTTTTCACAGATACAGGTAGCGGTCACACGTTGACTCTCAATCTTAAATCGTGGAAGTGGTGATGTGATAGTGACGCCTCTTTTGATTTGCTTGCAGAAAGTGCAGGTCGTCATCACGGTGTTCGACTACGACAAGCTCGGCAGCAACGACCCCATAGGAAAGACCTTCATGGGTTATGGAGCCACGGGAGTCGGCCTGCGCCACTGGTCGGATATGCTGGCTAATCCCAGGCGCCCAGTAGCCCAGTGGCACACTCTGCTGCCGGAGGAGGAGGTGGACGCTGCTCTCAAAGCAAAGCCTCGCTAGAGTTGCACCTCGCTGATGCTGGATGTTACATATTATTAATCCTGGTGTTCTCAGTCTTGGTGTGTGATTTGCAGTATTTTATCATGTGTAATAGTGGACAAGTGTGTGTGTGTGTGTGTGTGTGTGTGTGTGTGTGTGTGTGTGTGTGTGTGTGTGTCTATTTCTGTTGTCTTTCATTAAGAGTTTGTTTCCTTTATTCAACATGTGCTTATATATTTGAAAAACACTGTAAATGTGGACTTTTTGTGTGTATTTCGTACAGAAATAGTAAAATAGGTTTGGGGGCCCCCTGTGGGGCTTGAATGGTCCCGTCTTAGTATCATTACTAATTGGGGGTAGATAGAAGTCAGTGTGGAACAGTTAGCCGGATTCATTTCTGTAGTTAATTTCATCATGCAATTAAAGCCCCATGAGTCATAAGGGTAAAGAGGAGCTGGTTCAGTATATAAGTGTGGTCTAGCAGAGGCACAAGCTACGCAATTCCCTTTAATATGACTCCTTGCCTCCTGGGCTAGCCATGAAAGCCATAAATTTTCCTCACCATATCCCGTACTCATAGAGATTAATTCAGTGGGGGTTAATTGAGTGAAATCCAAGACAAAAACTAAAGGTATGTTAACGGAATTCACTAATTGGGGTTTTGCCCCGGTGATGTTGCCAGTTTTTTCTGTCACTAGTGCAGGGTCATGAAAATTTAGTCTATCAAGGCCGAACGCATCTTTTCCAGCTAGGCTCACACCCAATGCCAAATGCATAGATGAATTGCTAGTGGGACACATCGTTCTGGCTACTAGGTCCGAGGAGTAAGAATTATGAGATAAATTGGTGACCGATAACATAATGGGATTCGTTTGGTCGTTACTGCATCCTCGGGTAAGAGTCAAACTAGTTTTGGAATTCTTTTTAAAAATCTATCTGCATCCTGCGTATTACTATTAGAGAATCAGACTCAGAAAGGGTTTTATTGCCATAGTCAGTGAACAGAATTCACAGACTAGGAACTTCAGCGTAAGGTGCAACATAAAACACAGAATAGAATCTAAAATATAGTCTCTAACAATCTGCAATGGACGGTTCACAGTAGTGTTTTAAAGTAATTATATTCAGAGATTCTAATGAGGATATTTTATATTTTGTGAGTTTACCCAACCACAGTTCTTCATCTTTGGAGCTATGGCCCATCCATCATGTAAGCAAAACATTTTTAAATGCAATGAAAAATTCATTTACTGTATCCTTGTGTTTGATTTGTTTTGTACAATCTTGTAACTAAAAAAAAGAAGCAGTCCAGTCCTCTCCAGTCGAGATTTCTTTTGAATGTATTATCTTAAAATCAAAGGCTAGTTTGTAGAACAATGCTAAAAATGTAATGGCATAATTCCCAACTCATTTGTTTTGCCATGAGAATTTTTGGATTAGGGAGACATGACAACACACACACACACACACACACAATCTCACGACTGGCCTCACGTGTAGCTACGATCAAATAAGTCTGAAGATCAAAGTGTGAAAGGGCTTTGACAATTGATCTTCTAGGATCAAAGGCCAAAGGAACGTTGATTTAAGACAACGTACAACTCCCCATCTATACCTCTGGTATCAATCAACTTCACAGTCAGCAGCAACAGAGAAGAAATACTGCTGTCACGTTGACCATTTGAAAGACAACTGAAATCTTCTTTATTGACGTTTTTTGACGGACACTCCATCCCGAATATTACTAATCGGACTATCAGTTCCTACTCAGCAGTCGATAAGTAATGCATATTTACCGTGATTTAAAATTAAAAAAAAAACAATATCTTTATGACATACATTTACCGACTTTATTTACGTACTGGTGTTTTGGAAAAAACAAATATGACGTAATTCCCAAACCCTATTTTTTTTCTACCGACGATGTCAAATAAAACCGGTAGATGGCGCACATCATCTCTGTTTGGAAACAGTTGCGTAGCAACAGAAACTAAACCGCGTGTAGTAGAATGGGGCAGATTGGATCATAACGGGCTCTGAATCCGAAATTTCCCGTTTTATTTGGGTTTCATAAGTTTCAAGAAGTTTTGAAACGCCATTTCGGGAAAAATTTATGGGATAGACAAGTCACGTTTACATATGCTCACACGTTAAACCGGGACATTTCTGCAATACATCAACGTTTTGGGCCTCTGTTTCGGCTGCTTTGCAGGATGAGTGCTGGACGGTTAGTTGAGGGGCCAGGCTGCATCACTTGGTGGGGCTTCAGCCCAGCGTGTGACCTGATGGACATGGGTGAGTCAGCCTCAGTCTCAGAAAAGTGATAGGTTTAGATCTCCTAAAAGTAAACATATACTGTATATATATGTCTAACATAAAGTCCTGATCATAAGTCTTTATTATAAGGATTAAGACCTACCTGGACTTGCACCAGTACACATGGAAAAATGTCTGATTAAAAGCCAGGAAGACCACTCTTTGGTTCTCTGTGCTTTCCTCAAAATAGGGATAGGATTAAAGCAGAAACATTTATTTCATATTGATTTATTTTCTTTTTTGTAACTAAACATATTTAGCTGTGAATGTTTCTGCTCCACCATGAAATCAGTTATAATTGACTGATCTTGCGGGTGTCTATGTTAAGAAATGAAGTTTGTTTCCTAAACATCTGCTGTCTCATCTCAGGTCCGGGGAGACTTGAAGGTGAGGTGAATGTCTTGCTTGTCGGCAGTGCAGATCCGCGACATATTTTGAAGACGCTGGCTGGTCTGCAGCACACTGAAAGTCTTCATGTGAGTCGCAAAAACAGTTTGTAACAGTGTGTAACCGGAGTAATTATTAACCCTCAGCTGAGAGCAAACATGCTAATCTCTGCGTTACTGCAGGTGTGGGTGGTGGAAAGCAGCATGGAAGTGATGGCGAGGCAGCTTGTGTTGCTCTACCTGGCCCTGATACCCCAGGAAAGCATGGGAAGTAATGGTGTGTGGGATCTGGTGAATATATTAACCTAGATGTACATACCTAACAGAAAATATCAATGAAGCTAATCAGTTGGATTATTCTCCATTTTTAGAGAAGACTGAGGTTTTCCTTGAGCTGTTTGGGAACAGCGAGATCCGCAGCCAGACAGTAGAGACGTTGAAATATGCTGCATCGCAGCTCTCCCTGTCTGTTACTGAAACACAGGAAACACCCACCCACTCCTGTCTCGACACAGCACAACTCAAGGTCCCATTATGTGGCACATAAGGCTGTTATTTCCCTCTCTCTAATGCCTCAAGTTCGAGCTGTTTCTGAAATCATATTTTGAAGCCTGCTGAAAGAGGAGTTTAGTTTTATAGGTAGAGTGAAAGTATATTTCTACAGTTTAGGGAGCGAGATCAGCTGGCCCAGATCTTCAAGACATGGCTCCAGCCCCAGTCTTCGTCTTCTGCGCTGATGCCCAAAGCCTGGGATCATCGGGTCAGGCAGCACCTGGGGACACGCTACAACTGCAAGAGCGGATCCTTCGACTGGGATGTCACCATGAAACTGCACGAAAAGGGCGTGCGTGTAAAATGTAGAGCTTCTTCTTTGTCTGTGGCTTTTCGGTTTTTGCCAGCATTGTACCTGTTATCTGCAGTGTGGTGTTATCGACAAGCATGAGTATGTGCGGTGGAGGGAGAGGGGCTTGGCGTTTGAAAAGCGGGAGGGCGCGTACCAAATAACCAATCCAACCCTGATCTCATCGAGAGTCTTCAATCAGGTAAGCTCATATCTGCCAACCCTTCATGCGTCACCAGGATGTCTTTGTAGATTCTCACTCATCCAGGTCATAGTTATCCAAAATAGATCTCTCTGTGTCAACTGGACTGACAGGCTGAGTCCTGTCCTGAAGAACAGGACAGGACTCAGCCGTACACCTACACCTAAAAGACAGTGGACACTCCTTTGAGGACAGTCAAGTACGTGTGTTGGCCAGAGAAGATCGCTGGTTTGAGAGGGGTGTCAAGGAAGCCATCCACGTCAAGTTGGAAAAACCATCTTTAAACAGAGGTGGTGGACTAAGGCACTTTCTGTCACCCATGTACAATGCAGTTCTCCACTCTTTCGTCAGCATTCCAAACATTCACGCCGTCTGACCAGACCTGGTGACTCATCAACATGTGACCCAACAGACAAAGGGGAAGCACCCCAACCGAAACTAGATGAACGACCCTGCCAACCACCCTGCCAACGACTCTCAGGTGACCACCCGGGCCATTAACATGCCGATGGTCCACAGGGCTATATTTTCAAGCTCTGCCCCAGCAAACTTAGAACTGAAGAAGCTCTCTGGAGAGAGGGCGAAACGTTTTCAAGAAAACCTTTCAGTCCAGTTGACACAGAGAGATCTACTTTGGGTCACCAGGATGATGGCAACTAGATTTTGGTTTTGTCTCGACAGGAAGGAAACAAAGTGGCTCTGAGAGGTTACTGGGGAGACATCGTTTCCAGCCCGTACCTCGCATTTGGCATCCAAACTGATGACAAGAGTCTGCTGCAGAAACAGAATGGGCAACACATCAAGGTGAACTACAGATTTATAGTAGCAGAAGGCCTGTAACAACCAGTCACCACACGTTTCCTTTTCAAACTCTAAGAATTACTGAGATTAAAATCTAAATCCTAGCGTTTAAATATCCTCACTATCGTCTTCTTTTTCTCTGATCTGACTGATTTATGCTTGTTTTGCCGTACACATGCTGAGAGGCGCATTCATGCCATCTTTTCCTCACGTCTGCAGACAGCCCAGGATGTGTCCTTTGCAAATGTGCAGACGCTGTTCCAGGCTCTGTGTGGTCGACAGGCCTGCTCCTCCACCGCTGCAGCCGCAGAGCCCAGCGGCCGGAAATCTGTCAGCGTGCACGGTAAACGCCTTACAGGATGAGCCCTTCACGCTGGACAGTTGAGGTCAGTCTGAGGCTGACACCCAGAAATAAACTGAATTTCTTTTACAGATCTGATGCGTCTGAACGGTGTTGCGGTGACTTTCCTGTCCACGGATGCCCTTGGCAAGCTGCCAGGAAAGCAGAAATACGCCAATTTCTTCAACACCTTGTATTTTTCTACCAGGTCTTTGTCTTTCAGCATGTTTTATACAAATAAGGACAACAAGATTTGCCCAAAATAAACTGGGCTGTACATTTGTTTCCCTCTGTTTCGACACTGTAAAGCTGTGCGCACCAGTTGGGCCCGATGCTGAGACAGATTGCAGCACCAGACGCCGTGCTTGTTGTGGAGTTGGCCAAGTAAGGTTTTATAGGCACATGCCTTGTTGCCATGGTGACAGTACAGTCAGCAATCCAAGTGCAATTGCAGAATATTTGCTCCATGTATTTATCAGTGTCAGACCTGATAATAGCTGCAGTGGCATTTCTGCCTGTCTCTGTGTGTGTGTGTGTGTGTGTGTGTGTGTGTGTCTCAGGTACATTTTGGATCTGAACAGAGAGCAGGAAGCTGACTTTGAAAGAAAAGTGGCGAGCATCGCTCTGGAGGCTGGGTTTGAGCCGTGGCACGAGGGGAAGAAGAATAGCGCTCATGCTGTTTTCATAAAGCAAAAACAGTAAAGGTGCAAAAATCTAGCAGCATTTCTGATTTCCACCACCAACACTTGGACCATCTCCCTGGTCAGGAGTCAGAACTATATGCTCAGACAATATTTTCATCTCACTTAAAAGATGTGTGTATACAATAGCAACATTCTCATGTTTTCACTGTTTGGGCCTTTTCAGTGTCTCTTTTGTTCAAGATTCTTGTGTTTTAACATTTTCATGAATAAAAGACCGTGAATATCTTTAGCTCACTGACAGTCTTTATTGGAAAGGGTCAGAAGCACACAAAATTTGAACAATTACGGAGCTAAAGTGCAACTTTCTCATGCCAAAGTATATCAGTTAAAGGACGACACAGCAAAAAAATTGTTGCAATCAGCCCCGAATCTCCTACAACGTTTCACTTCCAGCGTCCTCCTACTTTGCCCTTGCCGTGGACTTTTTTGCTGCATTAACACAAGAAACAGAAAACACTGAACAGTTGTACAAAAATGACCAATGGCAGGTCTAAAGTGAAGTACTGGTACTTCTCATTCTGTCCCAGCACTCTGTGTATTTGTATTTGTGCTGATGGACTCACAATTTCTGAGCGTGCTGGATTCTGTTGAGGAGGACTTTGATCTGGCAATAAATACATAAATAAGAAAATACTCATGACGGCACATTTAATTTGTTGTTTTCTCTCAGCTAAATGGCTCACCTCGTACTTCTGGCTCTTCATCTTCTCAGTCAGGTCAAATTTCTCTGACTCCAGCTCATAGATACTTTCCCACAGCTCATTAGCTCTGCGTCTGAGTTAACACAACCATTTTTTAAAATACAGAAAACCTTGAGCAAAGTGCTATCTGCTGCACTTTATGGTGTATGTAAACCAAATCAATACATCGGCCCTCATTAGCATGTCTACATGGTTATATATGATTCATTATGCAGTTTTCTTGGTGAGGATTGATGTCTTTTTCTGTAATCCACCAAACCCAGGCTTAAAATGGAATGATTTCCTGTTACCGTGGAAACCAAATCTGGCAACCTGCAGGCTTGAGGATTCATGCTGGAAGTAAAAGTGGCCATTGTGATGCTTCTCTTTGCATGTTTCTATTCTTTAATGGCTTTTACTACTAATGTTTGACCCTGCAAGGGAGGAAAAGCTCCAGATGCATTTGGAAGGCAGAGCAGATTGTCACCAGAGTTGTACAGTATTATATCAAAGCCACAATCTCATGAACAGAAATGAGTTTTTGAGGGATTAATCACTGCTGCAGATGGAATCCAGTAGACTTTAAACTGACCTCAGGCCGTCCTCTCTCAGGTTCTCAATCGCCAGCGGTTTGCGCCTCTCCGCCAGAGTGGTCTTCTTGATTTCTCTCGCAGTTTGTCTTTTGCCTCGCCTCTGCTCTACCTGCATGAGGCACACACGAGGGTCTGCTGTAAGACCCTGCTGGGGAACGACACGTGCTCCAAATTCTGACCTTGGCCAGGAAGCCTCCAAAGTGAGCCCCCATGTTGGAGAGCACTTTCTTCTTCTTGGCCTCATCGTCGGCCCTCTTCTTGGCCTCTTCGTCTTCCTTTCTCTGTCTCTCCTCCTGTTGAAGCCGAGTGCGCTCATTAAATTTCACCGGACTCCAGAATACAACGTTGTAATATGAGGAGATTACGGACATGCTGGGATTAAACAACATATGTGTGCCGTGTTGTCAACATTAATCACCGCGATACGTGTCTGTCTGTCACGCTCTTTTTCAGCCCTAACTCGCTGCTGCTCCGCTCTCTCTGACCGACGTCTCTCCTGTGAAATACAGACACACACACACACACACAAACACACAACAATCACATATCATTTAATCTAACTAATTAATAAGAATAATAGGATTGATGAGTCATTTTACAATCCTGTCTTTGAGTCCAATCAGCTCCTCTTCCTCTTTCTTCCTCTGCTCAAAGTGGACATCAATCAGAGTCTGCAGCTCCAGGAGGTCTTTCTCCATCCTCTTCCTGTGGATATCCTAAACAGAAACAACAGCCAAATGTCAGACATGCTCATCTTGCTGGTGTAAACATGCGTATTTATACATTAATGATTATTTAAAAGGGACTTGCATCAAAGTCAACTCTCTCCCCCTCAGGGATCTTTGGAGCAGACAGCTGTGAGACCACTGGCCTGTGAAATAAACAGCTGTCACCATTACCGTATGTTTTGACTAATCAAATTAATCTTCTCATTAGGTTTTGTCATGCTATTTTAATTATATAATCTGTACATCAGTGTGCTAGTTTCCGATGTGGGCTTACTTGTATTTGGGGCGTTCTTCTTCATCCCGTCAGTTTCAGTATAATTAAAAAGGCAAACCGAAAACATGGTTACACGCAGAAAAAAGTGATACAACAAATTATGTTTTACACTGAGAGATTCTAGCACGCTGCTGCTGATCAACATCACTCAGTATCTCTGTTTTTGAGTTAATCTTGAGAAGCTTCACTGACAGGCTGCTGTTTTTGCTGGGATTTTAGTTGAGCTGCGCTGTCTCACCTCCTTCCCCCTGCTCCTCTTCTTCCTCTGAAGAAGAAAGGAGCATCAGTGTCATTGAGATGAGATAAGAGCAAACCCTATCAAATCACTGAATGTCTTACCTTCCTGATGATGCCTATATTAAAGAAAAGAAAGCACAAAAAATGCAATAACGAATGCATTAGAAAAAATGAATGAATACAACAAGAATGTATTAACTCACCCATGATTGTCACAGTCTGCCATGATCACACTGAAGGGAAGATCTGGGAGGACACAACAATCACAACCGGTGTACAAAAGCTCAGTGTAATTTAGTTTTCTTCCTGTTTTGTTGTTAAAGTTCCAAAAACATACCAATTTACATACTACTCTTCAGCTTCCATGACTGCTTCCTGCATCTATTATGTTTGCTGCAGGACTGTGTTTTCGTTCCAATAATAGTACAAAGTGCAGGGAAAGCCATTTGATTCTAATGATCTAGGAATAGCTTGACTGAAGGGACTAAAGTGTCCTCTTACCCTGGATAAAATTGAGCTATGAGCTGGCCAATCCTTGTTCATGAAGTTGATTTGTGGGATAGTGTGGGATGAAGTGATTATACCAGTCAGCCGGCTGCCATTAACACCAACCCAGTCTTTTACTGTCATTTGATTTACTTTTATTCTTGCTGCTCTGAGTGGCTGTCCGAACGCAGGTAGACTAAATATTTTAGCATTCCTAACAATAAGTGCAGCAGTCTGTGTGTGTGTGTGTGTGTGTGTGTGTGTGTGTGTGCGCGTGTGTGTGTTCCTGTATGACTTGTCACAGGTGACACCAAAGCACTGACACTATTTTCAGTAGAATGAGTGGAGCTGTCACATCTCTGACTGCATTAGCCTGACAGATGAAGTGCTGATGCAGTCATCACATCCGATTTAGCCAAGATCCCCAAGTATGAACACGTGAATCTGAACAAACATTGGCACATGGATAAATGGCAGATGAGGGATTGTGAGGTGAATTCGACACATCGCGTCACTGTTTTCTGGATAAACCCAACAACACCGTGTCCGGTGACAAAGGGTGCCAAGAATAACTGATGAGGTTGTGTCCCTAATTTCAGAAACAAAATGTGCATTTGTATCTTCTGACAGGCCTTTGATGCAGTGTTTGACCTTAAATTCAGTAAGAGGAGGCTGTTATTTTAAAAGATGTATGTCACTCCCTATTTTATCATTTGGAGCAGCAAATAAATGTCGCCAAATTCTATTAGATTGAAAAGCAGCTGTAAGTGTGTTTGCATGTGCCATCTGCATCTTTAATACAGGAAAAATATTGTAAAAAGTAAGTTTTTCTTCCACTAAAGCTCAGGTGCTAATGCAGTGCAAAAGGTGCAGTTAATATTACTAATCAAAAGAAGTATTTGTGGCTCGGGTTCATGCTCTGCTGCCGTTAAACTCCCAACAGCTAGAGGGCAGTGTTGCAATATAACAGCAGCCTTTTGTTTTACTCCAGTGTAACAAGGTGAAAGGGTTAGGTTTTAAAAAAAAAAGCATGGACCATTAATCAAACACACGATTTCACAGTATGACTGCTTATCAATTGCTAATCATAGTGATTAAATCATTTGTAAAATATTTATAGTCAATATATTAAAGCCCAGTTGCTTTGAAATGTAAATCCTGTAAACTCTATACAGGAAGCAACCACGAAAAGAAGAATAAATTGATAAAAACCATACATACCCAATAGTATAAGAAAAGACAAGGACCTTGACCGGTGATGAGAACAACAGAAGTAAGCAGAGATGGAGCTTTATATGGGGTCCACTGGGGTGACAGGGACATGGATCTGGAGGGGTGGAGGGGCTGATTTAGAGGGACGGGATCACTGGCAGCCTTTGGAAACATAAGCTAAAGTCTGTCTGGCAGGATAATGAACAGTGTCTGACGCTGACCTCACAGCTGAAACGGGACACAAAGACAGCTGGCGGAGGATAAAAAAGTGACCCAAGACTGAGGATAACAAGACAAATCCAAGACTCTTCTGTCAAAACACAAAGGGAAAGAGGGAAAGTCAGACAGCTGGAAAGACAGAGCTACACTGGAGGCAGACATTAGAAAGGGCAATTTATGGTCTCTGGCTTTAGAACCTGAATGAACAATGTGGGTGTGCAAAAAATTCATTACAATGTAGCTTGGGAAGTGTAGGAGCTGCTGGAGACCTGAGTCACAAGTGAGGATACCTCAACAATATGCAAGTCAGGACATGTGAATGTCATTTCCAAATATCCACACATTTCCATAAGGCTGAAGAGCGACAGAAAATATGAGTAACAACTCAAAGAGGAGCCGTCTGTGAGGAAGGTACAGTACCTTTACTGCTTTTCAAAAAATAGAAATAACAGCGATTAGCTGTATGTTATAGCATTAGAAATTAAATGTGTTTTTTTCCAGATTTATGAATTATGAAGTATGAATCTTTGCGCAAATTACCTGTGGTCTCTGTCCCATTCAGCCTTAGCCGACCTTGACTGAGACGAGGATCCACCCACTGATGCTCAAATGAATTAAAGAGTCACATATGAATATAATAAGATCACCATCAAAGGTTGTAACTTATTTGTTTGTCCTTTAATACCCCAGAACTATACATTATGGTCCACGTTTCATGTATGTTGTTGGTGAATTTGCTGCTGGCAGCAGGTCAGTATCTCTGCACAAATTTAAAACCATCATGTGATAAAAGAAATACTTTCTCTAATGTTATCGGGTCGCCTCTGCAGGAAGCATCACTTTGTGTGCACACGATCATAAAGAGTGCGTCCTGATATCCAAGCACATGACGTGGGACGAGACCCAGAGTTACTGCAGGGAGAACCACACCGACCTCGTCACCATCCAGAGCCTGGATGACATGAAGATTCTGTCCATGATCGCTGCTGCCAGCAACGTCGCAAGCATGATCTGGACCGGCTTGAGGAGATACGATGTGAAATCCTGGATGTGGTCTTCAGGTGACACTCCTGGGTTAGCTGATTATGATAACTGGGCCAGTTTGCCCACTTCTTCTCAAGACTGCAGAGCCCTGAGGGTTGATGGGAAACGGCTCGGTGTAGTCTGTAATACAGCGCTTCCCTTTGTTTGCCAGACTGGTGAGTGTCATATTTCTTTGATTCCCATACGTAATCAGTGACAAAAATGTAATAACCTGATTATTTTCTCAAGCGAGACCACAAACCATCACTTTCGGGTGCTGTCAGGATTAGACTGGGTCGGTACAGAACCATGTCAATGGTGTGAAAGTCTTGTTTAACTATCACTACAGATGATGGCTCCTACGATGTCATTCTTACCGATCTGTCCTGGAGGGTGGCCCAGGATTACTGTCGTAAGAACGGTACGGACTTGGCCAGGGTGAGGAGCCAGATCGAGAACAAGGCCATTCAGGAAGTCCTTAATGGAAACAGGTCCTCTTTTTGGATCGGTTTGTTCCGAGATGGCTTTAAGTGGTCAGACCACACTCAGCCAAACAATGATGGACCCTGTGTACTGTACGACCCTGCCAATCATTACTGGTGGGACAGACCGTGCGGGCAGCGGTTTCCTTTTTTCTGCTACAACGGTGAGCTGTTTGGAAATCTGTCTTTAAGGCAATATAAAATTTATGTAAATTTAAATGGAATCTTTGCTTGCATTCTACAGCGATCACAGTCACAAGGTGGATGACGCTGGAAATGAAGTCCAATTCCTCCCTCTACTTCAGTGATCCCAAAACAAGCGATGCCCTTTTGAACCAAGCAAGTGTTAAATCTGCCTGAAGCTTTTGCTGCTGCAGTTGTGTAAGGTTTTTCTAAACACACTCTTCTCTCCTGCTTCTCCCATAGGTCCAGAGTAAGTGCACAGGGGTTAAACTTCAGTGGAGAGTTCAGCCTGATGGAAAGATTTTCCATAAATCAAACAAAATCAATGACCAATATCAGAAAGCCATCGCTTCCAGTTCTGCATGTTCCTAAAGTTGTGTGCCAGACTTCAATCTTCCATGACTGGAGTTCCTAAATATGGTCGACTCCATGAGGACCTTTGAGTCAGTGCTATAATATTTAACTCTTCCTCTCTGTCACTTTGGTTTAGATGACATCTGATATGCCAGAGAGCAATGATAAATTCTTTTTAATATCATATTTATGATGCATGGCCAGAAGGTTCTGGTTGGAGTTCAGGCTCAGGGGTTTTCTATATGGAGGTTGCGTGTTCTTTCAGTGCTCGTCAGGGTTTTCTGCCTGACGCCCACTGGAGATTTGTTAAGTATTTATAGACCAAGGTGGAGCAGCATGAAATCTGGTAAAAGTCAAGTTACATTTGTAGAAATGTAAGCCATTTATTGCTCGAGTGGTCATTATAGACAAAATGAAACCTTTATTTTTCCAGTATGACTTTATAGTTCCTATGTGGCACTGGATTTAAAAGACAATACAATTGAACCAGTTCAACTAATCTGGAGTTAAAACAGAAGCAGACAAATCTTGCAAAATATCACTCTGTGTATGTGATGCATCAAACAAAATGAATTTGTACAAGGCAGTCGTCAAACAATTACAGTGCAGCTTCAAACCTGGAAAACGTTAAATTCCTGCAGACCACAGAAACCAAAATGGATTTAGTTGATACAATTAAAATATATTAAGAGCTATTACTAAAGATAAAGTTAAACAGTAATCAGAATCTCTTCAGTTCAACAGAGTAATAACATACTGTATTTAAAGAGCCAAGCACTCCAGCAGAGGAAAAGGAAACTCTCTTTATAGAAACACCAGTAAAGACAGTAAAGTCTCAGGCTTCCAAGATCATTGAGCATTGCATTTAGGTGATAGAAAACTACATTATTTTCAAGCGTGTGTTCTTTCCATTTCACTCAGAATGTATAACACAATAAATATATTCAGTGTCAAATGTGCAACTGTGCATTCTATACTGACCTTTATATAAGAATCTGTACGTGACAATAATAACTGCAGTTAGTCAGATGGTAAACACGTTGACACGGAACACAGCACTTGAATCACACTTGATTTGGTAGTCAAACCAACCCCTCACACAGCTACTACACATACACAAATGCTCATGTAAACCAGTATATTCGCACCTGTTATCATCTGAATTGCTATTAAATACTCCCAATACATGGAAAATGTCTTTTACGACATCTCGGTAAACTATTTATGCCTGCACAAACATCTCTTCCTGAGAGAAACGTCTATCGATCTTTCTTCGCCTCTGCTCGGCTGGCTTCTGTCTTGCTGGGCTCTTTCAGGTTTGGACTCAGGAGCTGTATCAAGTCGTGGAGGGCTGTTCTGATCTGAGCGCCAAATTTACGAGCATCCTGAAGAGAAGTAGAATAAGTCATTAAGGTACAAGGATCTTATCATTCACAGAATAAAGGATGCAATGTTTTTTTTTTTTGTCTGTGAAAGCTTCTTCTCCTTATTTTTGCAGTTTAAATTACTTTGATTGAACTCACAGTGGCTGGACACGAGTTCTTGCATGAGACGTGGAGGGTAAGCACATCCCCTCCCAACAATAGGTAACAAACACCATAACCACCATCAGTCACCTGAAAGGCATACAGACAATAGAAAGGCCCACTTAATGAACTTAGAGTCCCGTTTTAAAGCAAAGCCTTCACTCCACAGATCCTTCTAATACTTAAAATGCTTTAGATGATTGAAGCACTCACCGGTCCAAACCCCCCTCCATAGCAGAGATACTCTGGGTGGTTGACAGTGTCAAAGAGATCTATCATCTGGTATGGAATGTGACTGCTGGCTAACTGCCACGCTTCAGACACCACCTAAAACAGCAGGAGACACCGTTGCATGAGTGCGGCTCTACCAAGAAAATAAATATTAGCCCTGAACTGAACGTTAAATGGTGAAGTCTTCACAGAAAAACAGAATAAAATAAACCTCTTTCAAGAAAGGAGACTCCACTCCGAGATATTTCGATACCACATAGAGGCAAAAGAGGTGCCTGTCAAAACCTGCACCAGTGCTAGCCATGCGACAGAGACGTTGGTGCTTTTCGGACGCCGTGCGGAATAAACGCCTGCACACATCTGTTGTCTGGTGGAGATAAAAAAAAAAAAAAAAAAAAAAAAAAAAAGCAGCATGTTTAGTTGAAGAAGCGCTGATTAAAAATAGCTACTGTATGATTTATGCAAAGGAATGTAAAAAGCAGACAAAATCACCTGCAATGTGGATTTATTTTAATCAGGGCAACATCAATCATACTCTCTTAAGTTACTATTTATATGCACAGAAATTTTGAAACTCATGGAGAGAGTTTTCACAGTCTCACCTCTCCACCTTCCAAAGCCCGAATGAAGGCACAACTCTCGTTAGTACAGGAGCGAACAGTCTCAGTTCTGCCCTCCCTGAACAGACGTGTCATTGCGGATTCGTACATTAAACTGAATCTTTTCTGGTCCTGCAAAGATTAACAAAAAAAAAAAACAACAAAAAAAAAAAAAACTTGCATGCGAAGGAGATCAACACTACAAAATAAGATTTTTAACATACAGGCACAAACTGAATAAATTGACAGTTTGTTCTGCTCCAGGGGAGGGATTACCCTGTAGTAGGCCAACTGCAGTGCAATCTGAATGAAGGCATCTGGGTTGACTCGACACTTCTTGACCTTTGCTTTGCCAAAGTCTCTGAAGACAACAACGTGCATGTCCACATCATTAGCGAGGGCCTGGGCCAACGCCAAGGACTGGCAGATCTGCTCCTCACACTGAGGGAAAAACACTACTGTTAACCGGCAATATGACCAAGTGTGGCTCTGTTGTCTCTAAAAAAAAATCGTGCTGGAAAGACAACATTTTGTGATTACATTTTCAACTTGTTAGAGATCTGCAATAGTTGACCATAGTTCCAAAGATGTGATATTTTTAATAATGAACTTCCTGATTGGTGTAGTTACATATGTGAGGGAATAAAAACTAACCTCTGAAGGGATTTCCCAGTTTAATTTCTGTGGTTTTGGTAGTGACGCGTCCACCTCTCCTTTGCAGTGACCCTCTGCGTTGTAACCAAGCTGGAAGCATTCAGTGGCCAAAGTATACTGAACAGAAACAAGAAACACGTACATATCAGGCTTTCAGGACAGATAAGAACAGTGTGAACCCATTTTTTTTTTTATGATTTCTGACCTCCCATAAGTGTGACAGCACTGGTGCATCACCCCATGAGTGCTCTCCATTTAAGCCGCTTTTTCCATTTTTGTAGAAAACAACTGAGAAAGACTTGTCAAACCACCTTTTCCACAAACAGATAAAAAAAATATACTTCACACACGATCACACACAATTGCTCACATTTTCACAATGCAGCCACTTTTGAGCAGAAATACCTGTTGTAGCATTTTCCATGCAACAATGACTTGATGTAGCAATCCAAACTCTCTCCCAGGTTATCCCCCATGATGCTCTGTTCCTCATCATCCAGGGTCACAAAAAAGGCGGCTTTCTCAATACAGTCCAGGGACTTTTTATTGACTCCACCGCTGAAATACTTTGTTCTGGCTGTAGCCCAAGGAATTCTGGGAAATTTTGTAGAGAAAACTCTTAATAGTGTATTTATAGGAAGTGTGACTCAAGAGTTCCAAACTATAAATATGATTTGCATAATGATACACTCCAGACTGACCTGTCTCCAGCAGTCAGGGCTCCCAGTTTGGCCTCTCCTTTGGAGGGAGCAGATGGATCATCCAGGATCCTCTGAATCTGGAATTCTATTTCCCTGGGACACAGGAGTCTGCCCTCTTGGAACACACAAAGCTGAAAATAGCGACCATTGTGGTACACCACGATACAGTCGCTGTCATTCCAATGTTGAACGGTGTCTTTGCACACATAATAAAGAGGGAGAAAGCAATGAAAGCACACATTTATTAGGATGATATGCTCTGTATGATGTCTTCTTAAATGTAGACTGTACTTGGAAATGCCCCAAAATTATAATCTTTTCAGTAAAAATAGGTCTTCTGGGTGAAAATAAAAAAACAAACAAAAACTACCTGTTAATGTTCCAGGGATTCGGCAAGTGTTAAACATCCTCTCAAACTGATAAGAACAGCATGGAACTGCAGATCTCAACAACCACTGAGCAGGATAAAAGAAGGATAGGACAGTTGGGGGGGGTGAGAAACTAAATGAGTATGCATTAACAGATGTTATTGTGGCACACATCCTTCCCTCAAAAACCCAGAAAGACCCAAGATGAAGCCAGACATCACGGATGAAAGAAGTGCAGATGGGATGTACAGAAGACACATTCTGACTCAGACAGTCGTGATGTTTGGAGACAACACAAAACACACACACTCCCCAAATACAGAGGATTTTGACAACTTCAAGATGCTTCATCACCACCACTGCTGTGAAGCATCTTCTATCACATATCAGTACTGTGTGAGACTCTGTCACCATGGTATGTTTCCATGTGCATATACAGCATATACAGGTCTGTACATGTCTTTACTGGTCTCCCCTCCAGGAGGACGTACGATGGTGAACATCCTCTTACACTGAGCTGCACATAATGACAGTGCCTGGAATATGAATCTGGGAAGCAGAGAGGAGAAGGTGAAGGCCAAAGGGAGAAGTACAGAACAAAGCAATGGGGGAGATAAAGAATCAAGTAAAAAGGAATTTAGTAAATCAAAACAAGCAAGCAATAGAAATGACGACAAGAAAATGGGAGAGATGAGCATGACATGAGAACGTGTGGTTTTCATGTTTATAGAAAAATAAATCACTGATGAATGGGCGTCAAAACACAATGCAAACATCTACTGATAATATGCTTTTATTGTGTTTATTTTGGAGTGGAAGGTGTCGTGATTCTTCCACATCTATATGTCCAAATGGCTGAAATCTGGGTCCATCTGAGGTCTATGAGACACGAGTGGATGTGTGTAACAGAGATGACTGAGTGCTGGATGTACCGGTTTAATCTCCTCTTTGTTTAGCTTGCATCGGTAAAGGAACATCGCATAGATGGTGTTGCCTGCCCTAGCTGCCTGGATTGGTGTGGGTGTAACATACAGGAAATCCTGCAGAGAAACAGACATAGTGGAAGTACACCTTGGGTTAAAGAATCAAGATCCTCCTGCTATCATTGTGTTATATTATTACAATAAAAATAGTTAATTATAGAAATATGTCTTCTAACAAAGGAATTTAGTCTCTCACAAATCCAAACATTATGTTCTTAAGTATTTGGTCATTGAAGAATGTTCTGTACCATGACATAATAGTTACTGTTGACCATTATTGGGCTGCGTCCACGGAGATAGACATATTCCTCCCACCAGTCACTGACCTGAAAAATCAGAACGCACAAATCTTTCTAAGTTATTACTGCAGCCAACGCACATCATTTCTGTATTCCGCCAGATTCATAATGTGACTCACAAACCCTGACAGAGATATACAAGGTAATGGAATTTTAATGATCAGTAGACATTTAGGTGTGAATATTGTGGTGGAGTGCTTACATAGTTGGTGACCCAGAGAGCTTTGAGTTTAAGGTACCACTGCAGACGGTTACCAAGACTGCTCTCAAACTCTGCTGCCAGCTTAGCCACGTGTTCATACTGAGCATCATCCATCAGCGGACGCACTGACTCCAAATACTGAACAAGAAAAAGATCACAGAAGATTAGCATACACTGGCATCTTTACTGATAGGCTGCCACTTATGACTGCAATAAATGTTAGTCTCTCTCCAACAGCAAGTGGCATGACAAGAAATATCGATAAGAAGCAAATCTGGTGTGTCAAAGGCAAAAAATGGAAACGGACAAAATGATCCATTGATTTTACAGTCAGCGATCATTTCCTGTGTTTAATATGACGTCTCACCCTCTTGACTGTGTCCTTGACAGCGGGCACAGGCAGGTTTGGCAGCGAACCCTGGTAGCTGTATAGTCGAGGCTTTCTGCCAGAAAAAATACGCACCAGAGCCTGGCAAAGAAAAATTCCAGAAACAGACACGAGAGTTTTCAGCAAAGTAGCATAAAGCTGTGCAAAAATTTACAAAATTGTGACAATAAGATTCCAATGAAACACATATGGTGTATTTTTTTTTTTCTTCAGCATAAATGTGTCACTCTTTTCTTACACATTAAATCACATATTAAAAGACACAGTCTGATGTTATGGAGGAGAAAAAGGTTAAAGTAACACTGACCACCCAGACTTTTGTGGTGGTGGACATTTTCCCATGCGGCTCAAACATCCAGCGGTGGTATGAGAGGAGTTGCTTGAGGCACAGGCGCATGGTGAAGATGAGCAAAAGCCACAGCATGGTGCTGAAGATCACTGCTGACAATAACACCTTGCACTGGGTGCTCATAGACTGGCTGAAATTGATGGGTGAAGACAGTGGGATGGACTGAGAGTTAGAATAGAAACACTAAAAACACTTGACGACGAGTAAAGAAAGCAAATTTAAGACATAAATCATAAGTATTTCTACATCCTAAACGCTAATCCAGTATTCGACTTGTGAGCACCAGAGATGAGAGGCTTTACCTGACAGGCAGGTTCTCCTGTATCTTGGCTATCAGTCCCATTGAAGGGTCTGAGCGCGTGTACATCGTGGCCAGGATTGCTATGACAACAAATAGCCAGGAGAACGGACTAGCAGGATACACTCCTTTTATCACACTGTTCTATTAATGAAAGAAAAAACAGGATACTTTAAAATGATTTGAATTTAATGAATTTAAATTAAATAACTAACTGAAATGATTTAAACTGGGCACAAGTTAGACCTAGTGCCAACAATTTTTTCTATTTTTGAAATGATTCCTTTCTTTCTACATTGCTGTGACAGAGGTAGAGCTCAAAGACATGCCTGTAGTCTCCATTATTAATTGTTCATGTTCATTAAAAACCATGAATAAAAGCTCTATGATTCAATTCCACATATCCTGTATTCAGTGTACTGGAGTCAAAATAAGATCCAGGTCAATGATTAATCTGGCATAAACATGATGGAAAACTGAACATACAAAACAATCCTGAAGGTACCTTAATTCTGATGATACACTTCTTCCAGGAGTTTACAGCAGAGAGGTAGATTTCAGTGAGGGCCTGGTGTGACAGCTGTGCATCTGTGCCTTCTGGGATGACAGTGAACTCGAAGCCCACTGCTTGGTGGGCTTCTGCCATGATTGCTGAAAAAGACAGAAGAGTAAGAAGAGAAAAAAAAACAATATTGTGTTTTTGAAGTGGTGGCATGAAATAACATAATAATTTCAGTTAATGAAGATTTCATAGAGTGAACGAGAACAATACAATTTTCATCTCTTCACAAAGGAAATTGATTTTTCTCCACAAATGGGCTTTAGATAATGCCCTAGGGTTGGGTATGTTTGACACTGACCCATGTTGTTGTCTGCAGTTAACAAATGCAAGCCCACATGTATCAGCATCATCACGAAGCCTCCACTGAGTTTTTGCCCTTTTGGACAGATCCGATGGCTGTTTGAGAGACTAAACTCACTTGCTCCACCTCTAATAAGTAGCTGCTCAGGCTGAGATACATCTCAAGTACCAATTTCTATTAAGCTTAATAGCACCTTTCCAAAAAGCTCTACAATGCTGACACATTTTAACAATGATACTCCTGGATACAAAATTTTAGACCTAATTTGATTGGTTTGACTGAAACAGTTGGACATACAAGAATTTACTGGGATACATCAGCAGATTATTGGAGTAAATCGAATGAATTTATACTTTAAGCAATAAATTAATTACACTAAAACTAATTATATTTTAAGCAATAACATCATTTAAACACGAATCCAGTCTACACAAAGCTAGAAAATACTGTTTGTCTTCTTAATTTAGCAGAGATCTACATAAATACTTTCTACATAAAGTTGACTGCTCGGTAGCGCGTAACTAATAATGTGTAAACTTTATTCTTAGTAGTAGTTATTAGGCTACATTAATTTAAATGAGGAAAAGCATGTGACGCATCATAGATAGTGAAAAGCATAAATAAAGGGCCCGGCAGCGCAGGTCAACAAAGCGAATAATGATGCCATTTAAGCCACTTCAGCCAGGTCAGCATCATTTAGCATTGCCAATTAACCATAGATTTAAATAAATGCATACAAATCTTTATAAAGAACAAAACAAACGTCAAACAGTCGTGAACGCAAAGTAAAATCTAATTAAGCAGCGTTAAAAACGAAAAAAAATTATGAACCATATTGTAATTAACAGATTAACGTTTTCTCTCAGATATACGATATCGTCTATTACTAATAACATAACAAAATTCATTTTAATATTAAAAATATCTAAAAATTACGTCTCAAATGAACCAGGACACTGGGAGAGAAATTTAACACTCGCCGCTGTTGCTAATGCTGGCTAACAGAGCGCCCTGCCCATTATGTACTACGTTACCTCTACAGTGCTGATGGAAGGGCTTCTGAAAAGATGCGACTGAATTCCTTTGTCTTACAAACACATTGAAATACTGTCCGTGCCCTGTCATCATACCTGATGTCGGTAAAAGTCGAACTTTTAACACTCCAAGGTAGCACAAGCTGACAAACAACTTCTACGATCCTCTCGACTGAACAACTACAGAGATGCTGTTGGAGGGAGGGAGCTGATGCTGCTTTCACGGTTTGCTCGGAAATATTGCAATCTTGCAAAACATGCTGATTGCTCTGATGTCAATTTTGAGAAGATGGACATATTTATACTTGTGAACATCACCTTTTACGGACAAATCTTCAAATTGGCATCCAGTGCACCATTAAATCAAGTTCAACCTACTTTAATTTACTTTTAAGAGTGTGGTACAGTGTTGTTTCATCCCACAGTGCATATGCATTTACTTGCTATTGGATCATTAAATGTTTTCATAATCCCCCCCTAAAATTTCAACTGAAAATTAATATTCTCTTACATTACATTATCTTACTCTTTCATTTAAGATCATGTTAAATCATGATCATGTTATATTAATCCATAATTCTAACACCCACACTAAAGACAGACATTCCTTTAAGATTTATTTCTTTAACCATAACAATGGTGGATCTCTCTTTATTTGACCATCACTTCAACCATAATTGTTCTTTTTAATCACAGGCAATAGTTATAATAGTGCACTTTTTATATTTAAATTATGATACAGACATTTCTTTTTTAAACACCTTATTCTACTGACCCTTATGAATGGAGAATAGTTTACAATCTTAGCCAGAGTTGGGTCAATGAAAATGAAGGTGAGGAGAAAGATGAAACTCTGTGAGCAAGTGTGTGAGGACAGTGAATGACTTTGTACAGTTTCACTTGTGATGGCTAAACGACAGGTGAAGAGGCACACAAACAGGTCAGAGGGACAAAGCATTAAAGCAATTTAGCAAAGATTCAATGTGCATGACAGAAATGGTGCGCCTGTTAGAGGTTAATGTTCCTTCATGTCAATGGAAATGTCCATAAGCAGCCAGGACAAAAAGCATCCGATCACTCTCACCCACCCAACTTCCACTGGTTTCACACAGACATTCCAGTTTACGTGAGATGATTGAAATTTTGCACAAAAAGAATGTGACAACTATGGTGACAGCAGTGCTGATCTCAAAGCTGTTGCATGGGAGAAAGGCAATAAAAAAAAAAAACAAGCGATGAGAAAATCATAAAAATATACACAAAAGAAAATTGAGCAAATAAATACTGAATAGAAAAAAATTTGATGAATACACAAGAGAATAAGTTGACAAATACAAGTTGAAAACAAGTGTAGCATTTATCTGAAAAACGTCTGCACATTTGTTGCATATTGTGCATATGGAAGACTGGTGATGAACACTGACTAGTCTGACGCTGCTGTGCAGTGCTGGAGTAATACACGACTATCCAAGTTGCTACGTCTGCTTGCAGAAGGGTGCGACTCAGTGAGGAGTGTGGGTGCAGTGATGGACTACTTGGCTTGTTGGTGAACACTGGAGTGAGGACCATGTAGTTTAGCTTACCCTCTGTTTGCATGTTGAAGTCAACAACTGGCATTGGGATGACAATGAAAATGTCATGTGTACGCACATTTTGTTTTGTTGGAGTCACAAGGTAACTACTATGGCAATAGGAGACAAGCTTGACGAGAAAGTTCTGTTTGATCCACAGGCCAAGAATGCTCTTCTCATTCAATCCACACAAACAGCTCTGATGAAGTTCATGGAACTATTTGCGCATAGTGTTTTTTTTTCCCCCCATATATTCATATATCTGTTTAAATCAAAAATACTTCTCTTCAGAGCAACAAGGGTCCAATGCAAAATTGCTGCATTGTTTCACAATGTCTCTGAGTAAAAAGAAAATATAAAACAATAATCCAAACAAGTTTAAACTTATATTTGCTTAAAAAAAAGCAACTGGTCAGCTTCCCCTTAGTTCCGTTGCTAACGCTGTGCTACTGACACATCCTCGAACAAAATATGCAAACATAAATAAGAGTAAAATTAAAAAATAAATTTTCACATTCAATTACTTAGCTTACTTGTGGGTTTTCTTTATTTCATGTGAGACTGCTGGAATGAATTCCAGGCTGTTTTTTCTCCTGAGAACATCAGGATTATTTTGTTAGCATTCTGACACTCTCTGAAATGGTAGCAAGTTGCTAACTCTTAGGGTTTTTCCTGCTGATATTACACCTATATTGTATATAAGTATAATCTGGTAATTGCATGTTGCTTAATGTCACTGTTACTTTTAAGAATAACTTGGAAAAAGCATCTCAAGAATGTTGTTTTGATGTCAAATATCATAAGACAATGACTTTGACAGTCCAGCCTGTAATGTTTGCATCTTTTAACACGCTAACTTGCTAACTGGCATGCACATTAGCACTTCAAACTCTAAGAACTGTTTATTCTCGTGTATTTTTTCACTAAAGGGTGAATCTGTAACACTTTCATTACATTTCAGGGTAAGAATTCTGATAACCTAAATGACCAAAAAGGAAAAAGAAAAGGGAAAAGGCTCAATCCTTGCAAGCACCTTCAGGAAAGTGACCAAGGACGAAAAGGAGAAGCTCGTGGCTTGCAGGAATACTTGGAGATGAAGTGATATTATCTTCTTTCTGGTGTGTTTCTGGCCTCCTGCTGTGTGGCTTCATTTTCTATTTTATGGTTGCGATTGGGTTCCGTTGGTGGAAAGCAGTCGGGTTCTCTCTTTTGCTGAGCCTCTGCGCTGAAGGACCCCGCTGCCTCCAATGCCTCCGCCATCTGCTCGGTCTCCCCACTCACACCTGTCACCCCCACCCTCGGACCGCCTCGAGTTTTGGCGGGTGGGGGTGCCGTGGGGTCGTCCGTTTTTCTCATCTGGGAAGGGATCTGGAGAACGAGACAGTGAAGTCACTTACATTATACATGTCACAGCGTCTACAGGTCTGAAATCAGTTAAATACAGACAGGACCTACAACTAGGGCCTGAAAATGTAACTGCATTCTGCGATCAGTGGTTTGAAGGGAAAACAACTGCTTCTTAAACCAGCATGAAATAATCAATTAATGCATTAATCCTTTTTCTTGCAACCAAGGGAGATATTTTTCTTTCAGAATACTGGACTAAAAATAAGATTTTGTAAAATGACAAAAAAGTGAATGGTGCATTGAGTCTGTTTTGTACTGATATTCTGTAAACTGAATTTATTATTAAAATATCTGACAGTTTAAGCACAAGTAAAAAAAGTCAAAAGGATCTCTAAAATAAATAGACCCTCATATTTCCTACTTTAACAACTGCATCAAGAGCACAAGAGCAGCACCATTCTCACCACATAAGGTTTGCACCATGGGTTGATCATGGGAGCTGAGAAGCTGAGCTTGAATCGTTTCCACCACTCGTCTGAACCTGCGACTCGGACCTGAAGATGCACAATGCCATGATGCCAGTGCAAATGTTGTAAGTGAGGCTACAAAAGCACAGGTTGGTCTTTTTTGCTTACAAGAAATCAGCATGAAGCCGTGACACAGATTAATGCAGCATACGTGTAAGAACAATCTCTGTATTGGTGTCTTCGCGGCCACTTCACTTGCCTGATATGAGAGTGAAAGTCACACTGTAGATCCCTGCCTCCATCCTGCCCTCCCTCTCGGTCCTCTCCCTGTCCCTCTCGCCCTCGGAGAAGGCAATGTCCACCTGGAACTTGACGGGCTTCTGGAAGACGGAAGGGCCGCCGGAGGATTTGTACTCGGCCCGGAAGCTGGTCTGGGAGAGGACGCTGTGACTGAGCGATGGGATCTGTGTGGTGGGGAGACAGAGAAGAAGCAGAAAGACCAACAGACTTACGAGGCGGGAGAGGTACGGGGACGAACGACGTGAGTGTAGGGAGACAAAGGGTGAGGGTGAGGAAAAGAGAGAAAGAGTGAGCCGTTGGTGAAAGCACAGTGATACATCAACAGGCCACAAGTGAGCAAGATCAACATAAAGAGGAAACTGAAAAAAATGGAAGACGTGTGTACATTATGAGAGTGTGAAGTCTCGACAGCCTTCGGAGTGAGAGCCATGCTTTGTAAAAGAGGTGTGAAACACCATATTGGATACTCACAGACAGAAAGGCATGGACAATGTCGGCTTTGACAGAACTCAGGGGTTTGTCTCTGATCACCATGAAGATCTGCTCCTCCTTCTCCAAGCTGATAAAGTTCCCAAACCACGACTTTTTAGCCAATCTGGGAGCCAGAAATAAAATAATAATGTGTGAGGAAACTTACTTGTGAAAACAAGCAAATTTAATTTCATTTAAAGGGGCTGGACATACTCAGGACTTGACTCAGGTGTTAGACTGGACATATCTTCTGATGTAGGAACTGAAAGAGAGTTTTAACTCTTTAATATAGACAATAGTTACATCTGAATCATGAAAGAACAGCTATATCACGGGTTCATTTTGCATTATATTCTACCTCAAATATCTATTATACTCAGAAATATTATAATACTACCGATTTTTATAATCTGAACAGTGATGCATGTGTAGACATGATAAAAACATCCCCAAAACACTCACCCTGCAGTTTACGGCGATGGAACCGGGGCGACCCTAGCAAATTATTCTTAAAAGAATTGAGCCGAGTCCTCCAGTGGGCAGAGCTGCTGGCTGCCATGCTGCTTCCCCCTCCAGGGCTGGAGGGTGGGGTCAGTGACAAAGAGCCTACACCTCCTCCCTCTGCCCGCGAGGAGGATGAGGACGAGGAGGAGGAGGGAGGGGTGGAGGAGAGGTGGTGAGGGTGGTGGACAGGGGTGCCCAGGGGAGTGGGCAATGGAGAGCCTTGGGGAGTGACCTGCGGCACAGAGTGGGCAGAGTTTGGGTACAAGCTTTTAGTCACTGACTTTAGGACAGAAGACGAAGGGAAGAAGAAACGGGGAATGGGAGACAGGAGCGGAGAGGGGGAGGGGGAGCGTGAGGATGGGTTGTGCAGAGGCAGGGATTTAATGGGCTGCAGATGGGGCCGTTCAGCAGGTCCTTTGGTGGGAAGGGTCTGGGTCTTTGGGTTGGGGGCGGCTTTGGGCTTATCGTGGGCCCGCGTTGAGCGAGGTGCGGTGGCGCTCCCGTGTTTGGGCTCCTTGGTGTGTGTGGTGGCGGTGGTAGAGGTGACATCTGATTGGCTGAAGGTGAACACAGGGCTCTGATAGGACTGGGGAATGGGTTTGTGGGACAGGAGGGATGGACAACAAGAAAGAGAGGGGATGGAACATGGAGAAAGGATGGAAATGAATACCATGCTTCGTGACTGGAAAGAATGCATCTTGTGAGCTGTGACCACCACGAGTACAGTGCTGACTATTAAAGCCTTTTTCTACTATGAGAGTTTGAGACAGTTGTGGCAGTGAAGGGTAAAGAATGCAGTGACGCAACAGCAGGAGTGAAGATTGTTTCTAGCAAGTAAAATTAACCCATTTTTGATATTCTTGAGAATTAAGCAGAAAATTAGGTCATGCTCGGTGAAGACAACAAGTGATGAGGACAGAAGTTGCCAGTTTGGAAAGACATCAGCACATACATTTTGTAAAGGTGATCAGACAGAAAGGAAGCATTTTTATCCCCTTTTTAACCAACTCCAGTTGGAGGAAAAAAAAGTGTTGTTTTCTTTTTTTACAGTCCAGTCAAATGATGAGAAAAAATGGCTCTGTTCTCACTTTATCACTGCTCCTGTTTATACTGGCCTTATGATATCCCTTACTTAAGTCTACCCCCCTTGATGTTAATTACCTTGTGTAATAAACATAAACTCAGAAGAATTACTTGTGTTGCTGTATGTTGTGTTACAGGCAAAGCAGTTTTACTGCATGGAAAAATGGATCTAAAGTCACTTACCCTGGGACTGCTGAGGGGGCTGGAGGAGAGTCCAGTCGATGCTCCACTGACCGAGCGAGACCTGACAAACAGAACAGGGGTGAAAAAAAATCCTCAGTAGAGGGTTGTTGGTATATCCAACATGGATGTCTCTGGTGTGCAACGTTTGGAGCATAACACCAGACATGTTCTATTCTATTTTCTGTTTACAAAAATGTGTCATCTGTACCTCTGGCTGTGTGCGGCAGTATCCAAGGCCCTGCGCGTTGGAGTAGGAGATCCCTGTTCAGTAACACTCAGAACCTCAAGGCTTTTCCTCTCTGGGCGACAGCGACCGTGGCGTGTCAGCATAGGAGAGTCAACACGCTTTCGAGGAGGGTCTGCTGAGGAACATTATCATAAAGTCGTCACAGAAGCTTTACAGTGTACATTACACAACAAGGATTGTTGCTGCAATGTTCCTGTGTCTCTCTTTTGTTACTGTCCTTTATTTTGCATTTATTTGTTACAAAACTTGTAATGTAATTTTACTCTCTCCCAAAAAACTTGAAGAAGTCTATAGAAACTTTGAAAGACTAAGAGATGTTATGATTAATGGTTCTATCATTTAACTGAATATTGAGTTCTATAACACTGACTGACATAAACCTATTTATTAGGGTTGAGGAGTGTCTGAGTGTAGAGTTATCCATCACCTTCTATCAGTGGGTTCCTCCTGCCCCCTAATGACTGACCTACGTCATTGCGTGGAGGCAAGTCCTCATCCTCATAGCTGGGGTAACGTTCCTTCCTGTCCAGCAGTAGGTAATAAATCATTTTCTCCTGATTTTCTCTGAGATAAACAAAAAGACATCAGTAGAGAGAAATGTCAAAATGTTAAAATGATGTAAATAACCAACAGGACATAAATGTCTTCTGTGTTCCTGCTTGTATCTCATAGTTTGTCCCTCATACTGTTCTGTGATCAGGAGATGAAGCTTCCAAAGTGTCCATTTACTTTTTAGCAGAAACAAGTGATAGGACTGAGGAACAACAATCAATAAATACCACTTTTGTTATGATGCCCGACCTTTAAATAACTTTAAAGCAGAAAAGAAGCGTCTGATATCTGTGAAGCGAGGTCATTTTCTTGTGAAAACAAGAAAGCTTTTGGTCATTTGGTTGATCTAGTTATTGTATTTAGGTATAACTCTCATAATAAAGATATGTGCGTATTTTACCCTGTGGCAAGTCAGATTCAGAGAATATAAAAACGCCATTATATGTTATGGCCGTGCTTTTTAAAATCATGATGCACTATAGCTGCACAGTGTTTCAGTTAAATGCAGGAATGGCAAATTTATTGGATTATCTTTAGAAGGAGAATGTGTGAAAAGACTCACTCTTCACATTGCAAATCTCGTGTGAGCTTGACTCTGTCTCTGAAACAGCCCAGTGAGTACATGCTGTCCAACACATCTGGATCCAGTTCAGTCAGGGACAAAATTCGTCTCACACACACTCGCCTGGGAGGAGGCTGCTCAGGACACGGCTCATTACGACCACCCCTGGAACACACACACATGCAAGAAATCACAAGAGTGATTAATATTTTAACTATCATCAGTACTGAGACCGTCAATGAATCCCTCGTGTGAAGAGGAAAACATTTACTTACTGATACCAGGCATGTTTCTGGATGGCCTCTAGCTGTAAGAGGAGATACAGATGCATTATATGCCTGGTGGCTACAATCCCCTGTATTTAATGTACAAAAGACAGCATTATTTAGTGAGCAGGAACATTCTGACTAGATTTTAGAATGATCATACAACACCCCATTACCTATTTTGATCGAAATGCTAGAAAACACAAACAGACACTGAAAAAGAAACCCTCACACACTTAAATGATTTTTTTTTTTTTAAGTTAAGCAAGCACTGGGAGTATGGGCCCTTACCGTGAGCCTTTTTTCAGGGTTGACCTCAATCATGCCCTTGAGCAGAGACTGGCAGTCCGGAGGGATAAAATGGGGCATGTGAAACACCCCGCTCTTCACCTTCTCCAGGAGCTGACGCAAATTGTCATGGTCAAAAGGAAGAGCACCCTGCAGGAACAAAAAAAAGAGAGGGGGGGAAGAATGTGATAGCTTAAACTTGACAAAAAGACAGGAGGGTGGAAGAGCTGCAACACCTAAAGGCTTATTTTAAATGATCAAACAATATTGTGGGGAAGACTCACCACCAAGAGAGCAAAGAGGATGACTCCACAGCTCCACACGTCTGCTCTCCGGCCATCATATTTCTCTCCCTTATGAAAAAAATCTGATAAATTCTTATCTAATTTCACAAATAAGTATAATGAGTGATGAAAGCATATATAACCTATTTTAAAATACATCTATTTATTTAAAGCTTTCCTATACATGTCTGTCGCATTCTCAGTGCAACATAAAGTGATCTCTTTTCTTTGGTACAGTTCTGTTAATATGTATTTTCCAATAATTTAGTAATTTATTAACATTTTTGCTCATTTATATTACACCACCCATGTTAAATCACTGAGCAAAGATAGAACACTTACTCGTATAACTTCAGGGCAAGCATAATGTGGTGATCTAAAATGAAAAAGAAAATGCAATATGAGGGCGGAATAGGTTTAGGTTAAGCCCACAGGTCATGACCCACCTGTATAAACAAAGCTAAAGACACATGTGAAACTGTATTGTTTCAGATTTTGGAAACAAATCTCAACTATTTACTGTGATAAACTGCACTTTAATAGATATCGAAAGATATAGACTGCAGGTTCCTGACCTGCACAAAGAAGGTACTCACCCACAGCTGGTCTCTAACAGACTGTCTCCCACCTGTAGGGAGGCCATACCAAAGTCAGCGATACGAATGTTGTTCTTCTCATCCAGGAGCAGGTTCTCAGGCTTCAGGTCTCTGTGACTGCAGAAATGCAACAAAAAGAGTACCGTTGGTTTTCTGATGAGAATGATTGATTTTCTGCATAGTTTTATCTGTACAGGTGAAGAAAAGTTTTCTTCGTACTGAGACATGTAATCCTTTTTTAATTTAAATTTTGCTTATTTATTCTTGAAGAAATTTTGGCAGAAATTTAAGAATAATGGCTTCCAAAAAGCTTATGAGCTACATAATTCCCCCCACATGAGCCATGGAACCACAATTTAAGAAGCTCCATGCCAGAACCAACCAGATGGAATGACTGTGGCAGAAGTCCAGAGCGGAGATGATCTGCCTGAAGAACTTCCTGGCCTCTTTGGGAGTCAGCCGGCCCTTCTTAACCAGGTAGTCAAACAACTCTCCTCCTGACACATGCTCCAAAACCAGATACCTGTCAGCATACAGGTCCAACAGTGAAAAACCTTCACTTTACATGTTATCAGTTTGCAATTGTGGCCTTTAAACACACATATGAAGTCTAGAGAGGTCAGTGATGCAGCTGTTCAATACAGTTTTAAAGAAGATGAGAATTAACAAAAGAAATGAAGAAAGAGCAAGAGGTGAGGTGATAAGAACACACGACATGACCTGGTGATTTTCAGAACCATCCTACATCAAGGTTTAGATTTCTTTAACTAGTTCAATGAACACAAAAAATGCTGAGCTCCACTGCATGGCTCTCTCCAGTTCAAGGGGGAACTCACAGGTATTTATTATTCTCGTAAACATCATGCAGCTTCAATACATGCGGATGCTCAATCAGTTTCAGAATGGCAATCTCCCTCTCAACCTGGTTAGAGAAACAAGAAAGGAAGGAAGAAAAAAAGGGGACAGAAAGGTGTAAAGATACCTCAGCAGGCAGGGTGTTAGGACTAAACAGCAAAGACTAGTTAAAACAGTACATAGAGCTAATGTATGACAAAAGACATCTGGTTATGTTATGGTAGCTATGGAGAGCTGCATCATACTGTACCTTCATCAGGACTGACTCAGACAGCTTCTCTCTGTTGACTATTTTGATTGCTACCTTCTGACCTGTAATGCAATGCACCCCAAGTTTGACCAGTCCTAAATGACAGGAATAAAAGACATGCAAAAAAATGAGACAGGGAAGCACTACAGGCAGAAAATGCCCCAATGAATGAATAGGTGAATAGGTGTCATAACACAAAAGATGACTGACATACTCACCAGTCTGTCCCTTCCCCAGAGTTTTTTCCAGTCGGTAGGGCCCAACATACTGAGCTGACTGACTTAGAGACAGTTCTTTACTCATACTGCTCTGATGGAGGCTAATAATACACTATTACAACTGCTGCACTGTGTTTATTGCAATTAATATTAAATATAATAACTTATACAGATATCACTGTAAGGTAATGGAAAGGTCAGTCACTACATTTGGATGACAAATATCCTTCACCTAAGCCTGGTTGATGCAAATAAGCAGACTTTTGCTACAATCAACGTGTATTAACAAAACAGCCAATAGTATCTTAGAATAAATAACTATTAAAATTATGAACTTATTAACAACTTCACTATATTAGCATATATCTTTAGTTTGCACGGTATTCAGTAAGTATATATGTCGGTAAATAATGAGTTTAGCACATAACTGTATACAGCCATTTGTGCAGCACAAATTCGTGACATGACATCTCCGAAAAACGTCAAAAAGCGGACGTGAGTGCTGGAAATAGAAGCAGTTTGATGGTGAGCCTGGCCTGTTTCACAGGCGTGACAACATGCTATTGAAGCCGAGGCTAGCTTTAGCTTCAACGCCTGGACTTCACGGCCGCCTGTCAAACACACAGAAAGCCCCGGAAGTTTGCACTCATCCCCCGACGTTAAGATTTATCCGACGGCCACCGCATTCTCAGAATACCTCCTCCCAGAACAACCATCTTCGATGCAGCGGCCCCCCTTCCCGTCCGTCCCTCCTCTACATCCCTGGAAGTAGCACGCTCACAGCATCTTTCCTCTCTCCTTTGGCGTGTCCTCCTCCTCCCTCACCGGTGGATACACAGGTAGAAAACCGCAGATATCCGCCGGACAGCCGGAACCGTGAACCGCGGTCTTATTCCCACCACACTTCAGATTAGAGTTCGCGCAGTCTGGGGGGGCCTTCTGTGTCACACTCCCTTCGCTTTTCTTGCCGTAAATCGATATTTTCTCTCTCCTCTTCCTTCCCTCGTCTCACTCGCATCAGCATCCGGGTCTCTCTTTCTCTCCATCCTCTGCCGTCCTCTCCCCCTCCCCTGCTTCTCCTCCCCATCATCGTCCACAAAAAGATGCTTTTATGTCACTGACGATGTTTTTGTCCCGTTTTTGTTCGGTTGCACAATAAATTCGTATTCGGGTTTGGAAGTAAATCAGATACGGACACAAATTTTAGCACCCCCATCCTTGAAACAGACCCACATTCACCGAATTTCATTCAAAATACGTATAATACATTCTTCACTTGATTCAGATCTGTATTATTTTTTTTCATCTGCAAAGATTTGGGGGGGGGGGGGGGGGCATCATTGTCAGCTCTTAGCTTGAATAATGAAAAAGTTATGTCCAACAAGCACAGATTCGTGACATGAAACCCAACATATGCAGCAGAGATTGCAGTTTTATAGGCAAAAAAAAAAAAAAAAAAAAAAAAAACTAAATGGGACATTTGAATGTATAAAGTGCCTTGAAAAATCTCTAAAATCTCAATTTGAAATGTGGCATGTAGGCGGATAATTCCCCAAAGCCCGTCTTTATCTGTGACTTGCTGCTAGATTTGCATGCAGCCAGAAAGCTCTGTTTCCAAACATGGAACATAAATAGGACAGAAAAAACATTTGCTCGTACTGATGGAACACACACTGATATTTTATCAGATCAAAAACCAGCTGAAATATGCACATTCTTTGCCACTGTGCAGACCTTAATTCTGAACATTCCCCTCAGATGACCCGCCTACTAGAATTACAGGCAAATACCACATCTGGAAAAGAGGAATGCAGAAGTAACCTGTTGTTGTCTGTGTAGATTCTTATTCATCCAGGTCATAGTTATCCAAGGTTAGATCTTTGCGTGCAACTGGACTTGTTAAGGTTTCCTTGAATTTTCAAGGAACTTTCAAGGAAACCTTATCAAGTCCAGTTGCACGCAGAGATCTAACCTTGGATAACCTGTCATTGTCGTTTTTTCTCCAGTTTGACCCTCGTCTGTAGTGCTCACTGACATAGTGAGCACTCAAACTCTGGAAGTCACATTACACTGCTCAGTGCAGCAACTACCAAGGATTAAGCAGAGATTAACACGATCCTCTTAATTCCATTAAGAACAAATGTTCTGTTGGCCAGTAAAGAGGTTTCAACTACCATCTAATTATTTAAGAACTTAACAACTTGTAGATATGAGAACAGCTGCATTTTAAAACATGGCAACAAATTACATGTGTTTGGACCTTTTTTTAATCAATGAAATTGGTACATGGTTTTACATTAGCAAGTACAAGTTTAACCTTACATTACATTACAAGTTTAACCTTGATGGAAACATCAGAGTGTGAGATGTGCAGCAGCGGCACTCTTCAGCCTTTCGCATGCTTTGGTGAAATAAGCAAAATGGTGGAAAAGTCAAGGATTTTGAAAATTCAAAGCTGCAAGAAAAAAAAAAGAGTTAAAGAGTTAGTGACAAAATGTATTATTGGAATCAGAAGTGATGTGATCATAATGTAATGCATAAAGGTTTTGATTTTCTTATCATTTTAATCAAATACTACATGAACTTCTTTATCAGTCACTGCCTAATCAACCCACTGATGCCTTGTCAAAAATGGCATAAAAACATGTAAAATAGGCAATTTTTGAGGTTTTTCTCTCCTGGGTTATAATGCAGATTAATAGGGATTTGTGTAAACTTACAGTTTATTTGAATGAATTATGATCCCTCAGACAGTGTTTTTATACAAGCCTGGAAAGCATCTAGCAGATCTTTACAGTCTTCTGCTCCCTTCTGTACGCTGGAACACAAAGACAAAGTCAGGGAAAGAACACAGGCAGCAGGATTAGTCTCTGACGAGGATTTTAAACTGCACCGTGCATCAAATGGATTACACAGTAACATCATGGTCGTTCATCTGAAACAGCTGCTCTTATCTGCGATACGACAACAAGAGTGAGTAATCTGCACAGCAGCTCCACTAATCATGGCCGCACGTGGACAGATACCACATGTCTGATGCTCATAACATGTAACATGAACCAGCAGGAATGCGAGGGTCCTCTCTGTGCTGTAGGTCATACAGTACTTGTGGATGGACCATTTTAACTCTCAGGTCTATTTATGTATCTCAAGGCTTGATACATGTGACAGTCATCTGCACATGGCGATATTTCCTATAGAATAGTGAGGAAATATTCGGTATTCACTGTTAGTTAACCCAGCTAATGTCCTCCAGCAGCAAGTTGACCCCAGATGTGACATCTTGAAGGATTTAAGGATGCAGCTCAGTAGCAAAAAAAATAAAAAAAGAATTGCTGTTGTACACTGCATGTAAAGCTTTTAAGAACAGCTATATCTATGAAGTATAATTGTTGTCAAGACTCACCATTTGTCAATGTCCCCTTTGATAACCTGGCACGGTGCTGGCACAGCTTCATTGCAGTCTGGCATTTTGACAGAATGGAGCTGGAATTGGTGGAGGTGTGCTGCTGCTGTCAACTGTGGTTACAGATTAGTTAGGGAGGGAGGAAGGAGGGAGGAACGTCACTGAACTGACTGAGCACGGTGAGCCCGAGTGGGGATGGAAATTCATAAAACGCCAAACTTCTTTTTACCCTCACTTATGTCTCTTTTATTTCACTTTTATTTCACCTCATCCCTTCATTCCATACCCTGGTCTTCTCAGAGGCCTTCATTCCTCTTTTGTTTTACAGTCCTCCCAATGAATATGCATATAGGTGACCTTTTGAGTCAAGCATTTTGCATCACAAAGGCATCATAATGCACCTAAAATGCTCACCAGGGGAGGCCTTTTTTCCTGAAAAGAGAATTGAGCGATTATCAGGATGAACTGAGAGCCGTAGAATTTCTTTAACAGATAAAATGTCAAATTACCATTGATCATGCTGTTTAAAATTATGCCACTAACAAGCTTGAAAGTAATCCAGAAAAATTTGGGGATTTAATTTTAATTGTAGGAGCATTGTTAATGGTTTATTAATATATATATATATATATATATATATTTTTGTTTTTTTTTTCATATTTTTCATCAACCCACAGTAACATGGTTAGATTTAACTAAGATAGTATCTGAGACCCAACCTGCTGTTTATTACTGAACTATGTTTTGAGCTTTCACTTGGTTTAATAAAGTCAGAATCATAACCTTCCACATCCCTGCTCATTCACATATGCTGTGCTGATAATATTCTCTGTATTAGTTTTCACACTAGCTTGTCTTCATGCTGCTTTTCCAATAATGGACTGGATAGTCATGGAATGCACTCTCTCCTCTTTCACAATTAGGAGTAAAAAACAAGCATACCTAATATTGACACCTTATTATTAGACAAGGCTAAGGGCCACCTCATCCATGTGAATTCAAATTGTGCAATTAAAAAAAGACATATAGGATTCACTGTAAATGAGAGAACAATGTACATGATCAGGGATTTTGTTCATATGGTTTGTCTTCCACACATTTTACAAAAAGTAACAACTAATATTTAAGGGAAATGTGATAACAATATTCATACATCATTAACAACTGATTAATACTAAATCTACAATGCTGTAATCACATAATCCAGTTCCATCACTAGAGGGCGACACTATGAACAGGCGAGATGATGAATTTGTGCGTAATTGTACGTTCTATTTGGTTAATGGCGTGACAGGTACACTCAGTGTCTGCGTCAATATTACCTATCAACAAATGATTCCCACATAAATGAACTAAATTCGAATACTGCAGTAGTTATTTAAGTCTGACTGATGCTCACGTCAAGCTTCATGTGCCGGTGAAGCCAATTACGCACCTTGTTTAATGGCAAAAATATGAAACGTGAGCAAGAGCATCAGTGATCACTGCCTCGGAATAATCACAATCAAATCCACTGTGCCATCTGCTGGCAAGCACATCAAATGCATATGGGCAAGCAGTCTGAATAATATTCAGATTTCTAATATTTTAGGGGGGAAAATCCTCACGTGCGTGCATACTATATGTGTAATGTTTAGGTTATCGCTAAATAAGGCATCAGGCAGAAAGCTGTGCACCCTCTCTCCATTTATAAATGTGCATTTGCAACTGCAGGATGTCTGCATAAACCTGTTTACTGTTGCTCTTTCTCACTCCGATGTGTCTCAGACAGACGCGCCGCTCACCGAGACCAGCTGTTTTTCTGTGCGTAAAAAATGTAGTCCGAAATAGCAAATTATAGGAACGCATTCGCGGGGTTGTGGGTCGGTGAATGGAGGTCATCGCCAACAGTGTGGAAGTGAGCGAGTCTCCGCGGTGAGACAGGGAGAGGGGGAGAGAGCGAGGACGGACAGCCGCCTTCAAAAATGGCGTCTCCAGAGGAAAATGAGTGAAAAATATTAAAACGCGGCCTGCATTCGTGACACTTCCTCCTTCACTTGCGCTCTTTTTTCGCATTTTGACTGCCCGTGTGTTGCCGACCAAAAGCGTCGTCGATTTTTTTTTGAGCTCCCGAAGAAGGCAGAACTATGGGGAGCAGGCATTTTGTTCAATAAAAGCAGCCCTGTGTTATTTTGATGCGTCGTTAATGACAGCTAGCATCTGCTGCTAGCTTGGCTACGGAGGGGGTGGGAGCGATTTGCATGCGACGAAAAAAAAAAGATTTTGAAAAAGGCAAATTTCTTTGCTTGTCTGCGAGGAATGATTGGTACCAACGTGGCCCGTCGAATGCAATCTTTTTTTTTCTGTTGCTAGCAGCATAGCAGAGCTTCAGCCTAGCCTAAAGAAAGGGGAGGAGAGACGGTGAAAAGGGACGCATTCAAATCAAATGTTTATCAGCATTTCGCTCATCACCGGCCGAAACCGCGGCACCTTCATCATGACCCACGCTGATTTCGGACTTAATCGGCAATCGTGGAAATGATAAACGCGAAAGACGCAGGAAAAGGAGAAAGACTGGCTTTTTTTGAGGTGGTTGGATTATAACCCCGTAGACCCCCCTCTTTTTTCATCCAGCTTTCTCCTCCTCCCCACCATTTCTCTTTCAATATGCTGTTTTCCACTCCTGAGGACTTGCTTATGAAACCGGGGAAAATAGCCTGAAACCGAGAACGAAAAGACTGGATTTTTTTTCCCCATAATCTGCTCTGCGACGATCTTGTCGCGTTCGTCCTCATCGCACACATTGTAACCAGATAAATGGATAGAAATTACCCGGGAACTGGATTTGGCGATTTGGGCGCAGGAGCAGGATGGAGTTACGAGCGATCGGCGAAAGCAAGGTATGCATCGGATTCAGACAATGTGCATGCATCACTGGCACTTTGCAGGGCACAGTGTGACCCGTGTAAAGAGAATTGTCGCCGCTGGGTTCATTTATGGAGCCATGCTTTTCCATAATGTGTTGTGCATTGTCATCCAAATAGTTGCATAGAGATAATATTTAAACACGACCGCAGCCGTGTGCGTGTTGTGGGGGTGGGCGGGGTGGAGAAAGGAAAGGTTGGGGACTTGAATTGTGTGATTGACAGACGTGGGTTTTAGGTGGACCTGGCGGGTTGGAGGTGGGGGTATGTCTGGAGCATCCATAGGAATTATTGTTCCCTGCGTGCAGGCCTGGACACAGACACTGGGAGACAAATTCAGCGAATTGATGAAACTACCGGGGTGCAGACGCTGCAGCCCCCCCGGCAGACATCTCCAAAATGAACTGATGAATGTTAGCCAGAAATATGCATTCAATTAAACCATTTCGCAAGCGTTGTAAATAATAATATTATTAAGGTGTATATATATATATATTTAAAAATCGAATACTGGAGGCTGCTCCATGTTTCTGATACGTTTTGCTTAAGATACGTTTTGCTTAAGTGTGATCAATATCAGTTGTGGCTTGTGTTCAATTGCATAATTCACTTGTGAGCGCACTACCCCGTTGACATTTAACGTGTTATCTAGTGTTGCCAAAAAAAAAACCAAACAAACAAAAAAACAAAGCGAAACCGCAATCACAGGTATATTATATGATGACGAAAACGATCTGGACTGAGGAGGGTACAGTAGCCCTATTAGCTGCCCGTTAGCCTGCAAGCTAGCGCTAGGTTGCACAGAATTCGAGGCCTGTGAACGAAAGCATCAATACATCGTGATGATCATTTATAACACATATTTAAGTCTGTTTAGTGCAGTGTTAGTTGGTGACCTAAATTAGAGGGGCACGTCTCTCTCCCTTCCATACGAAGCTGTATTCGGATAAATAAACCTGGCTAGTTGCTAATGTTTGCATGCGTCTTAGCATTTATACGCGTCGCCTTGCGCCATCCAGCTGTTGAGCACATCAACACAATAAATATTTGCATACAAATCAACTATCAATCTTTGCTACAAAGGGACTGGAACCATTTTTCATCTAAGCAAAATCTGAAATGTGGTTAACAATGATTTATTTAAACATTACACACTGGCCTCGCAGTCTGGGCCTTGTCTCTTCATTGGTACCAAAGCTGCTGTGCATCGTTGATAGGTGGTGCTACTAACAGCGAAAAAGGCTAGCATGTTCTCTGGCCAGCCAACCAGCCACGCATTTCATCCATCCCCGATGAAGCCAAGTTCTGGAAATGGCAAATTCCCAGTAATGAATCAAGACCTTATTCAGTTATCAAATTTCCAAACTGCGTCCTGGTTTAGATTATGTGGGTTTATCATTATATTTGCAAATTTACTGTTCCTTTATTTTTGCAACCTGAAATTGCTAGTGTAACAGATTTGTGTTTTCTGTAAATCCACTTTGAAGGTGTGGGATTCAGTCGAGCATTAATAGTATTTTTAATACTGATTTGAAACATTTTCTCCCACTATAACAAGAAAATAACAGTCTGAGATTTTATTGTGAAAAATACTGCTGGAAAGTTAGCGTTAGATGAGACATATTTAACTTTGAGGTGACAGCTAAAAACCTGATTTAAATTTTTTTAATTAAGAAATCAGTTTACCTCCATGACATGTTTTGGTACTATGTCAAAAAAAGATTCAAACCTGACCACTACTCTCTCTAATTATGTTCATGTAAATATGCGGTGAGATTTTTAATGACATTTAATAATCCTCCACTCGTCCATAGCCTTGTATATGGGAGTTCCAGATCATCCCACCCTGAGTCTGAGCTCCTTCACCGGCAAGCCTATGCCACCCCACACCCTCTGCAGGGCTATGCCACCAATCACCACCCAGGGAGCTCTGGCCAAGGCGGGGCTTGGGGAGCAGCTGGACGGAGTTTGGGTGAGATAAATGTCATACCTTCTCTGTCACGACCGTAAGGACTCCTTGCAGTGAATTATTGCTTCACTCCTTGCATGTCCTGGCTTAAATTAGGGTTAATGAATAATATGCACATTCCCGCATATATAGAGTGTCCAAGATACTACATTCGTTTTAGGAGTGCCTGTACTCTGCTTTTGGTCTTGGTTTTTGATGATTTTAGTAATAGTAATAGTTTTAATTGAATATACACTTGGCATTTACAATTTGAATTTCAGAAACATTACAGTAGGCACAATGAACAAACGTGGTTGTTATAGAGAGGATAATGGCCTAGGCTATGTTATCTTAATTCTCATTCAATATTATATTGATATTGAGTCTATATCTGACAGTGGTGTTTCAGATTAATATTCTTAATCATATTATGAATTTACATTTTTTTATTTCTTTCCTAAAGGTCTGTCAGGGCTGTTCGACACTGGTCTTCACCATGCCAGCCCCTCTGCCCCTGACGCTTCCGTCATGAATCTGATCTCAGCCCTGGAATCCCGGGGTCCTCAGCCTCCACCCTCTGCCTCCTCCTTGCTTTCCCAGTTTCGCACACCATCCTGGCAGACAGGTGGGGGCCATGTTAAATCTCCTCCATGTGTTGACTGTTAGCAGTCACTGTAGTTGGTATCACAGATAAAGGAAGTAGTAGTTATTGTTAGACTTAGACAACTTTATTTGTCATTCAGTATACAGCAGGTGTACATAGAATCAAATTTTGTTGCAAGCAGCTCAGCACAGCACAGAATGAAGACTTGAGGTAGCAGCAAATACTTGGGATTTTTGTAATTGTAAAACAATTATAAAGCCGTAAAACAATTATGAAACAGTTGAACAGAACACTTCTTGTGCACCTATATTTTCTCATTCAAATTTAGCATTTAGATGTATTTTAAATTGTTCCAAATTGAAATGCCATTTTTGTTTTTACTGTTAAGCCAATGACATGAAAATTTAATGATAGTAATTTTGCAAAATGTTTTCCTTTTTCTAACAGCGATGCACACGCCTGCTCCTCCTGAACTCTTCATTTCTGGAGCCCTTCCTGGCTCTGGCTCTTTCCCTTCCTCCTCAGCTCTCTCAGCCTATCAACATCCAGCATCCTTCTCCAGCCGCTCCTTCCCTGCCGCCTCCCTTTCCCTCCAGGATACGCCCACATTTAGTCCCACGTCTAATGGCCTCCTGTCCCCTCATGACCCCCTACTACACATCAAGGCTCCCTCCCAGTCTAGCCTGGGTTTTGATAGACTCCTGTCCTCGCAGGGTGCTGCTGCAGCTGCTTATAGAGGCAGCCAGGATCCTACGAGTGCCACGTCAGCCCAGGCATCATCTGCTAGGCACCTGCAGTCGCACCAGTTCAACCTGCTTTCGTCACAGCTACAGGACCAGTCGTCCCAGCTGTACAATGCATCAGTATTTTCCTCTGCCCAGCCGCAGCCTCAGACCCAGTCCCAGTCCAACTCTGCCCAGGAACGGGCCGTACCTCGACAGGACAGCGTCATCAAGCACTACCAGCGGCCGACACCAGCTCAGTCACAGCTGTCGTCCTCTGCTGCCCACTCCCTTCAGCACTACCTCAGCTGTGGAGGGGCTGGGTACCAGCAGATTGCCACTCACCACAGGCATGCTGGCCTTTCTTGCAGTCCACTGGGTGACCAGAGTCCCTCATCCGATCACAAGCCCGCCACTCGCACTGAACAATATCGACCAATAAGTCAGCCTCCCTATTCCTCTTCATCATCATCCTCATCCTCCTCTTCAACTGGCAAAGGTACCAAAAGCAGCTCCAGTAGTGGTTACTCTTCTGCGAGCTCAGCGTCATCCTCAAGAACGCCCCTTACACCCCCTTCTGCATCCTCGACATCCTCTTCCTCCTCTTCTTCCTCTGCCACCTCTGGGGCCCATCCCTCCAACTCTATCCCCACCTCTAGTTCCAGCGCTGCCCCGTCAAGACAGCAGCCACCACCCCAGGCTCCTCCTCCCCCCGCCCCCCAGCAGCAGCAACCCCCTGTGACCTCCACCTCAGCACCCCAGTCACTTCCCAAGTCGTGCCTCTCAGGCTATGGTTCTCCTGTTCCACCAGTGAAGACCCCCACCTCTGCTCTTACTGGCCAGACCCCTCCCCAACAACAGACACAGTCATATTCTCCCAATCAGCCCCCTACTTCTCACCTTGCTCAGTCCTATGGGGGCTTCAGTTCACCACAGGCCCAAGACTTGAGTTCGGGTACGACAGGAAAAGGCTATGGGAGTTTAGGAGGACGGAGCCAGTCATACTCCACTGACATATATGGGAGTGACTCTGCTTATGGATCGCTTCCCTCATCTCTGGGTGGAGCTGGAAGCCCATCCCTGGGTTACGGAGCCCCAGGTCATTCCCCTGCACTGTTAAGATCAAGTGGCTCTTCAGGTAGTGGAGCCTCGGCTGGAGGGAGTAATAGTGGCACTGGAAGTGGTAACTCTGGGTCAGCAGGAGGAGCAGGAAATAGTATGACTAATGAAAGAGGTGGAAGCGGTAGTGGTGGAGGGTCCTACCATATTCCTGATTCTAGTCCCTCTCCATCGGGCAACTCGGCCATCATTCGTCCAGGGTTGCACTCTCCGGTGCCAACATGTCCCACGCAATCTCCAGGGGGTGCAGGCTCTAATAAATATATTTCTTCAGTTCTCTCTCCCACCTTCTTATCCTCTCCACAGGGATACCCTGATACCAGAGGCCCAAGCTCTCAGCCTCAGTCCTATCATTCCACCTCCTCCAAAACAAAAGCAGACACTTCCATGTTAGGAGTCGGCACTCAGAGATCCCAAGAGGAAGTAGATGACGATGATGAGTTCTTGATCCAGCACCTGCTGCAAGCCCAAGCAAGTCCTGCTCCTCAGGCTTCGCATCACCATCCTCAACAACAACCCCAGCAGACGTCACAGCAAACACAGCCACAGCCCCAGTCAGTGCCCCCATCCACTGATTCAGGCAAAGGGCTGAGTTATGACATGAGTAAGACTTCTGAGGAAAGATACCACCCCCAGAGTGTCATACGTACGCACAGTGCTACAGCCACAGCTGGAGTAGGTAACGCAGGGGCAGGGGGATCCATCTCAGGACTGGATAATCAGCTGGAGATGTCACTAAAAAAACAACATCAACACCATCACCAACAGCAGCCACAGCAGCAGAGGAATGACAGAGCTGTTGGAAGCAGCAGGAGCAGTGGAGGGAGAGGCAGTGCCGAGCAAGTACACTCCCACCTCCATCACCATGACAACTTAGGCTCAGTAGTCCACTATGGGAGGGGAGATCCATACAGCCAACACTCCCTTGCTCCCCAACACTCCTCACATAACCAGCACGTTTCCTCACACAGTCAGATACCCCCCCACACTCAAATGGAGCTTCAAAAGAAACCACAAGATCGTGCTGAAATCCCTTTCCCTCGGAAAACACCAGAAGTCCAGCAACAGCATTCCCAGGCTCAAACTGCTGTGTCCCTCATGGACTCTCCCACTGATCAGTCCCGCCAGCCTCCTCATCTGCTCCAGTCAGTGCTGTCGCACACCACCCGAAACAAGCTAGAGCCTCATCAGCAGCACCACAAGATGGATTCTCATCGGCCACACCAACAGCATCACAAAATGGACTCCCACCAACCGCATCAGCAACACCCAAAAATGGATGCCCACTCTCAGCATCAACAGCACCAGAAAATGGAACCCCGTCAGCATCCACAGCATCACAAGATTGATTCTCATTCACAACATCAACAGCATCATAAAATGGACTCTCATCCCCAACAGCAGCACTCAATGAGCCAACAGCAAGCTGTAATGGAAAGCGCTGGTGGAGCACTTGGAACAAGTAAACATCAGTCTCAGTCCCAGACCACTCAGCTCCAGCTTCAACTTCAGTCCCAGGCTTTGGAGGTTGCAGCAGCTCACTACAATCATGGCCCCCCTCCACATCAGCACGAGCCGAGCCAGGTTAAACAAAGCTCCGTGGTGTCTTCGTTAGACATGCTGGAGCGCTCCCTCTCTCAGACCTCCAGCACAGACGTAGCTGTTGTAGAGGACAGACGAGGTGGACCTGGCAGTGGTGGAAGGAGCGGAGCGGGCAGCGACCGTCACAGACAGCAAGACCAGCAGAGGCAGCATCCATCCCACCACCACTCACAGCCACACCCAGCCTCTGAGCTCCACTCCTTCCTCTCAGAGCCTGATATTGGCTTATCTACCCCGTCGCACATGCACCATCTTTCACAGCATCACTCGCAGCAGCAGCAGCAACAACAGCAGCATCCCGGCTCTCAACACCCACAGGTCCATTCTCATCACCCTCACAGCCACCCTCACCACATAGCCCCGCCGTCCGCCTCAGCCCACTCCCAACCGCAGCCTGACCCACAGCAGGCACTGTCATCTCAGCTGCCCCCACAACAGAGCACATTGGACCAGCAGCGCTCTGAACAGCACCAGTTTGACACTGTTAGCCCAGTGGAGAAAGCAGAACAGAATCAACAAAATAATCGCTTTGTACCCCTAACATCTATCTGCTTCCCAGATTCTCTTCTTCAGGATGAGGACCGCTCCTTTTTTCCAGGAATGGAAGACATGTTTTGCGCTGAGGACTACAAGTCAAGCTGTGCAGGTGGTGCAGGGCCTGGGCAGGAGGAGATGAATGAAAGCCACACTGGACAAGAGGGAATAGATTCCATGAAAGCTGGCCAAAGTGGAGGTGGCACAGGTGGCAGCGGTGGAGCTAGCTATGACATCATGGGTCACCATGGGGGAGATCAGGGTTATGAATCCTACTGTCATGGCCTGGAAGAGCCCAGCAACAACACCATGACTTTAGATCTTGATTCCCTCAAAACCCATGAACTCCCTTCTACTGTTAACACAGAACAGCTTGGATTAATACAGTCTCAGGCTCCTGCCATGGGTATGGGCTCTAATGCTGCTGGACCTAACAACTCTGGAGCTAAAATGTCCGCTGGGCCTGGAGGAACTAGCACAGGCACTGGTTCTGGAGGTCTGCAGTCACCGATTTTTTGCTCATCTCGTCCCAAGAAACTTCTTAAGTCTAGCTCTTTTCATCTATTAAAGGAGCGCAGGGACCCCAACACACTGCCGAAGAAGAGTTATGCCCAAGAATATGAGTTTGAAGATGATGAAGATAAAGCTGACCAGCCAGCTGACATCCGGTTAAATAGCCGAAGGCTTCCAGACTTATTGCCTGACTTGGTGTCCAGCTGTAGAAAAGGAGGAAGTGGCTCTCTGAGCCCCTTAATGAGTGATATTGACTTCTACCACTCGTCTGGCTACTCCTCCATGGGTTCACACACTATTCTGCCGCAGGATGGGCCCAAAAAGAGGGGCAGAAAGCCCACAAGACCCAAAAGAGAGGGTCCTCCGAGGCCAAGAGGCAGGCCACGCATCCGCCCAATGCCTGAGCCTTACGCACCACGAGGGATGATGGGAGAAATGGGTGGCACAGGAGTAGGTGGAGGCTTCACTGTAGAGGGGCGTGGGAGAGGCAGGGGTCGTGGAAGCCGAGGCCGAGGAGGAAGGAGGGAGGACATGTACATAGAAATGAGCGGGAAGGACCAGGAGCAGATGCACCACCATCATCTTCATCAACAGCAGCCGCAGCAGCTTCATCACCCTCCGCAGCCCCCACAGCAGCTCCATGAGCCTATTCCTCCTCTGAAGGTCAGTGTTGTTCAGTCTACAAAAAAAGCCCAACTTATAATTAAACAAGAGTGCAACAACAAGGTAAATACTGAAGGAAACATTTCCCTGGCAGTTGCTAACGGGTAGATTCAAATTATGGTTTGCAGTTAAATGGTCTGTTTAAAGAAAGAAGGATGTCCTAATATGTACAATTACAACAATAAGGATAGGCTATCTTTTAGTTTGTGACTGTACTTTTTAAATCATTAACCTTTTAATTTTATCTATATATGCATCTTCTATTAAAAAACTGTTTTATTAATTTCTTAATTTTTTTAATTTTGTTTTAGATCAAATTGCCCATCGGTACGCTATCTTCCTCTGATGCCTTGCTGAGGACGGACTCTCTATCTGGCACAGACCCTGCTCTGTCAGATGGTTCTGTGGGTTCTGCTCCCTCTCTGGGTTTGAGTCCTGGACCGCCCTGCAGCACTGACAGCACCAGAAGTCAAGACAAGAACAAGCAGAAAAGCCAAATGATGAGTGAAGGTGTTGATGAGGAGGGTCTAGATGACAGGGTGAGAATTACCGGGGTTACTGTATTACATTAAGATAACAGAAAGCTGAACTGAACATTTTGATTTACTTGACTGCAGTTGTGGTGTTTAATATGAGTGTATGACTTTCTTTTTGTTCCTTGTAGGGTGATGAAAAGGATTCTGAATCAAAAGCTGGGTTTGTTGCTTCATTTTTGGATTTTCTTAAGTCAGGGAAGAGACCACCAGGATTGGACATTTCTGATGGAATGGGCCATGACAATGGTGAAACCTCACCCTGTAAGTCGGGCGGCTTGCGCCCACTCTCTCCCGCACCACCTCCTCCACCTCCACCACCTCCATTTGGCGACAGTGAAGGGAATGGCGGTCTAGCTTTGGGCAACTGTTCCAGTCCTAAACGCTTGGAAGATGAACTGAAGAGAAACCTGGAAACATTACCGTCTTTCTCATCTGATGAGGAGGACTCTGTAGGGAAAAACCAGGACCTCCAGAAGAGCATCTCATCAGCCATCTCTGCTCTGTATGACACCCCTCAGCTTACAGCTAGCATCCAGCCACAACTTTCTCCACCGCCCCCCCAGCCTCAGCCCACACAGTCCCCACTCACCCCCCCACTGCAGCCCCCTTCACTTAGCCCTCAGCCTGCCATTCACACACCTCAAGACCTAAACCAGTCCAGTGAACCTGATGTCCTCCAGCCAGAAGGACACATGGAAGACAAAGAGCAGGAAGAGGAGGAGGAAGAGGAGGAGGAGGAAGAGGAGAGGAGCACAGGTGGGGATGGAGAGAGTGATATGATGGAGGAAAGAGAACCGGAGCTGGAAACCCTGGGTGCGCCTAATATTGAGGGTAAGATTTTAATCATATATCTTATTTCTCCAGCTTGTTTTTTAGACAAATGTATGAAAACACAGATTAATGTTAAATTTATGACCGACCTTAACTTTAATCTGCCCTTTTTGTTTCTTTAGCTTCCCTCCCTGAGGTTCCCCCTGCTCCAGCAACTCCTCAACCTCCTTCTGTTCCTCCTTCACCTGCCTCATCCTCCTCTCCGTCTCATTCCCCCCTTCCTCCCCTTTCAATCCCCTCACCCTTACCTCCACCAGAAGAACAACAGGGGCCTTCTCAGCCTCCGAGCCCCGTCGCTCCCACATCGCCTCCTTCACCACCTCCACCACCCACTGCCATCGCTCCGCCAGCCTCACCACAACCTCCCCCTGTTTCCACCACTCCCCCACCTCAGAAAGAGTCTCCCATGCCATCTCCATCTCCAGAGTCCCCCGCCTCACCCGAAGAGCCCCTACCACCTAAAATCACCTCACTGCATCTCGCTCAGAAGCAAGAAGATGCTGCCATTGCTGGAGAGAGTGAGGAAGATGAGAGCGAGAGTGGTGGTGAGGGCATCTTCAGAGAAAGGGATGAGTTTGTGGTGCGAGTTGAAGACATTCGAACTCTTAAGGTAGTGACTTTTGTCATGACAATGAGACATTTTCGTTACATCTTCAAAACCACTAAAGCGAAATTGACTTTTATTGACTTGGCCTGTACCTTGTCTGCTATGATTGATAAAAATCAGACTATTTTAATAATTGGTCTGTCATGAAGACTCACGTGTGCACATTTGGTTACAGTTGGCCCTGCAGACAGGCCGGGAGCCCCCACCAATCTGGAGGGTACAGAAAGCGCTGCTGCAGAAGTTTAGCCCAGAGATCAAAGACGGACAGAGACAGTTCTGTGCCACAAGCAATGTGAGTTCCCACCAAGCAATCAGGAAGCAACCTGCAAACACTCACATTGTTGCATCATGGCTCAAGTCCTATATTTTAAACTTTGTGTGTGTGTTTCTATTATATTTTAACTTCTTTTTGACCTGTGTCTGAATCAGTATCTTGGCTATTTCGGAGATGCCAAGAAGCGATACCAGCGGATATATGTCAAATTTCTGGAAAACGTCAACAAGAAGGACTATGTGAGAGTCTGCTCTCGAAGACCTTGGCGCAGAGCCACACCTGCTGTCAGGTATTCGCCACATGACAATTCAGTAGAGATTTCTGTCATATCATTATTCGTTCTTAATGAACAGGAACTGTTAAATTGCGGTGCTTTTGTTAGTAACGCTGAAACATTGTCTTTGTGTGTCACAGACGCCAGCCCCTCCCCAAAATGGCTTCCCCTCCTGCCACGCAGGTGTCACTTAAAGTTGAGAAAGAGGACAGAGTGGTTCCGTCAGTCCAGAGGGACCAAAAGGAGAAAATATCAACAGCAGCCATAATGACAAAAGAACCACGGGAGAAGAAAGAAGCATCAGCTTCTGTACTCAAAACAAAGGAGAAGGAAAAAGACAGGGAGAAGGAGAAACGAGTGCAGCTCCAGCAGGAGAAAGTGGAGAAACGTGCTGCTGCAGCAGAACGAGGGAGAGGAAAGGAAGAGAAGAAAGCATTGGAGAGGAAGGAGAAGGAAAGGGCTGAGCGCCCACCCAAGTCCAAGCTAGCCAAAGTAAAGGCAGAGCCACCTCCCAAAAAGAGGAAGAAGTGGCTGAAGGAAATACCCTCATCCTCTGACTCCGACTCCTCAGAGAGTGAGAATGAAAGTAAGATGCTCTTTAGGCTGTTTGGGTAGCTTCACCTATAGAAGGCTTGTGTTTATGTCATACGCTTACTTCTGGCCTTCAGCTCTGGCTCTCTTCCCCGCAGTGCCAGTAAAAGGTGGAGTGAACAACCGGGCAATGAGGGAGATGTTCAGGAGCTACGTGGAGATGCTGGTCAGCACAGCTTTAGACCCTGACATGATCCAAGCCCTGGAAGACACAGCCGGTGAGAAATCCCACTTGGTGCCTCTTTACGAAGAATTATTTTACAATCCTACTGACAAGTCCAACTGCAGCACTGTGAGTCTTAACGTAAGGCAGTTTAGCAGTTTCGGTTGCATAAAAGAGTAGATTAATATTTTGTCTAAAATGACTCTGCAACATATTTCAATGAATCAGTTTGTGGATCCACATAGAATAAACATGGAATGGTGGGCTAAAGAGAAGACCAGGATTGCAGCCAGAAAAGATCTGCTTTAAATCTACCCTTGGTTTTGGATTGATCGGCAGCTACCTGAATAATATTTTGCTGCATCTTGATTGGCCCCCAGATGAGCTTTACCTCCCACCGATGAGGAAGATTGACAGCATCCTCAGCGAACAGAAGAGGAGGTTGTTGAGGAGAGTCAGCATGAGCTCTCAGCACCAGGTAATCTGCCCTGCCTGTCCTGCAGGCCTTTTCTGCCTCTCATAATCACAGATTTTCTGTTTTTATTGTTCCTGTGTCCACACTTAAACTAGAAATTCCTTATTGTTTATTAACTAATGAAGGCCTATATTGAGAAATTACACACAGATTCGAAAAACACAATAATGATAAAAGACTCAACTGAATAATAAAAATTATATAATAACAGTGGTAATGGATAAATATTTAACAGTTTTTTCTTCTGTGTCATTTTCTGACATGCATCATCCGTGTTCTGCCTGGTAGGAGGTCCTGCATGCATACCCCCAGATCATTGTAGACCCCCTGGATTCAGGTGTGGTGAGGGTGCGACTAAGCGGGGATGCTTACAACCGTAAGACCCTCAACAGAGTTAAAAAGTCTCTGCCTAAACCACAGGTAGGTCAGTGTGAATGGGTGTTAAGAGGGTCGGTGGGCGCTGCATGGGTTTCAAGTTTAAAACACCCTCTGCGAAGGAGGACTCGCTGTTTTTTAGTTTAATTTGAGCTGTCAAATACTCCCTTACTTTTGATGGGTTCGTTGGTTACCATGGGAAACTTGTACTCTCTAACCAGGTGAGTGATAGTGGTTGTCATGGAAACAGAATTGATAATCACTGTAAAAAAAAAAAAAAGAGTGAGAGTGAAAGCGTGTGGGGTATGTGACAGGTGGTATAAAACACCCACCCTGCTGTGAGTCTGTAAGGCTGCTTCATATTCATAGAATTAAATTCATTTTTGAAATAATTTAGGGTTTTTTTTTTTTGTTGTTGTTTGAAGCATTGTTCTTATATCCTAATCTCAATTTTAGGACATCAAACTATCAGCAGATTCATACCGGATCTACAGTCTCTACCACTCTCTGCATCACTATAAATACCACACCTTCTTACAGTGCAAGAAGGAGGTAAGCACACACAGCATTCATTGTACATCATTTCATCCATGATTCTGGAGGGTGAATATGTGTTTATCCCCCCCAGACCCACACCATTGAACAGGCAGCTGAAGACCCTGGCCAGGAGGAAGTGGTGCAGCAGTGCATGGCCAACCAAAGCTGGCTGGACACCCTCTTCAGCTCCTTCATTGAGCTGCTCACACTCAGCACCAAAGCCTGAGGTGACTGCAAAAAGGAGAAAATGAAGATTTGAAAAAAAAAAAAAAAAAAAAAGAAAATACAAAAAACAAAGATGGATCCTACTGTACAGCCCTACCCCTCCCCCCTCAACTTTCCTCACATCTCTAAGATCTGAGGATGGATTTGTAAGGCCAGTGCCGAACACAAGGGGGTCTGTTCATGTGACCTCGGACACTGGCCTCTTTTCTTTTTCTTCTTGTTGATCAAAAGACTAAAGAAATGTCTTACTTACTTTGTGCGAAGAAATGGACCCCACCCCCCACCCCTTCAGGGGCCACAGGCATGTCAAGATGGAACTGGCCCATTGATTTAAAAAAAAATGGAATTAGATGGAAAACAGAGGAGGAGCTTCAAATGCCAAGTCACCGGAGGAGTCACTGACATCTTGTTAACTGTGCATCATAAAGACAATAGTTCAAAGAGAAACTATTACCACTTAGTTTTTACATAAATTATTTTTTGAAGACTAACGTCAGCTGTTGGCTTTTGAAAAGAGTGGAAGGAGGTGAGAATGCTTTTTAAAAATGCGTGTAGAGTGAACATGGACTTGTCCTCAGATTGACATGAAATGTGATGATAAACACTCTCTTTCTCTTTCTCCTCTTTGTCCCTCATCCAGTATTCTGTGAAGGGCAGCTCCAGCCTGCTGTGTGATAATATATAAACACATTTTTATTATTTATATGAGGAGGTTTTTAACTTAAACACAAGCACTGGGTGGCTGCCCTAGCATTTTATTATTATTTTTATTATTTTTTAAATTTGCCACAGGTTCAGTATAGCCGTAACCCACTTTTCCTAGCCGTTTTCCCCTCTGTAGAAAAGAACAGATGTTGAGACAGAAACATGGGGTGTAATAAGGTTCGTGTATAATAACAAAAAAGGAAGAAAAGGAAAAAAAGATGGGAAATTCTATTTGAAACTTAACATTGTTGTGCTTCTGTTCATCATCATTCATGCAGGTGCAAGAAAAAAGTAAACTATCCATTTCCCAAATGGGAAGGAGTATAAATAAGTAATATTTAAAGAAATAGTCATTTCATTTTTATCATTTTGATGTTTGTGCATACTATGACTTATTTTGAAAACAATCTAATTTTCCATAAAAAGGAAAAAAAAGTGTTGTAAATATTGTACAGTTCTTGATGAAATTCTTTGTCCTTCTGTACATTAACTCTCCTGTATTTGAGAAACAAATAAAACCTGCAAAGAACAAACTGCTTTTCATTTCCCTGTAGTGAGTCTTTCCCTGTGCCTTTTTCTTCAGACTATGGTTGGGAGGACATTTGAGCTGCCTGGTCCATATAGGATTATGTAGATCACTTTACATCCAATAATCAAAATAAATAGTTACTGAAATTCTGTGGCAGAACATTCCTGTAGAGGTTAAGTTAATTTAGATTTTTAGGTTTAATTGTTGTAAAGAATGTACATATGCGTACGTCTGTCGGTCATGAAAGTAATTAAAAGGCTAGTACGGTATATAAAGAGTAATTTTATCTGTTCACGGATATCAGTTGTGCGTGCAAGTATGTGTATCGACTCTCCCTAGCGGTTTTGCCTGGTATGACACGAAGCTGCACGTGATGACGTCACATATACCCGGAAACTGAAACTTAGTTGTCGGAGTTTCCCGAGAAGCACAGAAAGTGCTGCTGCTTCAGGAGTGTGCGGGTTATCTTTGTCAAAGATTCGCAACAGAGACACTCGCATTGCGTCGTTCATCTGTGACTGTCTGTCAGGTATGTGATTTTTATTAAAACTGGCTTTAGTGGTCAATTTCTCATGTCTGGGATAATTAAAGTACTTCTATTCTATTAGTATTTTCGAAGGTAAACACGGTTCATTTCGTCCACTTCCTCTTTTGATTATTATTTTTTTAAGTATAGTCCCCCCCATTAATTGATTTAATGTTTTCGTTTCGTGTTTCGTCAATCTAGCTGTAAAGCTATTTACGTTTTTTTTTTTTTTTCTTTATGACGTCAAATGAATTCAGGATGTTTCCCACTTTGTCATCGGAGTTCTGGAAAAGTGTAGTTTAATTTGACTATTTCCTCACTACAGCTTACATTAAATACTATTTTAGCTTGAATCTTTTTAAATCTCTGAATAATGAGTATAAGTCCTCCGAGTATAAATTATTGCATTGCATGCTAAACACTATAAATAACCAACTTCTACACTTGTACTGTGAAACTGTTATTAGGTTCTTAATGAAATGTATGTTTTGGATAAATAATCAGATAATAAAATTTACATTTTACATTTACATTACATCAGTCTGGTTAAAAAAGAAGCCATATTAACTGTTGTGCTTTTAAATGAGCACAATATTACATTTTTTTCCATTGAAGGAATCTTAATACTAAAAACTGGATGTCAACGTGGTTTCCTCTTCTACAGAAATGTCTCATTGTAAACCACTTCTCATCCCGTGGCTGCGGGAAAATGTCAACAGCAACAAATATCCAGGTGTCCAGTGGACGAACCAGGAGAGAACAGAGTTCTCCATCCCCTGGAAACATGCTCTAAGGCAGGACTCCTCTGATGCTGACATTCTCATCTTTAAGGTGACTGAATGAACCTTATTGATGTAAGAAAACACAGATCCTAACATAAGTAAGCTGTTATATTTCTGATATTGCCCACAAAAAGCCTCTCTCCAGTGTAAAGAATGTACCCTCCTTGCAGGCCTGGGCAGAGGTGAGTGGAAATGGACGTGCCCATGGGGACACATCCGTCTGGAAGAGGAACTTCCGCAGCGCGCTCCGAGCGAAGGGCTTCAAGCTGGTTTCCGACAACAAGAATGACAGCGCAAACCCCCACAAAGTCTTTCGCTGGCCAGAGGAATCCCCATCAGCAAGTGAGGCTGTTATGATTCATCCTATTAAGTATATTAGTGAATGTGACCAATACTGACACAAAGATCAAAAGTTATGCTGACCCGATTCAAAATCTACAAGAATCTGATATTAAGCATATTTCCTACTCCCGTATCCACATGTACTCTTCAGACTGGCTTTGAAATAGCAATGTATGCACTTGTGCTGTATAAACATAAGAACCAGCAAATACAGTAAACACACTGCTCATTTATGCTCTCACACGGGTGTGCGAGTGCCATCCTACAGTACGCGTTAATGGACCCCTAATTACCATTCATCTTGCATTCACGTATGATTGAGTTTGTGTTTTGTGGCTGAGATTTGTCAAGCTAATATGCAAATTCAGGAAAATGAGTACAAAGCCATTTGTAAAAGAGATTAAAAGATGAAAGTGCTGTTTTTGAGGAGAATTAATCCAGAAAAGCCGGCTGAGCTCTTTGCTTCTACTCTCAAAGTGAATTCCTCTGGTAGATCCCAGAGACAAGGTGAGCCTGACCTGCACGAGGATCTGGGCCTTCCTACACAAGAAGTGAGAAAGTAAAAATGCAAATATTGGATAAAACCAGATTCCAGGTGAATGTATTCACATGTGTGTGATATTTTAGAGCCAAGCACAGTCCTTTCAACATTGCCTCTATCTTTCAGAAGAAAATGTCTTTTTAGGTAAGGAACAGATTGGATGTTTTTTAGTATCTCCAATTGATTTTGTGTTTCAGTAAACGATGTTACGATGTTTCTTACTAGCTGACTCCACCGCCAACAAAGATATTCTTCAGGAGTGTCTAGAAGGACTGAATATTGGCCCAGAGACAGGTAAACCTATCAGCTCCACTCCTCTCCTCGCATATTCGGCACAAGACTGCTGAAGGTAGAATATTTTTTTTTTTCTCCCTGGAAAGTAGTTTTTTGCTTTTTCCAACTTTTCCCACAGAGGGCACTGCAGGCTTTGAGCCTCCCCCTGAGCAACAGTGTCTCCAACCACAGGCTGTGATTGGTGGGTGCATGTTGCCTGGGCAACAGCGGTATCCAGTAACGTTTGAGGGTGCAGCCGGTGAAGGCCAGTTGCCTGAGCAACCGGCACATCCAAAGAAGGAGGCTGAGGGAGGGGCCTATGGTGGGCAGCTGGCTGAGCGTTTCCTACATACAATGAACATGACGAGTGATGGAGATCATTTCAGTGAGTTGGAGACCACCGCCCCTCCCCCCGCCAACACACAAACACGCTATTGTAGCATAGATTTGGAAGCAAAAGACAGATGCATCTTTTACACGTTTGCTCAAACTTCTTCTGTCTCCCTGAATCCTTAGAGACTCAGTTCAGGGTGTCAGTGTTCTACAGAGGGGTGAAGGTGATGGAGCAGCTGGTTGAGAACGAGGCTGGAGTCTGCTTAGTCTATAGGTAACATCGCTGTGAGACACGACATCAAGCTTGTCGGACACGTTCATGAACTCCTTGTTTAAGACACAGGTTGACTTTGGGGGAAATATCCTGTTATTTATTTCAGAACGTCAGATCTATAAGATTGGTAGTGATGAATGTATAAAACCTTGAAGCTGAGCTATGTGTAAAGCTACAAAAATGTGTTCAGCGAAGGCATTCATTAATCTGCTTTTTAAAAGATATATTTTTGTTTTGGTTTCCCTGCATACATACAGCAATGATTTCATCGTTAAATCCATTCAGTTCAACATGAGGTCATGTGAATGTGATGATGAAAAATCTTTCTTTTCAACATATTTCCCATATTTACTACAGCTTTCTGGCTAATGGAGATTTACATAGACACACTGCAGTATATTTCAGTATGTCAGACTATGACAGGAAGGTTCTTGGCGCGCTTTTCAGGCAGACAAGTTGAGATCTAACAAATACACACTGTCCTTTCTTCACGGCAGGCCTGATCTCACGGGACCAGTCCCGGATACCAAGTCTGGCCTCCACATGGTCTCTTTACCGAGCCCTGAGTTCATACTTGATCAGAAGCAAGCCGAATTAACCCAGCGCATCCTGGACAATCTGGGAAATGGTTTGGACGTGGGGGTTTTGGGCCACGTGGTTTATGGCCTGCGTCGAGGTGAGGTCAAAGCATTTTGGAGCTTCTCCCGGTTTGACCACAGCCGAACGCCTCAAGAGATTTCTAAACTGGAGCCTCAACGGCTCTACCTGTTCAAGGATTTTATACAAGGTGGACGAAGCTCATCATAGATATTTATCTGACATTTATCATCATCCTCATGGGATGTGACTTCTTTTTACATTAGGAATTCTGGATTTTGTCAGTGGCAGAGACAGCCCTCCCTACTCCCTGTTCTTGTGTCTGGGAGAGAAATGGCCAGACCCAGACAACAGGCCTTGGGAGAAGAAACTTATCACAGTGGAGGTGAGAGAACCTCATTAATAATGAAAACTCACAGACAGCATGTGGAGAACTTGTAGCTGAATTTCAGCTTGGCAGCTAAAGTATAGCTTCTTGCACACAGCTGTCAGAGTCCATGAGAAATAAAACTGTTCTCTTTTCCACGCAGGTGGTCCTGACCTCCATGGAGTTACTGAAGAACATGGCTGTTGCAGGTGGCGCCTCCTCTCTGCAGTCTGTGGAACTGCAGATGTCACTGGAGGAGATGATGGAAATGTCCTGACAAAGCTTACTGCGCATGTTCAAGCTGTAACTGCTTCTTTTACTCTCTTTGTCATTTACATGTTTTCATGTGATTATAGCTGTGCCGGTGTCAGAAATATCAGTTCTTTCATTTGGATTTTTGGGTTTATAATCATGTTTTTTAAATTGACTATGTGAGTATATGAAATAGGCAGCATGAAAAAGACAAGAAATCACAGCGGTTACCACATGGAGCAGATGCATGTCTTTAATTGAATATTCCTGCACCAAAAATGAATATGCAATAAGAATATCTGCAGCTGGAAATGACATGAGCGAAGCCCTGAAGGCAGTCAGTCCACACCGTAGCCTAATCTGAGACAGTTACGAACCACAACACTCCAGAGACGCGACAGAAGAAAGCAAACATCACATGTAGATGCCGGCTACTGCATATGACTACTGATTTCCAGGCCTTCCTAAAACGTTCACTTTTTTCATGTGTTTGTTGTTTGCTGTTGTGAAGAAAGCAAAAAAGAAGAAAACTCCTGATCCAGTCATAGATCTACATACAGACATTGGATGTCATGGTGTTTGTGGGGAACGGTTTAGTGGTCATGTGAAACAAAAGTTGCCATTTTTGGAGAAGGTGAGGAATTAGATGGACCTCGAAAACACCTGACTGAGGTTAAAATATGAAGAGGCGGGAATAGAAGAGCACATTTAAAGACGGAACACGCACTGAAAAATGAAGGTTGTGAGAAGTGGAGTATGTCATTATACATGTGATCTTTATAAGTATTATTTTACTCCTAAATGCTGAATTTTCTTCTGTTATTGTGAAAATATTTCAGCTATTTTAAAATATTACTTAATCTGTTTGAAGTCTCTGAATAAAACTGGAGTACAGATGGGTGGTCTGTTATCACCTTGAATAAGTTTGTTCTTCGAGCAGCCGAGATTTGTATTTAGCGTAACCTCACTGCTGTATATTAGTCTGAATTCACAGAGGAAAAATGCATCTTGATTGGCTGACAACTAATTTTAAATAGAATATTTAAAAAAAAAAAGAAATGATCGCTGTGAAGGGATGACAGGTTTTAGTTCTCTCCTCCGTCATTGTCCGACCCAGAATCCCTCTGCTCGGGGATGGATTTTTCCATCAGTCCTGCCATTGAGACCAGCTTTCCCTCTGCATCCACTCCTATCGCCTGGATTAGATTGTCTCTGCAAAACAGACATAAAAATGTTTGTAAAATTCTGACATGACTGAGGTCGGCCAGCTTGATCTGCATGAAGCTGGACTGATAACGTGAAGGATCATTCCACTGACTTGGCAGCCTTGTTAAAGAGCAGGAGCAGCCTCCTGGCTTCCTCTTCCTTCTCCTCCTCAGTCATACCCTCCATGGGGTCTGGCTGCGGTGACTCCACCCGCCCCGTCACTGGATTGATGCGATCTTTGACCTTCCGGTACTCCTCGGTGTCAGAGTCAGAGTCGCTGGAGTACTGGCCCTCTGGGCTCAGGGTCCTGAGACCCTGACCACCCAGCAAGCCTCTTGAGGCCAGCAGGCCTGCTGCGTTGCCATAACCAGTGTGCTTGACAAAACGACTCACTGGAAGAAAAACTGCTGATTAACGGACATGTACAAAACACTTTTCAATTATTTTTTATGATAAATGATCTATAAATGAACTGTGTCATTTAGTTATTTGTGATTTAGAGGAAATGTGGAGAGGGGAAAGGCCCTCTCAGGAAACTGATAATGTTCCCCCTGTTTGCTCTTACCATTTTCCTTACAGAGGACAAAGATTAGGTCAGCAGCACAATGTTTGAGATCAGTATCCAAATGTGTCATGAGACGGATGAGGCGACTCTTTATGGTCGTGCCCTCCTCTGGCCGGTGTGTTACATCTCTCAGAGGAGGGAGAATCTAAAGGCAGGATTAGAACATCAGTGCACCTTTTCAAAGGTTCACTAGAATGGAGGAGTCTTACATGGTTTTTAATGTATCGGCGTGTTTCTCTGTGGGCCCTGCAGCTCTCTGTTAGCAGATTGAGGATTGGTGTCAGCTTCTCCTTCATCTTTTCACCCTAAAATCATCAAGTTTGTCCAAGTATTACACAGTGCTTCTACAGTGAACTGCTTTTTTCTGTTAAACATTTAGCCTCTGCTCTCTGCCCCACCAACTCCAGGCGTCTCTCCATGAAGAGGACAAGGGTGTGGACACAGTCCATGTTGACCCCTCTGCACTGCTCCGAGCCAGGCTCCAGGGGCACCATCAGCAGCACGTCGAGGCACTGTAGAGGCAGCGCCGACAGCAGGTTCACTGTGTGACTGATGACAACAACAGGGAGAGCTGATACAAGAGCACCGAAGGATTATTTATGAATAATGAGAGAACTATAAGTGCAATTTCCTGCTGAATGCAGCCTGAATTTAGTTCATTCTTACCCCTGGAGTTCATCAGTGTCATCTGGAAGTAAACACTGCTTCATCAGGCACACACGCAGAAGCGCCACTAGGTGTCGGTAGAGGGCCGCATCATCCTGGTAAGGATAGAGAATAAAGAGGATTTGAGAAGAGAAAAAGCTCTGATTTCAGATGGTGTCTGAAGGCCAACAGGCCATATATGCATTCAGTATCACTGACCTCACTTGGTTCCTGCCTGTGTGTGATGTAGGTGATATTGAAGAGGATTTTGAGGATCTCTATGATGCGCTGTGAGGCTTCCAGTGAGATGGGGGGTGCATCTGTGCTTAGCACACACTCATACTGGTCCTTCCACTGAACCTCCAGGCAGTTTTCCAGAGCTGCAGTAAGAATGGACACCCCTCCCTCCTAGCAGAGCCACATGATGTGTGTGAAAAAGGAAAAGAAATGAAAAATATTACACTGTCTGAACTACACAGTATAACTACTGTTAAAGTAGTTAAATCACTACTGAGATCAGGACACCTGCTGAAGCTGAGTCCTGAGCTCTGGTCGTAGGGCAGTGATGAGGAAGACCAGGCGTAGTTCATAGAACTGGACACTGGAGGGAGGCGAGCAGCTGATACTGGAGGAGAGGCGCTCGGTGAGGCCACACATGAGTCTGATGGAAACAATAACCAGAGTTCAGCTGTTTGGAAAAGGAAGTGAAGGTCATGACAAGTCAGTGAGATAAGCCAAACCCAGTTCTGTATCAGTGTAGCCATGTTTCTACAACACTGATCATTTGTTGAGATCTACCTGATAACACTGGCGGATGGTTACACAGCTGCCAGCTGTACTCCGGGTTACTGTGTCAGTGTGAGTGTACCTGAGACTGCTGAACCTTTCTTGGGCCCAGACGCTGTTGTAGACCACGTTGCACAACACCTTCATAGCCTCCTTCCTCTGTGCCTCCTCTCCGGAATCCTCCTCCTCATCCTCCACGTCCATCTTGCTCTCCCTGCGGTCCCTCCGCCCTCTCTCCAGCATCTTTTGGTGGATGCTGCCTCTGTGCATCTCATTGATGCTGGCCCTGTGGCTCTCCACCCAGCTGACGCTGTCTAGATCTGCGCTGTTGGCATTGCTGACATCGCTCTTGGCGTCCTCGTCAAAAGCAGAGCACTCTTCATTGTGGTCCCCAGGTACGTAATCTTCATCTTCATCCATGCGACTCTGTGACCCTTTGGCCTCAGCGAGAGAAGCAATGATGCTGTCGTAGAACTCAGCGTCGGGGCCGCCTGTGTCGTCACCCGTGTCGCATGTGGTCAATCCAGCATGTCTGGCCACCGTCAGGAGAGCGGTGTCTGTCACAAAAGGTCCCAGGACCTTTTTGTCCCTGGAGAGAATCCTCAGGCTGCAAAGACACACTCTCAAGAGATGCCCTGTGACTCCAGTTCCCACGAACCTCAACAGGACAACAGCCAAGTTCTGGAGACAGGAATAGATTGATTTTAGTGTCATCCGTCTAAGGAAGAACTGGGAAAACCTTTAGTTACCTGTCTGAGAACAAGACTTCGATTCTCTTGGTCACAGTCATCACAATCCGAGTCAGAATCAGCGTAGTCTCTTACTTTATTCTTCTTAAACTGATACAGGAGGACAAAGAATTACATTTATGTTATTATAAAATAAAAAAATAAAAGCGCAAACTTTTGTTTTTAATACTCTACCTCTTCTAGTTTTCGTTGCTTTATGAAGTATCCCATTTACAGAAAGCAATTTAGCAGAAGAGATAAGTTAGACTAAAAGTTATGCAGTTTGCACTATAGATCTGTTACAGTCATGGTAAACTAAGATGAGAGGAAGAAATTGTTCTTGTTTCATTTTAAGGTCCTCCATGGCAGTAACTGCTAACTGTAAACCGAATAGGTGCTTTTTCTGGCCTCAGGAAGGTGCTGCTTGATTTGGTCGATTCAGAATAAACAGGCAGAAACTGACATTTGTATTTTTAAGAGCCACAATAGATGAAAAAAACCTGAAATTCTAAACCTGCACAACAATTAAAGGGATAAAAAAAAACTTGTTAATATAATGTATTAATTAAAACTATTTCACATTTTCATAATGCAACATATTTTTTTTTGGATTGATACTTTTAGTAGATTTAAAAATTTCAAAATAAACTGTAATTTCAGCCAACATCCTTTCAGGATGGTATTGCTTTTTTTTTTTTTTTTTTTTTTTTTTAGCATTGCTCATTTTTTTCTTCAGTCATTTATCTACTATTTAATGTCCACTAATGAACCGGAAGACTTGAGGAGATTAACATGGGTACATGTTGGTTGGTCGGTGGATCTGCCTGGACTCAATCTGTTTGAGTGTGCAGGGAGAGAGGATCAGGGGCAACTGATGCAGCAGAATTGCTAATCGCAGACAGACTGAGGCTGGGAGGGATAGTGACGCGTGTAGGCTTGGAAACACAGGAAAGACAGACTTGACAGAAAGCAACAATACGACATTACTTACTTTCCTCTTGTCTCTCTCCTCTGCGTCAAAGAAGAAGCACTGTGCAAACTGCAGGACAGACATGATGCTTCACATGGTTCTCAGCAGCAGCAGCACCGGTGTGTCTTCAGGAACATGTCAGACGTGTGTGTGTGTGTGTGTGTGTTTGTTACCTCTTTGTTAAACTGTTGCAGCTGTGTATGAACACCATGCTCGTCTCCCTGCTTGATGCACTGGATAATCCCGTCCAAGTCCACGTCCATACTTCCTGCACACACACAGACAGACAGACAGACAGACAAACACACACACACACACACACACACACACACACACACACACACACACACACACACATGAATAACCTTTCAGGCAGTTTCACAGTATAATGGTTATTCATTATTAATTACATAAAACCCAAACATACATGACCTTCACCTACAAAGCTGCAGCTGGCAAGCTGTATTTTGGCCCTTACCTTTGAAAATTAAGTTATTCAGTCAGAATCTCTCCAAATCCCATAAAAATTTGCCAAACCAATGCAGTGTCACTACTTCTGCCGCAGCACACGTATGTCCAATAACTCCCTTGTTCTCCTGTTATATGTGTGTGTCTATCTCTCCCTCACTCTGTAATCCAAGAGACACAGGAGCAGTGAGTGGTTATGGTCATAATCCACTAATGGACTCTGAGCTTATATCTCTGTGTTGACCTTCGAGGGCATCTAGTGCATATCGCTCTCTCTCTGTCCATCTTTAATACGCTCTTCCACTAGATCTCTTAATGGTAGAGAAATATTCAGGAATCTGTCACGCGTCTCTGGCTGTTGCATAACTCCTCACGCCTGAGAAAAGGGCTTCAGTATTAAATAACATCAATGACAAGCCTTCAAATGTAATCAAATCTTTCAATCATATAATTGAAAACCTGCAGCAATTTGTCCATATAGTATTTTAATACCGTATGGAGTACCAGAATATGGAGCTATATTTGGGGTTCACTTAATTTATCCATAAAGCTGTGTGTCAGAGAGTATTTGCAATTTAAAATTACAAATGTTGATATTTTGTATCATGTAAAAGTGAATTAATAACTTTAACCTTAAAAGTGTATTAGATTTCTTTTTTCTTTGAAAAAAAAAATCGTTATCTTCTTTCTCATTTTAGCTGTTGCACTTGTCCTCGAAGACGTAATCTGCGAGAAGATGATATGTGAGTGAGCGATGGGCCTTCCTAACAGGATGCTGGCTCTTGTGACAAGTGGGTAAAGGAAACGCAGCCTGGGATTGGTGCAACAACAGGAAGCACGATGCGTCAGCGATAGCGGGATGCAAGTCATTGGAGTCCCCCCCCACCCGCAAAAAAACAACCCCAAAACAAAACAGCGTAAAACAACTGTATTTCCCCTTAAACTCAGTGGGGGAAAAACATCCAGTAACAATACAGGAGTATTGTTTCATTCATGCTGATAGACTGACATCATATTTAGATGTGATACACAGCAGGTAGTCTCATGGCCTTTCAAGAGTCTGATACCTTGTACTATCATGATCATGCTGTATGTGTACATGCTGCTGTTTGTATGCATGTGTATTGGCCTTACATACATGGTTTCCTGCATTTGTACGTTTCCGAGCCCTTTTATTGGTGACGTATGGCTCACATAAGTATATTTTTTGTTGTGCAAAGATAACTGTAAAACTTTGAGTGGGTTCGTCAGTCAAAATAATGTAAAAGTCAATGTCCTCACACTTAAATCAAGACACTTACAGTCAATCTGGTTGCTCTGTCTGCCAGGAAACCCACCCCGTCGGGCAAACTGTGACGGGTTTTTGTGCCAACCGAAACGGCGCACGAAGCCAAACACTGACAGGCAGACATTTGTAATTTGACTGCTGATGCTCTCGACTGCACGTGTCCCAGAAGTGACTCAGTGAGCTCCTCTTTCAACACACGCTGCTCACATGCTAGTCAGAGGAAAGATAGACAATGGACTTGAGAGGGGAAGCTGTGATTAAGAAAGAGCAGCTGGGAAAAAGAGAGTGTTGTGGTTGTAAACCATTAAACCCCACACTCACTCCTAATGGATTTACTGCAGGGCTAAAAGATTCAAAATGCAGGCACCATTTACCAGAAATACATTTTTCACGTATCCAAATATTTCTTCAGGCATCTGTTGCACAGACAACTGTTCCTCTTTGCCCCCATTAGCTCTCAGGTCTGATTTACTGCTTGGAAAGATGGAGAAGTTGTTTTTGAAATATATGCGGAGGGGTGGATGTGAGCGAAGGCCGGCAGAGTAATAAACATGGTGACGGCAAAAACAACTCAAGGGAAAACGGCACAGGAAAAATGGTGCGATAAAGAAAAGCCTAGAGGAGAATCGGTGTTATTTTGGGCTCTGTGGGCTTCCTGCAGGTGATGCAGATGAAAGAATGATTTCTGGAACAATTGCTCAGAAGCGAGGGGATGGCAGGGATTAGAGGAGGATATGGATGGGGGAGGGTGCGCGGCGCATAAAGTGAGCATCGAAATGATGTAAACATAGCACAAGACCCAAGGTCACGTAAAGTTTAAGTACAATACCGTGCTGCGACGACCACTTCTGCGAAAAGAAAAAAAAATTGTTTAAGCCAGCGACGCATCTCCTGCGGACAGAAAATAAATCTGCTGCTGTAAGTGATTAATTAGCGTGGGAATGAGGCTGTCACTAACACCATGTCTCAGAATATGGACACACCCCCTACACCTCACCACAACACTATAAAGGAGCACAAGTCGACAGGAGTTTCCAAACTTTGTCAGCGAGCAAGACCGTTCTAGTTTGTTCCAACAGCCACAGCAGGGATTCGGGATTTTCTTGGGGGTAAGCATCATCTTGGATTCATGTATACACATTTGGATAAATCTAGTTTGGCCACAATCTTTTTTTTTTTTGTTTTGTTCTAAATCTGAACAAAGCTATTCTCATCCTCTTCACTGACACAGGCCACTGCGGTATGGAGATTGTCATCGTGCTGCTGCTGATTGTGACTTTGACCGCTGCCACACCGCTCCGATCAACTCACAGGTCAGTAGAAGAACACCAGGAAGAGGGCAGGTAATAAGAGGTAAACAGTGTGAGATGATAACGTGTTTCTCTGATGGACTTACAGGCCAGACTCTGTCCTACCGGTGGGCACTGTCCAGACTTCAGAGCTGAAAAGGGAGACACAGGAACAGCGTGCTAAGGCACTGAGGGTTGTTCCTTTTAACTCAGAAGTTAAACATCTGAACCTGGAAGTACTGAAACACAGGTACAAAGAGTGTTTACCAAGACTCTAGTTGAAGATTATCGCATGAAATAAGTAGTGTTATTTTAGTTTTAACAAACTGGTATTTTTTTTTTGAATGGAAAATGTGTGTGATATTAAAGAAGACTTAACTTTGGCAGATTGGCAGCCAGGCTCCGTCCACGGCGTGCTCCTCAGCGCGGATGCCAAGTTGGGACGTGCCAGGTCCACAATCTGGCCAACACGTTGTACCAAATTGGCCAGAGACGTGGAAAAGATGGGTCCACGAAGGTCAACGACCCACAAGGATACGGCAGATAGAGACAAAAAAAGAGGAAATGATCACAGACTAACAGGTGGACAGTTTTCAGCAAAGTCACTTATCTATTTATAACCGACTATCTGTCTTGATTCTGAGTCTGACTGACCGGTACTTTACAGCCTTGTGTGCTGTATTCACACTGAATGTGGATTTTTGAAGACCAAATCAAATGTTTAATCAGTTATCTTTTAAAAACATATAAATTCTTATATATTTAAATGTATTTTACAATAAATATTTAATATTACAAACGTACATGGTGTTGTTTTTGCCCTTGAGAAAAAACACTGTTACAAGATCTGTAGCTAAGAGATTAAATGTTGCCTGAAATGGGATTACATGCTACTTTAAATACAGATTTCTTCCATTTTTATATTCTTGACTACATCTATTGCCAATTTGTTCTAATGTGAGGCCTGTGATATGTTCAGGCAACTGTTGGTGGGTGCACAAGCTCGTGGACCCTCAGTTATCCTTATGTCTTAACTTCTGCAGTTTAGATGATGAGCATTTTGTTCTTAATCTCAATTGATACCACTCTCTTGGAGAGTCACCATGACTGAGAGTCAAGATTATAATCTGTATTGATCACATAAGTGTAACGTTTGAACTGATTTAGCTCCTCCCATGTTGCCTGGGCTTGGAGAATGTTATTTCTTTGTGAAGGTTTTGCAGAAACCACACCCTCACCTGTGTGGAATGTCTGCACCTAGTTTCCTCTGAGTGCAAACACTCCAGCAAATGCAAAGTTCCAAGTTTCTGGACTTAAATACGCCTACTTAATTTAACTAATGGGCAGACAGCTACCCTGAAGTACTGTCGCTTCCTATCATATCTTTCACTCAACACAGAAAAAAGGGAAAAACATGAGAGAGACGGGACAAGAAGGAGGAGGGGGCAGCGGGGACCAGATCCAAAAATCTGAAAAGGACCAGGTGCGTAGGCTTTCATTTAAAAAGAAAAGAAAAAAAAAGCGCTTTAGTGACGTCATTACTATTGATCTAGTAGTTGTCAATTGCGAAACGATTCGTTAAAAATGAATATCAACAAGCTGTAACGAAAGTTGTGTAAGGAAGTTATTCCCTGGAGCTCCGAGGCACGATGACGCCCGTGTTGCTTGCACGGGCTAGCGTGCATCAAAGACTCCAATAATTTTTGGGTCTGTATTGCATTAAATATGCAATTTTGCCCCACCTGTAGCTAACGTAAGATAGGTTCCGTTCGGGTACTCGGTGTTGTTTACAAGCCCAGTGAAAGTTAAGCTAGCTCGGTTAAGGAAATGAAACTTCCTTTAATCTAACCAGTGTCAAACTCGATCCGATATGCGTCATTCATCATACCACAAGCGTCTATTAGTTATTCCCGAAATAGCCTTAATACAAATACAGTTGTGTAAATCTAAACCAGACATCTACTATTGGATGAAGCATCTACTCCTGCGTTATAGCTAAATGTAGCATCTCATTTAGCATAGCTACCAATATTATTCTTTAATGCTGGCCCAGGCTATGCCGGAATTAAAGGTCAGTAACGCAACATTAATGCCCAACGTATAAAAATTGTAAAAGGCTCTGTTCTCACAGCAAATATTTCTCTTCCACAAGACGGTGCGTATCTAATGACAGGAGGAAGGGCTGCGTCCCATATCGATGTTTTACAGGCTCTTGTCTCTGCTGTACTTCACTGGAAGGGGGCTTGCTTGTGATAGATGGACCTTTTTTATTAATTTTACTATTCAACGTCTATGCTGTCATTATTATTATTATTATTATTATTTATCACGCCATGATAATGAATTATTATTAAAACAGTAATAATCATGACATTGTAGATATTTTATCATGTTAAAATATTTAATGCTGTTTTAATATGAACTGACTTATATTGACAGTCTAAAATTCAAAACAATTTTCAGCTGGTTCCACACCTATCTATCCTATTTTCAAAAATTCTGGGAAACACCAGTAAAGTGACACTGGCCGGAGCAGAGCAGTCTGTTTGGATGATATGGTTCTAACGGCTTCTCCAGATATGATGGAGTTTAGTCTCTAATGGCCTTGTTGGTCACAGCAGAATATTTTAAAATGCTTGAATAATCGACTTAAATCACACCATGAATTATTAAACACGAACAAATACAAGGTACAATGTATAATCTGCAGTACAGTGAAAAATGCTGATACTTTTTGATGCATCTGTGTTCAGTTTAAAAAAAAAAATCCATTTTGTCTGTGTATTGAGTATAACATTAGGAGAAGACTTGATTTTTCTCATTATTTTAGCTTAAGAAGCAAAACTGAAACAAGTGAAAGGTTCTGAAACCCTTCCATCTTTGCTGTGTGTAATTTCAACCGTATGTAGTTGCTGACCCCTCTCAATGTCGATGTCAATTCATTTTGTTGTTGTACTCCAGAATACCTGGTATGCACTAAATATACCTTCCCCCCTCACATCCTACGTGCACTTTCTCTGTCTTACACGCTTGCAAACCTGATTTGAAACTTCAGCACTGTGTCAGAAGTCAAAGTCAGGTGTTCAGACATGTCATATTAGCAGGTACTTCTGCATCAACGTTCGTACTTGAACTGCTTCCCTTCACCCAAAAACCACAAGATCCCCAGACATTATGTGCAAAAATACAGATAAAACCTTATTTATTTACATTGGATCTCTCTACCTGTTGATATATTTACAGAGCTGGATCCCCAAAATCATCAAGAAAAGAATTTGCACCACTTTCGTTGAAGACTCTTTCAGGTACCCTGAGCACGTCCCTCTCTGACAGCTTTGGCTGGTGATACAACAAAGGATCGTCATGTTTGTGTCCTCTGTGTCCCCTCTTACAGCAATGGCGCCCTGTGCCAATGTGGGGGTGCAAGGGATGCTCACGAGTCGGTGGCTCTTGGTGACTATTTCAGCACGGCCATCGTTAACCACTGGGACAGTGCCCAGCACTCCTCTGAGTATCCGACTGATGCTTTTGGAGAACTGCAGTTTGCTGGATCCAGCAAGAGACACAGCTATGTAGGTGACCTTTGTGCTGCCTCTGAATTCTTGGTTTCACTTAGTTTTTAATGTCAGTTGGTAAATGTTAATTTGCTGCCCTTTAACCTTCTATCGTCACAGTCTCGTCACAGAAATCCATATCTTTAATGCAACACTCCTTTTGACCGTTTGGGATCATTTCTTCTTTATTTCTTTGGTCAATCAAAAATCTATTTCAGTTCCTGCGGCTGTCCTGGGATACGCCCCCATCAATGGTTTACATCTTGATGACAACCCACTGGGGACTTCCTCCTCCAAACCTGGTGGTTTCAGTGGTGGGTGGAGAAGGCAGGACGAAACTGAAGACGTGGGTGCGGGAGGTCATCAGACAGGGACTAGTGAAAGCCTCCCAAAGCACAGGTGAACATATGGCAGTCGCTTATCACTTTTCTAACTCACTCGCAATCAACAGAAAGGCTGAATTCAAATTTTGAGCTTTTGTTTGTAAATACAGCAAGCAACTAAAATAGGACATGATGTGGATTTTGTAGAAAGTGAGGACAGAAGACTTGTTTTGTCAGAACTTGCCCAAGGGGGTTTCAAATATACAGCTGTTCCTAAGTCAGCCCCATCACGTGTCTCTCTGGGGTGTGATGCTATTTTGGTGCTACAATAGCCGTTGCTTTCTGACTTGGGTGCCAAGTGCAGCTGGCACGTCGTGATACCGATCTTCCGTAATCTAAGGCCACGCTAACCGGCTATTTTGTCGCAGGCCTGTGATTACAGGAAAAATAATGGGGCAGGAACAAATACAAGATAATCAAATGGAAAAATTGCATTTTCTGGCCTGTGAAGAAGCATGTTTGTTAAACTGTGAAGAGCAGAGACTAACGCTGTGCTCAAAGCTCCGTGTAAACAAATGTATTTGTAATTTTCATGCTGTTTGCGCAATTCTGTCACAAATCGGCGAGACAAAAAGGTTTTTCTTCTTCTCTTCTCTCATTTATTCTGTAACTCTCCCTCCCAGGAGCGTGGATTATCACAGCAGGTTTGCGTGAAGGTGTTGGCAGGTGTGTGGGAGAGGCGGTGAGAGATCACGCCACTGCTGCCTCATCTGTGTCCCTCAACAAAGTGGTAGCACTGGGCGTTGCCCCGTGGGGGATGGTACCAAACCGACAGCAGTTGGTCAACCCTCAGGTCAGACAGGCACTCAAGTAATCAATTCACTATGTTCGATTGAATGAATAGTTCAATTGTTTTATCCTGGCCCCTAATTGCAATCAATATAATCGATGTACAGGGAAGCTTTCCTGCTAAGTACTACGTCCAGAACACGTCTCGTGATTCCTGCTGCTTGGACAACAACTATCAGGCATTCCTGCTAGTAGACGATGGGAGTGTCGGCCGCAGAGGTGGAGAAACAGGTTTCAGGGCCAAACTGGAGGACTACATCTCCCATCAGCGCACAGGCATCTGGGGTGAGACATGAGATCATGAGGAACGCACGTTTTCTTTCTGTGGTCAGACAGTGTAGCAGAAGTGGAGGAAGTGTGTTCTTGAAGTGTGTGTTTGAGCAAAACTCCCAGCCATTAACAGGTTCTCATTGCAAGCTCTTCAGCCCTCTTGTGGTGAGCTTTTAGCAATGCTGGTGAAAAGTGTGGCAGAAGAATTTCCGACGCGGCTCCCCAACGTGTCGAGGCAAGCAGAGAGAGAGCAAGAGAACTGCTGCCTCAGACCTCTTACAGGTGGTTGTCTGCTCTAAGTCTGCAAACGCTGAATATAACATCTGTCTGTTCAGGCAGTGGCAGCATCAACATCCCTGTCCTTTGCATGCTGATATCAGGAGATGCAACCATGCTGGAGGTACAACCCTCGCTCCTTAAGTTGAATTACTTCAACCAACTTAATTTAAAAAAAGAACTAACAACTGAGCCCTTTTAATTTGTAAAGTAAATACTCTCTCTTCCTTTTTTGTCAGCGAGTGGATCTTTCTCTGAAAACCTCCATGCCCTGGCTGGTGCTGGCTGGCTCAGGAGGCCTGGCGGACTTCCTCAGTGACATTTTGGAGACCATGTCCTCAGCTCCAGTGGACCAGTCCTCCTGTGAAGGAGACGGCGAGGCGGGCCCCATTGTGGACCTAAAAGACAGACTGGCAGAGCGGGTTAAAAAACACTTCCCAGAATCAGAGACGGACAAACTCGTAGAACGGGTTAGTGAGACTCAAAAATGAAACTCAACTTGCACACTTAATTGCAATTTATCAGCACTGTAAACATAACAGCGGGAACATATTCTCCCCTGGGGGCTGAGAAAAAACACCTGCGCTGCGCTCGCAACTCGTTAAAAAAATACTTGCACATTCATTAAGAATGCAAAAATATTTACTTACTAACAAAGAGACATACATAATGGAACTAGACCAAACATGTGAACGTCAAACTTTCCTTGGTGCTGATCACCTTGCCAACGGTAAACTATTTGTAACAGCTGCTCTCCACGTGACGGTGGTGCAGAAGTCGCCGTGTGCTCTGCTGCGCAGCATTAGAAAAGGAAATGGCTTAATGGGCGTCATACAACTCCAAATGTGGCCTTCCTCTCTGGGTTGGCGCTGATGAAGCTCCTCACTAGGCTGCATGAGAGCAAGGTGCGTCAGTCTTTTTTGTGTCATAGTTGTGCGTAACCATGTCTTAGGGCGACAAAGAGTGGACAATGTTCTCTCCGATAATGCAGCTGAGATGGGGAGACGTGACACTTTGATGAGGATTTCAGCTTCTTTGAAAAGAGCCTTCGTTTGTGGATGGAGTTTAGACATCTGTCTTGTACAGTGTTGCCGGGAGATTCCCCGAGGACGTTTCCTAACATTTTTAGCTGCGTTTCCAGTCGGTTGCTGTCAAAGTGCAGGGGAAGGTGCAGGGAGTCCACATTCACTGTTTCTTCCTTTTTGGCTGCCGTGATGACACCTGCTCCCTAAGAGCGGCTGTTTTCATGCCATCTTGGTCGAATCTCCTCCTTAGTTCTTCTACAATCAAGTCCACTGCTTAATAAAACTCACACCGCCATGAGTGTTGTTCTGCTGCGGCAGACAATTTATAGCGATTAATGTTTACTTTTAGCTTGTTTTTCCACTTTATTTCATGTATTTATTTTTTGGGTAGAAACAGCACTTCCACCAGCAGGGGTTGCTGCACCACCCCAGCACCCCTACTTCCCGCGGTACCGACTATAAAGATTCCAAATGGCCTCACACATGGTCCTTTTATGATAACAGTAGTAGTTTGTCCATGAATGAACATACAGTACATTTTATATTCTGTGGTGTCAGGATTTTCTCTCATAAATAAGATGGCAGATTTGCTGCAAATAAGCAAAATAAGACCAAGCAGAAAAATACCTCTTCCTCATCCAGTGAGGATATCAGCTGTAAACAAAATCTTTGCGGTGTGAAAGTGTCGGTCGTCGTCTCAGTGCTCTCTCTGTCCTTCATGCACCCCTAATCTGTTTTGAATGCGTCAGCATTGAGTCAATCATTAACATAATCTCTTCAGAGACTTGGGTTAGGGTTAGGGTTAGGGTTAGGGTTCTGATGAGCTAATGGAGTGATTGCATGGTAGTCATCTCTAAATTGCCTTAATCTTGTTTTGAGCTTCGATCCTTTTTGTTAACAAATCTTAATTATCGACACTATTGTCTGTCATATCTTCTCTCCTTCTAGGCTTTGAGCATCTATCAAAACAGAGGTTTTATTACCATCTACCACGCAGAGCAGGAGGGCCCCAATGACTTTGATACTGTCCTGCTTAAAGCATTAGTGGGAGGTATAAGTAGCTGGCAATGGGCTGAAAATGTGCTATACTTTAGGTGTGAACGCACTTTTACTTTGATATTTTGCATTTTTACAGCCAGTAAGCAACGCGTATCCAATGAAGCCAGCCCTTACAACGAAGAGCTGAAGCTTGCGGTCACATGGAACAGAGTTGACATTGCCAAGAGTGAACTCTTCAATGGAGACATCCACTGGAGGGTAGCGCACCTTACACCAGATGTAGCAAACACTCGCTGTTGTGAAACCTGTCTAATCAAATCAATCACCTTTATCCCATCAAACAGTATGAAGACTTGGAAGATTCTATGACAGATGCCCTGATCAACAACAAGCCACAGTTTGTGCGCCTTTTTGCCGAGAATGGCCTCAACATCCTGGACTACCTGACGTATGGCAGGCTGGAAATCCTCTACCAGTCAGTGGCTGATGGTACTCTGCTTTACCAGCTACTCCAGCGCTGCCTAGTGGAGCGCCTGGGAAATACCGCCTTCGTCCGTACGCCATCAAATGCTCACGACACAAAAGTGACGCGGGAGGATATGCTGAGTGGCCCAAAAGCAGCTATAAGCCTGTTTGAGGTTTTTTTTTTTTTTTTTGTCTCTGACAGACATCTTTACTTCTGGACCAAAATTTGCTCGCTTTTTTCTTACTGTACCTGCTGTTTCTCCTCAGGTTGCAGGCGTCCTGGAGCTGTTAATGGGTGATGTCTGCCAGCCATTCTACTACGATGTTTTGGGCTTAGAACCAGTAGCATCCAAGAGGAGAGTTCTAAGGGTATTCTTCAGCTTTACAATATGTGGTCAGATATAAATTACAGCCAAAGAACTACACGTTTAGAATGTTAATGTTTATTTTCACCGATTTGTATCTCTTTTGCAGAAGCAAAAATATAACTATAAGTTATTTTGTGAGTAATGGCCATTTATCGTCTGAAAACCTGGATAGCCTGGAAATTTTTATTTTAAAAATATATAGTTGCTTTATGAAGCATGATCTGTGCTTCCTCCACACTATATTAATTCTCTTTTTAAACATATTAAACTGGTGGTTACCAGAGTGTTACAGTTGCACAAAAGTGGAATGGCAAAATTCCACAAAAAGTCAGTGCATGTCACACACTAAATAAATCTTTTGAAAAGTACTGCCCAAATCATTTTTACTATCTGTCCCAGAATGCCAGTAAGCTGCTGCGCAGTGACTGCTTGTATCGAGAAAGGCGCTGCTTCTTTCCCTGGGCTTCACTCTTCATTTGGGCAGTCCTTCAAAACAGGAGCGAGATGGCCTCCTTTTTCTGGGAAATGGTAAGAACCTCCAGTGTTTCCTCTTTTTGTGCAAGCAGACTCAGTATTGACCACTTTAGATAACCTTACTTACTGAGAATCAGGAAATTATTGGTAAATAATAAAAGTAAGGTCCTACAAAATATAAATGACACCATCAATTTGGTATTTCTTGTTTTGTGTGACTCGTCTCTTCCAGGCAGGAGAGCCGGTGCTGAGTGCCCTATGTGGCTGCAAAATGCTGAGGGAACTTTCAAAGCTTGAGCTACAAACTGAGACAAAATTGTCCATGAAAGAGCTGGCCCAAAGGTTTGAGAACCTAGCACACGGTGAGACTATCGACACTGATCCCCTCTTAGTATTACCAGTAAAAATGTCCAGAAATGACTACCATCTTGTAAATGCAGTATTTTACATCATTTCTCCATATAGTTTTATTTAAACCTTTTTTTAAAAGGACAAAAGTATTTTCTTTACTGGCAGAAAGGAATTTTCATGGATTGATGGCTCTGTTTACTGAAGCATTGAAAATGAACTCGTAATCCTGCATGAGTCACTTACATTTTACTTTCTAAATGGAAACTGTCCAACTGTCTGGATCTGTCCACCCTCCCCGTTAGATGTCTTCAGCACGTGCTACCGGAGCAACGAGAGCCGCTCCTTCACCCTGCTGATCCGGAAATCTCCCGTTTGGGGCGGTACCACCTGCCTCCAAATGGGCGTGAGCGCTGATTGCCGCCTTTTTTTCAGTCACGATGGGGTGCAGGTATGATGTTATTACACGTGTAAGAAAAACACGCAAACCACAGTGATGGCATCATCTGTATGTAAACAGCAGCTGTTTGACCTATTCTGAATTCCCTCCAGCTTGTAATCCCTTTGGTATTAGTTGCTGTGAAGGAACAAGGGAACATTAAAAATCTTTCATTTGAATGAATGCCATTTTGTCTTTTGCATCAAGATGATGCCATTTTCTTCTCTCCTCCAGGGACTACTGTCACAGATCTGGTGGGGGGACATGAAAAGAAACACAGAGGTGTGGAAGCTCCTGCTCACTTTCTTCTGTCCAGTCCTCTGCTACACCGACTTCATTTATTTCAGGTAAAACGCTTTTCCCTGTAGATCAATTCATTGCCATATGTATAAAATACATTTGAAGCTTTAATTGTTGCACAGGAAAGAAGAGGACCAGCAGGAGGAGGAGGAGAAGTCCAACGACGACGGACTGGGCCGGGACACAGATAGCCTTTACGGCACTACAATCTTTTCCTTCTCAGACATCAAGCACATGTAAAGCTTCTGAGTCTTTATTTGCTGTGTGAATGCTGAAGGTGTGTTAAGGCGCTGATAGTGTGTTTTGTGTTTCACCAGTGAGACTGAAGCACATCATCCAAACTCTCCCGGGTTGGGAGCCATTAAAGGTGAATCTTCTGGAAAAACAAAATAGTGTTGAGAGAAAACACTGTGTTGCAGCTGTCATGATAGTAACCAACATGTATTCCCTCTCCATCACAGGGAGGTCACATAGACCACCAAAGCGTCCATTTATAGTGTCACGATGGCGTCAGTTTTGGTTTGCACCTGTGACCTCATTTCTGGGCAACGTCCTGATGTACTTCCTCTTCCTCCTGCTGTTTGCCTACGTGCTGCTGGTGGACTTTAAGCCCCCACCACCCTCTGGTCCAGCCATCTCTGAGTATGTGCTGTACTTCTGGGTGTTCACCATCGTGTGCGAGGAGATCCGGGAGGTGGGTGCATCCAAGCCTTTTACTGCCTCACAAAAGCACATACCTAGTTGCAGAAAAGTAGCAAAGTAAATCCCTGTTTTTTTCTCTCTAAGACCTTCTTTGTGGGGATGATGACTTGGCATCAGAGGTTTAGAGTTTACATTCAGAATGTGTGGAACAAGTGTGACCTCACTGCCATTTCACTGTTCATCATAGGACTAACTTGCAGGTAAAGATGGCTGAAAGTTGGCTGTTTTTACATAATGAATATTTCTGTGAGCTGCGTTACTTTTCTCCTGTGCAGTTTTGTTGTGTTACAAGTTGTCCACTTGATGGTGCTGTTACGTCATATGTCGTCTACGCTCTGCTCAGGATGTTTACATGGTCATATGAATTTGGACGGAACATTCTCTGCGTGGATTACATGGTGTTCTCCCTCCGTCTCATCCACATCTTTGCTATTCACAAACAACTGGGACCAAAAATCATAATTGTTGGGAAGATGGTGAGAATCGTCAACCATGATCAATGTTCTGAATAATGTTTAAATATTAACACCAGAAAAATCCCTTTTCCTGTTTAGATGAAGGATATCTTCTTCTTCTTCTTCTTCCTGGGGGTGTGGCTCATGGCATATGGAGTAGCCAATCAGGCTTTGCTTTATTCCTACGACCCTCGCCTTGATTACATCTTACGGCGGGTTTTGTACAGGCCGTACCTGCACATCTTTGGACAAATTCCTGTGGAGGAGATGGATGGTATGTTAGTCATGATGCTGGGGAGCCTTTTGTTTTTTGTCTAGATTCGCCAATACAATAATACAATTTTAATAAGCTTTTTGCGTCCCAGTGGCGAAGGATTGGGACATAAGTTGCACAGATAACATGACACTGATTGAGAACGGTGAAGAGCCCTGCAGGGTCCAGTACAGTAACTGGCTGGTGGTAATTCTGCTGGTAATTTATCTGCTGGTCACCAACATCCTCCTCATCAACCTGCTCATCGCCATGTTCAGGTAAGAGACCCAAACTGTCCCCTCAGCCAGTCCATCTGTCTCAAACATGTGGACACTGAGCTTTGTTTTTGTCTGTCCAGTCACACCTTCTCTCAAGTGCAAGCAAACAGTGACATTTATTGGAAGTTCCAGCGCTACAGCCTGATTGTTCAGTACCATTCCCGTCCTTCTCTGGCTCCTCCTTTTATTATCCTCTCCCACATAAATCTTTTCATCAAGCGAAACATCCGCAAGGTTCCCTCCATGAAGATCTACCATTTTGGTCAGTATCTGAATATGCCTTTTTTGTTTTCCCACTAATGCGGTTCCTCCAAGAGCACTAACACATCACTGTCTTTTCCCAAATCGTTTTTTTTCCTGATTTGTGTATGCTTTTCTCTCTTAGTGGTGGAGTTAAGGGGTAAAGCCGCTAACAAGCTAATGACATGGGAAACCATTCAGAAGGAGGACTTCCTGACCACGCAGAACAAGATCCAGAAAAACAGCGATTCAGAGAAGCTCAAGCGGATGTCTGTTAAGTGAGCAAATGTTCCTGTGCCAACACAAAGACAGTCTTTTTTTGAGCAGTCATTTGAAATTGAAAGCCTTTTTTTTTTCCCAGAATGGATGGTATCTTAAAACGTCTGACAGAAAGCAGGAACTTTGAACACAGGCTGAGAGCTCTGGAGAATGAGGTAACAGCTCTTTTGCAGCATTGCTGTTGTTGCTAATGCACACTGCAAAGAAATATTCTCTGTAATTGCTAAATAATTGTCAGGCATAACGTACAGACCTACATTTGCACTGAAAAGTAGCTGCACCTTTTATCGTCCCTGAGTCGTGTTCTTTAACTGTGTGTCCCTCCTTCTCAGATGGAGTATTGCTCAAATGCTCTGAGCTGGATTGTAGATACTTTGGCACAGGGCAGCACGTTCAAACCTCCTCGTCCTCCACCCACATTAAGAGGTGTGTCAGAATTCTAATTACGTGCATGCGCTTATTTGTCCAGCGCCGAATCTGCAGGACTTATCTGTCTCTTCTTCTATGTAGATGCTTTCCCATCCTCCTCCTGAATGAACATCGGTGATGCCTTCACTTGCTCAGGGACGTGCGAGCCGACAATCAGTCTGCTGGTCTCTGTCGATGAAACTGGACTGTGTTACAAAATATCTGCTTTTCTAAACTACAGTTCTTCTATTAATGTCACTAAGTGCATGTTCTCTGTGAGCTACATTTTTAACTTCAATTACCAAAGTAATATGTGCATTTATAGCAAGTCAGAATGTCCTCCTGTAAAGTGGATTTTTTTTTAGGAATATTTTATTTTTACTGTTACATTAAACTGTAGTTTACATGGCTTACTTGCTGCATGGTAAAACATTCTGGGTAAGTTTTTGCTTCAAATTTTAAATCTAAAACAAATTCATTTTTTTTAATCCTTTTGCTCCCCACAATAAACTATGTTAAAAAACGAAGTATAGTTTTTTTTAGATCTCTAAAATTTTGAGATCTAAAAAGTTGTTTTAATTTTTAATTAAAATGTTTTTAATTTAAAGACTTGGTTACAACAAGGAAATGCACATTGGATTAAACATTAAGCCCTTTGTTTATTAAACAATTACTTTTTATATTGGCAGGCACCTGCACTTAATTCCACTTATACAATGCAGACATGACATAAAGAAGTCTGGCTATTTGTTACCCTATTCAAAGAAAACGCCAAAGGTTAAGCAGCAGTTAAACATGCAGTGTGTAAAGCACTACGGTGTTGTCACAGGATATATTGTGTGTAGAAAAGGATAGTGTGAAGGGTGCAGCAGCAGCAGCAGCAGCGCTGAATTTCAGTGTGCCGCAGCACCATTGAAGGTCACATAGTGGAGCTGTGCTATTGAAGGAACCTTTACTGGAAATAGCCCAGGCCACCACCTGTCAGCTATACTGCTGGCTTACACTGAAAGGCAGTGTCATCACTTTCCTGTCCCACTGCTCCATAACTGCACCACGGTCGTGTGTGTGTGTGTGTTCAAAATTAAAAAATAGAAAAAAAGGCCATCTTTTTAATTGACTTAAAATAATCTACGTTTGCACTTCAAATCATAGAACTAGTCTGTTCAAATCACAAGCATTTCCTGAGCATTTCTGTTACCTGGGTGCCGTTGTCTCTGCCAGCTTCTATTTACGTCATTCTGTTCACCAGTCTGCCATGTTCTCTGCATTGGCATTAGCATTAGGAAGCAAATTCTCAAGATGTTTCTGTGGTGAACGTGACACTGGATGAAATTACCGTAAATTTTATTGTCATATCTTTATTTTTAGTCGACAGTGTGCCTTCATTTATACGGTTCTTGTAGGTTCACTTAAAATAGCTAAAATGGTTAAAAGAGTTAGTCCACATAGCAGCAGTCCACCAAATGTAAAGCAAATTCCTTAATAACCTAAGTAGAAATGAAACATCTCCCTCCTGCCGTTGCTTGGGTCTCTCAGTCTTCTGTGCCCACCCTTCAGCCCAAAAAGCGCTCTCTTATGTGACCTCCCTAACACCCTACATTAAGGGCAACCATTCCCCCCACCCGCCACATGTGCTTCTGTCAGTCACACAGGCTGACTGTGTCCTCTGGATCTCAGCACGAGGCTCACACACTGCTCAGACTGCACTCTACCAGTTCTGCTGAAGCTCTGAGCACAGATCTGTGGGTGATTTCTGTGGATTTACTGGGTTGAACTTTTGCCTGTGTGGGTGAAGGAGTCAGGGAACAGGACGTCCACTGTGGATTTGCTGTAGTCGCCCCAAAATGGCACCTGTCAAAAGTTGGCTGGTGGGACTCTTGCTGGTTCTCTTGTGTCCATCACAGCCCCTCATCTCTGGGGCGCTTGGAGCGGAGGAGGGGCACAAGGAAAAACTCCATGCAACAATCGCCGATGAGGGAGATGAGGAGGCAGCAGATCATGATTCAGAGACTGATGAGGACGCAGATGAGGAGGACAATGATGCTGATGATGTAGATGATGATGATGATGATGATGATGATAACGATGATGATAACGATGATGATAACGATGATGATAACGATGATGATGACGATAATGATGACGAAAGTGAAGATGACGATGGTGATGATGACAACAACGATGATGACGACGATGATGATGATGATGATGATGATGATGATGACAATGTCAATGATGATGACGATCATGGTGACAATGATGACGATGACAGTGAGAATGACGATGATGATGAGGACAATGATGATGACGATGATGATGACAAAGACAGCGACGATGATAACGAGGAAGATAATGATGATGACGATGATGATGGTGATGACGATGATGATGACGATGACGAGAACAAGGCTGCAGAGGATGATGATGATGATGATGAAGATGATGGTGATGATGACGATGATGATGGTGATGATGACGGTGATGATGACGATGACGAGAACAAGGCTGCAGATGATGATGATGATGATGATGACGACAATGAAGAAGAGGCTTCAGAGGAAAAGCATGCAAATGAAAAGGATGACGATGATGATGATGACGATGATGACGGTATTTTAATGTATTTTAATGTGATTATGAAATGACGCAGATGTTTGAAGACTTGACTTCTGTGTTCTCGGCAGAGGGGTTTTTGGTTGACTGGTTGCTAACTGTTGCTAACTGGTTGATTGGCTGCTAGCTGCAGACTTGCCTTCTGACTGCGTTGAGCACAGTAGAAACAGAGCAGTGTGTCACGTATCAGTTCTGAAATAGCCGGGCTTATCTGTGTTCACTCTGACACCAGGGCCAACATAACACTCATTCCTTTTAATGGAGTGCAGCTGTTTGGAGAACCAGGAAATGCCCGGAAAATGCCTGTAAACATGGCGTTATGCTGCTATAGAACAGTGGATTCTGTTCAGTCCAAGTTAAGCAGATCTTCATGTGGAACTCATGACTGTCATGAAGGCCTGCTGAGTAAAACCTTGGTTTTTAGGAGGCAGGTGCTGTGGCAGCATGGATTGCTTGTTCCTGTCCTGGCTGTTAAAGCTACACTCTCAGAGAGAGACATAAGGTCACATGCACCCTGTTTGAAGTTTTTAAAAACACTTTAATATTAGCCAAAAGTGACTTTTACTGCTTGCTCGCAAGAGAAATCAGCTGACATTAGTTCCTGTAAAATGGTGTTGTAAAATGTTTTCAGGCGGAGATGAATCTGACTCTGAAAAGCATGCATTCCGCCCTGGCTCTTTGTGTAGCATCTGCACCATCTGTGAGGTAAAGTCCGGACAGAAAACACTGGTGGCCTGCTCTAGTACATACCGTATCTCCTGAAAACCGGGCCCTTTCCTTCCCCTGTTTCAGCACTGCTCCAGTACCTGTGCTCAGTGCCCGTGTGAAGAGGGAGACCAGTCAGACCACTGCGAACGCTGCGATGTAAGCATGGCTGAAGCACTACACGCCAGATGTAAGTTCTCTGTGAAGACACGGCCTCCTGACTCCTGACCTTCTCTCTGCCCTTTCAGGAATGTTCATCCTGCTACCTTTGCCCCATCCTGTGTGACACCGTTTGCACGGCGGGTAAACGCTCACGCCGCACAGATATCACGTTTGCAACGTGCATTTCCCCAACTTTTGTGTACATTTCTCCTCAGGTGGTGTTGTCGATGAGCTAAGTGGGTCACTGTTCCAGTAAGCATTCCTTCCTTTTATCTAACTGATATTTACACGTCCTTCCTGAATTTTGAGCTAATGTTGGCTCCTTTTTGTGTTGTTCCAGGGCCGTCGCTTCTTTGCTCTGAGCAACAGTTTGTTCCAACAGGAGTTACTGCACTCAGGAGCCAAGCTGAAAGGCTGTCAATATTTCAGACAACGCAGGCGACTGTTGCTCTTTATGTAAACTAATTTAGGTCAATCTAAAATTGTATTATTATGACAATTATTTTGCCTCTAGCTTTCGAGAGCCTGGTTTTAGTTTTCATTTATTTCCTGAGCAGGAAAAAACAGTTTCCTATTCAAAAGACACTTTTTGTAGCAGTATTATTGTGATGCTACTGTAGTTGAGCAATGAGGCCTGGTCTTAGTAGTGGGATGGATGGAAACTTCCATTCATATACAACTAGAAATATATTTTAAACAACTTTTTTACAATAAAACTTTACATCTGATAAAGGAAAAACCATTTAATGACTCTTATTTGATGACAGATTTCAGTTTAGCTTTGCTTTTGTCTTTATTTGCAGATTTATTGATTTGTTTTTTTGTGCGTGTTGACTCATCTGATATTCCTAAGATACGTCAGGAATGAGTTTTTTAAATTTTAAACCCAGAGGAATGGTTCGCCCAAACAATTTCTACATCTACAAAATGTTCAAGGCTCCAAACAGGGCTCAGATGCAAAGAATGATTAAAGGCAGAAGTGAACTTTATTTAACAGGATCAATAAGATTCCCGACTTTAAGCTAAATGCCACTCCTGATAGAGAAAAACCCCACAAGACTAAAAAGAGTACCAAATCAAAATCACTCCATAATGAGGGAAAACAAAAGATTATCAAGCTAGGAACCACAAACGCTGCAGACCATTTCAAAATAACACAAGAATTCACAAGACAAGAGACAAAATACCAGAGTGTGACACAAAAATATTTCTCACAGTGAGCTGGTTAGACATTCTCCAAGTTTTAATATGGGCTACATTTCAGCACAATTATACATCTTTCAAGTGTAGGTGAGCACCACAGCTTAATAATCGGATGACTCCTGCAACCAATCACTCCTGAGGTGTTTTCAGCGACCTCAATTGTGAGACTACTGAGATGCTTTCAGGTGAACTCCTCTACAAGTTAGACAAGGTGATGTATGTGACACTTACTGGAAAAAAAAAAAAAAAAAAAAATCAGTGATGGCCCCTATTCTGGGCGGTAGAATTAAATAGCTGCGCTGATTGTGGATGAGCAGCCGGTGCGGCTGATCAGCAGCACAGCGGATGTGCGGTCAATCAGGAGCGCAGGGCCGGTGCAACGGAGAGGGGAGGGCAAGAGCTGGAGCAGACTGGCAGCTGTGACACATATCTACATGTGTAAGTGCTCAGGTGTGGTGTGATAAACTATTTAACTGTTGTGTAGCTTGTGTGCAGACATAAACACAGAGTCAGTGACCATAAACATATCCAGTAGGTACATGCAGGTACAAGAAGATTTGTCCCTCTGTAAGGACATTGATAGATGGTTATCTGGTAAACACAAAGCTGGAGCAGATCCATGGACGTATCTATGGCCCTCATTTATCAATCTTGCGTAGAAACGTGCAGATCTGACTGCAGGAGTCATGGTACGAAAAAGACGCACGTGTGATTCATGAAAATTCCGTATATGACCGATCCCAGCAGCAGGTCTTGATAAATGAAACCGATCATCATTAACATGTCCATGTTTTTTCATCATGCACTTCGAGAATTCGAGAAAAAAGTCAAAACGTCAAGAAAAAAGTCAAAATATAATGTCAGGAATAAAGTTTGAGACTATAACAACCAGCGCATGTGACTGATCCTACAAAATGCCGTGCAGGCAGTTAGATGAACTGGTGAAACTATACTTCGGACTGGGTTTTAGTAACAAAGAAATACTTTCTCTTTTAGCTCTCAAATACACTGTAGTTATCAGCATTAGGCCTTTGAAGAGACTGTGCCGAAAACGGCGCCTGTTCCAAAGGATAAACCACACAACCTTGGAAGAGGCGGCCTCATTCGTGCAAGCTGAAATAGCGGGTATTGGACAAATGCAAAGCTATTGATAGCTGCATCTGCACGCAGTTCATAGGGAATATGTTGTATCACAAGATACAATAGTGGAACTCAGACGGGCGCATCATTTGAGACGCAAGTATTACCACAACAAAGGTCCCAACGCGCTGTGCTATATGGACTCGTATGATAAACCGAAGCCACTTTGTTCATCCCAGACATAGGAAATTAACTTGTTCCAGCAGCATCGTCAGCATTATAATATATTTACAATAATGTGCAACATGAGAATGTGCAACATGGAAGTACTGTTACAGTACGGTGTGTTGAGGACCCAAACGCAGACACGAGCAGGTGCTCCAAGAACAAAAACCCCTTTGTTGGGTGCACAAAACCAGAAGGCGCTCCAATGGAGGGAAGAACGGTGATCATAAATCTCAAACTCAAGAACTTTTTGTGAGGAGGAGGCTCCACTGCGGGGTGTCCAAAACCAAAACTCAGACTTCTTCACTGGTGACGTGGTGACCTTGGAAACAGGAAAAAATAATCACCTGAGTTACCATAAACCAGACATTGAGAACATTCAGTCTAAGTTGGTTTGGTACCCCTCTGCATGTGAGGTAGGAGCAAACAACAATGATCCAGCAACGGGGACCAGCTGGCAGCCTCCCCAAATCAGCCGCTGATGAGTCGATCAGCGACAGGTGTGCAATCACCGCTGGATCCCGGGAAACCGCGCCCTCTGCAGGGAGAAGTCAGGACAAACCACACACACAATAAAGGGCCGGCAAGCCGGACCCTAACAAGTACATGACAATGTGCCACATGAAAGTACTAAATAGAGCATATCACAGCACGAAAGGCTGTGAGTCTCAGTCAGATGGAGCTGTTGAACAGGGTCATTGCACTGGGCAGGAAAGATTTCCTGTCTCTGTCTTTGTGGCAGCGGAGCTGAATCAGTCTGTTTGAGAAGGAGCTCCACTGCCTGTCCGGGAGTGGGTGGAGAGAGTGGTCAGGGTTATCCAGGATAGTGTGTTCAGCATCCTCCTCTCCACCACAGCTTCCATGGTGTCCAGTTTGCAGCCAATCACGGAGCCGGCCTTTCTGATCAGTTTGTTCAGTCTGTTGGTGTTGCCGGTTCCGATGCTGCTTCCCCAGCAGACAGCAGTGCACTGGCAACAACAGACTGATAGAAAATGTCCAACATCTTGCTGCACATGCCGAAGGATCTCAGCTTCCTCAGGAAGTAGAGTCTGCTCATCCCCTTCTTGTATCCTTCTCATTTCCTCCTTGTCCCCCAATCGGAAGGCCAACTTCTTCTTGAGAAGCACTTTCAGGTCACTGGTGAATAATGGCAAATGAGTTCATCACATCAGTTGTGTGCTTGGAAGGATGTCCGGAGCAACTGCACACAGACAGGTTGCTGTATCACAGTGGTGCGCCATTCGTCCCAGGTTTTCCCAAACAATCCTGGCACATCACTTAATTTATCCTTAACAGGGGCTGCTAGGCCTCCCCACACTGCTTATCTAAACATGAGGGACATTACTCCATCCTCTGATGGATTAGTGGAGGTATATGAACTGTTTGCTCATATATGCCTGCTCTATCCTGCCACGTTTGTATTTCATCTGTGTCAAGTTCTTTCACATTATCCTGTTCATCTCTTACCATTAATTGTGTGGTCGGTCACATAACCTGCTGTTTGCTTTGTACTGCAGCATTTTTTTCCTCTGTCTTCAAACCTTTCTGGTGTGCAGATACTTTAATAATGGATAACGAGCTTGGTAGGATTATAGCATTAACTAGTCTCACCATTTCTGATTGACACTTAACATGTTTGCCAGTTGTTTTCCAATCACATTTAGTCATTTTTGAGAGTTCCCAGTGACACACGCCATATATACATAGGCTGAATCTGTGTTTCCACATTTTGTTGTTGTCCTAATATCAGTGCTCGTAATTGTGCTGATTCCGCAGCGAACATTTGTTTTTCTTTTGTGAAAAATGTGTTTGTCTCTCGTTTATATTCTACGACTGTGTATGCTGCTTTTAGGATTCCTGTAGATTCATCTCTAAAGCAATATCCATCATAAATAGACTCATCCTTTCTTCCAATCTTGATGGGCTAGTTTTTAAATCTTTTTTGTATTTTATTTCTTTTTCTATTTCCAACACACAGTTAAACTGTGTGGTGGTTACGCAGAAACTCATATCACTTGTAACAGTACCCTCCATTCAGCACTGCTCCATTGTGCACTGATTCAGCACACAGAATCATGCATCATGCTATTATTCACTTTTGACTCCTTATTGTTTTTGTTCTCACATTTTGACTACTGCATACAGTATGTCATCTTGCTGTGTACTTTTCATTCTGTAATTTCATTATAAGCACAGTTAAAATGTGACATTTCTTAACAATAGCACACGTGTGTTATTTAATGAGCAACATGCAAATATTCTACTTCTATAATAAGCCAGCAACGTATCACAGAAGCTGGCAGGATGGGTGTAACCACTTCAGGCTGTTGTTTAAAACACACACACACACACACACACACACACACACACACACACCTGTATTTTGACATCAGTGTCCTGGAGAAAGAAGTCTCTTTAGATGTCTCCTCCATTTTGAATGAGTGATGTGTATACAGAGACCCTCCACACACACATAGACATGCACACACACCCTCCTACCCTATATCACCCACACTAATCCTAGGACACTAGTCTAATCAGACTCTGGTGAATACTGACCCGTTTTGTTTAGTGACCACTCACATCGCACTTTAAAGGCCCAGATACTTCAGACCTGGAGCACAAGGTAAGATGATGAATACTAACGCCTCAGTGCAACTATCTATTATGGCATCAGTTAAAAAATAAAATAAAGCCATCTTCATGCAACAAATTACGAGTAAAATAGTTTTATTGCATGTAAGGATATTGGCCCTCATTTATGAACCGTGCGTATGGCAGAAAACTGTGTGCACGGCTATTTTAGTCAAAGAAAGTATTTTTTTATTAGACAAGTGTCATTCACACATTCTGACTGTTGTACATTTGTTTTAAAGAACTGTCTTGTGATGATCTAAAAGAGATCACACAAAAAGAAAAAGAACTGATCACATAGTTTTCATTAATTGCAGTTGCAGAATAATATAGTTGCAGGATGACTTGTGCAGTGGTTATCATCATTAACGCCCTCCATAATGGAACTGACATGTCTCTCTCTCTCTGCATGGGCGTCAGAAGCACGATCTGGCTGAACAGCTGCATAACTCAAAAATGTTGATGTGTTAAGCAAAGGGAAAAGTAGTTAAACTGCATAAGTCTGATCCAAAGGCAGATGCTCCTGTGCATTAGGGTTGAGGTCATGCCTGGGAGGATTGCTTCGAGTTGTCCTAAGAAAAACCTGAAATGCTAGTTGAGAGAAACAACCAAAGGCACCATACTCGCCTATGGAGGTTTTGATGGTTTGGCCTGAATTCTGGGTGTAAAGTCAGATGTGAGTGAACGTTTTGATATTTATCTTTGATCTCCTTCATTGTACACACGTAAACATTAGTTTTAATGTCATCAAAGTATTTTTTTTAATCAAAAATTGTATTTGAAGTTCAATATTTTGTTTTGGTAAAAGCCTGTTCCAGGATTTTAGACGTCAAGCTCTTCAGGCTAAAGAGCAACAGTAAAATCTAGAAATATGCGGAGAAGTTTGAAGACTCAAATTAACTGGTGCTGCAGGGTGATGGACAGTAGAAAATAAAGATAATGAAGACAGCAGTCGGGTGACTCCAGCAGAAGCATTTTCTTTTGTCTTTAGGTGTGCATTTTTACACTGATGATGGCCTTGTTTCAGCTGCTTACTAAATACTGTATTTCCCTGGTGCGGTGATATCGCTCGCTTTTCTTTCTCTTCTCAGTGGTGAAAAGTTTTCTCATAAACTGCAGCCACCACTGTCAATTATCTATTGTCCTGAAATTATGAAAAAAGTTCTTGGTATTTTGAGTTACGTTTGAGGTGGGATCTCAACAGCTCTGGCTTTAACCTAACCTAACCTCACCGATCATCTGTGCTGAAGTGTTAATAGCTGACTTACTTTTGTTCACAAAGGACTTTGCTGGATCCTGTAGTGTGTAGTGAGTGGGCAGTGGTGGGCAGGAGAAATGAAACATGACTGAGGTTACACTTTAAATGTGCTTTGTTTCCTAGGCCCCGATGAAAATGTTCTTTTCATCCACCTTCAGATTTCAGCCCATCCCACTGGCACCTTCTTCCTCATTCCAAATGTGGCAGTGAGTGCCAGTCAACATTGAGAAAAAAAGTGTGGTGGTGGACGAGCATCTTGAGTCCTTAACCTTCACAAAGTTCGATGACAAACACGCCATCAAATACATCATGAACACTGGCCGTACAGGTCCGGCTTTCATTGATTTTGATTTTGAACATGTTTTCTAAAATAACTCAAATATTGACTAATTCAAGGTCCTATAACTTTCACAGCCATAGTTTGTGGTATGAAGGAAAAAATAATTGTTTTTTGGTCAGATTTTTTTGGTTAAAAAAATTCAAATATTCTAAACATTACTTCATAGTTTATGTGCAAGAGAAATAAAGATGATTTTAAATATGGGAGAGCTTTTACAGTATCCTCTGCCTCTGATTTCCAGTGAAGTGCACTCTGAAAGAGAACTCCGTGGAGATCTCAGGTGGCGTTCTGGGATACGTCTACTCCACCTTATAGTTTCGTCGAAACTGGTTCAGACGGACTCAGACGACTCGGAGCACACCGTGGATTCACAGAGATATCCCATGGCGGTGATAACAAATCAACTACTGTTGCTGTTTGCTGGTAACACAATATGTGTGATGATTTAAACTACTGTCTCACGCAGATACACAGTCAACAAGTGGAAGGATCTGATCCTGGACGAGGCAGTACAGACTCTGGACGGCCTGGCAATGCTGAGATTCTTTATTGAGGTAACTATAATCAGTCATCAAAAGGTGTATCACAAGTCAGTTTCAATGGTGCAGTTCAAAACCAGAACAATTGTGTCATCAAAAGAAGTATTTTTATGAAACACTGGTAGAAAAACACAGTAATAGTTTACAGTAAACTACAGTAATAAAATATGGATATTTTTACAAGAAAGCTGAGGGCCAAAGAAATCTTTAAAAAATCTCTTTCTGCTTTAAAATAAAGATCCATGTCAGATATTTTACGTTGCATTGGGTAAGTAATTGGTTTCCTCTAGGGTTACATTTTATGATACTGTCAACTTGCTAAGATGCACACTGTACTGAATATTGTGTGCAGTGTTTCAGAAGAACATCCTGGTTTGCCCAGTGTATCAGGTTAATGGAGCCTGACAGCATTTTATCTCAGAGATAGGAGTGTCTGTCAGCAGGTAATGCGATCTGAACAGAACAATAACATTCTTCTGCTTGTCTGATGAACAGTCTGCGTTCTTCTCATGCAGATTCAGATACAACCTGTAGAAAGCTGTAGAAGTATCAATACATATTAGTCATAAAGTTTATTTAGCATGCCTCACTGTGTGTCCGTTTCTGAAATGGCTCTCCCTCTGTTATAAACTACAGATGTGACACAAAAGCAGTGGAGGATCAGAAAATCATGAGGTAACTGGTGTAACTTCAAGGTCTTCATTTGTCACCACTCACAACCTGCAGCACAGTAGACAATTAAAAAAAACATAAACATAAGAAAGGCAGTTTAGTTCTAATGATTTTATATCTATCTATATAAAAATATTATGTAAATATATAATTTATATATATATAATTTATATATATATAATTTATATATATACTTGCAGCTAATGTATGAACCAATTCAATGAAACATGATAGAACGTATTCATTAAAGTGGACCCCACATTTCAATTTAAAAGTTTACCATAAACATTCCTAAGAGACTCGCAGTGGGTGATAACATCGCTGTAATGGGTTGCTGACCACGCCCCAGTGCAATGAAGCGGTGTTTAAAGAGCCTGTCAAGTGGATAGACATCTGGTATGTGCTAATCTCCTCACCTGTGCACTGAAGATATATTTGACAGGATCTGACACATTGACGTCAATGTTACATCAAGCAAAAGTATTGCCTTTTGCAATTAATGGCTAACTGTATTAAGTGTTTTTTTTTTTAATGTAGTTTCTGTTTAATTGCAACTTTTTAAATGGAAAAATGGCTCCAACCTGCAGAAAACTGTGACTCAGTGCATTATTATTTTATAATATTATTATTTATTTATTTATTTTTGTTGTTGGCAGGTAAGTGCTGAGTCATCAAGGCTTAGTAATACATTTTACTTTTCCAAGCGTGCATTCTGCTGTTTCCCAACTAAATGTTTTAAAATCATTGTAACAAGAGAAAAACACCTCTTGCCTTCAGGATATCACACAAGATAGTTCCCAATGATTTTAGAATTTAAAGTTAGTCAAGCTCAGGGAAGTCCCGGCAGATTTGCTGTAATCCATTAACAAAGACTGGTCAGTTTCCTTGCTGTAAAAAAAAGAAAAAAACAAATCCTTGCAAACAAGTAAATCATAAAAATCTTATCTGATAACTCAGAGAACACTTTTGAATGGAAGGCAGTGTAATGTGGTGACAGTGGCGTCACATTGGCATGTGGCATCAATAAATAGGGTGAGGAGGAAGTTCTGCAGCAGTGAGAAGGTAAATACTCCACAGGTACTTCAAGTTAGGACTCAAAGCTCTTCAGGTGAGTATGGATTCTCTGACGCTTTTAAAGGATTTTTTTTTTATTGTTTGCATTCTGTTTCTCTAATTGTTGCTTTTTCTTAGCATTCCAGATGAAGTGGTTTTTAGGTGTATTTGCCACGTGCGCCCTCATACCCAGCATCTACTGTGCCTCCAATACTGTGGGTGAGTACCGGAGTATAGACACACCAAAGCTGTTGTTTAGTGCTTCCAAACGAGTACGTGATTAACTGAATTATGTCTTGCTCCTTCAGAATGGTGTTATCATCATGCACACTGCAGTGAGTCATTTCTTTCTAATATTGAATTGTGTTTCTCTTCATTTATATCCTCTTAAAGTATCTTCCCTGTCTTATAGATAGCTCACTCTGGCCCACCCTTGTACCCAAGCATTGCAATGGGACCCGACAGTCTCCCATCAACATTGTGTCAGCAAATGCCGAGGCCAATAAAAACCTGATGGCGTTCACCTTTTATAACTACAGCAGCACCACTGCCTTGAATTTGATTCAGAACACCGGCGACACTGGTGAGGGAAAAAACAAAAAAAAACAAAACAAAACCCAAACATCTATTTGCTCTCCAGCCACTTTTGATCCAGATTTTCCATTTTGTCCTCCCTTCTGTTCCAGTTAAAGTGAGCCTTAACAGCGGTGTCAAGGTCTCAGGGGCAGACTTGTCTGAGAGCTACGACAGTCTGCAGTTCCACCTGCACTGGGGAAACGGGTCCTCCGTACCCGGCTCTGAGCACACTGTGGATGGAAAACGGTATCCCATGGAGGTAACCTGTTAAGTTACAGCCTTGAGCAGTCACACATGGGCATATTGAAATTATTTTTCTCTGCTTCAGCTGCACATTGTGAACCTGAAGTCTTCCTACAGTAGGAACACCACACAAGGTGTTGCAGACTCTGAGGGACTTGCTGCTCTTGGTTTCTTCATCGAGGTGAGTCTATTAGACTTAAAGGTTAAGCTTTTAGTGAGCGGGTGAGCTCACCCGAATCAGGCTGTAAATTGCTGCTCACGTTGAAACAAGACCTTTTAAAGTTGCTGGCTCTCAGCCGGTCATGTTTGAGTTTTTTTCATCCAGCTTCCTCATTACCTTAAATTCAGAGAACATATAACCTAGACTCTGTATTCTTTCTGCAGTGATGGAGAGTTGACAACTGACAGTGTTGGTGTGGAGGAAGTCTTATTGCAGCAGAAATAGTTAGACACAACATGGCATGACTTTTTTATTGTGTTTAATTGAAGGAAATGAATGGGACTGCAACCGGCAGCCCTGCAAGCTGGAAGACACTGACCTCTTACTTGAACAATATCACAAACGCTGGTAAGACGTTTGAGCCTTTGACATTTGGTCTGTGTTTTTGGAAAAAACATCTCAGCATATTCCTTTTCTCAGGTGACTCTGTCAGCCTGGCGCCTGGCCTTACATTGGATTCTCTCCTGGAAGGGGTCGACCGCACAAAGTATTACCGCTACCTCGGCTCCTTGACTACCCCCAATTGCAATGAGGCTGTGGTTTGGACGGTGTTCAAGGACTCGATTAAAGTCAGCAAAGATTTGGTGAGGTTTTTTTTTTTTTTCAAAAGCTTTTCAGGGAGCAAGGCAGGACTGCTAATTGGTTCAAACTATTGTTTTTTTTCCAGATTGACCTCTTTAGCACGACGGTGTACTTCAACACCAGCACAACATCACCTGTCATGACAAATGTCTTCAGGAGAATCCAGACAAACAATCTTCGAGTCACAACGCAAGCCACGTCTGGAAATGGGGCTGTAACAGCCTCCCTCTCACTGATGGCCCTCAGCCTTGCCCTAATAAAGGTGTAGAGCCACAGCAGTCCATGTTAGTGATGTCTCAGATATGCAATACGTAGCCACACTTTTACACTTTTACGCTGCTTCTGTCCATGGTGTAATGAAGGATTGACTGAGTCATATGAACACTGTTATTTATCACACATATTTAGTCTATTGGACAACTTCAATGTACTGAACTGTGATATCTTATTAAATGTTTCAACAATACATTTTTTAGTGGCCAGTCTTTTCACTCTCTGAACTATCATAAAGGAATGAGCAAATGGATGAGCCAGACGGGTTCTGCAGCTTTTTAAATTGACCAAAGTTTTTAAAAACTTCCAGAAACATCACTGGCACTACTACTGCAGCAATAGCCATGTAATATTTCTCTTCTTCATATTTTATGTTTTGATGATCACCTGATTAATTACTTCACTCAGGACTCAAAGGGATGCATTTTCTCCACTTCTGTTTTTGAAAAATGTGACATTTTTACATTACCTTTTAAGGTAAATATTAACAACAAATGCTTCACCATTCCAGAAGGGGTTAAATCTCTCAAGCTCCAGAAGTGCAAAGAGAACCATGGCTACGAAGTTAACTGAATAAATGTTCTGTTATTTAGTTCCTTTTCTTTCCTAGAAAAATAGGATAAAACATTTAATGTGAGAGTTGACAGAAAACATAAAGAACACTCAGGAGAGTGCTGAAAATGATGTGTAACCGGGTCGTTTTCCTCCTAACCATTATTGGGCACCACGCAAACTTTTCCTGCGACTTAATTGCATGGCAGCACCGTGCACGCCTATATATGCATATATTTTTCTTCATAGTTTCATTTAGCCTGGTCTATACTTGGGTGTGATCCCAAGAAGACACCGGGCGTCGTACAGGTAATGATTTCAATGAGAATGCGAGTGGTGACGCATTTTCTTTCCCAGAGAAACTGATTGCTGGTCCTGTGGCAGACAAACAGGCTGAGTGAGATCTCTCCTGCTGCAGTTTTATTTGAACAATGAGTTTGAGCTCCGAGCCTGTTGTTTGCAGTGTTAATCAGAGTTGTTTGACGCACTTCAGGATTGATAATGAAACCATTGTAAAGTTGGTTTATTTAAACAAAACTATTTTTTATTCTGAAAACATGTGAGTGAAACTTGCATATATTGGTGACACAATCATTGATGGTCTCAACAGAGAAATATTTGCCCAGTAAAACTAGTTCCTTAACAGAAAACTAATATTGGTGGGGTAAAACTCCTTGCAGATGAGGGACTTAAACAAATTTATATTTGTTATATTTGTTGTTTGGGTACATTCCCATGTAATGTCATGTAGTATTTTGAGATATTCTATAGCAATCTAAATCTGAAAACCTGTATGTGACCGTGCTCCCAACCTGTGTGTTAAAAATAGAAACTCTCAAACGCAGTTTTTTTGATGAAGGCTGTAGTGGCTGACTTACGTCTGTGAGTGAGAGAAGCATAGCAAAATGTGTGTGTCTACACACCTAAAACTTGTGAGAGTGTCTTCTGGTTTTAATAACAGCCATCGTCTAAGATTTTTTTCTTTTCTACCTTCTTCAGAAAATTCCTGAGCAATTGGATACAAGGGCGGCGTCAACCTTGAATAGATAAATATCAGAAGGCGAACAATCGGCTGCAGTCAGAGGTGATTCTACAGGTGTCAAAGGTAAGACGAAAGGGCCTTTCTTTGTTTTCTGACATAGTTTATATCTTTATTACATGTCCTGCTAATGTTTCTCTGTATGAATTTAAATGGAAGTGTACCATTTTGCTGCGTAGCCTTTAGACATTTGTACCAACTTTAAAATCTAAATTCCTCACTTCTCTGTGTTTATGCATCTAATGCATAAACCATTTCATATGTGCAGGTGAGTGCTATGACTTCATTAATGCGACATTAATTCATTAATGTCATTCAATTTTCTGTGAAATTTTTCTCTAGAAAATACTTTTTTTTTCAACACTTCCTCAAAGGGAAAAAACCTCCCTTAGAGGCTCAGGAAAAAAACATAAAAAAAACAAAAACAACCCAAAAAACAAAGATTTTGTCATAGTTGCCCTCATTCTCTTGTGCGAGTGCTTTGTGGGGGTTGTGGGCATGCACACATACTGACAGTACCTCGGGAAGTAGGGGTGCTGGGGGTGCTGAGGCAGCGCTCTAAAAATGTTTCTACCCAAAAAAATAAATACATGAAATAAAGTGGGAAAACATGTTTAAAGTAAACTGGAAACATTAATCACTATAAATGGTCTGCCGCAGCAGAACAACACTCATGGCGGTGTGAGTTTTATTAAGCAGTGGACTTGATTGTAGAAGAACTAAGGAGGAGATTCGACCAAGATGGCATGAAAACAGCTGCTCTTAGGGAGCAGGTGTCATCACGGCAGCCAAAAAGGAAGAAACAGTGAATGTGCATCTTCCCCTGCACTTTGACAGCGACCGACTGGAAAAGCAGCTTAAAATATTTGGAGACGTCCTTGGTGACTCTCCCGACGTTCTGACAGTTGAAATTACTTCGTCAGAATATGTTTCCACACTAATACAGTATATATACAGGTAGGACGTTCTGATAGTTATAATTACCCAGTCTGAATATGCTTTACTGTAACCAAGTTTTGTTATACAAACAAACCTCATTTGAGTAAGCTTTTACACAGATGTACTTAAATTAGGTGTTTTAAACTATCCCCATATGGATGGCTACTGATGATTTTCAAGTAATGTATAAGAACGTTTGTATAACGTATAAGAACGTTCATCAGAACAGCTGTCTGGTAGGACAAATTCCTGACGAAGCTTTGAGAAATTATGTAATATGTTGTGCGCATGCGCAGTGAGGCTTGGTAGGATATCTCGATGGGTAGGAAGGATTTAGGACACCGGCAACCCTGTTCAAGACAGAGCTGCAAAGTCTGCAATGTCTAAACTCCATCCACAAACGAAGGCTCTTTATAAAGAAGTTGAAAACCTCATCAAAGTGTCACGTCTCCCCATCTCAGCTGCATCATTGGAGAGAACATTGTCCACTCTTTGTCGCCTGAAAACATGGTTACGCACAACTATGACACAAAAAAGACTGACGCACCTTGCTCTCATGCATGTTCATGGAGATGTTTTAGACAGTCTGGACTTTGGCAGCCTAGTGAGGAGCTTCATCAGCGCCAACCCAGAGAGGAAGGCCACATTTGGAGTTGTATGACACCCATTAAGCCATTTCCTTTTCTAATGCTGCGCAGCAGAGCACACGGCGACTTCTGCACCACCGTCACGTGGAGAGCAGCTGTTACAAATAGTTTACCGTTGGCAAGGTGATCAGCACCATGGAAAGTTTGACGTTCACATGTTTGTTCTAGTTCCATTATGTATGTCTCTTTTTTGGTAAGTAAAGACTTATGCATTCTTAATGATTGTGCGAGTATTTTTTTTAACCATTATTATCAATGCAAAGAGTTGCGAGGTTTTCTTTCTCTGCTGTCTTGATTTTTGGTTGTTGTTGTTCTTTCAGAACGATGTGGCTTGTAGCTGTGTTTCTTGGGTGTGTCCTGTTGCCCATCTGTGCCACAGGTAGATATATTTGAGTCATATGGAAATGGTTCTTATTTATATACTGTTAATGAGTACATGATCAAATCATGCCCAAGTAAATTCTTGAGGATGAAATGATCTTTCTCTTTCAGAATGGTGTTATCATCAATCTTTTTGCAGTAAGTATATTTCCTGTTTAACAAACAGCTGTGCTTTTGAATTATTTCTACTCCAGCCTCCTAAAGTCTTTCCGTCTTCTGTCTAGATGATACACTCTGGCATATCATTGCTCCCCAGTACTGCAATGGGACTCGACAGTCTCCCATCAACATTGTGTCAGCAAATGCCGAGGCCAACGAAAACCTGACGGCGTTTACCTTTTACAACTACGGCAGCACCACAGCCTTAAAATCAATTCAGAACACCAACAATACTGGTGAGGATGTTGTGTGGCCAAATATAATAGGTCAAGAATCTGACTGTTCTACCCATTTTTAACCTGGGTTTTCTTCTTTGTCTTTCTCTTCTAGTTAAGATTATGTTTAACAGCGGTGTCAAGGTCTCAGGGGCAGACTTGTCTGAGAGCTATGACAATCTGCAGTTCCACCTGCACTGGGGAAACGGGTCCTCCGTACCCGGCTCTGAGCACACTGTGGACGGAAAACGGTATCCCATGGAGGTAACCTGTTTTAATCTTTCAGTTCAAAGCATAAGTGGTTACAGATGGGCATATTTAAATATTATATTATCTGCCCCATGTCAAGCTGCACATCGTGAGCGTGAAGTCATCCTATAATGGGAACACCACACAAGCTTTTGCAGACTCTAAGGGAACTGCAGTACTCAGTTTCTTAATTGAGGTGAGTGAAAGACTTTAATGTTGTTATTGTCAGAGCTCGGAAAATGGACTAAGACAAAGCCGGGCATGTTTCTTTTTAAGTTAATGGATGGTAATGCCACCGGCAGCCCTGCAAGCTGGAAGACTCTGGCCTCTTACCTGGACAACATCACAAACAGTGGTAAGACGATTTAGCCTAGAACGTTCAGTCTCGTGGTGTTTGGGAAGAAAAAAAAAAGCCCCAATGTATTTCTTGCCTCAGGTGACTCTGTCAGTGTGGCATCTGGCCTTACATTGGATTCTCTCCTGGAAGGGGTCGACCGCACAAAGTATTACCGCTACCTCGGCTCCTTGACCACCCCCAATTGCAATGAGGCTGTGGTTTGGACGGTGTTCAAGGACCCAATTAAAGTCAGCAAAGATTTGGTGAGGTTTTTTTTCTAAAGGGTTTTCAGGGAGCACAGCAGGACTACTAACTGGTTCATTGTTGTTTCTTGTAGATCGACCTCTTCAGCAAGAAAGTGTACTTCAACACCAGCAGAAATTCAGATTTCATGACCAACAACTACAGAAGTGTCCAGACAAATTACCTACGAGTCACAACACAGGCCACGTCTGCAGGTGTCTCAACCACAGCCTTCTTCTCACTGGCACTGATGACCCTCAGTCTTGTCCTGATAAAGCTTTAGAACCACAGCAGTTGAGGTTCTGCATAAATTTATTTTTCCCACATTTAATTAGAACTGAGCCTGGTTGCTGAATGGAAATGCTCCTAGTGTGAATTTGGACTGGAAATGTAAATTTGGGCTGTCACCAACTAAAGATGGAGTTGACATGTTCAGTCTGCCAACAGCATCATGGTCTTGTTTCCAAAGATGGCCTCTGACGAAACTCTCAAGCATTTAATATGACTGCCGCCGTGACCCAGGTTTACTAACCGCCCCAAAGAATTGCAGCATAAATAATTCCTTCAGTACGGTGGAACTAAATACAACCATTCAGCGTCAAGGCAACAGAGGCAAACAAGCGCTCCGGCTCTTAACTTGCATTGTAGCCTATGATTCAGCAGGGGTTACAATGGTAAAGCCTAGACATAATTTAAACTGTTGAACTTATCTTCTTTGCAATTAATTCAAACTATTGCTAATCAGTCTGCAGAGGGCTTTATGCAGAAGTCAGTCATGGGGTTAAAAGCAGTAAATTATCATATAGGATTGATGTGCACATTATCTTCTTTGATGTAGAAAATAGTTTATAAGTAATGGTTAACAGTTTATTGAGGTTTTTAAACTGCTGCATTCATCTTGTACCTCTCTTTGACATTACCACAGATGTTTGGAGTACACAACTTCTGTCCATGTTAACAAACTCAAACCAAACCTGCACTGCTCCTCTTGCATGGTGAAGGATTAACATACCGCTGCTTCAAACTAACACCGTTATCTGCAACTCCTTTCTTTGGTGCGCACTTTTATGCAACTGTACTGTAAAATGTTTAAATGCCTCTGAAATAAAATTGTCAATGTTGGGTTTGTTGTTTTTTCAATGACGTGACCGTGTATACGACTTCTAAAGAGACTTCTTAGAATAAAAAAGAATGTGCAATGGAATTAACTAATGTCTTTCATTCCATTTACTTGCACTGAACTTCATCCAACATTTGACTCACCTTTTTTAAAAAGGAAAAAATCTTCAGTATAAATTACTGCATAGACCCATGCCTCAGACTGTATGAATCACACATTTAATTCAAACTCTGTTTTCTTCTACTGTTTAACTCCCAGCATGTAGTTTGTTCTGCAACGCAAAGTCTGTCACACCTTATCTTAAACATTTCAAACATAAGAAACGTAATACCTTGTGCAAATATTTGAACACTTGATGATAAACTAATGCAGTAATTATTCTGTTCCTTTGGTGTCAGAAGTTTTCCCCTCTCCCTGCCTCCATCAGGGGAAACTCATCTACAAGCTGAGTGAGTGATTCACAATCTTGGGTGCTACCTGAGAGAGAATGACAGGTGTGTCCTATGGTTACCAATGGGAACTATGTAGAACACAGCTTGCACACTCAAAATCAAATGACAAAAATATCAATTTATTCTTTGACATTTCTGCCCTTAAAGTTGTGGTTGTCTTTTCCCACTTGATATTTAAGCAGGTAAAAAGCTCAAGGCTGTACCATCCATTTCTGCTGCCCGAGCTATGAACTTGTTTCTCCTTTTTCAACTGTTCCTGATTCTTCCAAGATGGCGCCACGTATGGCCGCCCTGGCGTTTTGGTGCACACCGTTTTACTGTTCTGATTTTGTGTATTTATTTTGAAAGACTATATTTTAGATTCTGTTCTGTGTTTTATGTTGCACCTTACGCCGAAGCAAGTTCCTAGTCTGTGAATTCTGTTCACTGACAATGGCAATAAACTCTTTCTGATTCTGATTCTATTTTTATTTTCTTTGGCCCTGTACACTCAGTTTAATGACACCGATCCTGATTAATCAACTATGAACCTAAATTATTACATCCGCTGACATGTCTTGCTGGCCCCAGTGTTGGAGCAGACCGGGGATTCCACCAAGGATTCCACTGGTTTCCACTGAATGCGGTGTGTCTCCGTCCGTCCGTCCGTCCGTCCCGATTTCCACCGTGTCCACCGGATGCGTCTGGACGGACGGAGAATGCCGCAACAAGGTAGCACAATCCACCGCGTACGGGACAGGAAGTCCGGTGCGAAAAGGAAAAAAAAAAAAAACATCCGGGAAATTGTCAAAATCAAAGGTATTTAGAGCGATCTTTTTCAACAGGACGCTGAAAACGAAATCAAGTACGACCGCGCGATATTACCACTTTGTAGTTTTTTGAAACGAGCCATAGAAAAAGACGCTCTTTGTTCCTAGAGGAGTACAGATTACAAGGTGGGACTTTGTGCAGTAATTCATCTGTATACAATGAGAATGTAAAAAGCCCAATTTGAACTGTTCAGTAATGTGTTCTGATTTTGAAAGAAATAAACCCCATATTAAATACAAAGCTGACTGTCAAACAGCTAAAAAAAAAATATTCTAATGCGCTATATACAACCAGCTCATTGGTTGTGTTGGATATAATCACTAAGTCATCTTTAATTGCCCTAATGTAAAGTGAGCAGGTAGATACAAAAACAGTATATTTTGGTGTCTGCTCTGCTCCTACATTATCAGGACACCTGAGGCCAGGAGCAGCCAGCTGAGTTTTACGAGCGAAGACGCCCCATTTAATTCGCAGCTGCACCTCTGTGGGAAATGAGGAACCACTGGAGTTGGGCCTGCAGGCGGAGCAGGGCATCTTAACCAGTCCACAGCAGTGGAGTGAGCAGTGACAACCTCTTGGTTCAGTCCTCCATTTTTTAGCACCCAGTAAAAGTTGTCCTTAAAGAAGTAGGCATCTCCTAAAAATCAAAGCTACAATTAGTTGAGGTCACTGATATTGCACAGTATCCTGCACTAATGTCAGAAAAATCATGACATACTTGTGCATCTGAATGTTACCTTCTCCCCAGCTGATGATGTCATCCATGTGCGACGGTACTCCTGCCCACAGGCTGTTATCCCGAGGGTAACCTGGTTCTGGCTGAATGTACACCCGCTCCCTCTTTTGGCTCTCATCAAACCTCCAGAACTCGCCGTCACTGAACAGGTAGGTTTTGCCGTTGTGGGCCCAGATGAAGGCAGCTTCCACCTTGTCCACGGGCTGCCCATTTCTTCTCGTCATGCCCCAGTCAGAGAGGGGCCGGGGATAACCAGTCATAGCCACGGTGTCTCTGAAGACCCAATACCGAGACTCTTGACAGAGAGAGGAAGGTGTGATGACATTTTAAAAAATTGCATCTATGAGACAGCGCCACTGTGTGCTGTCATGAATTCTACAAGAAAGCTAACTAAGCAGTTGTATGTTTATTTAATAGAATTTCACATATTCAATTTTGTGTTCATTCCCTGTTCACTCAAAAGCTTTTCGGGACGTCTCCTGACCTGTGCCTGGGTCAGATTTCTGATTCATTTTGTGTTTAAGATTTGTACTTTTGAGTTTTTTAGGTTTGTGCCTGTTCATGCTAACTTGACTTTGGAATTTTGTCATTTACCAATAAAGAAGATGATGTGGCTGTCACTTTTCCTCTCATATACTGCATCAATTTTGTTTGTTTCAGGTGGAAGGCCCATCCAGAAGTTTTGGATCCGAGCCGGTTTATTGGATACCAAAGATCCGTCTCTCTTGGTTCTCCAGAACTGTGCACCTTTATTAAAGAAAGGGACACAGGTATGTTATCAGTGTAGATTTGGTAGACGCTGTCAATTACGGCTATAAAGTGCATTTTCTGTGCTGTGAAAGCTCTCCTGTGTGCACTACTGGCAGTTTTCTCTAACCTTTAAAGAAGAAGACTTCTCCCCTGATATTTGCTACAGCGTCAAAGCTTCCCTGACAGCGCTCATTAAATGAGGGGTCCGACCTGGGACAGAGCGGTTTCCAATGATTTTAAATTATGCAGTTCAGTCAGTAAACCACTAGAGTGTGCTAAAAACACGGTCATGGATTTGGACGTTTGCGGTTCTGTTTCTTTCCTTCTCGATCTACTCACAGCTGTGTCGGCCTCGGAGGAGGTGGGCTGGGCAGGCGTGGGATGTGAGGATCACCACCACCCGGTGGTGCATTGTCTCTTACACCTACAACAGAAGAGTGACAGCGAAGAATTAGGAGATGCTGGGAAACTTCTCCAAAATCGCCGTTTACACAGAAGGCGCCTGAAAAACCTCACGTCCGATTGCAGTGTTACTGATATGACTGTTTGACTGTTGCGGCTTGAAGAACTTTACTCAGCTATATTCAGATGTGCCTGCACAACAGAAACACGTTAGTGACGAACAAATATGTGATCGTCTAAGAGATTTGGATCATTGTAGAGCGTATTAAAGATGTGAATGAAAGCATTAATTTTTTGGGAGAAAACACCAACTGACCCTTAGCTGATGTCTAAAATATGCACCATGATGATTTTTATTTCATACATTGTGCCAATAAGATGGCTCTTGTGTATTTAAGCATCTATGCACTGAGTAATGGTGATTATAGAATTACATCAGTGATGTCATCCTCTTTTCTATTATAACAACTAGGTTTTTAATTTAGCAGTTATCATGTTAAAGTTTGATTCAAACAGTGGCTACATTAGAACACTGTGTTCTTTAACTAGCAAGAATGATGTCATACCTTACAACCACAAGCAGACTCAGACCAAGAGCATTGCGGCTGATTACTCACCATACAGCTGCTGGATGGCGAGCTTGTCGTCCACGGTGAGCTGGAAGTTAACGATGTCCCCCACGCCACCCTGGTAGTATGGCTTCATGATGGAGGGGTCAGAGGAGGAATGGGACAGTCCTAACGCATGGCCAAACTCGTGCACGGCAACTGTGAACAGGTCTGTGCTGCTGCTGTCACCTGAGGACACCAGAGAGAAACATTCCTGGATCACCCCAGGGAACGTGCAAAAAAAACAAAAGACGGATGGACTTCATTCTCACTTTTTCCTCCCCATCCGTCACACTTCCATTTAAATAGACTTGAACTAATACCCACCTCCATAGCTCCAGATCTCTTGATCATCAAAGTGTGTGTCTCCAGCCACTTCCCCGCTGCCGGGGAAGAAGGCGTGGGCCAGGGTGCCACCCTGCCCGTCAAAGGGGTACCCGTCATCATGGAACAAGCGATTAAAAGACACTCTGATATCCCCTCCAGCTGCCTCCCCTTTGTTGTCTGTCGACACTCGACGGAAATTCAAGGGGGCTGCGTCGCTCCAAGCTTTGAAGGCGTGACTCAGGATGCTGTCCACCAAACTGTCGGGCAGGCCGGGTGACAGCGAAGCTGATGGGTAGCTGTGGACACTGTTGACAAAAAGTGAAAGTAACACATTTGTTTGAGACACTTTTAACGAGGTAAAAAATAACCACTGTGAACTGTGATAAATGAGTCTGAGCTATAACCACAAGTGTATGACAGGAAACACACCTCCACGTGAGATCTGTCTTGTGCCACTTCAGGCCTGAAAGGGCATATCTCTTCCTCCTCCTCTTCCTCCTCAGCATGTCCTCACTCCCAATAATATCAGGCAAAGAGCATCGCGGTGCTGACATGAGTCTGATGGTCTCGCTGTCTGTAAGAGAGGATGCTCAAATGACCAAAGGCGAGGCATCATGTCATTCTCCATGATGTGAGGAGGACGAGTACCGAGCACCCCGGTTTCCTGGAGCCCTCCGAACCTCTGCATGACTCTGATCGCCTGCTCAATCCCGTCTTTGGTGTGCAGTTTACCCGTGCGCGGGTCAGAAGGAGGGAGGTAGCCATATCTACTCAACCAGTCCTGGACACACACACATACAAAAGAGTGATCATCTGGGAAGTTCCTTTACTTTGAAATAATCCTTTCCTTGTGAGTTGTTTTCTAAAAGCCAACTGTTTGTATAGATAAGCTCAGCTCAGAAGGATGAAAAAAATGGCAGCAGGCACACAAAGCTGATGTGACAGACCTGCAGTCATAGCACGAAAAGCTGCTACAAAGAGATCTCGAAACTTTGCCCTTTTTGGCAGAATGCAATAAAGGAAAAGGCGTTGGCTTTATTGTCAACAGCCACTTTTCTGTGGTTTTGACATCATACACTAAAATAAAATAAAATAAAAACACCTTTTCCTTTGTATAAATTCACTGGTTGTTATCATACAACTTAGAAGCACCCACACCTTGATGGCTGACTCTAAACTGTCTCTAAAGGTGGAAACAGATTTTGGATTTTCTGACACACATGCCACACTGCTGCAGAAACAGCTTTGATGCAATCTCCTCGTGTGTAACATCAGATGCTCTGTGGCAATCCCATGTTGTAAAGGGGAACTCAGAATATGTGCATGATTTATCCAAATACGCAGACGTCACGGCTCAAAAAGTCTTGTCATTTCTTTAAAGAAATGTTTTTGTGATCTGGTTGATGAAATAAACCCAGATGTCTGCAGAGTGATCTTTTCTCTACTGATATAAATCTATGAAAGATCTGTACAACGATGTAAATACGACCGCACACCAATGAAAAAAAGATCTCTCCTCAAAAAATAACCATTACTGAAAGAATTGTTCATTGAAAATCTTGTGATGTAAATGAGAACAGTCACAGTGGTGGTCTTACGCCTGCACAGGTTTAAGAGTTCAAATTAAGCAGAGACGGACATTCTTCAACACTCACCACTGCTTTGCTGTACTGGTCAGACTGTGCAGATGCGATGCTGCTCCCCAATAAGGTCAAAGCCAACCAAACCAGAAGACACAACTCCATACCAGTCACCGTGGAATCTAAACCAAACAATCCAAAGCTGTTACTCTGGCAGCATGTGTGAAACAGGTGCATTCCTGGCATCTACATGCTTTCGAACAGGCTCAGAGGGAGAGATTGAAACAAAGCTCACCGCTGTCTCTCCTCTGAAGCTAAGGTCTCTCTGGGGACTAGGCAGGGCCGCTCAATCAGCCAATTCTCTCTCTTCCTTTCTTCCTCTCTGCTCTTATTGTCTACTCCGCTCAGAGACACGTGAGTCCTTGAATGTGGTTTTCGTTTCTCTGCATTGTAACTTAACTCTTGGTCACGGGAGACTGAATGATTTCAACACTGCTCAAAAAGAGGTTGAACCACAGTTAAGTCATCTATAGAATAAACTTGGTCAATAAACCTTAAAAACATGAGCTAATGGGCAACATATGGAAGAAAAAAATGCACACAATCTAGCCGCTAAATTGCTCCATTATATAGATGATACATTATATTATGAACATTGGTGATAATTTGCAGTTTTGATCATCACTGAATTAGTTTAAAAGTTAATTTTTTTAAGTAAAGGATTCTGGTTCTGTCTGGATGTTGCTGTTTAACTCGACTGAGTTTGTAAGAGCCCACGTCATCTTATCGCTTGACTAATTTACCACCGATGGTATTCTTCCTCTACCAAGGCTGAATATGATGCAAGTCGCTCTTCTGCTTCCGCTTCCAGCCATGTTGCAGCCAACCATCTCGCTCTTGGTCCATCCGAACGTGATTCATGTCCTGGCTGTGGGCACTGATGCTGCCACTCCCACTGAGGTTTGTGGAAAAGTCCCCAGAACAGAATTGTGGCACAAAAATGCACATTTGATCTCAAGTTCTCATGTGTGAAGCAATACTGTAGGTCCTGAAATCTTTTCTCCATGTACCTGTGCTTTGTGTAGGTCAATGATGTATTGATTGGTTGATTGTTTTACCAGATGTGCTTTATTGGACTGAACTAAACACTAACGAACAATAGCACAGTCCTGTCTACTTACTATATTATTACTTATTATATTATATAGTATACTATTTGCATTTTTGCGTTGATAACGATAAAACATGAATCTATATTAATCATGTTCTTCAGTGCATTTTCTCTCAAATTCTATTCATGAGTCTGGTGTTGCTTTTCATGACTCCTCCTCTTCTTACTGTTGGTCTATCTTTCGTTTCTGTTAATTCTCCTGGGAGGCCAGTGAGTCATGCCATTAGGATCCATATGATGCCCTGCTAATGGCTGGCCAGTTTCCATCATGACCTCTTCATGACGCTGCATCAGCAGAGAACGCTATGTCCTGCAGCTGCTCTGAAATCAGGCTGGTTACGATTGATGGTTGGATGGGAGGATGGATGTTGTTGATGTTGATGCGAGTGATTGAGACATGAACCTTTGCATTCATCTGCAGCCTTTTCCTTAAATCCCAACACTAGCAGTCTACAGCACCCCGCTGAGCCTGTACATTAGTTCGCATATGCACATCAGAAGCTGTGTCCATCAGACTACTGACATAATTCAGAATGTCAGACAGCAAACTTAACTTGTGTGTCTGACTGTCTGACTGCTAATGCACATTATTGACCCACTCAGGGCTGGCAGGGCTGTGTACACACAGGAAAACGCTCCTGCGGTGGGATGCTGCTGATAACACCGAGACAAACAAATCTGCTTCGTTGCAGAGGGACTAAAACAATCTTGCATCAGTTCTGTATGCAATGAGAAAGAATTGAACACATCCTGCAGGATATTCATATTTGGTATCCATCAATAAATCTCTTTCAAAATATTGATTTTACAGTTTTAAATAATTAAGCGTGCATATCACGGTGAAGATTGTTGTTTTTCAGAGACATAAGCAGACCTTGTTACCATCTTGATACACATTTCCATGCATGCAAAATTAAAAAAATAAAACAAAAACACCAGGTTTGATATTGATTACACCCAGTTTTATTATAATTAAAGGGATCCAAGGCCTTCACAAAAAGGGTTGACTCTTGGTAGCTATACAGTACTAGCACAACACACAACAACACCAGAAACAATAAAGCAGACTCCTGTGAATGAGTGAAAAGACAGATAAATAAGAGCAGAAGGGTTTCGCATGAGTTTCAACTCAGCTGCATCAACAAAACCTGTAGTAAGAGGAAAGTGCCAAAGTCACAACTCTGCCAGGTGCACTGGCTGTCCTGTAGCTGATTGTCTTCTCTGCTTTTGGTCATTTCTGTCAAATTCACAGTTTCTTAAGAATTCACAGTTTGCAATTACCTCTGTCTCTAACTGATTGTCAGGTTTGCAAATGTTTGCATTTGTTGGTCTTGATGAGATGATGACGTCGTGATGATTGTCAGTGAAGGATTTCCCTCCTGCAAGTAGCTGCGCCCTGAACTGCCTTATGGAAGTTTTAGAAAGTTTGGATAATAAAAATACTTGTGCACTGAGCACAATTTAAGTCCACATCATGCTACTTTCATTCCTCCAGTAATCCCTGACAATATTCCGCAGTTCTCTTCATCACACAGGTCTGTACAAAAATACATGGTATCGGTCTCGGTGTAACATAGCTGGCAAGGTAAATAAGGACTTTTTTTCTTTTTTTTTTTTTAGTTTCAGTAAAAGTGATTGGCAATAAGGAAATCGAGAATCTTGATAGTGGCCTCACACAGCTTTCAGGATGTCAGGAGCTGCTCAAGTACCAAGAACCTGTGGTTACTCTTCATAATACAGACATCTGCTGGTATTTATTTAGTACTTCTCAATAGTTTTATGTATTTTAGAATTATTACAAACAATTGATTCCTCTGTCATCAAAGAGCAGCTCTTCAGTTGTGACTTAACTGTATGGTTCTGCTGGAGAAGTTTATTATTCAATAAATTCGATTATCTAGAAAGCTCATCTTCAAATTGGCTATTCAATTCATCATTTTTGTGCCAACATTTGTTTAAAGTCACACTCACTGGCATTTCAATGTCGTCACCACATCTTATCTATTTTTGTGTTTAATATTAAAGCTATTATTCCTAAAAATAGAGGTCATACATTGTGACATTATGTTGTAATAGCTTTAAAAGCTCCATTAATCCACAAAACAAATAGTATTGCTTCACTTATTCTAATCTAAAATCCTTTTAATCCTCTAAACGCCTTTAAAAAGCAGACTCTGATGGTACTAAGTAAATACCAGTAAGACCAGAATGTCAAGTGTAACCAAAGAAGAATTTGTAAACATGTAATGCATTTAGGGGTCTGTGGCTCACTGAGGCCCCTCTATAACTCTGTTCTGTGCTTGATTATTACCCGTGTGCCCCCTTGTATTTTCTTTAAATAATATAACCCTTTTACCACACTTTCCTTTTCTTCTCTGTTGCCACAGGGCATAGGTTGTCTGTCGCTCACTGTAATCTGGCCCAGTATTGACCCAGGTTGTGACTCATGCCCTGCTGCTCGGTTCCTGGAACCTGGACCGGCACTGACACACCAGGAGATATGAGCCCTGTGTGGTAGACAGAGGCAGAAACCGTTTTTATAGCAATTACCCAGCAGTTAGACACTTTCATATTTAGTAGGATGGAAAACACACTTACCAGCGTTGGAGCTGGCCGAGGACGGAGTCTGCAGATGGGGAGAGGAGTATGCTGATGAGTCAAAGCTGCGTGGGGCAGATGGGGATGGAGGTAACATGCAGGAGTAGGAGGAGGCCGACTGGGGAGGAATAGACTAACAATGGACATGAGTGAGAAGAAATGAGGAGAGACAAGTCATAAGATTTAAAGGAAACCATGAAATACAGTCACTGAGACGAAGAATGCCATATAATGTTGTAGCATGGTTACAGCTCAACCACAAGAGGGAGCTATAGTAATGACATTCGGAAGGGATTTTTATTCTATACATAAAAAAAAATTTAAAAAAAAAAAAGTTTCTTTGGGATTTTTGCTGTTTTTATTTTACAATGTGTGGACTCCTGGACATAATAAATAGTTTACATTATACTACATAACTTTATCAGTTAAATTTCATAAAAAAACAAACAAAAAAAAAAAGCATTTTAGCGTAAAAAAAACAAACAAAAAAAAACTGTGTGTCCAGTTACTATGATGAAAAATAGGTTGCAATTGGGGTAATTGTGCTCTCCCAGAAAAAATAGTAAATTTTATTTACTAAATTTTAGAGTTACTATCGCAATAAGACAATTGTTTCTCCTCGACATGTCGTCAGTACTGTTCTGGTTCTGTGATTGTAGATAAAGAAGAGTTTAGATAAGTGAATGATTATTCAACCTGGACTCCAGATGAGAAAACTGACAGGGAACTGTAGCTGGGCAGGGACGACTCAGCCTGACTCAACATGGACCCTGCAGAAAGGTGCACGCGGTCAGGAGCACACACATTTACACACACTTACGGTGAACATTTTACTGTGGAAACGCTGTACAAATCTAGATTTGACTGCAAAATGTGTCAAATGAGTTTCATCAAAATTGTGTTTACCCGAACTGCTGCCGTGCTGCTGATGATAGACTGATGTGTTAAAGGAAGTGGTTAGAGGGGCTTGGCTCTGAGAACAGGAAGTCACACCCCCTGACCTCCTTTGATTACGCAACTTCTCCTCCCTCCTCCACTTGGCTCTTCGGTTTGAGAACCATACCTGTCAATGAAAGCGGTCTCCTCATTCATCATATAAGGCTGTGTTGGACTTGGTACCCATTGAAGGTCAAGTTAAGAGACTTTCTTACCTGTATCCTGGCCTCTGGTAAATCAATCTTGTTTGCCAATCTCTCCCTTGCAAAGACATCTGGGTAATGTGTCCGTTCGAACTCTGTGGAAGATATTAACTAATGTCAAACACGCAGTGTGAGTCTTAATCAGAGTTGACAGGCCGACAGGAGCAAAGCTCCTCTGGTAACCGTTGTTGGCTGGTGTTAACATGTTTTGTATTTGCATCTGTCTGTTCATGTGAAAGGTCATCAAAACCAAATTAATATGAAAACAATTTATTAATGATCAAGTTATTTTTGACACAAGATCACCTGCACATCCAGACACTGCCGATCACCGACAGTATAACTAATTATCTCACCACAAGATCCACAAATCTAGCAAGATGAGATGTATCCTTACAACCATATTTGAAATATTTATCTGTTGCACTTTATATAAATTATTTACTATTATGGAACACGCAGAAGGTTCAAGAGGAAGGACTCAAGTGAAAATGCTGGCTAGTTTTAGTCAGCAATATGCTGAAGAAAAAGAACAAGAAGCTTTTATTTTTAACTTCTAAGATCTGCATAATCTGCATTTTATTACAAATTATCAGCAGTTCTTGTATGATTTACAGACCTGCAGCATATAACAGACTGAGGGCCAGGAGGTAAGATCATTCCTGACATCAGGGAGACTGTATCAGTTCTCAGACAGCTTGAGCAGTTAAGTCAAACTCGACAAACTGCTGACATTTTTGTTCCTGACAAGCCACAACAGGAATATGCGTCTAATATGCCTCACCCTCTAACTGACTCTGATTCTTACCAACGAACTGACTCTTATTGAACTCCCATAATCGAAAACACTTGTATAATTTCTTTCTCCTCCAGATCAGTAAAATGGCAGTAAGGAGATGGTAGAATGTAAATATATCACTTCAGTTTGATTGGACAGTTTGAAGATTGACTGCTTCTAGCATAAATCACTAGCACAACAACATGAAATTAAAAGCTTATAGTTGAAGACAGAATTTCAACCAGGTGATGATTAAATCCATATTGCACAAAGAAAACCCTATGAATCGAGTCTGTCTCACAAATTGTTCTGATTTGCTGGGTTATAATTGGAGTGAGCGCTGACACATTATTGTTATTGTGCCTTGGCCATGCACTGCGGTCAGTGTACCTCATTAATGTCATTTGCACAGTGACCACATTCATACATTTCCACTCGGCTGCACAGTGGACACCGCGTCCTTATTTAGCTTAAGGGCCCGCTGCAGCCATATCCAGTCAAGGGTGGCTTTGTGATCCCTCTGAGCAGATATCTGCCCTACGAGGGCCAGATCTCACTGCACACTACAGCCAAAGTAATGATCCGTTATCAAGAAAACTCTGCTCTTACATGCAGCCGCGGGCCCTTTGGAAGAGTTTCGGAATATTAACGGAGAAAAGACCCAGCATCATTTGCATCTGAAAGTGAATCAGTGCTGGCAGTGTTTGCTCTGTCGTGCAGAAAATGATTAAGCACTTGATTCAAAAAATATATGTTTGTGTTAAATACTTTAAAAGCCAATAATCCAGTAATAAAGGTGCTGGCAGGGGGAATAGCAGCTGCGTCATGACACGTTCTGCTGTGTCTTGTGCCGTGAAGGCTAGTGATTGGTTGGAAAGCTTAGAGAGAGCTGTGCGTGCAAGCTTGCATGGCCTGACCTTTCTCCAGAGCCTCGATCTGCTCCTGCGTGAAGCTTGTCCTGTTCCTCTGCAGCTTCCTCTTGAGCTGTAGCCTCAGCTGAGACTCCTCAGCATCGTCCCTCTCCACGGGGACCCCTCCCACCTGGCCTGTCCCCGTGCCCCGTGCCTCGCCCCCCATGCTGCCCTCGGTGTCCAGCAGACAGCCCTCAGACACTGACAGAGAGGAAGGTGACATTTGAGATGCACTTGGATGATTTAGACAAACAGGAAGTTGATACTACCATCAATCGGGACCGTATTCCGTACACTCACCAGTGTTGTGCTGTGTCTGAACCCCAGTGGGGTCATGGTACCAATTGTTGTGTCCGCTCCAGTTTGCGCCGCTCTGCAGGTTCAGCATGGTTAATTTCTCATACATACTACGAGTGCCCAAACCACCATGAAGAGAAGTGAAAGAGTCCCGTCCTGTGCGTGTCTACTTCTGATGACTGCCACCTTTGGCTCCTCAACTCTCCTATCCTCCAAAGCGTCCTCCTAGAGGGTGGGTGGGTGAGTTGGGGAGGTGTGCAAGAAGGGGAGAAGGAGGGGTGCATATCGCATGAGTTCACACATGGTTGGCATTGTGGTGAATTAGCCTCATGATGACAGACAGAAATGGAGTTAGTTACATGCCCGCTGTCGCAACGTGTGTGTGTTATACATTGGTATGCTAGTATACCGTCGGGAGTGAAAGTACATTAGAAGCCACTCTCGGAGCCACGGTTAAGCTACTTGCTTTTAGCTCTATCTCTGCTAATCAGGCACCAGCATGCATGCACACACACGAAAGCCAGAAATGAACTGTAAAGGAAACCAGAAACCGGCACAGCGCACAATAAATCCGACAATTAAAAAAAAAAAAAATCTTATTCAGAAACATGCACATTCAGACTGTTAGGTATCATCAAGAACTTTCAATGTGTAATAATATTTACTATTTTTAAGGAAAAATTTACTTTACGGAAAGTCAAAAAAGGATGCAGAGGTGCATCGGTCCAGACGCAAATGTCACAAACTACTGCAGCAACATGATGTCAAAGGTCAAACTTCCACAGATAGGTATACAATTAACCTTGGAGATATCTGAATTATATTTTTTACACACAAACATACAGCAATGAGTATATTTTTCCAACTTACCAACTCTCCAGATCCGTTTACTCTGCCTCCGCTCTGGACATCTATTTTATGTGTTTCCCCACACCTCCTGTCGCCAGCTTTGTTGACAATACTGTGTGTGCGTAAAGGAGAGTAGCAGAGGAGATGGAGAGAGTTAGACAGGGTGAAAGAGAGTGGGAGAGGGAAAGGGGGCTCGGGAGAGAAATGCGTCTGCGGGCACTCTTGTCCTCCAAGCGATGGAGAAAGAGAGAGAGAGAGAGAGAGAGAGAGACAGAGGCAGAGAGAGAGAGAGAGGAGCCACCGAGGGGTGACAAAGTGAGTCAACATCAGTGTCAAGTTTGAACTTAATGCCAACGAGAGGAGGAGGGGAGGCCGAGAGAGTAGACCATAAAGCACTGATAATGGAGAGATAGAAGATGATAAATAGATGATGGAATTCAATTTTACCCATAAATTACATATAAATATTGGGTGTTGTAGGCTGGCGGGAGAATTGTTCTATTGTTCTACATAAACATGTACAGCTGACGTCATCAGAGGATTAAGACATATTTCTTGATTTCTGTTTCGATACCTGCAACTTATTATTTAAACTTTGATAAGGCCTAAGATGGCTTCTTGTCAATACTTTAGAATAGTGTTGTTATTTTCCTATCTATATACAATATATACAGTTTCAAATTATATTTTAAAATTGAATACAATTTTTTGTTAGTCAAGATAAACATTTTTGCAAAGACAAAGATAGTATTTGAAAAATACAGACTATAATTGAAAAACAAAAACATTTTAAACATGTCATAAAAATATTAATTAAATGTTTGAATTGAATTACATGAACAAAATGATCAAAAACTCTCCATTTAAGAAATTGCAGAGTTAATGTCTCCCCATTTCAATTTATTAATGTGCTTGTTTTATGGTTAAAGAATACATATGAAAAGTATTTTTCAATTCTAATTAGCTTACAAACATTTTACATTTTCCTATTCTTCATATATTTTTAATCGCTAATTGAATGCATCCAGATGTGTTATGATAGATGTGTTAACTATTATGATTAATGATTATCATTATTTAGATGAGCAGAAAAGGCATCATTTTTCTTCGTTTGATTTAATGCCTGGTAATAAAGTATAGTCACTGATTAATGTTTCCTCAGTTAATGGTTTGTTTTCACAAATGTTTGTTTCTTTTAGTCATTTCATCACTGAGTTTAGGCCCCAACTGTTGGAAAGGCCAATGTTTGGATTGCTTTTATAGAGGGCTCATTAATAAAATAGTTCAACAGCTCTCCTAAGAACACCTGCGTTGTTCTGCTTCTTTATTGTTCCTCTGACAATAAAGAGAGATGGTTGGTGTTTAAGCCACCCCCCCCCCCCCTTTTTTTTTTTAGGGATGACTAAAAAGAAGCCCTCAGAGATGCAGGGAAGAGGTCAGCTGTGAGGAGGATGCAATGATGCTGATGGTACGTAGGTTGGAATGAAGGTGAGAAAAAAAAAGTGAAAACAGGGTTAAATATATCTTTTTTTCTGTGGAAGGGAAGGAAGTGGCAAGAGATGGAAGATGGAAGCAGAAGGGAGAGATAAAGAGAGTGAAGAGGAAGTATGTGACTTTGGGGTGGGTGCAGGGGCTTAGGGATGGGGAGGGTGCCAGCTTGTTTTATTTCCGGTTGACAAGACTTTGCGCTCCCTTTCTCTCTGTCGCTCCCTCTCTCTTTCATACCATGCTATTCTTTCTCCGCTGCCCCCATTGCTCTCTCTAACTTTCTCCCCCTCTTCCTCTGTTGCTTTCCTCTAAGACGTACCTTGGAGAAAGAAAAGGACCTGACAAGTTCAAAGGTAAAAAGTAAGATCAACAGCAGAGGAAGCATTCAGACACACACCGCCTTTACCCCAGTAAGAATACAACTGTTTCGTTTACTTACTTAAAATAATAATCAGCAATAAACTTATATCAAAATAATTGCAATTCATGTATACTGTATATATATATATATATATATATATATATATATATTCAATTATACATTACACTGAATTATACTGAAGCTTTTGTGCCTGAAATTTAGAATTTGTTTTTTTAACTTAAGGTGCTTTAGTACTTTGAATGCATCTATGGGAGGAAATGATGATGTGGTGTGTGATGGAAAGTTAAGCAGCAAACTACTTTGAGTGATGGTAAAGTGGTCATAAACACACAGCCTTAATCCCCCATCACACCCTTTGCTGCTCACCCTTTTGTTTTGCCTTTAACAGGAAGCCGTGCATGTGTTTCATTGTGTTCCAGTTGTTCTAGTGGGCCTATGTGATCACTGTGTGCTGAGTGTAATGTTTGTGTGTGCATGCGTGACAGAGAGAGGGGGGTAGGGAGGCGGTGGGGGAGAGAGAGCGAGAGATGGCTGCATGCTTTGCTGCAAAGATTCATAGCTCCAGGACATGAAATTTTTTTAGTGCATCTTGTTAGTTCAGTCCTGTCACCTCTCTCTCTCTCTCTCTCTCTCTCCCTCCCTCTCTCACCATCCCTTGCTTTTTCATCGCTAAAGGGGGGATGGGGAAGGGGAGGTGGACGGAGCTGGAAGGGGAGAAAAGTCGAGGGGGGGGGTGACGGTGGTGGAGGCAATCACCATGGTTACAATGCCACCACAAATATTCATCATGTCTTTAAAATACAAACAAATGGGAGTGCATTATAATTGCCCTTCCTGGCTGGGCCCTATAATGCCTTCATATATTATGAGTGAGGGGAGGGAAGTTAAGGGAGTGCACACATTACAAGATGCAGTTAGGAGGATTAAAAAAATGATTATCAGCTGACCTGCAGGTGAAAACAGTTGTCTTTCAAATATCTCTATTTTTAACTGTTGTGTGTGTGTGTGTGTGTGCATGTGTGTAACTTTACTTCCTCATTACCTGTTTATGGAATTCCCTGTGAGTACTTTTCACGAGTCCTTCGTCTCTTTATCTTTGTCCCTCCATCTCTTGCTCTTCCTCTGCTGTTGTGTAGCCCCAGGCGATACCGTGATGTGTCCTCCCTCTGTCCCTCCCTCCCTCTCTCTCTGTCCCTGTCACCTTCAATTGCTCTGTGAAACTAGACACAGTGCCTGGGGCAGGGAGGGTGGGAGAGACACAGCGAGGGAGGGAGCAGAGGAAAAGAGAGAAGGAAAAAGAGAAACAGCTTTATAGACAGAGGAAATAATCATTTGGTGTCAAGTAAAAGGAAACTAAATAAATACATTTAAATTTGTGTCACCCTAAACACCCTTAAACCAGCTGTTGATGGTCTTTAGAACACAACCAAAAAACCTGCAAACATGTCGTTTTAATGGGGACATACATTGACTAAATTAAGAACAGTTTGATCTCTGACCCCTACAACTGACCTTAGTGTTCATTTATTGTCCAATAGGCAGTCTGGATCTGCAGTTAACATTTTATTTATGCTCACCTCATTCCAGCCCCTATACACCAGACTTACCAGTTTGTCTACAGCTGCTTGTATTTCTTATTTGTCACAACAAACACAATTTAGGCACTCTGAAAGGGGAACTAAACCCTAGAACTGAAAGAATGAGCAATTTCTTCTACAAATTCTTACTATTTAATATACATTTAGAATTGTATTATATATATTTTTCCATCTTTTTTTATTTTTTGCATGCACAAAGACTGCCTTTATAGAACAGAATCACAGAAAATACTTTGGCTTTTTACCAAAGTCCAGATAGAAATGACAACAGTGAAAGCCTATTTACTCTAGTTGTAAATTCTGGTTCAAAAAGTGTTAAACCTGACAGAAATGAGAGTATCTACTGGGGAGTGAGACTAAGCTGTGCAGCTGCAACTAACTCTGACAGAGAGCATTGCTACCACAATGCCAAGTAGCTAAGGTCAAAAGGTCAAGAGAAGCAAGATGAGAAAAAGCATTTGGAGGCAGGACAAAAACAAATGACCGAAAGGCTCCACAAACTTTAATTTGAAACTTTGCTAGTCTCAGCATCATCTGGTATGACTGAATTTGAGGATGGGTTAGATTTTGTTTTTAGAGGTTAAAGTATAAAAGTGTGGGTCTGAAACGGTACATCAGACATTGAAGAGGCTCCAATAGACCACTCTGGAGAATCTTGCATTTTTTTCTTGATCAAGTCGATTAGTAAACGGTGAATCTGATTGGTCGGCTGTTACATCTTTTCGACGATTGGCCTACGTTAAAGAAGGCGGGGATAAAAGTTTTATTGGGTGTGGAAAAGACAGGTAATTCGGTTGTTTCTGACCAAACCGCTTTCCAAGAATTTACTGTAATTCTATTGTTAATCCCGGATTAGAGAAATCCTACGATCGACGCTGAAACTCCCGAGAGGCGATTTTATTTAAGGATACGTATAAATTAAAAAAAAAAAAAAAAAAAAAAAACAAAAACCGCTATTTACCTGGAGAGGGAGATAAGGTGGGTTTAACGGTGTTCGGATAAAGTCGCTTTGCCTTCGTGGTTTCACAGACAATTTGACTCCACTCAAGCCTGAAAACAACAGAATGTCGTTTAAAGTACTGTTTCCAGCCATGTTTTTGTGCGTTTCGGGTGAGTAACCTTATCTCCGTCTTGCACCGCCATCAACTCCTTCCACTTTCGCCATGTTTGTTCATTTTTCACCTGTAAGATAACCCCTGTGATTTGATATTTTATCGAAACCCTGAAGTCCTTTCGACTAGCTATCTTTGTAAGTAAAAATGTGTGCGCACGTACTGTAGATATCGTGGTTTTCGGCAAAGAATGTGGCCGACCGCCGTTGCAGGAGAGCAGGATTGTGGGTGGGACAGACGCGGCAGAGGGGGCTTGGCCATGGCAGGTGGATGTCCAGGTGGGTCCTTCTGAATAACCAATCTGCAAGATTATTTTTCACTAGTTACATGGTTTAGTTTCAGCCTTGTTTTTCAAAACTGACCAGCTGAGAAAAGCCTTTTGCCAGTAATGCAGGGTTGACTCATTCCTTTTTCTGCCATCGGCCTCCAGACATCTGCTGGTCATGTCTGCGGAGGCTCCGTCATCTCAGAGACGTGGATCCTATCAGCTGCTCACTGTTTCCCAAAGTAAGAAAACAAATGACAGAAAAATCAACAGGTGAATTCTGAAATCTGATCCGCACACACTCCGCTGTTCTGTGTGCCGCATTTGTCACTATGGTGGAGTTCTTGCAGTTTAGGTAAAGCCCTTCAGGAAAGAGGAGTTTTTCCTCTCTGCTCTGTCACTGTTGTATTTGATCTGGTGACACTTCTGTCCTGAAGGTGCTATGAGTTTAATTTTTGCATGAACTGTGAAGGAGCACGTATTTACCATAAAGCCTGTTCAGTTACTATTGACATTTTGTATGGTTTTAAATTTCGTGACCCTTTTTCTTTCTCCAGTCCCTCTGACGTGAGTTCTTACACCATCTATGTTGGTCGACACCAGATCAATAGCTTCAACCCTCGCGAGTCATCACATACAGTGAGGAAGGTCATAGTACCATCAGGTTATGTGGAACCTCACAGGGGACAGGATGTAGCCTTGGTGGAGCTGTCCACCCCGATAACCTGGTCAGACTATATCAGTCCCGTCTGCCTTCCGTCCTCTGACACCCTGTTCCCAAGTGGCATGCAGTGCTATGTCACCGGCTGGGGGAACATCCGGGATGACGGTAGGTGTTCTCCACATTTATTTTAATTTGTTCTCTTAATGACGACAGTTAGTATTTTTATGAATGCTGTCGTTACCCTCTGTCCTGGCCTGGGATTAAATAATCCACATGTGAATCATCTACAAATGGAAAAAAAGAGTTTTCGATGGAGCATGTGCAGTGACGCACCACAATGAGCAGAAACTGCATGCTGGCATGTTCAGATGCTGAACACACAAAGAAGATGGGTGTCAACTTGGAGTGTGTCCAAAACCACGTGTTGTAAGAAGGTTTAGGGTTTCAAATGAATCATCATGGTTTCATTTTACTGGTAAAATAAAAAATCATAAGGTAGGGCCATGAAAGTTTACAATGCGTAACAAACCAATGGATTTTTTTTTAATAAAAGTGCACTTTTAGTTCAGTTTAATCAGATTTATTAACTACTGTATGTAAAAGAACTGTTTAGTTTAATAATCCAGTATCTGCCTCTCTCTCCAATATATCAATGCTAGTATAATTGTGATTCTACATACAGTACGTAGGTGTACTATTTTAATACATAAGCTTTGGGACTGGGTTTTAAATTTGTAACATTTTGCACAAATATGCAGAAAATACAATAGAAGTTTTGAAGGAAGACTATGTAAAATGACATAAAATGCAAAGAAACTGGAAAATTGAAGCTTATAGAATACAAATGACAACTAGCATTTCTGCATCTGTGGTGTCATGTACAGTGCCTCTGCAAGGAGTGGGAACGCTGCAGGAAGTGATGGTGCCAATCATCTCTCAAAGTTCATGTCAGGAGATGTACTCGCTGGACCCGAAAGATCAGGTGGACATCCTGTATGACATGATCTGCGCAGGATACCAGGAGGGCAACAAAGACTCCTGCCAGGTGCTGTTGAATCAGCTGTTTGTGCATAGTCACAAAAGCACAGTTGCATAGACGAACAGAAGAACCGACACAGAAAGTTGCTCGTGTAGTTTGCGGTACTTGGTGCTGAGCGCTTTGAAACCTCCGACTGCAGAAAACTGACCCGCCCTACATGCTTTTGTGTCCTATGTTCAGGGAGATTCAGGAGGACCCCTCATGTGCCAGATGGTGAACGGGACCTGGGTGCAAGCTGGAGTGGTGAGCTTTGGAGAAGGTTGCGCTCACAGGAACAAACCAGGCGTATATGCCAGACTGACCTCCTTCGCAGGCTTCATGACCAAGATGGTACCAGAGCTCAGGCTGTATGGCCGAGCTGATCAGAACTGGTGCGGTTCAGCTGCATTGTTGGTGAGCTGTCTGTCAACAATCTTCATCCTACTTCAGAGATAAGAATCCTAGAAAACAGGCTGTCTAAAAGGATAAACACCAGCTAAACCAAATGAAGGAGTCCATCACCTGTTATAGTAAAACTAGAAAGATGTACCTGATGTGCACATGAAGCTTTCAGTATGAAATATTTAAAAAAAAAAATCATTTTTATAGCCAAAACTCGTGACTTTTGATTCAAAGTAGATGGGATGGGCTTTGTATTTTAAATCAGAATTGTCAACTAAATAAATGATATGTACGGTATTTGAAATGAATTGTTCATTTCTTAAAATCAGGTCAGCACCCAGTATTTTACTGGCCTTGCAGTTTTACTTGACCTCACAGTTAATCATTTTCAACCATAAGTCTCAGTACTGCAGCAGTTCTTGTTGCTCTCACACATTTACAGAGGCGGCTGGCGATTGATTCTTTATTATAAAGACAATGGAGGATGTTTTCATGGTAAAAAGACTGTCGTGATAAAAGAGCTCATAACAAAGCTGGCATCAGATATAAGACAACCGTCCTTTACTAGTGATTTTCATGCTTACAACAAAAGATTTGTCTGATAAAGGGTCCACAAGGTGACAAGTCAGGCATCGGAAGGCATGGAATCAGAGAGGATCATGGGAGAACCCAGCTGTAACTCCTGCTGCAGAGATTCCAGATCAGCTGGAGTCATGCGATGAACCTCATTCCAGTCTGACAAGAGTGACGCTGAGAGGGGAGCCGAGTCGAAACTGAAGAAAAGCCAGAAAAGGTTTTTGTACAGTTAAATGTACACCTTCAACAAAATATGTCTGCGGCTTATCAAAGGTTATAACATCTAGACTGCATTTTATTTTACAGGAGGTCCAAAAATAGAGTAGAAATTACAAAGTGTGTAGGTGCTGCTGCTGACCTGATTTTAACGCATGACATTTAATTCCTCTTTTTATTTTTATTTTTTTTAAATAACATGAATTATTGAATCCTGATGATATAATCTGCCTAATTGTTTGTGTGGATGAAAATGATGCAATGATTGCAAAGAAAAGTACTAGTTCCTGATCTGCTGGACACCACACATTAATGCTGATCAGTTACAACTGTCTTTGTTAAATAAAATATATAATATTTTCCTTGTTTTTGTTATCGGAGAATATTTTTAAAAAATGAAAAATGTATTTGTAGGGTTTTGTTCAGGTTACACACGTTCATAAATGCCCACATCTATGAACTCACGTGTCACGGTCATAGTGTTGCAGATCTGTGAGAGACTGGTTAAGAAGGTCATCCAGGTCAAAGCCCACACCATAGCCTGCCCCACTGCCTTTAGGTGTGACTGAAAACACAGGGGGCAAAACATCCTCTACCTGACGGGACAAAAGGATAAAAAGTTGGTTCAGTGAGCTTTTAAAACAAGATGGAGATCGTAAAATGTGGGTTTTACTGTAACTGTGGAAGCACTGTTGACAACAAACTCAAATGTAAAGCTGAGGCACACCTGTGACTTTGAGAGCTGCAGTGTAACAGTATGGATATCAGGGGCCATGGTGGTCCCTTGCTGTCCAGTATCTGTGAATCCTAAACTGGGTTGAGGCTGTGATGGCACACCCAAAGCCCCGGTGAGAGGATTTGCGATCCTCGGTCCCGATTTCTCTTCCACAGAAGGACAGAGCTTCTCCATTGGTCCTGTGCTTGCAACGGACAGGTTCTGCTGTGAGCTGAGGTTATTTTGGCCACCAATATCGGTGTTTGCATTTTTTTCTATTGTGGTTTGTGTCAGAGCTTTGGTCAAAAAAGCCTCCAGGGGAATTAGTTGTGGCTGGGCGTCAGGCTGGGTTTGAGGTTTGAGGTGGGGCTGAAGGAAGCTCGTCCTCGCAGGTTGCAGTTTGCTGTTGGGTTGCGGCTGCTGCGGTTGTCTCGGCTCTAGTTGCTGCCCACCCCACTTCCCCAAACAGCTGAAGCCACTTTGTCCACTGCCCTCGCTGTGAGATTTGAGCAGGTTGTTCTTACCAAAGCCACTGGTGATGCTTATTATATCCATCCCTGTGCTTACAGCAACAGCGATATCTGCTGGAGGCTTTGGCTGGCTCATAGAAAAAAGCAGCGGTGGGTGCTGGGCGTTGGTAGGAAGAAACACACTTGGCTCATTTGTTTTAACATCAGAGATAAACTGCTGATTAGACTGAGTCTTCCTTGATTCTTTTTCTGTTTTACTGCCCGGCAATCCTTGAGTGTTTTCACCTTTAGCTACACACTGGTGTGAGTTCATATCACAGTCCTTATTCTTTCCTCCGTCCTGATTAGAAATCTGGGTTTTGTCATTGCATCTGTCCATCATCATTGTCCATCGTTGCAACAGGCTTTTGTCATTGTCACTCAATAAAACCCCGCCTAGCGAGTCCCCCTGCTTCCCCTCTCTTCTCTCCTTCTCTTTCATTTTCCTCTCCCTCTCCCTTGCTCGTTCCTGCCTCTTCCTTCTCTTTTCTTCTCTTTCTCGTTGACGTTCCTGTGCTGTGACAGGCCTCCGATGCTCTGCAACTGAAGACAGGGAGGATAATACACCTGCAACAGGGTCGATGCCCAGAGCGGAGGAAACCCCATCTGCAATGAAGAAATCTTTTTTCAGATAAATGCGGTTCAAAGAGAGATGTGAAATGGAATGAAGTATAAAGACAAAAAAGTAAACTCACCACCCCTGGCTTTATTTCTGAGAGCTGATTTTAGCAAGGCTGCTTTAAGGGCAGCTTTGGTATCCTCGGAAATGGCGCCTTCTTTTCTAGGTCCCTCGCCTGCACCTGGCGGAGGCCTGACATTCTTTGACAGTGACTGTGATAGGGATTTGGACAGTGACTGAGCCTGTGCCGCAGACAGAGACAGAGAAGGCACGGTGGTGGGAAGGGGTGTCAAGGTTTGTGCTGGCCTTGTAGGAACAGAGATGGGTGCCTGGGTCACGGCCTGGCTCTGGGTGGGTTGACTCAGAGGAGCCTGACTGCTGGTGAGCTGTTCCTGTGCCTCAGTGTCCCTGCTTGTTTCTGATGGTGTGTCATGACTGGACACTGGTGTTGTTAGATCTATCGTCTCTGGCTGACCACTCTCTGAGTTTGCACTGGGCATGTCTACGTCAACTGGGTCACTCTTGGAGAGAAGCGACAAATTATGCGTCACGTGAGTTGGTCCTATTTCTAAAACAGAGACGGGCTTATTAAAGTTTGGCATTTGATTTGTGAATGTGTGATTCACTTCTGCTTGTGTGTGAGCTTCCTGTTGCAATGATTTTGCTTGTGCTGCTTGAGGGTGCTGTGCCATTGGAACCAGAGTTGACTTATTCAGATTAGCACTTGAGGACGGAGCAGAGCACTGGTTACTACCTTGTGCTGCCATTCTGCCATTTTCTCTCAAGGGCCTGAACTGGAGTTTTTGACGACAGGTCTGTTTAGTTTGATGAAAGTCCTGTATTTCGATCAGAATTGCCTCTTTAATTTGTTCCTTACTCATTGAAAGTTTGTCAAATTCAAAGTCAAAAGCTGGTACACAAGTTGGCTCATCATCTGGGTCGTGGTACTTAGCCAGGTACGGATGCTCCAGTGCCTGTGTGACACTGATTCTGTCACGGGGGTCAAAGCGTAACATGGCAGCCAGCAAGTCCAAGGCCTCTGGTTCAGCTTGTGGGTACAGTTTGGACAAAGGCACAGCAGCACGTGATGGAAGACTCTGAACATAAGAGCGTACTCTATCTGATGTAATGCCACCGATCAGGATCTCAGGAGGAGTGCCTAACACAGAGAGAATTAGCTGAAGCTGGTGGAGGTAGTGCTTCCCACGAAAAAGCTGCTTACGTCCCAGCATTTCTGCAAAGATACAGCCCACAGACCACAGATCAATGGCCAAGCTATAATGATTCAAGGACAGCAGGAGTTCAGGAGCGCGGTACCATCGAGTCGCCACGTATTCAGTCATAAAGGAGCGACAGTCCTCTGGGTGTGAACTCAGACCCCTCGCCATGCCAAAATCTCCGATTTTCAGCTCGCAGTTTTCATTCACCAACAAGTTGGATGGTTTGAGGTCACGGTGGATGACGTTAGCAGAATGCACATACTTAAGGCCACGCAGGAGCTGGTACAGAAAGTAGCGGGTGTGCTCTGGGGTAAGTGTCTGGGCAGAATGTATAATTTGATGCAAGTCACTCTCCATAAGGTCCAGCACCACATATCTGCACAGAAAGGGAAGATGGAAAACTGAGATGAGATCAGTGGGTCAATATCTAAATGTTAAGCATGTGAAAACATTTATATTTAGAAAAACAAGATAAAACAGCAGGATTTACGGCTTAACTGATAGCTGGAGTTGTTAGTATGTCTATCGGAATTCAGTACATTTGAGAGTCTCTAGCCTGAGGAGAATTTTTATTTGTAACCAGAATACATACACAGACTTGAAGGCAGAGTGAGGAAGGTTAGGCTGTAGGATGTCTTTGATGGCAATAATGTTGTCATGTTTGAAGTGCTTGAGAATTTTCAGCTCTCTCAGCGTGCGTTTGGCATTTGTCACCACTTCAAAAACATTGGAGATCTTCTTTATCGCCACCTTCTGACCTGTATGAAGTGTAAATTAAATTTGAGGGAGGAGAGCAGCACAGGGTGGAGTGTTACATTCATACCACAGTGTCAGTCCTACCATTGTCCCGTCTCCTGGCAGATGAAACGACACCATAAGCCCCTGTTCCGATTTTTTCTATGACGTCGTACTCTTCACCCACATCGAACTTGACGTCCAGAGAGTGTGCCTTAAGTATAGCCAGGTTTTTAGCTGCTGTGCTGGTGTCGGTGGTCTCTTCTGTGTCCTGAATGCCACGGTGGGTCTGCTTTTCTCTGTTTTTGTCATCTGCTTCTCCACCAGATGACATTGACACAGAGTGGCCATTTTTACCTTCAATTTCTTCCTTAGTCGACATCTTTCTAGAAAGAATGAAAGTAAAACGAGGTTTAAAGCAATACTGGGTGAGCCAATGACAGTATTTGACTGAATAGCCTTAATGTGTTTCTAAATAATGGAGTAATCTGGATAAATGCTAGTAATCACTTCCTCTCATGTCTTCATGTGACTGATCCTTGGCGCTAATAGATCTGTAATTAATGTTGATCAACTGAAGGCAGGTAATCAGAGATGACAGCTACAGCTGTATTCCTCTGACGGACAAATGACATTGCTGTACAAGTGCTATTCAAAATGAGGCTAACGGTTTCACAACTGCTTAATTGGAATTGAACATTCATGTTCGTACTAAAAAGAGTAAACTTGAAATGCCAAAACGACCATTGCGGATCACTAACTTAAAATATTAGGGCTGTAATTTAAAAAGCTAAACCCTTATATCCTGAGCCAAAACGCCTCGATTTGGAGTAGAAAAAAAAAAACGGCATAAACCCACAAAGATCTGGCTTTAAATAGCCTGTAGGTTTGAGCTAAGCGGTCGGTTTAAAAGGCCATAAACTATTAGGAGATGAGGAAGCAGTCTTACCCACTTTTGACGCAGGGGCGTAGTCTACCTGAATCTCGGGCTTTTTGGGAACGTTAACAATTAAACCGTACCTTTCTGCAATTATACTGGCAAAACGTACTGAATAATGACGCATTTCAAATTGAGAGAATATATTTGATCATTTATTAGCCACCAACTGCGCCGGGATTAACGTTTTATTACCATATTACCACGGCTATGGCTTGTTTTTGTCCACCGTTTCCTCGCGCATTTCCGCGTTGAAGTTTAGTGGCAACTGGTGAACCAATAGGGTGTAGCCAGGTCTTGAAGACTATCCAATGCTAGTGGATGTCGTCATGGAAGGCGGGACACCGGAGCAGACATAAGGGTCTCTGTGTGTTTTTTTTTCTATGGCGTTTTTCACCTCTTTTGGGTGGAGGTGACGACGTTTTCCAGAAATTGATTTGGGAGGGTTCTTACTTATGGACTTTCTGAACCTATGATAGATCTAAGTCGCAGTCACCGAAATACTGATAGTTTCCTTGCCAAAGGACCATGTAATCATTAGAAGTTCAAGACAGTTTAAAAAAATGCATTCATTAAACCTCAACTATTCACTTAACTACCATTTAAACAGAAGTACAATATTGCAAGACGATATTTTCCTAAATTATGAATTAAAGTTTAATTAAAACTTTAATTATATTTTGTCTTTCCCTTTATCAGCCATATGTTCGGAAATCATTATGTTATAATATACTGAACATGGGCTGTACACTAACATAATGTGGTGAAATAATTCGAATAGAGAGCACAGTCCTCTACAAATTCCAGCAGCGTATAGTCCACAGAAATTACAGAGTAAACGCCCCTCTGGCTGCTCGAACCTCTGGACTGATCTGTCCAATCACAGACGGCGACCAATCCACCAGACCAATCAAAAGTCAGGACCCTACTTTTAACACGTCGCCTCGAAGCCCGTTTATAGTCTAGCTTGAAGGGAACCCGTCTTCATTCTGTCTTTTTTCAATCTTTTACATTTAACTTACTCCTAAGGTGGTCAACTAATCGGAAACAGTCATGGCGATCCCCACATGGGAGAGAAAAGTGCGCATATTTCTGTGCGTTTTTGGATTAATTTTGTCTGTTTACGCGCTCCACGTCAAACTGTCCCGAGAGAGAAACCCAGATTACAGGGCGATGTGTGACCTGGGGGAGTCTGTGAGCTGCTCTAAAGTTTTCAGCTCCAGGTATGCTTTTAATTTCTAGAACCAAACACTTAAACACTCAACTTGTTTTTAATCATTCTACCCCGGCCTGTAATATTCCTAACATTTCACGGGAGATTTGTTCCTAGTCACTGCCACGTGTTCAATATCAAAGTAAATATTTCACAATTGTGCTCATTTTGACAGGAGTAACTAACTCCATTGCATCTGTTGCAGATGGGGACGTGGTTTCGGCCTACTCCAGTACTTTATTGACAAAGATAACCCTCTGAACCAGCCTAACAGTGTGCTTGGTATCATTTTTTACACTCTGCAGATGGGTCTTGGTAAGTCTTTCATTATTTTTCAAATTACAGAGTATTCAAAAGAGTTACTGAGTTTATTCTTAATTGCAGGACTGTCTCTGTCCAGAAAAGCTGCACTGTTTTTGGTCTTCTCCTCCTGGGTGTCTGTGGCTGGCTCCCTCTATTTGGCCTGGATTCTTGCCTTTGTTCTGGGTGACTTCTGTATGGTCTGCGTGTCAACATATATCATCAACTTCGCACTGCTTTTCACCAACCTGAAACGAAGGAGAGCAATTGAAGGAAGGAAGGAGAAGTCTGGATAGAATTCAGCACCAACCGGAGATGCGGCTAAACTGACGCCAGGCTGAGACAAAAGAAGAAAAAGTATTGTGGAAATACAATTGCGGGATATTTTGGAGTGACAGGCTTTTATAAAGAAACATTATCGTTGACTTTTCACTGCTGAAAAAACTGACAAAGTGTATAGAAAATGATGCTGTAGTTACTCAAAATAACCAGAAGGTGGAGGTAAATGTTCACTGTTATTGCAAAAAAAAAAACATTTAACCGCTCATTTTCAGAAATACCTATTAAATTTGATTGGAAATAGCACATTAAACACTGTGAATGCTTTTATCAATATGATTTTGAAGTGCTTCAAACGTTAAATATTTTAGCTTTAGCAGATCATTTATTATCACCAACGACTTAACATGCCACATACAATAACAGATTTACAAATTAAATTAAAACGCCCCATTATTTAAGTTCGCAATCTAGTTTCATTGTGCATTAATCACATTAGATTTTAAAATATTTTGGCCATTTATCTATGTTACAGTTTGTTTTTTTTTCCATTAAACACTATAGACACATGCGTAAACCAAAGTTTAAACAAAGTGTAACCATACCCTAAACAAAAGTGCTGCTTTACACTTTAGTTGCAATTCTATAACACACTTTATCCTTTCTGCAACACACTTGGTTCTGCACAATACACACTATTTTATACATAAGACACTTGGGACAAAAATGAAATCTATAGCATTGGAAAAACACATCTAATCAAAATGCAACACACATTGGTTAATTGAACACACTGAGACACACAGCTGAAAGTACTTACTTACAAGACTGATCACCAAACATCCAGCTACAAAAAGGCCCCAGTGAAGCCATTTTGAGAACTTTGCAACCATGGTGGCAGCGAGAGCTAGAGGCAGAGGCAGAGGCAGAGGAAGAGGAAGAGGAAGAGGAAGAGGAAGAGGAAGACAGACAGACAGACAGACAGACAGACAGACAGACAGACAGACAGACAGAGGAGGACGTAGTCGAAGAGGCCGTGCAAGAACCAATATTATGTAATATAACCAATATAAGAGCAACTTTGGTGAATGGTGTCATCAACCAGGGCCTGACTTTGAGGGAAGCTGGGCAGAGAGTCTGGATGGAGTCAAGATCAAATACTTGAAGATCGGCAAGTATGCAACAACATACAGTAAATGGAGTCAGCATCACCACTATCAGACGCATCTTGGTGAAGCACAACATGACCATGAAACAGGTGTACAGGGTCCAATCAGAGGAACTCCCATCAGGCTGCACTGGTCCAGAACTGGTTCACCAGCCATGAAGGTTTTACTCGCTATTTCTAAATCCTGTAGAGGATTTTTTTTCCGTTTACTAAAGATGGCACATATATAAACAGCCATCCACATGCCCGTATGCCACTTCTGTAGGCAGTGGAACAGGCCTGTAGAGGCACTGAGGTGAGGTCAATCCACGGATGGATTTGGCACACAAGCAGCTATTTTCATTGATGCTGAGCCAGAGAAGACATGTTTGTGATGTTGATGAGATCCTCTGGCCAGACCCCAACAGACGGCAGGATCCATAAGCTGACTGTGCACAGTTGTGTTTTTCTATGTTTACAGTCATGTATTTGTTTGTAATATTTTTACTTCAACTTGTACCATAAAATACACAACTGTAATGTAATGATTTCAAGTGTGTGTGAGTGTTTCCTTTTTTAGTTGTTTTGAAAAATTTCCTTCTGTGGAACTGAATAAAACCAGTGAAATGCAGTGTTTTATATAAAGTAGACGAGTGTGTTGCTGCCGATCTGAAAGTGTGTTCAAATAATGCCAGTTGGAATCATTTTGTCAAAGTGACATCTTGACAAAGGATTGTTAGGTTTTGATAGCAGTTTCAATTTGACATAGATGTGAAGTTTTGACACACTGAGCCAAGTTTTACAAAACATGTGAAAGCAATGGGCAAAACTGTCTTGGTGTGTAGTTTTGTGTGGGTTTGTGTTTCAGTGTTCACACCCAAAATAAACCTTGCCAAATCAACTGTCACCTGCAGAACAAGAAGACATTTTACCGCTTTGGTACAAAAAACTCACTAAATACTGGAAAGAAATATATGAAATAAATGTAAACAATAGGTAATAGATATCGGCAGCTTTCAACTTCACTCGCAGGACGTCTCTTAAAAAAGTTTCAGTCTTCTGTGTGTGTGTGTGTGTGTGTGTGTGTGTGTTTGTGTGCGCGCGCGTGCGATAGAATAGTGGTGGTTTTTTCAAGCGTAGACAAGACTATACCTGCTAAGCTGTTCCAGTGTTAATCAGAAGGTGGCGTAGTTTGGTGTCAAACTGCCGGAATCTGTTTTATTATAAACTGTTTTATCGTGTATGGGCCAGCCTCGTTGTACTTTGACCACTGCCGATCGGCAAATAGTCAAACAAACCTTTATCTGTGTCACATACATTGGCTCACGCGATGAAAACAAATACCGAATATCGAGTGGTGTCAATTATTCCATGAATAAAACTCACATTCACCTCTTAGCTGCAGAGCACCTTGGGCTCTCCCAGAGTCACCAGTGATTTACACTTTAACCAGAAACCAATAACATGCTGTTAATGTGTGCCTGCAAAACAGATTACCCATTACATGTTTCAACATGATAGTTGCAACATTAAAGCACGAACACTAAATGGTTTACTTGCCATTTTGGAGGTCAACAATTAACATGCAATTTGTAATGCCACAGTGAAATCAGTGTTTTTTGTGACATCACTAAATAATCATGAAAAATAGCTTTGATTTATCTGTCCATCAAAATTATTGCCATCATTTGAACAGTTTGTTTTTTTTTGCTTGAATATTAAAGTATTAAACATCTGCAGACAACAGCCGTCCTTAAGAAATCAAAAACAAAACTGCTTGTTATAGGTTACCGTTATACTGTACTGTACACGTTCCTGTTTGTTCGTTTAAACAAATTCGTTTAAACAAAAAACAAATTCTTTAAGAAAGTAGCAGGATGTTTAAAAATAGAATATGAAGCAGAAGTGATACTTCAGACATATCTTCAGATATCTGTAATTTTCTGAACTACTGGCAGAAGTTTAGCTTCTTTCATTTCCAAAAATGGTTTGGCTCACAGTGTGATAAGATGCTCTGTATTAACAGATCATCTTGTCTTTTCCTCATATAACACATCTCATGATTCAGTCTTTACACAAGCTCCATTAAATAAATCTGCAGTGACTCAGATTTTGACCCCTGCGACCCAAAATATGGATATAGCAGGCACAGAAAATGGATGGATGGATGAATGACATTTTGGCAAATGAACAGATGCAACAGTAAATTGTTTCAATTTCAATTTCAATTTTATTTAAAGTGCTAATTCACAACATTGTTATCTCAAGGCATTTTACACATTCAAAAAAGAAAAAAAAAGGAAGAGAGATAGAGAGAAACGGGTCCAGGGCAAAACTCCTGAGTTAACATTTTGTGCCAGTGGCGAAGAAAAACTTCCCTTTTACAGGCAGAAACCTCGAGCAGAACCAGAGTATAGAACTCAGTGTAGACGGCCATCTCTGTGACTGCCTGGGAGGGAGAGTGGGGAGAGGAGAGACGGGGAGATAGAGAAAGAGGGTAAAGGGGGAGAGGAGAGACAGTGAGGATAGAGAAAACAGTGAGCAGAAGCAGCAGGATCTAGGCCGGGCTATGGATCCAGCAGCAGTACCAGACCCCAAGTACCAGGCCTCAGGAAGGTGGCAGTAGGAGGTCCAGCAACATGCTCCAGAAGTGCTTTGAAAAGATGGAGCACCACAGCTCCGGGGGAGAGGGCGGGTTAGTGCTGTGCGGTGTCTAAGGATCTCCTAATCTAAACCTATAGCCGCTGATCTCGGTTGGTTCAGGCAGAACCTGAACAGTCCTAGCTATAAGCTTTGTCAAAAAGCAGGAATTCTACTCTTAAACATAGAGAGGGTCTGCTGCCTGGACTGATGCTAGTAAGTGGTTCCACTAGAGGAGCTTGCAGTTGGGTGTCTGTTAATCCTGGTTTTGGTGTTGGAGGAAAGAAATAAGTAAGTCTTATAAGGCCGAAAGTACACTCCCAGATTGATCATTAATAAACTAAAATTAGCATTCAATGAGGAAGTGCTTCTTTAAACAGTCACCACTATTTGCTTAGTAAATCACAGCCGAAGCCAAAAATATTTCTTTTTCCTCCTATCACAATTACTGACAATATACAGTATAACGTTGTGCTTTTGTATACATTCAGCTAATTATGTAACGGTCTCTGAAAAAATCTTTCATCTTTCTGTCGAAATATGGGCTGTCTTTTTAAAAAAAAGACTGAAAAAGATGGATGAGGTATTACACCAACATACGTGTGCTCCATTGTTGTTTTGTTTTTTATTTGTTACATCACAAGAACCATTGTCACAGGTAAATTCCATTCTCTGTTTTGTCCGTTAAAAGAATCAAAACGTAGTTCCACTGAAGAGCTGAAGCATAAACTTTGTAATTGTCGATTTCAATCAGTACTGTCTGAGCAATTTGCAAAAATAATTATCTTGGTTGTTTGTGCACTAAGTATAAGATAAACTAAAATGTGTGTTTGTAGGTGACGTTATGGTGTCTGGGGTATACTGACCAGGAAATATGGTGACATATTTCAGATAATCTATAACAGCAGTGACATCACAAGGAAGTGTTCCTCTGAAAACGTGCAAAGCATGCTTGTTTGAGCAACAGTGGGAGCAGACAGCCTCATTTTACACAGTGACAGATATGTGCATGTCATGACCAGTTCGTCCAGGACTTTGATTTGCAGTTTTAGCAAAGTATTTTAGAACAAAAAGAAAAAAAGAGAAAAATCCTAAATTGCAGAATGACAAAGACATTACAGGATTCCTTCCTGATGTTTAAACAGAAATATATAGAAGAAACAAGGAGGAAACTGATGCACTCGTTGGCTCAGTGTGCCTCCCCTGTGAGTCACACCTTACAACAGGTGAAGGGTCGAAGCAAACACATAAAAGAAGACAGCAGGATTGCTTGTGTCAGAGACATGGCTTGGAGGAAGAAGATTGCTATACTGATCCTAGCAAGTCTGTTTTCTGCAGGTGAGTTAGACATTCCTAAGAATATGAATCATGATTTAATCTACATGTCAGTAAAATGATTTGTGAGGATTTTTTTTATTGCTGATTATATGGAGAAAAAAAAAATCTTAAATGTGACAAACCAGCAGTAATATTTTTGATAGACAAACATAATAGTATAATCATACTTCCCACAATATTAATGAAGGAAAGATGGTAGAATATTTCAAATATATTTTGAAAAATAAATAACGGCTGTTCTTTTTTATTTTATTTTTCTTTTTTTCTCAGAATCAGATGCACAACTGGATGGTGAGTTGAATTACCTCGTGTTATTATTACATTTACATTGACTCGTTGTCAGCTTGTATGTCTTATGGTCCTTTTACTGTAACCCTTTGCAGTGTGTGGTGTGACTCCTCTGAACAGCAGGATAGTTGGAGGTGAAGATGCTCCGGCTGGAAGTTGGCCCTGGCAAGTTAGTCTGCAGAGATTCGGCAGCCATGTTTGTGGTGGTTCCCTCATCAACAGAGAGTGGGTGATGTCTGCTGCTCACTGCTTCTTCAGGTTGGTAACTGTGATGGTGCAGAAGTCCGACTGTATAGTCTGACGCTCTTTGGTCAACACATTGTGTGTCTGTAACTTTAGTACGAGCACATCTGGATGGCAAATCTCTCTGGGCCGTCAGAACCTGCAAGGAACAAACCCAAATGAAGTGTCCAGACGTGTTTCCAGGATCATTTTACACCCAAACTATGACAGCGACAGTAGCAACAACGATATTGCTCTGCTCAGACTCTCGTCAGCAGTCACATTCACAGACTACATCAGACCAGTGTGTCTGGCAGCCACTGACAGTGTGTTCAACAATGGAACCGATGGCTGGGTCACTGGCTGGGGAGCTGTCACTGAGAGAGGTGAGTCCGCTGGTTCTTCATGACTCTTTGCCTGGACTTCAGTGTTCCTGTCATCTGGAAACACTGGCCTTCCATCCTAACTGTCTGTCATGTTGTTGTTTCTTCAGTGTCGTTACCGTTCCCTCAAACCCTGCAAGAAGTGCAGGTTCCAGTTGTGGGGAACAGGCAGTGTAACTGCCTGAATGGAGTTGGTACAATCACAGACAACATGATCTGTGCCGGTGTTCTGGCCGGAGGAAAAGACTCGTGCCAGGTACTCTGCTTGATTGACGTCCACACTTGTATGTTTCCCATTTTCTGACATCCTCACACTCCTCCTCTCCGTCTCCTCAGGGTGACTCTGGAGGTCCAATGGTCAGCAAACAGGGACACAGGTGGATTCAGTCTGGAATTGTTAGTTTTGGTTTTGGCTGTGCTCGGCCCAATCTGCCTGGAGTCTACTCCAGAGTATCCAGTTACCAGTCCTGGATCAACTCCTACATCAGCTCTGATCAGCCAGGATTTGTCCAGTTCTCCTCCATTGGGCCAGATGCTGACAGCAGCTACGTCTGTCCTGGTCTGCCACCTCCTGCTCCTTCTCCCACCCCTACAACAATCACCACTACAACTCCTCCAATTACCAATCCTGCCAGTATGCATCTCAAAAATGCATTTTTATTTGTTTATTTTCATGTTTTGTCATTCTATTTTGTAACTGGTTGTGTTTGTTTTTTGTTTTTTTTTTCCAGGACCAATTTGTGGCAAAGCTCCTATGAACAGTCGAGCTGTTGGTAACAGAGGCGTTGTACCTGGAGGAACGTGGCCGTGGATGGTTCGTCTCCACAAAAATGACATTTACACTTGTGGAGGAACCCTGATTGCTCACGAGTTTGTTCTCACCTCTGCTCGATGCTTCTCCAAGTAAGTATATACTGTTAATAATTACTGGTCTCATTTATTATCGATAAAACATTTTCTCCCCTTATAGTCCCCATCCAGATGTCAGTGAGTGGACTGTGTATGTAGGCCCACGCATTGTGGATGGTTTGGAAAGTTTTGAAACACCTGTGGGCGTTGATAGGATTATTGTCAGCAATCTGCCAGGCATCAATGTTGCACTGCTTAAACTGGCTAAACCAATCAACTACAAAGATTACATCCAGCCTGTGTGCATGGACGTCAGCAATGCCAGATCTTTCCCAGCTGGAACTCCATGTTGGGTGGCAGGTTGGGATAAGGAGAGTGTGATCACAGGTAAAGTTCTCATGTATGTTTTAAATCAATTATTTATTTCTAAAGATTGTATTAATGTGTGCACACTGGATTTCTGTAGGCAGTGGACGAGCCCTTTCAGGCCTTCAAGATCTTGACACTCAGGTGGCGAGTTGTGGAAATGTTTCAGATTCTGATCACATCTGCACCAACACCATGAACCTTCAGTTGGTAAATATAAGTCCTCAAAGTCTGTTTCAATGTTCAGCATGTTAGCATCCTGACCTGGCCCACAAAGCGTGCAACATTCATCTTCTTTCCGTTAACAGGAACATCAAGGCAGCCCACTGCTATGCAAGTCAGATTCGTCTTGGTTCCAGGTGGCCACTGTAACAGCGAGTGGAAGAAAATCAGCACGTGCTGAAATTCAGGTCTTTGAAAAAGCATCAAAGTTTGGGTCCTTTTTAAAGGAGACAGTTGATGACATACCATCTCCTGCAGCAGCTACAGCAGGAAATGCACCAAGTTTTGTAATTTCTTCATTCCTCTTTTTCGCTATTCCCATGACTGCATTGTTCCTCTTATAATGTTTTTTTTTCTCCCCAGAGAGGTGGGTGTACTTCATTATTGCACTTAAAGATCAAGCTAACTAACTCTACACCCTTCCAAAACCATTTATGCTTTGGAAATGCACTTAAAATCCAACGGATAAAGAGGTTAAAATATTTTCTAATGAATGACCAGAAGAAAGTTACATTTTTAAAACTACTAAAGGGAGTCTTTTAAAAACCGTTCAAATGTTACGGTATTTATTCTCCATGCCATTCTATGTCTGTTGTTATTCTACACAGAAATGTGACAGTCAATTTTTCTGATGAAACGTTTCCAGTAAATAAAGAGTTATAAAAGCATGACACTTGTTTGGAACCTATTTATTTTCAAATTCTTTTTTATCATCCAAAGCAGTTTTACTGTACCTGTACCATCCAGCTAATATGTCGCTATTTGTCTTAAAGGAAAAACTTTTTTCCAAGTAACATACAAAGCAAATTTCACTAAAAATACAAATACAGATATGGTTTAAACACATTTCAAGATTTTGGAAAAATGGCATTTATCATCAGCTGTCTTTACATTTGCACTGGTGAGGGTTGGGCTCCTGCTTCGGGATTTTCTGCTTCTTCCGCAGTGCCGTCAATCATTTTTTTGTATTTACTCTTAAAAAATCCAACCTGTGAATTCAAAGCAAGGATATCAAACGCATTTGAAGATGAGACTAACTCTTAAATACTGTGTGTAAGTGTTTCTGCGGTGTTTCACCTTGTATAGGACTGCAGTAATTAATACCAGGAGAGCCAGTCCTCCAAGTGATCCTCCAATAATCTCCCGCGTAAAGTCTGGTAGAGGATACACCTCTACCTCTGCTTCAATCTGAGGAATGGTAGAACAAAGATCATCCTCAAACTAAAAATACACTGCATCAGGAAATGTGCTGAATCACCTTGCGAACAGGAGTGTTGTTATTCGACCCAGCAGAAAAGATGATGTACCGCTTAGTGTCATAGTCTACACTGGCGGTGCTGGTCAAGAGGAATTTGGCAGAATTTAGTCCAATCTGTTCAGGAGGGAATGTTAATGTGGTGACCCTACTGACCTATTATAATACATGAAATTCCCAAGTGTTTGAATTACCTGCCGTATCCATCCAGAACTAAGGTTGGCAGAGATGTTGTACATTCTACTTTCTGTCCCTTGCATGAAGCGGCTGCATTTGAACACGCCACACTTGGCTACAGTGCAGTCCTGTGGATAAAAAGCACAGACAGCATCATTATTGCTGAAAAATGTTACTTTCCATTGGCTGCATTCGTCATTTTCGGGTGGCGCTGCCTTTCTTCCAAGAAATAAAAAATACCAGCTTGAATTTTAAATGTTCATCACAGACAAAAAAAATTAAAAGTGACATCGATAAGTTTTAATGGTCTGGTGTCTAAATGACCAACCTTGTAATCACTCTTTTTATATACCCAGGAAACATTTAGCTGTTAATTATTATCAGTCTGAGCTGTATGTGAGGGTAACCATGTCGTAGCTGATATATCTTTGACGAAAAGTCAGCTACAGCATCATATATGCTAAATGTATGGGTACACCTACCACTCTCTTTGTTTTCTGAATCTCAGTGACAAAATCTGTCAGGGCCGGCTCCTCGTCATCATCATCTCTGTGGCAGTCTGGAATCTGATACAGAGCCCATTTATGTCAGAGAACAAGTTGAACTCCCCCACCCATCACAGCTCCTTACCTGCAAATTGCTTGGGGCTACCCAAATGTTCCTGTCTCCAAGCTGCATAGGTACCTTGATGACTGTAGTGAAATTCAGAGCAATGATATCGTTCGTAACCTAACAGAAAGGAGGTCAGACAACATTGCAAGGTTTTACACAACTAAATAGCTTTAAATGAGAAATCTGCTGATCTGTTATTGATCTAAAGGCAGGTGTTTTACCATGAGGGTCTGCAGGACTGGTTTCTGCAAATCATCATATCCAAAAGTGAAATTGCTGTAGCTTTGGGAGCTAAGTAGAAATGTGGTAAATATTAGACAAGAGTGCTTAATGGAAATCAATATTCTTTTGTTAAAGTGAGAAAATTGGGAGCGACAAACCTTTCTAGTGTAACAAAAATGCTGTACTTGACATCAATCCATTTTATGCTGTAGAGATTGCTTAACCTGGAGTGCTCCTTATTCTGACTAGATGACAGGAGATATTTTTTTTCAAGAATGGTGAAATATCAACTTGTCGTGCATGACTGTGCTTTTGCAGCTCTAAAATTACCTTGTTGCGTTTGCAGTGATAAAAATTCTTTCATCAAATTTACTGTTGGGTTCAATCCCATAGGAAACAATAAAAGAAACCTATAATCAAAAAAGAGATATTCATATTCATCTCTTCTCTCATCACAACAACATGTTAGTGTTTTGTCAAACCTTGGAGTTGCTCTTAAATATAGGTTTGTCAATCGTGCAGTCTGTCTTTCCTCGCTGTACTCCGTCCTCACTGTCAAAGGAGTTGCACTCAATTCTTCCCTGATTCAATTAAAATAAATAAATAAATTCAAAACTGGAAGCTTTTGAACGGTGCGAATTGATGCTTTACCTGTAGAACCGTGACCTTTCGAAAAGAGAGTCCATCTGGGTATGTGAGAAGAACATGGCTGTTGTAGGAGTTTTCTTCACTGTTTTCCACTGAGACGGTAATGTTTAGCAGATCATCAATGCCCACTTTAACCTCCAGGGATCTGACAGTTATTGTGGAGAAAAAAGTCAACAAAAATCTAATTCCAAAGCCAAACTGTGTGAGACTGAGAGTTTAATGTGGCGACCTCCAGTGGTCGGGTTTTGCTACTGGTCATGCCAATCATGCCTTGCTAGTGACACCTGGTCCTGGTGCGCACCAGGTTATATTTGCAGGTTATAATTGCTGTCTCCCTCTCACTCCTTCCCCTTTCTGGCAGGCACCCTGATGGCACGCAGCAGCTGTAGTTCCTTCTGCTTTATATTCACCACTTCATGCGCTGACCAACACCCACGCCCATTATCTCTCCACACGCGCAACAGGCTTCTCACACCTCTTCTTTCACAACAACACTTCATAATTTGTGATTTATGGCTCAACCTTATTTTCTGTTAAATAAAAATTGCGTTAATTGTGACCACGGTGACCACCTCCCTTTTTCATGGCTGTAAGAACCAGGCTGCAACAAAAAACAAAAAAAAAAAAACAGCCCAGATGATCAGCCAAAAGAGCAACCAATTGCGCTGCAGAAAAGCTAAAAGGTGCCTTATGTACTGAAAAGTGCTAAAAGAGTAATTAGGATACAGTGAGGGGAAATAAACAAATATTACTGAGCCTCTTTTAGTAACTCACCTGGTAAAATTAAAATCCAAGTTCAGGTTATCCACACATTTTTCATCATTGCCACAGTTGATTTCAAACTGTAGCTGCAGGCAAAAGGAAACAGAAAAAAACAATATTTTTTTAGGATGAACAGAAATATTTAACAAACGCTTTGCTCCATCAGGTTTTGAAGAGAAGAAAAATAAAGAATAATTCTAAGCAATGCACAGAATTGTTTGTGTTTTTCTTAATGTGAGAAAGCTGAGTAAGTTGTGCGAAAACACTTACAGGATGAATAGATGTTGTCTGCGTCTGCGGAGCGAGGCTGGGCCTGAGATTTGTGGTGGAAGGCAAACCCTCAAAGCTGAATTTAAGTTCATTGAGAAGTTCATTGAAAGCATCTTCGGGACAGGCCTGCAGACAGAGAAGGGTGTTTATCAGTTGTTGTTTGGGTCTTTGACCCAGTCAAACAAGGGTATTTCTCAGTGTGACAGTGCTTTTCAACTCATTCAGTCCACCTTGACAAAGAATTTCACGTCAACACACTGTTGCCGATTTAAAGCAAGGTCAGTGGTGCCAGTCCCAATTCTTTGTTTCTCTTTTATAAAAGCTCGGCTGGTGAAGTCGTCACGTGAGGAATCCAGAGCAAAACTAAAGTTAATCGTTGCCTGAGCTGAAATAGATGAGAGTTTCATCAACAATTTCACATGTGCTCTCACAAAAGAGTTACACAGTAACTCAAAGTATTGAGATACAGAGTCAGACACCTTTGTTGAAAGTGGAGGTCATGATGAAGCAGATTCGAGCCGTTGTCTCTAGCGGCACTGAGCAGTTTGAGTTTTGAGTGGGAATCAGTTTGGGGCTATACGATACCTCAGCTTTGACCATCACTATTGGTTTGGATCTGGAAAAAGAACATGAATGTAGATCTGAGCAACTATCTAAACTATTCTGGTCCAAATCTTTTCTGTAGTTGAACTGAAACATGAATAGTGGTCACATGCTCTTACCTGAGTAAGACTACGGTGCCCTTTGAACCCACTGCTAAGTCGGGCAGCCCATCATTACTAAGGTCGAGTGATGACTGACTGATGGACGTGCCGAAAAACTTTAGTCCTTGCCTGACATCAGAGGCCGAAATTCTCTACACAAATAGACGCGTTATTTATTTGGACATATACACAGGTTGCGTAGATGTTTCTGATGTCAGTTCAATTCAACTTTTTTTTATGAAGTAAACAACAGAAGGAAGGGGGAAAAAAACCCTGTTTAACAGGAAGAAACCTCTTGCTCACTTGTGAGTAAGTTAGACTGATTCTTCCTCTGCCTTCGCCATGAAATATGTAGATGCTCCCTTGACCGTTATTCTCCAAAGGTGCTCCGACGGCCAAGTCGTTAAAGCCATCTGCGTTAAGATCAGGCAGTACAGCGAGAGAGGACCCAAATCTCCCCGCATTGGATGCAGAACCTCTCAAAAAATGACCCTGGAAATTAACTGTCTGACAAAAGAGTAAAGGGAATCAAGGCTTGGAATGAAAATAAGTTATATTTATAAGAACTATAGTTAAAATATTTACCAAACCAGACAAGGTGGAAATGAAAACTCTTCCCTCTCTGTCTTTGTCCACAAACATGGGGGCGGACATAAGGATGAGGTCAGCATAGGTGTCGCCATCCACATCTATGGTGCAAACCGCCGCCCCAAAGTATTCACCAGTCTAAATGTGACCACAAGAAAAATATTTACTTGGAAATGATGCAACACTGCTATGACAGAATTCATCTTGAAGTGCTGACACACACTTGCTTGGGGTAGGGTTCGATCTTCTGGGCTGCTCGCTGGGTGCCAGATATCTGGGCTGCTATTACTGCGCCTATGTGTCGATATCTCGGAGCGCCAACTATCGCCAAAGAGCCTTTCGCCGTTTTTGCTACTGCCATGGAGTAACCTTAAACCCAAGGGTGGAATACACACAATAAAATGTTCACAGTTTTGTAGGCAAACGGTCACATCACCGAGCATTAAATCCATCTCAACTATTTGGGAAACTGTCAACAAAATGCAAAAAATTAGCTTTTAAACTATCAATAACGCCAAAAAATAAGCTTGTCCTAGCTTCCTCATGTCGTCATGAGATCACTGTGATTAGTGTGTGTATTGTGATGTGCTTGTATATGTTATGCTTGTTTGAAAACTATTTCCCACTTTCAAACGTTTAACTACAACTTCTCTGTTTTTCACATTATTATGTTGTGTTAAGTTTATACCCAGATAACTATCCGGATCCATATCTGAAGGATTGAAGGTCTCCATCTGATTGTCTCTGGTCTTATACTTAAGGAATCCTCCCTTCCACTGGTTGGCACCAACAGCAGCCATTAGAAATCCCTTAAAGTCAGACAGAAAATGTGAAGAACAAGCTTTTACGTGCAGCTACACTGCACAGCTAACTTCTATTGAATGTCAGCACCTCAGAGTCGTATGCAGCGCTGAATCCCACTTGAGACATTTCCATTTTTAGTGATTCTCCACTTGTCTGAGATCCTGCAAAAATCACCAGGCATGAATATTTCGTGATGGAGCTGACGGTGATTTGGTGGTGCAGCATTAATTCTCTACCTTCGATAGCAAAGATTTTCTCCTGCAAACTCTCTCTTATTCTTTCAAGTGCCCCAAAGTTGTCCACCTGAAACACATAGTTGTTGGGGGGAGAAGATGCTATGGTCTCCAGTTCCTGTTTTGCTACTAGATTGGTGAAAGCTCCTCCGACCTAGACACAATAAGTAGATTTTAAGTTTAGATTTTAAATAGCTGCAGTTTCTCTGATAATCATTTGTTTTGTAGGTTCTGAAAAACCAATAATTCAATAATGAAAAATTGGAGTGACAATTTACAGAGTTTTATGATTACTTAACTCAAACACTAAACTAAAATAGTAATTTCTCCAGATTATTATCCTACCAAACTTGACATTTTCCTTCAAACTCTTTAGGAGTTTCTAAAGCTTAAATCCAACATTTAACATGCGAGTGGGCCCCCTCTAAAAAAATCAGAGGATATTCCAAATTGTGAAAATATGAATAATAAAACTTACCCCGATAGCAAATCGAACTATTTTTTTCCCTTCTGCTGCCATTGCTGCGTTAGGCAGTTGAGATTTTTCTTGAGATTCTCCATCTGTAATAACTATCAAAACCTTCCTTACATTTTCCCTGGAACCCTTGCTTGCTATGAACACATTATTACTGTAAAAAAGAAAAAAGGAAGAAGAAAACACAAAACAAAATAAAGAATTTCTCACTTACCTCAGTCAAGCTAATGTCAATATTTTATATGGGTTAATGTAAGGAGTGGATGTGGCAATTAGTTATGTTGAAAAAGGACAATATTTATGCTCAAACAACTTACAAAATATGATGCTTTTAATTTGTTGAGTGTCAGCTTTACTGGGTTAGGGTTAGGGTAGGTTAGGGTAGATGCAGCTTCTTGCACCAACACAAATTGATTAGTCCCACTGATCACTTCCTTTTTGTTCAAAATAAGGTGGTGAGGTCACAATCATGAGGTACTTACACAACATAGATGATGGCAGAAGCTGTGCGTGTCCCTCCTGACAATTGTTCAATTTTTTCAATGTTTTTCTCCAAGTTACTTTGGTCAGAATCAGTAAAGGAAGATTCGATTTTAACTCTGTTAGAGAACTGAACAATGGCAAACTGCAAAAATAGAGGAATACCATGCACAAAGATCAATATTTTCAGCAACATTGTCATTGTTGTGGGTCAGAGCATCATATTGTGTGAAAGGAAAATGAATACCTACAGTGAAAAGATGCCAAGGTTCATTATCAAGTAATAATAATAATAATAATAATAATAATAATAATAATAATAATAATAATAATAATAATAATAATAATAATACCTTTGTATCTCTTCCTTTGAATGAACTGACCAGTGTTCTCACAAAGTTTTTCATTTGGTTAAAGTCAGGATCATTCACACTGCCTGAACCATCCAACAGAAACGCGATATCTGCTTGGCTGGGGCAGTCTGTAAAAATTAAGATATAGGTATTGTATTATAATCCAGCTTTGTTGGGATTCTGATTATTGTGATTATGTTTAATGTCTTTCCCATCACATTTTACCCATCTGTTATTAAGATAACTTAAAATATTTGCCTTCAAGGGAAAGAGGCACATAGTTATTGTAATCAAGCTGAAGACACACGCCATTGTACATGGTGAGGCTTGAACAGTCCTTTGGAATAGTTGGACCACATGCCTGGAAGTAAATATAAAAAATATTCATCTGAAGACCTTCTGGGCCTAAAAGTTTCAGTTCCAACATGCAAGAAGCTCATTGCATAAAGAACCTGCGAAGTGGCAACTCACCAGAGTGGTTCCTGAGTAGGGATCAGTTGTCATTGTCAAACCGAAGGATGCATTGACCGCAAACTCTGGCACTGTGTTGACAATATTCCGTAATTACGGAATTGTGACAACAATAAATATATATTTGTGTGTATAGATATACAGTATATAAAAACAAACACAATCATTTTTAGATTAAATCAAGCGAAAGGAATCACTTTGGTCATCTCAAGTGTTTGGAAACAGGATGTTTCTTACGTGAAACTTGAAGAACACGGCAGTCCGATGTGGAGCACTGAAATATTTGTCCTCTTCCAGTGGAGGAATATTGTTCAAGAGGAGCACTGACCAGAAGTCTGATGAAGCAAAGAAAAGTCAAATAAACCATTAGCAAGAGATTAAAAAAAAAAAAAAAAATGCCACTCTACTTGTGTTACTGTGGTTACGTGTAGGCACCTCACAGAAATGTTTAGGAAAATTCAAAGTTGAGACCTACTGTTGTGATCTCTGCACCACCTGATATCCAAACCCAGCCGCATCCCTACTCCAAGATTTCCAAGCCACAGGATCAATATTGAAACAGAGAGCAGCATTTAGCACTGAAGAATGGAGAAGACAGAAGTCACATGGTTTTCACGTGTTCCAGCCCGTTTGTGTCTTACAGTGATTATTTAAAAGACTTACTTCTTCTTTGACAACTCAACCCATAGACCCAAGAGTAGGGTCAGTGAAGATGATTGTTATTTTCAAACACACACATGTTGCTCTTGCGTAGGCTTATGACATTTTAAAGCTCATTCTGGTGCTGAAAATGAAACTAGAAAATGGGGAATAAAGCCTGAGTTGCCTCCCCTCTAAAACTGTGCTCCTATAATTAGTCAGCGTGTATACATTTCAATGTAAACTGCTTTCATTGTAATTGCAACAGTGACCATAATCAGAAATCTTTTTTAAGTGCAGTGATCATCATAAGATGACACAAATCACTAGACTTATGATACAAGTTTGACACCCTCCGTTGTGGGAGGTCGTGACACTTGAAGTGAGTGTGGGTGGAAAAGCAATGATACCTCTCGTTTTCTCTGTCCTTTCTTGGCCATAACAGAAAATGTTGAAATAAATGGTCAATTTTCTTTTTTTCTTGGCAGGGTACACCCCTGGATGAGTCTCCATCTTCTCAGGCCTATCTGAGCATTTGGGGATTCAGCACCTTGCTCAAGGGTCCTCGGCAGTGCTCTGAAGGTGTCCTGGCACCCCTCCTGCACACCTTACAATGGCTTGAACCAAGAACCCTCCACCTCTCAACCTAGTTCCATACAGACTAAAATACCACTATCTACTAACTTAGCTAACACGCCTACAGTAAAAATGTAGTGGAAAATATTAATAACACCACAGGAAATGATGTCATGTCCATCTACCTTCTGTTGACTTTGAGAGACTTTTACTGGGCCAAATGATCTTTTGTTTTAATGGCAAAAATAACCCTCAAAGGCTTTTTTAAACCTTAACTACATCCATTTACCAACCACAGTTATACTTTTACTTTACGCTCATTATACAATCACACTTTATTATACAATGTATAAACTGTTTTCTGTGAAGGGGCAAAACAGTGCCCCCTAGTGTCCAAAAGGTTTTTGTAAATTTTAATGTATTTCCCTTTTCTTACAATATTTTAACGTGTATAGTTTGACAAAAATAAATAAAATTTAAACCCACCAATATTCCAGAAGGAAATAGTGTACACTATTTTTGTTGTGATATTGACAGCATCAATTCAAATCAGATATGAATTATCAACCATTTCTTTTGATTACTAAGATAATAATCCGAATAACTAAGTGAAATCTGAAAAAGAAAATGCCATCAACTGATTTAACAGCTTACTCTCTTTTGGACAAACTAAAACAGACTTAAAAGTGCCACCTACCTGAGCAGAATATTGTAGTTGTAATTATGCAGTCCATTGTGACGCTCCCATGGAAACTAGTAACTGTTATGTGTGCTTGAAAAAGCCAATTTTCAAGTGATCACTGGATGTCTTTCGGGGATATGTCAAAAGATTTGCTGAAATCATATGATGGCTCAAAGCTGAGGCGGTTAGAGGAACTGTCATGTAGGAGTGGTTAGAGCCTCCATGGTGTGTTTTGTCACGTCAGTGTAGCAAATCTATTTTCATTTTTGCTTGTAATCACTTAATATTCACTCCTACTATGTTAAATATTTGCAAATCCTTTATATTAAAATACCAACAATTTGCAGAGACAGGAATAAAATATTCACTTCCCCAAACTGTGCCAAAAAAAATGTTAAAAAAAAAAAAAAAAAACAAAAACGAAGAATTAATCTTTCTTGAAAGCCTGGTGCCCTCCTGCTGTGTCGTGTGTTGATGTTGCTTTTCATGTATTTTTGTCAAAAAGCATGTACATTAATTCAGCTCATGGTCTCCAATCAGGAAACAAAGCTCTTTTCCTGTCACTGCTGACAAAAAAAAAAAAAAAGAAAGAAACCAAGACAATGCAAAGGAAACCACTCTGGACAGTTTATTTGTTTCTATGTTACATCAGCCTCAGTGGATGCCGAGCAGTACACCCTGGGTAAGTTAATACATTAATCTCACCTTCATCATGTGCTGAGGTTAGTGACAACAAATACAAAGATTACAAGCTTTTGCACATGTGATCCGATTCCATGGCAGTGTAGAAAAACACTCATAGATTAAACACCACAAGGTCATGTAGATTGAGCGCAAAAAAAAAAAAAACAAAAGTGTTAAATGTGAGGTTCTATTGTGTAATTTGTGCTTTTTTTCCCCTCTACACCTCTGAACACCAGTGGAGCAATGGTGCATATATGCGCAACCTTTACAGGCTCCACTGCTTGACCCATTCCTGCAAGGCAAAGGCAATCAAGAAAGGTCATATAAAGGTCAAATGCGCTGCTGTGTCTGGATTCAATTTCTCAGGGCAGGTTGGACATGTTAAAAAGAGTCCTCCAAGCCTCCATGAGAGCATGCATGCGATTATGCTTCTCCAAATTTTATCTACTTCCTCCGCAGACCAATCAACACCAAGAAGGTTTTTTTTTTCTTTTTTTACCTAAGAGGGGAAAACTTTAAAGAAACTCTATACTCTCTTAAGTCTTAATTTATGTTATGCAAATGAGAGATGCAAAACTCTGTTGAAGAAATATTTGGGGAACACAGAACTCTTGCCAATTTGGACTGTATTCTCTGCACATCCTCATATATACTGCTCAAAAAAATAAAGGGAACACTTAAACAACACATTGTAACTCCAAGGCGTTGTAGGGAGGTCAAACAGGCACATGGAGGCCACACACACTACTGAGCCTCATTTTGACTTGTTTAAGGACATTACATCAAAGTTGGATTAGCCAAGTCATTCAGATCTAGGATGTGTTATGTTAGTGTTCCCTTTATTTTTTTGAGCAGTGTATTGTACCTTATACCACGTTGTATTATTTCTACTGTTCACTGAAATAATCTTTGCCCTTTTACTGGCCACTTGCCACCATGTTACTCCAGCTTCGGCCTCTCTGAATGTCACGAGCCATCTCTGGTTGCGTCCTGTTCTTTTAATAGCATGGCAGCTGAAATGTGAGGGGTCAGAATGGGAGGATAAATACAAGAGCGCGCAGACTGGAAGGCTGTCGCAGACGAAGGCCAGATCTTCTCCCTCCCTCTCTTCTCTCAGCTCTCCTTTAACTTCAAAGGTAAAAATAGAGACACTTTTACTACATACATTTTTTTTCACATTCAGTTTCCTCAGCATGAGGTGCATGACATTAGAAACTTTTCTCTTTGCTGGAATTCATGCACATTATTAGTTGATGGTGCAATATAAAATGGCAAATGTGCAGTAAAATGTGGGCACAAACTTGAAACTGAGTTTAGATATGTATAGATAAATCATAGAAGAACTTTTAAAAAATATTTCTACCAAGTTTGTACACAAGTTTGTGCATCTATTCTCTCAAAATAAACTGAAACATCAACAGAGATTTTCAAGACTCACCTGATATTCACTAGCAGAGGATGTGATGATGCTGCTGTCTTATTCAATCTTCATTACATTATAGTTTTTTCCTTCTTTACCTTTGTGCATTTTGTAAATATGTGATGAATCAGTAAACTGAGCAAGATCTTAAACACAGTCAGATATTAGTTATTAACGTCCTGTTTGTGACCTCTGAACAAAGCTGATCCTTATTTATGAAATGATTTGTTACTGAACAAGAGGGATTTCAGTGTGTAAAAGTAATATTTATATTTAGAACAGCAAAATGATTGTGGAGGTGCAGTGGGCGGTGAGTGGGTGGAGCCAAAACAGCACTGAACAGCAGGGAGAAGGAATGGAGAGAGCGGGGGATGGAAGAGTATGGCAAATGTCAGGGATAAGAGGCTTGAGAATGGAATAGGTCATGTACATTCTTGACATATTTTGGCTGGTCAGATTCGCGAAGGTCAGAGTTGAGACAGAGATAGAACCCCTTTGGAGACTGGACCTCCTGCATCCCTTTGTGGTGGCCAGGGCCTAACGGTTAGGCCCTAACCCTTCCACCTGGTTGCAAAACAATTATAGCTTTAACAACTGCACTTTCACAACTGGGACATCAGCTGGTGTTTAACAAGAGTGACGGGAAAGTCATACTGCATACAAACTTGTTTCACTTGACCTCAGGCCATCAACCACATGGCTCCTGATCAGCCGTACATTTACAAAATGCAACAACGCTCTTTGATTCTGAACACGTCCCTGTTGGGCTGATATACATGTTTCCTTATTTGGTTATTTTTTCCTCCAGAGTCAGGATGCCTCACGCATACCCCTTCCTCACTCCAGAACAGAAGAAGGAGCTCAGTGACATTGCTCAAAGGATCGTCGCTACCGGCAAGGGAATCCTCGCCGCAGATGAATCCACCGGTAAAGAGTTTGACGACTGTTTAAAAATTATTTTTAGACTTTTTTTTATCACCTTGTGGTGATAAAAAAGCAAATTGATAAAGTGATATCAGTTTTATGGGTGTAATCATTGGATCTCCACAACTTGTAGGCAGCGTAGCAAAGCGCTTCCAGAGCATCAATGCTGAGAACACTGAGGAGAACAGGAGGCTGTACCGCCAGCTCCTCTTCACTGCTGACGATCGCATCAAACCATGCATTGGTGGTGTCATCCTCTTCCATGAGACCATGTACCAGAAGACTGACGACGGCAAGCCTTTCCCCAACTACCTCAAAGAAAGAGGCATGGTGGTTGGCATCAAGGTTGACAAAGGTGTTGTCCCACTGGCTGGAACCAACGGCGAGACGACTACCCAGGGTAAGAAAAGAACATTTTCATCCCCGTCCGCTCCATTCTCACATCGTGCTCACCTGTCTCCTCTTTCTGATTCACAGGTTTGGATGGACTGTACGAGAGATGCGCCCAGTACAAGAAGGATGGTGCTGACTTTGCCAAGTGGCGCTGTGTGCTGAAGATCACCCCCACCACTCCTTCCAAACTGGCCATCTTGGAGAACGCCAATGTCTTGGCCCGCTATGCCAGCATCTGCCAGATGGTAAGAAGTTATAAGTACCGGTACTCTGATGACTCTGATGTTCTACCTTACTTTGTTCGTGTTTTTATCAGCACGGCATTGTCCCCATTGTCGAGCCTGAGATTCTTCCTGATGGTGACCACGATCTGAAGCGCTGCCAGTACATTACCGAGAAGGTCTTGGCTGCGGTCTACAAGGCCCTGTCTGACCACCATGTCTACCTAGAGGGTACCCTGCTCAAGCCCAACATGGTCACTGCCGGACACTCCTGCTCCCACAAATACAGCAACCAGGAGATCGCAATGGCCACTGTTACTGCCCTGCGTCGCACCGTGCCTCCTGCAGTCCCTGGTGAGGTGGTTGCATGCAGTCATGCAAACTCTACAGACACAATTGTGTCTGTGTAACCTGTCTTGTGTCCAATCAAATGTTGAGATGACGCTATTATGTTTTCCCTGTAAAGGCATTACTTTCCTGTCCGGAGGTCAGAGTGAGGAGGAAGCCTCCATCAACCTGAACGCCATGAACCAGTGCCCTCTGCACAGGCCTTGGGCCCTGACCTTCTCATATGGTCGTGCACTGCAGGCTTCTGCCCTTAAATCCTGGGGTGGAAAGAAAGAGAATGGAAAGGCGTGTCAGGAAGAGTTCATCAAGAGGGCTCTGGTATGTGTAACTGTTCAGGAAACTCTGCTAAAATAACAGAATCACTGCTTTTTAGGAAATTGCTTATAACACTTGAAGCATCTGAGCCATGTTTTGCTGTTAATAAAAATCCCTTTTTTCCCCTTTTACAGGCCAACAGCCAGGCCTGCCAGGGTAAATATGCATCATCTGGAACCAGTGCTGCTGGTGGAGAATCGCTGTTTGTGGCCAACCACGCTTATTAAGCATAGACACTCATGAATTGCCTTCTTCTCATCTTTATGATGCTACGATGGAAAAGGCCATGCCCTCTGCTACCATTTAAAGGCATTTTAACGTAAAAGTTGAAAAAAGTCCTCTGGGTTGTTGCAGCAGCTGGGAGGTCCTCTGCCTGCACAATGTTCTGCCTCCATTCCCTTACCTTTTCTCAACACCTTTCCCCACATTGTTTTTACACAAATTGTACTATTTTTTTTCCATTGGTCTGATTCCTCCAGAAGCAGTATATGATTTATAGTGGCACAATGCAATAAACTATCAACCCTAACATTGTGATTTCTGTGTGTCTCTTAATCTCCACTTGTCTGACATTTGTGCATGACAAGGAACAGAAGTGTTCATATGGTTTCATGTGATGCTGAGGTGCACAACTTGCACAACCATGTCCCTTATAGCAGCCATCCTTCAAGAACTTCTGAATCAGAAGTGGAGCAACTCTCGGAATTATGAGAACTATCCTTTCAATGAACCAGGCTTGAAATCTTTGATGTGTGGAGTTTCATGTTGTGCTCTTGTCTCTGTAGGTTTCCTCCCACAGTCCAGAAACCTGCACATTAAGTTGATTACAGACGGTAATACCTCTCCTAGGTGTGAATATATGCAGCTATCACACTCGTGGGGGATGTAGGTGTTTGAATGACCACAATTTTCTTGTTAAGATGCACACTTTGTTCACAGTAACCTTGCTGCAGTCGCTTAAGTTCTCAGCCCCCGCTGTGGCTGTGCTGTGGCTGCCTCCTTTCCCCTCCCTCTCCTGCACCTTCTTGAAATGTGACACTTGCTTCAGGTGTGATAGCTGTTGACTGGCTTTTCTGCCTTAAGCACAGCCTCTCATGCTGTGGTTGTTGGTGATTCAGAGTGTGATGAGGAGGATATGTGGTTAATACTTCACACTCTGACAGATATCTACTCAACAGTGGCTTAATTATAGCCAAATATTCTAGTCTCACAGACCTGTCAGACCACTGTCACGATGAAGCTTACTGCTGTCTTTACATCGTACATGAAACAGCATTAGCCCAGTTCATTTAGATACTGTTTACTGTTATTTCATGATATCACTTTTCAGTATTCCCTGAGCTTTGCTTGTGCCACACCTGTAAAATTTCTGCAAGTTCTCTGTGTTCTGCAGGTTGGCATGATGAGGGAGTTTCTTTAGAGATTATCAATTTCGTGTGTGTGTGTGTGTGTGTGTGTGTGGTGTGTGTGTGTGTATGACCTTCATACTTTATTTACTGAATGTTTTGTTTTACAACTGTGAATTTTGCCTTTGAGAATAAAACAAAACATGTGTTTGGTGCAGATGAAGACACCATGTTATAATCACCCAGAAGAATCAGATGAAAGAACAAATGTAAAAGCCATTTCTCAGTAATATCTCAATAATATTAGTTTTACATCAACACTAAATATATTTTTGGAAGGTCAGTCAAGCTGTTCACTGTAGTTAAAACATGGCTGCTGATCTAAAGAGAATAGGAAGTGGTTATTCTGCCTTTTAGAGCATTTTTCCACTAAACCCAGTTTTATCTCACCTCCCCAGATGTGTGTATTGTGCACATATTTAACATTTGTGTTGTGTCTTTTAACAGTAGAAATCTCTAGAAATTAAAAATGTTCAGTCTTTGTAAATTCTGTCTTGTCTAGGTGTGCAAAGCTTATTGGCAGACAGGATAAAGGTAGGTAGGAGCCTCCACTTGATGGACAGCAGCCCAGGAATTTGATTCAGATGGTTAAACAGAAGAGAAACAACTACAATATCAAACAGATCTGGGTTTACTGGATCATTTATGATGATGAAGAACATACAATTTAAAATATTTATTAATATTCTAGCACTAATGGTTATAACATAGAAATCCTATTCCGCACACACTGTTTACAGAGGAAATCATTTTAGGTTAAAATGAGACATCACACGTGTTTCATTCAGCTCCTCTGTCCTCGGCCCTGCTAGCATCCGAATGTCTGTCCCAGGAGAGAAGACGATGTCCTGCTCCACTGAGGGAGGTCCTCAGTCGGCCCTGGATAGAGACACACTGATGGATGATCAGCACCTCTCTGGAAAAATTGGGATTATTCTGAAATGGCTTCAGGATGACTGGCCTGTGCAGCCAGGAAGAACACCAGTTTTAACAGCCTCAGTAACAGCTCTGATATCAACCTGTGATGAGTGACAACATGATGGGAAAAAGCTTCATAATGTGACATAGATGGTTTTTGTGTCAGCTGTCAAACAGCTTCTTTCCTTTAGGAAAAAGGTGGGATTCTCATCTATTTTACTTCTTAAGAAAAACTGGATGGAACATGGCAGACAATTCTGTTAATAATGGTTAAAATGAGAAACACTGAAACTATGAGCTTTAACACTTACTAGATGCAGGACAGGATGTTGGAGATTAAACTTTGGTATCCAGGAGACCTATAAGGTTAATAATAAGGTTTTGCTGTAGTTGACAACTAAATAGTTGAGTATGGTTTGGTAAGATGGTTTGAAAACAAATTAACAGCTTCTGTTAAAAATACAGAAGTTTTGTTTTACTGCTTTTTTTTCCCACACCTTTAAAATAAACCAAATGTTCACTTGCTACAAAACAGGAATTATGTTTTAGTGTTTTTTAGAGTTGATTTTTTTTTTATCTGTGTAAATACAGAGAGATCTATTTTGGATGATTTTTTTTTACCACTATGGTAAATCAAAACAGTGCAAGTTCCTTTGAACTCAGTTCTCTTTGAACTGTTTTTTCCACTGCAGAACACTGCTTTTAATATATTTTACTGACAGCTACAGTGTGGGACCACATTGTGAGTAAGTGCCAGAATGATGAGAAACAAATCATAAACATCAGCACAAAAATGGTTGTGAGAACACATAAATTGTCATTGTAGCAGATATCTAGGAATCACATATGCCACACTTTTAAAAAGAGTGCTGCAGCCCTGTTAGTGTGTGAGTGAACAGTGTCTGTGATGGCCTTAATACATGTCTGACTTCATTATTGGGATTACAGAAAGAACACTACAAATATGAAATACAACATTCCTAGAATTGAACACCAACAATTTTTCCTATATTCTTATTGATAAAACAACCCCTCAACCAAACAGTATTAAATTCTAGCATTGCAAAATCACTGGTTAATCCAACAAGCAAATTAATTGTTGTTGCAATCAGAAGCATTCTCTCATAATTACACTAAAAATAGAAATCCCAAAATCATCCCTCTTTTATTCACCCCCATCAGTGGGGAAAACATAATAAAGTGCCACTGAGGATTATTAGTTCCATTATTAGTTGTTTCATGTTACAATGCGCTGCATCACCACTACTGTCGAGAGGAGCACAAACCCTGACGTGACAAGTGGCGCTGTGGATTTGCAGGTAAAGTTGCTGTTGGGGTCAGTGCCATTGGAGCTGAACAACACAAAACTGACGTTTGTCCCCTCCACGTTATCGGTGATCCACTGCTCAAACTCAGAGACCCGGGCATAGACTTCAGGGTATCCAGGTCTGGCACAAGGTATTCCAAAACTGGTGATGCCAGCCTGAATCCACATTCCGCCTTGTTGGCATTGCAATGGTCCGCCGGAGTCACCCTGCACAGAAAACAAACAGAATAAAATAATATATACTGGCACGAGCTAACAGGAGAAGGCTAATTGGGCTACTTTTGATATTTTCAGTCTTTCGTGCAGTTTTACCTGACAAGCTCCTTTGTTTGCTTCTCCTGCACAGATCATTTTGTCAGTGATGTTGACTAGGTTGGCATAGGCGCATGCACACTGGTTAGGTCCAATAACAGGAATCTGAACCTGCTGTAACGGGGTAGAATCTGGCAGGTCAGCTGTGGAAAAGAGTTCAAAATCAGATGAAATGTTTCCACAGAAGAAATATTCCAAATTGGCGATCCAATCCAAACTGTTCCATATTTATTTATGTAGGACATTCAAGAAAACACGGTAATTAGCCAGATAGCGAAAAAAAAAGCAAAAAAATAAAAAATAAATAAAAATAGGACATAAATATGATAAATCTATAATGATAATCATATTAAAATGCTCATGCCTCATAAAACTCTCCTCTCCTACTATAGCTGACTATATTCTACTGTATCCTGTTGCATGTGTTTGGGGTTACAAAATGACAATATTCTGTGGAGTTTTTTTCCCCAATATGTTTGATATTTGTCAGCCGCCAGTGTCAGTGTGTCAACATTTTACAGATACTGTATTTGACAACTAAATAGTTATGTAATAGCTGGATTATTGGAGGAGTTTGAATCAATAATTGAGCTTGCACACTCACTTGTGTTGGAAAGTTTCCCCCATCCGGTGGAATAGCAGTAAGTAGCATTGTGGAACTGGCTGGAGTTACTTGCAAGGCAGATGGGCCTGATATAATCAGTGAATTTGACGGAGCTGCTGAGTTTCATGAGGGCGATGTCATTGTTAAACATGGTATTGTTCCACTTAGGATGGACGATGATCTGGGACACTGTTCTGTTCACCTCATTAACATTCGGCCCACTCTGAGTCTCTCTTCCAAGGTAAATAGTCCAGGATGAAGGTGCATCGCTAAAAAAAGCATATCTGGACTGATGAAAATAGTCAGAAAGTTATAATGTGAATTAATGCATAGTGAAAACCACTAAGGCTTGGGGTTTTGGGAACCATATAATTTAGATAAATTGGCCTGAGGTCTTGACATGTTCTGGTCCTGGGTTTATCGTAACAATAAATTCACAAGTGAAGCACACTTACTCCACAATGCAGTGAGCGGCTGTCATAACCCACTGGTCATTGATGAGGGTCCCTCCACAAATATGAAATTGCAGGTGAATGCTGGCCTGCCAGGGCCAGGATCCAGCTGTGGCACTGACCCCACCGACTATCTTTGCTTCTTTAATTGTGTTAAGGGGAGCTCTTCCACATTCTAACAGTGCAAAAGCACAGAACATGCAATAGGTGTCAATATGCAGCAAAATTCATTTAATATTTGTGCTTATTCAGATTTTTGTGACATTGTTATTTGTTGTTTTATCACACTGGTGTTTAGTTGAAATAAAAAATTTAAAAAGAGTACTTACCCTGAGCCACGGATTCTGTGAGAAAGACAGAAGTTAGTCAATACATCTGCAGCCTTATGTGACACTACACAAACACAAGATGGCGCTAGTGCTACAGCTATTTTTTTCACTTTAAGTTTCAGGTGAAGGAAGGAAGGAAGGAGGAAATGAAGGAAGGAAGGAAGGATGTATGGATGGATGGAAGGAAGGCTTTTTACAGCATCTAAGCAACAGTAATATATTATAATAAAGTATGCAAATATGACTAAATTCAAGTAGATTCTGTAGATATTCCATTTTGTCTGTAGATGTTCCATCAGTTATAATAAGAATTTAACAACAAAAACAAAACAAAACCAAGAAAAAAAATCCACAGATACAGGAAAACATTTTTTGAATTTGGGCATTTTTATCTTGATTTAAATAAGACATGTACCTGGGGTAATTCTTCCAATATGAGAATTTGAACCGGCTGACCAACACCTCAGTTTGTGTGTGTGTGTGTGTGTGTGTGTGTGTGTGTGTGTGTGTGTGTGTGTGTGTGTGTGTGTGTGTGTGTGTGTGTGTGTGTGAAAGGACTTTACTAAATTAGAATGTATTTATTTATTGTTTTGTGGATTTGCAGAAGGCATTCGACCGTGTCCCTCGGGGAGTCCTGCTGGGGGTTCTCCGGGAGTATGGGGTGTCGGGCCCCCTCATACGGGTCGTCCGCTCCCCGTATGACCGGTGCCAGAGCTTGGTCCGCATTGCCAGTAGTAAGTCGAACTCGTTTCCAGTGAGGGTTGGACTCCGCCAGGGCTGCCCTTTGTCACCGATTCTGTTCATAACTTTTATGGACAGAATTTCTAGGCGCAGCCGTGGTGTTGAGGAGGTCCGGTTTGGTGACCTCAGGATCGGGTCTCTGCTCTTTGCAGATGATGTGGTCCTGTGGCGTCTGCAGTAACGCGGACTCTGCACCGGTCTGTTGTGGTGAAGAGAGAGCTTAGCCAAAAGGCGAAGCTCTCGATTTACTGGTTGGTCTTCGCTCCTACCCTCACCTATGGTCATGAGCTCTGGGTAGTGACCGAAAGAACAAGATCGCGGGTACAAGCAGCCGAAATGAGTTTCCTCCATAGGGTGGCTGGGCTCTCCCTTAGAGATAGGCTGAGAAGCTCTGCCATCCGGGAGGAGCTCGGAGTAGAGCCGCTGCTCCTCAGCGTTGAGAGGAGCCAGATGAGGCGGTTCGGGCATCTAGTCAGGATGCCTCCCGGACGCCTCCCTGGTGAGGTGTTCAGGCCCCAGGATGACCCAGGACACGCTGGAGGGACTATGTCTCTCGGCTGGCCTGGGAACGCCGAGGGATCCCCCCGGAAGAGTCAGATGAAGTGGCTGGGGAGAGGGAAGTCTGGGCTTCCCTGCTTAGGCTGCTGCCCCCGTGACCCCACCCCCGGATAAGTGGTAGAAGATGGATGGATGGATGGATGGATGGATGGATGGATGGATGGATGGATGGATGGATGGATGGATGGATGGATAGAATTAAAACAAAAAATTTAAGAGGGTGGAAAGAATTACACCCTTAAAAAAATACATTTAATAAAAATACATTTTATTGAAATAAAAATATTAAAAGGTGTCATTGTATCAGCTTTGTAATTAAAATTATGAAAGTTTTAAAAGCAATTAAAATGTCAAAATCTCACCTCTCACTGTAAGGGTTGCGAATATCAGCAGTACGCTAGCAATCAAGGAATCCATTTTAGTGCAGCTCTGAGACCTCATAGTCTCACAGTCTAATTTCAACTCTGAGGCATGGGCATATGAAAAGTCAGTAAGACTCCTCACCCAGACTTGTTTTTCTGGTTTCATCATTCACAGAAAAAACAAAAAAAAACAAAAAAAAAACCCAAAGCTAATTATATGTTTTGAGCTTTTCTATCAGAAATAATAAAAGAAAAGAAAACATACAGCAGAATTTTATATTAATAATATAGTCCTATTCTCTAAAATATATTATTATGCTGATTATTAATAATTATGATAATGAGAAAGTAGAAAAGCACTTCAATAGCGCAAACCTCCACCAAGACAACCAGACAGATAAATGCTGGCAAATAAATAACCCCCTTGGTGCAGGCAGAAATATATTATTATAAGTTGGTGAGTCCTTGGGTTTATCACTTCATCTAAAAGGCCAGTGGCATGTTAAACAAAACAGGGTGGCTCCCACTGGTATTTAAACAAGGAACATTTTAAAAGTTTTCGTTTATAAAGAGGGACAGACATGACCAGAAGTACCTGTAGTGTGAGATATAGCAACAAAGCGCTCATAGTCTTATGAGGTTGTCCAACCACTTGAAAGAGAGGCAGTAACATCAGTACAAAAGGGTACCAAGATGACACATACTTTGTACATAAGTCCTGTACAATGATACGTGAAATAACAGGAAAGTGTGTGCACAAATATCAAAGGTCATTTACACTCATGCAATATTTACCTTTCAAATTCTTAAGGATACTGAAGAGTACTTCGTGTTCCTGAAGTCATGTGGATGTGCAATAAAAGAAATGAATTCTTTCCGTGTTCTAAATTGCCACTTGAGCCCTTTTCTATTGTTCTGCAGAGCAAACAGTCTTTTGTGATGAAAGCAGTCAGGAGTTTGACCATTTTCAACCATTTCTTCGGCCTGTTGGAGACAGTTAGTGTACCCACGAGGGCAAGGGGAGGGAGAACATGCAAACTGCACAGAAAGCAGCCTCCTGCTGTGAGACTGAGCAGATAACTACCGTAGCTCCTGCATATAGAACGTGTAATGTAACAATAAACCTTGTCTGAAATGAAAATTGGAAATAAAGATACCCACATTATGTCACTTATATGAACAAGACAGTAGTAAATTTCTCTAAAAAGTCTTAAGTAGTATTAACAGTTTATCACTTTTATATTGTATACACATATATACAGTAAGAATTTCACTTTATGCACATGGTGGGTTTTTTTTGTTTTGTTTTGTTTTGTTTTCCAAAGCAGTTATTAGCTTAAAACTCACACATTATTAAATAACTGCCATGGAGGAACTCACCATTTACATCTAAAGTACAGTGGAATGGAACAACAAGAACTTCTTGTGAATCTGAGTGAGTGGCAGTAGCAGAGCAGAAAGTGTGTACATGAAGGAGCAAGAAAAGAACTACCCAGTTTGTGTTCTGTGTCTCTATAATCAACATTCATTTCTCCCCCCAAAAAAAGGGTTGCAGTCTTGCTGCTGTGTCTGCCTACATGAGCTTGGCATGATCACCCTCTCTGTTGGTGTGGGGCAACACTGCACCAATGTAAAGTAGCCCAAACCCTTGGCCTGAGGCCCATCTGAATTTTAAGTTTGCCCACTTGTGTGTCCCTGCACATCCTTCTCCTTCTCCCCTCTGCACTCTATCAATCTCCAAGGTTCGCTTGCTTAGGAGGAAAGGAGCACAAAAGGGCCTCCTTTCACCCGTCTGAGACAATATTTCTTATTTCTCATCCGGGTGGGCAGACCCACCCGTTCTCAAGTCATTGCTCTATATAAGACAGCCAAAGGGCCCGGTGATAAGAAGTCAGTCTGAACACAAGCCTGGCGATGAGGGGTAAAGTCCTCCTTTGTGTCGTCCTTCTGAAGCTCATAAAGCCTGGTGAGTATGCGTCCTTATACACACACTGACCGAACCCTGAGCAGTTGAAACGGACAGGAATTGACTCTAATCGTTACATTACAACGCAACTCTTTCGTTCGTCGTGATTGGGTCAGACTGAGAGAGAAAGTCAAAGTAGTCACCTTGTCCTGATTTGTGTGTTAGTGAACATTTCAACTGTGTCAAGACTGTTCCATCGGAAATTAAACTGTCATGGCAGTTTAAATAATTTGGTGGTATGAATCAGAAAAAATGCATTAAAAATGGACTTTCCAACCAGGGTTGCCATTTTAAATGAGCAACATTAGGTATGGGAATATATGTGCTAATAATATTTAAATATTTCACTTTTTTAAATCAGAAAATAACTGAGTCTGCACTTCTATTAATCATTAGAAATTTTGAAATGCCTTAACTAAGCCTATGAGTTTTGTTCTATTGGCTGGTATCCTATTTTAGGTTTTGGTTAGGTACAAACACAAACATTATGACAAACACATGTCATATGTCATAATTAAAGTATTTGTTGTGCCACTTTTGTATTTATGCACATTGGTCTCGCAGATTTAAAATGCTGAGAGAAAGATTTAGAGTGTTGGTTTTGTGACTGAGAGTATTTATTGTGCTGGTTACATGATTTCTTTTTCCACTGATTCAAGCGGGGTATGCTGAGTTTATAGATTTAAGGGATCAAAAGAAAGAACGTGAAGTGTTCAAAAAAATATAAACATCAAATCTGACATAACAGAATTGTGAATAAAAGTTACCCACCCAGACTGAGGCGTGACTTTTTTGCTGCGTGTCCTTGAGCTCGTGGTTAGCTAGTAGCTACGATCATTTTCCCAGAAGTGCAAACTGGATCTCAAAGGCAGCTTATTGAGAAGCTGAAAAGCAACAGAGCCTGTTAATAAACACTAAACTTATCTGACAATATTGAATTATATACATAATATTTCACAAAGGCGGATTGTGAAATGTATTAAATGCCATTCTGCTTGCATTTTTTAACAACTGATTTTCTCTTCATTTAACTTTTCTGTGCTGACAGTATCTCTAACTGAGATACAGTCTAGGCCAAACGCAAATGCAACCCTCCCCTGTAATGTGACGGTGCCTTCTGATCTACCGTGGGATGACAAGTCTCTCATCAACGTTAGCTGGATCAGTAATGGTTCCGCTATCGCCTTGTTCAGGAACAAATCATCAACTATAAAGGAGGGGTACAGCTGGGACAACAATGTTTTTGTCAGTGGAGACTTTTCCCTGACCGTCCTCAGAGCCAGCCTCGACCTGCAAGGGCTCTACGAGTGCAAGGTCGGCTACAACTCCACAATACTACACTCCTGTAACGTCACATTTAGCATCCTGGGTATGTGTTTGGGTCTATAAAATTTACTTTTTAACTTTGGAGCAGAACTTCTGCTCAACTCACAACTCACTTTACCCCTGCTGATTTGCACTACTATTTATAATTTATACTGTATATACTGTTCATACTGTATATCTGTCTATCTTCTTACTGTCCATATACCCCACAACTGTTTACAACGGTTTGCAACTGTGTACGTTAACTGTAATTTTCTGTTTTTAACTGTAATTTTCTGCATTTAGTTTAGTTTAGTTAGAGTATTTCAATTTAGGTAGAGTAGCTTTATTTATTTATTTCTTGCTGTGCCGTGGGTGAGAGAGGACTGGAATTTCAGTATGCTGCATGTCATGCATGTATAGCATAGCTGACAATAACGATGACTTGACTTTTGAATGATTTTTCTCTCTCAGCATCCCCAACTCTCTCCGTGCCTCAGCAGTGGGTGGTGTTGGAGAAGGAGAACCAACTTCAGTGCCACGCAAAAGGTTTCTATCCTCCTCCTGTCTCTTTCTCCTGGACCAGGGATGGGAAAGTAATCCAGCCTCCCTACACCACTATGGGACATCTAACTCCAGACGGTTACTACACAGCAGCTGGCAACCTGACCTTATGTCCTTCCAGGGAGGATCAAAATGTGACCTTTGGTTGCAATGTCTGGCATAATGGCAGCAATCAGGAGCTAAATTTCAAATTCAACATCACATGTCAGTGGTTCCCATCAATTACAGGCAATAACATCTCTCATTTATTATACACAAAAGGTTCAGGTCAGGGGACAAGTGAATACATTTCTCTTCTCAGACCCTGCTTCGGTGATACTTTCAGTCCTGCCATCACACTCCAGCAACATTCCTCTCACACTCTCCTGTGACGTGGAAAGTTTCTATCCTGAGGATGTTTCGGTGACCTTCCTTCAAAATGGCACAGTCCTTCCCAACCCACCTGGCACTGAGCAGATCCCTGGAGGGCTTTACACTACCAGACGTTACTATACTCTTAGCTCCAGGCAGCGGGAACAAGGTGGGCTGGTGCAGTGTGTAGTGTACCAGCCTGGGGTCGAGCACCCAGTCAGTAGTTCAGCAAACCTGGACAAACTGGACCCTAAAGGTAAGATTTTAGAACAAAACGATCACCACTGGTAGAGGAGAAGCAGAACTCAATACAGGTGAATCTGTAATCATTTCTCAGATCTTCATTCAGCTTGAGGTTTCCCCCTTTTGATTCCTGCCACTTTTTATTTTCAGGCAAGCCTCCACTTTTGACCAAATCAGCTAAAGCATCTGTGGCCATGATGTGTATTTCCTTGGTGTTGATCTTTCTCCTTTGCTTTGTTTTTTCTTGGAGGAGAAGAGATGGTGAGTCAGAGCCAGTGCATTTTAAAAACCACCAGGCATATCTGTCTGTCTCCAGACCAGCAACATTCTTTTTAAATGCTATCGCTGGTATTTGAAGAGATAAAGTGGAGAATGCTCCCATTTGACCCTCATCACACACTCTTTCTGTTATTTGTATTTGCAACATCACATCGAAACAAATCACACAGTAGCTGAAGCAGTTATTGTAAATAATTTATTGCAACTGAGTGATCTTTGAGGTCAGCCGCTTCAGTCACTTGCTGCTTTTCTCCATCCTTTCTCTCATTATGCAGAGAAACAAAAGTCTCTGAACGTGTCAGGGATCATCCTCCCACCACGTGTGATTGTGGGCCAGAAGGGCAGAGTGACCGTGAGCATTGAGGGCAGGCGGGTGGACCAAGTGCTGACTGCATGGTTCCTTAATGACATACCAATCTCCGACACATCACTCCCTGGTAGGAGTGAAATCATTCTGGTGACTTTAGCAGCAAGGGATTAGATTCATTCAGTGATGCCAAAACACAACTGAAACTATACTGTTGTTTTGTTTTGTTTTTTTTTATCCTTGTGTGAACCTGCTGTTACTTTTCTTAGCAAGTTCACCAACAACAGAACAGGTTTTACTGTGTTTTGTGAAACCTTAGAAAACAAATCACCTTTATTGCTCATATCCAACTTGATAGAGTTTACAGAACTTGAAGGACGATCTAAGATACATTTTGTGTACATTGATATACAAGTGTACATAGAGATTCGAAGAAAAAAAATTCAGATTGTCCATTACTTGACAGATGGACAGAAGCTGTTTCACACACCTAACTGTAATTCCACCTCAGACCAGTTTGTTATGAAGTAGCTGTTATATTTGTATTACAGCCATACCTAAATAAACCTTTGTGTCTTCTTCTACACTCAATTGTCCTAACAACTTAAAACCTGATCACGTGAACCACCAAAGTTAACTTCAACTGCCTCTATAACCCCCTAACAACCATCCATCTGCCCTATGGGCTAACGCTCACCTCCCCAGCATCAGAGAAAGGCCGTCTCCTGCCTTCCAGAGGCGAGATGGGTTACTACAAGATGCACACTCTGGGCCCGCTGCACTCTTCCGGAAGTGCCACCCAGCAGCTGATCTCCTCGCTGACCTTCATTCCACAGATTTCAATCCACAAGGGCGCTGTGTTTAAATGTCAGGTGTCCTACGTGGGCAAGGACAAGATTGTGGTGGAGAGGGTATCTGAGAAATTTACCATCCTGTGTAAGAAATATATATTACTCATTTTGTGTTTGTTTGTTTTTTTGTTTTTTTTACAAATTCCACCATTCATGTAAGCAGATATTTTTCTTTTAGCTGCTCCAGAAGTATCAGAAATTCAACTAGCCGAATCACAAAATGACTCAGGTTTGAGCTCACGTTACTGTTACAGTTTAAAACACATCAAACCTGATTTCTGATTATATAAGCTAATGAAATTTTCGCTATTCCAGATCTTATCAGCATGACTGTACGGGCAACATATTTCCATCCTGACGTCATTACATTCCGGTGGTTCTGTCAGGGGGGTGAGCTGAGTCCTGTTGCCTCCCAGGCCTCATCCTCTCCCCGCCCCGATTCTGAAGGGTTCTTTTCGGCCTATAGCCAGTGTAAACTGCCGAGGAGTGAACTGGAAAAGGGAAGCACAAAAGTGTGGGTTAGTGTTCACCACATTGCCTTGAAGCAACCAATCACCCGTGAAGCACGAGGTCAGAAATACGATAAGAAAATGCATGAGTCTTTGGGAACCACGCTAAAAAAATAAAGAGATTTCTTTTTGTTGTTGTTTGTTTTTCTCTGCCCCTAGGCTTCATCAAGAGACCATGTGTGTCTGAAATCATCAGCTTTACGACTTCCACGGATCAGACTTTGAACCTGGGGTGTGAAATTGCAGATTTTTACCCACCAAATGTAAGTGTTACCTGGCTGAAGCTCAGAGATGGAAACCAAGATGATGAAGAAAAGGAGGAGGAGGAGGTGATAGAGGGTGGGGAGATCTGGGGTCCTGTGCAGACTCACCCCAGGCTCTACAGGGCCACTGCTACGCTGAAGAGAAGGGCCACAAATCTGGGGATAAAAGAGAGAGGAGGAGGTGTGATCTGCAGGGTGGAACACTGTTCTCTACTGGAACCAATCGAGAGACACTGGAAAAGCATTAACCTTGGTATTCATCCATTTTTTTGTTAATAAGGGGATCTAACCTCACAGTATTGATGACAATATCCACATAAGGCAGTGCTTTTTATACTTTCATTTGACTCTGTCTTTCAGTTGCTCCAACCATTCCTCCATCCATCTCAGTCTGCTGGAGCAGTGAAGGAGTCGGCGTATTTTCTCTCTTGTTAAAGGGAGGTTACCCTAAACCCAAATTACTGTGGGCAGCAGGGGGACCTACACTCTCACAACTGGTGTCTAATGAGACAGAGGAGATAGGAGATGACGGTCAGAGGGAGCTGAAAAGTGTGTGTGCCTTGGAGACCTCCACGAGCCCCCCAAATCAAACAAGCAAACAGCTGAAGAAGAAGAATAGCCTCACAATAAGTATTTAACATTTCTAGTCTCCTTTCCAAGAATGAGTCCAGAATTCACAGTGCTAAAAGCTTCATTTGTTTTGGTGTCACTTTACAGAAACAAAAGATGCCGTCGCAGACCCCAACACTAAAGGAATAAAGTACATTGATGAAAGAGTGGATGGAGAGAATAACAATACTGACAGGGAAGATGACACAAAGTCAGACTTGGACGAGGACAGTGACAAAGAGAGTAAGCAGGATGAAGATGAAGGAGCACTGCACATCAACAGAGTTAACTTGAGGAGCCAGGTCAGAGAAAACGAGAGAGCATGTTTAAGAGTCTGCGTGGAGATCACACACCCGACACTCAAGCTCCCTGTTTATCGCACATGGACAGGTACAGCACAACCAGGACATTAAAGGTGTATCATGTAGGATATGAATGCATTGAGTGTGTTTGTCATCATAGTCAGGAGCTGTAACTCCAATTTTAGGCCCCATCATAATAATGATGCCAGACATGGGAGCCATCTTTGTTTCAGTCCGTCAGGTTTGCTATTTATTGACTTGATACTCTGCTTTCTCTTTCAGAGCCCAATGAAGAAATTTCTTCTGCTATTTAAAAGCCCTGATACATACAAAGTACCTTCTTCAGATGACTCTCTCTTTCTTTCTCTCTCTCTCTCTCTCTCTCTATATATATATATATATATATATATATACTAATTTGTATATCTATAGCAGTTACATGGTTCTGTATGTAGTTCAGTAGTATGTCCAATTTCCTGATATTATTGATTATCATATATAATTCATAATTTTTTACATTAAAGTCTTACTGTGATCTTTTTTTTTTTGTTTTGTTTTTACAAAAATGCTGTGGGGTGTACTTTCCTGAAAAGTAACCCCAGTTTGAGACGGACTTGTGATTCAGTGTGGTTAAACTGAGTTGTAACCAGGAAGCATAAGGTAATTTCTATAGCTTCTATATAACCTTTTTTCAAAATGTTTTATGGACTAAGTGCTGTGCCGAATGTTTTAAGTAATACATGTAGAGATTTATACTATAAATCTTATACAAGACTATTATACTCTAAAATGGTGGTATTCAGTTAATATACCAATGTATAATTTTACTACTTGTAATTAAGTAGCACCTCATAAACCATTTATCACTTCATCACAGATTAAAAGAAATATTCTTGTTTGTTAAAAGTTTTAAACCTGTTAAAATCTAAGCATATATCTGAATATGACACAAACCAACACCTTGTGATTATTTTACTGAGTATAAAGCAGCTCTGTTTTAAAAGGTCAGAACCCACTCAACCCTGTGGCCTGGCTATCTGCACACATCCGCAAAATGTGTTGCACGTAAGCTTTATACACCATGATTCACTCTCTTCCTCATCATAACACGTCTTATATATCATGTCAGAATAAGGAACTAAACCAGATGCTGGCAGAGATGTGTGCATTTGGAGCCCACTAGTGACAAGCAGAACAAAGCAGATGACTCTTCATTTTCACATGGACTCAGATGGTCAAAAGTCAGAGAAGAAGTTGAAGTTTGAAGATGGACATTGAAGGGCCAACGTCCAGTGTTGGGAGGACTTTCTGGACAGTGTGGGTGAGTTTTTTTTTTATCATTACACATATATGCTGTCATTTTTCAGGCCGTGGTTGAAATGTGGATACTGAGTATGTCATTTCTTCTCACACCGTTTTATACCCTACAGTCTGTATCTGCCTGTGTGTGTGTGCGTGTGTGTGTGAGTGTCTGATGATTATTTCCTCATATAAATGCATTTCACAATTCCTTTAACCAGATCCTTTTCCCCCACCAGCATATGTACTCAGTTATAGTAAAATATAAATGTATACTTTTACTTTGAGGGAGCTGATTATTATATTCCAGCACACCTTTTCATGATTATATCGATTTCTCTCTCTTTGCCGCCCCATTTTAACTTTTTTGGTATATTTTCGTTAAACCAGACTGATTCTCTGCCAAACAGCAGACAAAGGGAGCTAAAACTTGGGGGAATTAGATTCAGCAAAATGTTACCACAGATGTCAGACTGTTTACAGTCACTTGCATATGTGTGCATTTTCAGTTTGTAACAGGAAAAGCCCTTCCCCATGCTCTTTGTGTGTTGTGTAAAAAGCATTGTTGCAAGATTTTCTCAAACTGAGCCATTAGCATAAACACAGCCACGCACTGAAAATAAGGTACACAGATAAGATGCCTACATTATTTTGGCTGATAATATTTGGTATTTTTGTTCAGTAGAGATTACACAAGCACCACAGATAATAAAGAAAAAGACTAGTATGCTATTAAGTTTGTCTTTCTCTCTGTTGTCAGAATTATATAACAGGAGCCATCAACAGATTCTTCAGATCGGAGGCCAGTAACAATTTTACAAATGAGCCAAACTCCTTTCAGGAACCTGTTGTTGACAATGAGTGTGCAGCATGTGGCCACATGGAGGAGGAAGTTAACAAAAAGGAAGTTGGGGAAGAACAACCTCTTACCACACTTCCTGAGCGTAGCTCACCTTGTCGAGTTGTGGCCTGGGAGCTTTGTTCCTCAGAAAGCCATGGACAGCCTGATGTCAGTGAGACACAGTACAGAACCCAGCTGACTGACAGTCAGGACAAAGCATCCATCAAAGGTAATGACGCAAAGGAGGGAGACATAGCCCAAACAGTGGACGTAGAGCCATTCCATGTGGAAGACGGCCAACAAAAAGGTGACAGAATTCAAAGCTTGCACACTGATGGATGGGATGAGACGCAGGAGAATGGTGGCCGTCTGGACAACAGATCACTCAACAGCAACGAGGATACTGGTGCTGAGGAATCAGCCGCAAAAGCATTAACAGAAGGTGATCGGCAGAGAATGGACAAAACATCCATCAAGGGCAAAACAACAGAAGGTGAACATGATACAATGTCCCAGGGAGACAAAGCAGAATTGGAGAAGGAGGACTGTGACATACGTCTATGCCTGAGACAGGAGGAGGAGGACACAGAAGAAAAAAGGTTGCAGAGGAATGCTGCTGTGCAATTCCTGGCATCTGAAAAAAAAGAAGAGTCACCTGTGAGTGAACAACAAGTCAGGAACCAGCTCCTTTTCATTATAGAGTCAGCAGATGACAAGTTGCATCACAAAAATAGAAATTTGCCTGAAGGTCAGGTAGTAATCTTTGGTAAACCACATAATGCAGCTAATTTGACTGGCATGCAAAGCAATGATGATAGAGAAAGGAGTGGAGTGATGGGCGATGGCAATCCTGCGGTGTTGACACCAACACATTGTTCTGTAAGTGACAGATTAATCCATGAAGTTCAAGCAGAACAGGAGAAACAGTCTTGCGAAATAGAAGTTGAAGAATTTTACAAGGAAACATCACATACAAGCATTACAGTAAACTCTATCAACAATGTTGGACAGGAAACAAGCAGAGAGGGTTTTAAAAATGTTCTCCGAGGGATATGTGAAGGCCAGCAAGGAGTATCACAGGGGCTAAATCCTCCACCTTCTGAGGAAGTCCAAAGGGGATTTCCTGAAAACAACAATGTGCAAAGGCAATATCATAATCCAACACAAAGTTTCCTGGAAGAACGAGACCCCGAAGAATGCCAGACTGTGTTTTTACCAGAGGAGATGGAGGACAAACAGAGTATGCAAAATAATTGCTCTAGCACAGGATCTGACTATTTGGTGTTGACAGAGTGTGTGGTAGAGGAACAAAAAATCAAAGACAATACTCAGGAGGGTTCTGATTTGACTTCAGGTGACCACCGTGGACTTCTGCATCTTACTGATGCTGCATTGCTACAAGAAAAAGAGCCACCACTTGTTGAATCTGGGAAGCAAGAAATATTGTTTCACGCTGTGAGGACTGGAATCAAACACCTGGAAGAAGAACCTGAGGCAACATCAAAGGAGCTACGTGGTGGAACAGAAGAGCTTTTGGCTGAAATTGAGGAAAATTATGCATGTGAAGTTCATGCTTCAACACAGGAAGTGGTCATGTTTACTGGTGAAACTGTAAAATTCTTTGAAGATAAAAAGCAGGAGATGGCAGAAACGAGCAGCAGGAGCCCCAGTTTACTGGAAGACATCAGTGAACCTGGATTGATGAGACAGGAAGTCGGGACAGAACCTACATGCTTAGAAGAGAACACAGGAGAAATTCAAGATGTAGGGTTAAAATTGGAGGAATTTGGCTTCAAAGATCATAATATTGCATCAAAAGATAAATCAAAGAGCAAAAATGAGAAGCAGATCTTAAATTTGTCAGTTGCAAGTTTATCAGAGTCAATCACAGACAGTGGCAACAATTTGGGTGGAGAGTCTGAGGCACAGCAATCAAAAGCAATAAGCAATGACACCGCTTCAAAGTCCACAGCTAAAGATATGACTGTGATGTTAGCAGATGAAACGGAAAAGCACACAACAATGATTTACATAAAAGAAACAAGTTTGAACAGTGCACAAGAGCTGATTGATGAAGACACCACTGACCTGTGGATACAGACGTTTTTGTCAGAGGACACTGATGGCGTCAGAGGGCAGGAAGAGCCTGAGTCTGGACAGCAAATGGGTTGGAAGATAGAGCCACTGACTAGTGAGGGGGATGAAATCTCATCTGATCTGACAGAGAGTGAAGACCAGTTTGTGAAACGGAGTCAGTCTGGAGGATCTAAATTTAGGAGTGACGCAGGAATGTCTTCTTGTACCAAACAATCCACCTTTGGGGATGACACTCACTGTGAATCGGGGGCACCAAAGGGCGAAAGCCAGCTCTGGACATTAAATATAACTGGGTCACCTCTAGGTACGACCTCTGATATGTTAGAGTCAGATGTCTCTAAAATTTTTATTCCAGAACCTACAACTGAATCCCAGGATATATTGATGAAGGAAATTTCAGAAATACAGCAGGAATTGCAGGGAAATTTCACTAAAGAGTCTGGGTCACAGTCTGATGTTGAGATAACAGACCATACCAGGCAGACAAAGAAGCAAATTCTTAAAGAGGACATTCAGTCCTCAACAGAGATGGACACTTTTGTCCAGGTGACAAGCGTGAATGAGGACACTCTGAAAGACACTGCGGCCAGCTCTGGACATGAAGTAGAAGATGCAGGGTCAGGGCCATCCAGAAGCTCCTATGAGGTGTCATTAGAAGAGGAAAATGCCTCAACCAAATGTGCATCACAAGGAGGCACTGAGTCATCAAGATTGTTCAAACTGTCCTTAATCGGTACACCACAGGTTGGATTGTCAGAAGATTATGTAGATGCTCTACCTCGACTAAACAGGACTCAGGTGACAACACATCTGACAAAAGGCTCCAGAAATCAGATGAAGGTATTATTCCACAATCTATATATATCTGAAAAGTGATCGCAAATTTGAACGTGTCCTTTGCTTCTGTGCTTGATTACAGGCGCACGCATATGTGCTGGATTCTGCTTCACAAAAGTCAAAAATTGCTGTTAAAAACCCACAAGTTCGGCCACCGAAAGATCACCGCTCACTGTTACATATGCCTTCGCTGAATCCTACACCACCCTCAAACCCACCAGCAAAAAAGCCTGTGGGTTTTCCTGTGGGCGGTTTGGGCATTAGAATAAAATTACCTGGTAGGTCATCTGTAACAAATCGAAAGTCAGCTGAGAGTTCAGTTCAATTTAATATTACTATGTTTGAAAATGATGACACATTTGTTTTTTTGTTTTCTTTTGTTTTTTTCAGGTCTCAGTGGTTTACCTGTTTTGAAAAAAACACAACCAAAGGTAAGAGATGTTAATTTCCCAAATGTTACACATTTATTCCAGAGAGGTGAATATTTTTAATATTTTTTAATAAAATATATTTTTATGCCTTTTTCTCAATTAAATTAAATTATCAACCATCATCCACAGGAACCTGAGCCAAAGCCAGAGAGCAAGAGTGATGTCCCTGAAGATGAGGGACAACACAAACCTAAATGGATGCCACCAAGACAACCAGGGTAAATATTCCATGAAACCTGTGAAAGACACTTAAAAAATGTATAGTAATATTCTGAATACTTTATTGTCATGACTCAAAACGTTTTGATTCTTATTTTTCTCTTCTTTCCAGATTTGGAAATCCACTGATGTCAGAGCTGAAGACTAAACTAAAGAAAACCGCCAGAGATAATGAATTGTAGCACTTTTGTGAATATGTGAATGCAAAAATTTCAAGTTTTAAGGACTGTGTAAATTACACTTGAGTTCTCTTATTTCATTTGTATACATTTATCCTGCCAAAAGTTTTAATAATAGAGCTGAAAAAAATCAAAATCAGAATAAATCAAAGTATGTTGATTAATTCTCAGTTCATTAATTCATTCATCTTGTCTTGACTTCATCAATTTGATATAAAGTTTCCTATATATATATATATGTATATATATATATATACATATATATATATATATGTATATATATATAAATAATTTTATTGTCAAAGGCACTATAAAAATAAAACTGAATTGAACTGATCATATACTGTACATACCCCCAAAAATTAAGAAGCGATAACAACTTGAGACATAAGGGGGCGATAATAAAATTATTCTGCATAAAACTCAGAAGGGAAAAAGAAGAAGAAGAAAAAACGCGGCTGTGATTGGTTGCTATGATCCAATCAGTGCGAGGGAAATTGTCATTTGAACTAGTGCGAATCTTCCATAGTATGAACTTTTTGCTCTATTTGACAAAGTACTGCTTTTGACTGACCGAATTTCAGGAAATAAGCAACAATATCAACATTTTCATCCTCAGCAGAAGTGTGCTTGGTAAGTCAAAATATACATTTTGCCAATGATCATTTTTGTCACAATTATTGAGATGATTTTTCGCAGTTGAACTGCCAACATCAACATAAATGCAGCTCAGTGTTTCTTTCCTTTTTGTTGTTTTCCACGGTAATCTTTTTAATATATCTACATATTCAACGAAGGCTATATGATCATGTGTTGTCAAAATATGGCTTTTCTCAGATGAAAAAAAAACATAAACATAATTATACTGGCAGAGAACTGTACATGACGTATTTCGGCTTTTTGTTTTTGAACGCCTAAAACTATCCTCAGGAAAAGGAGAAGAACTTATCGCAGTTTATCATAGAGTAGAGTAGACCGGCTTTATTGTCATTTCAACTACATATAGCTGACGCAGTACGTATTGAAATGAGACGTTTCTCCAGGGCCTGGTACAACATAGAGCTAGGACAGAAGTATCTCTCAGCCACATAAAGTGCAAAGTGTGCAAACAGTGCAAGACAACACAGTGAACATGTGCTATGGGAATATAAGATGAGGTAGTTGAGCATACATAACCAAATATAAATATGAATATAAGTGCAGCAGCATAGTAGTTATATAAACAGTGAACAATGTAGTTGTGCGTGTGTCCACACAAGTGAAAGAAGGGTGAAGAGACTGTGTGAAGGGTGTGTGGGGTCATCCACAATGTTGTTGGCTTTGCGGATGCAGCGTGTGGTGTAAATGTCTGTGATAGAAGACAGAGAGACTCCGATGATCCTCTCAGCTGTCCTCACTATCCTCTGAAGGGTTTTGCGATCCGAGACGGTGCAATTCCCAAACCAGGCAGTGATGCAGCTACTCAGGACACTCTTGATGGTCCCTCTGTAGAAAACAGTCAGGATGGGGGGAGGGAGATGGGCATTCCTCATCCTCCTCAGGATGTAGAGGTGCTGCTGGGCTTTCTTGGTGATGGAGCTGGTGTTGAGTGACCAGGTGAAGTTCTCTGCCAGATGAACACCAAGGAATTTGGTACTCTTGATGATCTCCACTGACGATCCGTCGATGAGCAACGAGGAATGGTCACTCTGTGTTCTGCTGCTGCTGAAGTCAACAACCATATGTTTAGTCTTGTCGACATTCAGAAGTACTTAATTATTATTTCCTTAAGCCCAGAAAATTTAATGAACAAAATATATATTTGGCTAATATACCAATTTCAGATGGTGTTTTAAATGGCTATATATATATATTTTTTTACATTAATTAATTTGTCTTATTCACAGGTTGCCAGCAATGAATGTCAGTTAATTTCTCCTGAAATTGTTATGTTTTCTGACATCTTAGTATTTTGTATGGGGCCATAATAATATAATAAACCCCTTTTTTTTTCTAGAATCCTACATATACATCCTCGGGCATGGCCAATCAGACAACGGTAGAAATCTCTCCTGACAAGGAAATTCAAGACACTGAATACTGTGAAAATGTTCCACCTGGGGTTATTGCTTTTCCTGTGACTTCTGAGCTCAAGGACAAAAATGGAGTTGCGATAGGGTCTTCCTCTGCTCTGCAAAGTGGACAAAATGATCATCACTCTGGCTTTTCAACTCCAGCACCAAAAAGTGGAAATTCCAACACAGAACGTTCTGGCTTTCCGTCTGCTTTAACACCAATTTTGAAACAGTTAAATATTCACAACTGTTCTTTTCCTCCAACATTTGTAAATAGTTCTGAACTGAAAGCACCTTCCCTTTCCTTTTGCAATTCAGTCACAAATTCCCAAAGGGTAACTGGTTCCAACCAGTCTTCTAACACTGACATCACTCGTAGCCTTTCAAGACGATCTTTGTTGGATGCTGATACTCCTATGTGCTGGTTGGTTGATGAATGTTTGCCAGAAATTACTTTCCTTGATGTTACTTGTGATACCACGGAACAGCTGTCTAAAAATAACTCTGCTCTTCCTGACAGCATGCCTTCTACACCAGAAACGGATGGCTTTATGCACACATTTAACAGTCCCATGCCCTTAAACAATAAGAATCCTGATGTCATTCAGTCTAAGGGTGCTGAAATGTTTTGTCCTCAAACCAACTCTCTGAAAAGAAAGCCTCTTTGTAAAAGGATTGGTACAAGAACTGTGTCAGAAACAAGGTCAAATCATCATCAGACTTCACAGAACAAACATCCTTCAGGAGTCTTTCATGCGACACAAGACCACTCCCAAATTGCTGAAGTGTCCAAAGGTGAGATGATGGCAGGAAAACGCAGCATGATGGCTGATGTTCCTGAAAGCATTGACACTCCTTTGCGCCAGCTGCATGACAGATACTTCCCAGAAATTACTCTTCTTGATGTTACACACAATTCAGACTTCTCACCTAAAGGTGAGACGCCACCTTTGGAGGTCAAGCAGGATGTTCCAGTGAGTGGTTTGCAAAAGAACCTGCGGTCTTCAGCACTGGGTGGAGAGGCCGAGGCTGAGCCTGGTACACAGGACAAAATTCACAGTGATGTATCGAGAACTCTTGATGCAAACTTTATAAACACCACGAGCTCTCTCTGTGAACAGTCAGACAAGTATGTAGTTAATAACACACCAAAGATTTCCTTAGGGGTAACTCGAGATATTTCAATGGAAAGTGCTTTGGAAGACAGTCGGCCCTCATTGGAGTCCAGTGGACAATGCACAGCAATGATTCAAACATCAGTTGTGGGCACACCTTATGTCCACCCTATTAATGTTACTCGAGACATCAGCTCCTCCAGTAATATGTCTGTTCATTGCACTGCATCACACACTGAGGATACACAGTTTAACACCAGCTCTCAGAACGTCGCCTCAGAGGCTCATTGTGATCTTGAGGCCACTTCGACTAATGTGACAGCTAATGGTCAAGAGCTGCTGACTAGTCAGCTGAGCGGTATGTTGCCTGAACAAAGCCTAAAACCAACTGGATCTGTAAACGGCACATTTACAATTGTCCCACATGCCAATCACAATACATCTGTCCCTGCAGACACCACAGCTCAGATACTGAGTCCTCAGAATAAGACACAGGATCTTTCACCATCTAATGGAAGCAGCCCCAAAAGTCAGAAAGATGTGAATAATCAGCCTACGTCAAAGTCCAACAACACCAACGAATCTTCTTTTCAGAATTTCTCATCTGGAATGCCAATTGATTTACAAAATGCTACTTTTGAAAAGCTGCAAAAATCAACTGGAAGTAGTATTTTGGGGGAAGTTGGTGCTACAAATGTGAACATTCAGAACAACACGTTCACAATGAAACCACCCAAAGACAATAGCACAATAATTATGTCAGAAACAAGCTCAAGCAACAGTCACCATAGTGCTTTGGACAAGCCATCTCCATCGAAGATCTGTCATTCCGCAAAGTCCCCCAACCAGGGCTGTGTTGAAGCTCTCCCTTCCGAAACAACCAAAAAGGACAAGACTACAGTTACACAGTCTGACTCCAAGACAATCAACGTCCATGAGACTGAATCAGATCCAGCGGTGAAAGCAGCTTCTGCAGCTGCTCAGTTTGACACTAAAGACAATTCTCATTTGGGCCTCCCCGTGAAGCATGGTTTCCCCGACACTTCCGGCCATCATAGTTTAGATACAGTTGAAAATAAAGCCAACCCATTCAACTTGGACGACACACTAGATTTAAAGGGAGACGCTTTGCTTACATCCACACCTATGGTTACCTGCAAAATGTTCAATTTCAGCACAGAACGAGAAGAGGGCAAATCTATGGCAGTGCAGAAGAAACTATACGGGGATGGCCTCAGTAAGGCAGACCATCAGGCACAGGCAGAAGTGCCATCAAACATTGTCTGTGACAGAAAAACGTTCTTGGCCCAACCGACTGCTAAATCCATGCTACCTCCTTTGAAAACTGCTTCCCAGCTGCTAAGGTACAAGTCGGCCTCAGCACTTCCCGGACGGCCTGATCCATCAGTGTCAAGTCTACCTGTAACCAGGCAAAAAACACAAGCCACTGCTCTGAGGAAGACTGATCCATCCCAGGTGGTAGGTTATGAAGCAGATTCATTCATATCTATGGACACTGCATGTATCTGACATCCTGTTCTCTTGTGTTTAAGCCCACTGTAAAACCTGTCTCCTACAACCTACGCCCAACAACAGCAGGTAGTTTAGTATATTTTACTAGTAAATGTATTGATTAAATAATAATGGACTTTTATCAATATACAATGTTTATAATTTCTCTAAACATGAGTTGGAATCTACAGTATCTAATTCATGTGAACCTGTCCTCATTTTCTTTTATTAATGAATTAATTTTATTGTAGGTATCAGACAGCCCACTGGCCTCCTAAATCCACGGCTGACTGGTGTAGAGACGGGCATTCAGAGAGCAGCACATTGTCTCAAGCTTCCCTCAGGAAGCAATAACACAGCAGCTTCCTTAAGCAATGACAAACTTCGTGGTCCTACAGGTACTCTGAACAGGACTGTATGAAGTCGTGAATTATGCAATATAATCCCAAGCAGTAGATTTAGTCTAACAATGCACTATTAAATATTTGATGCAAATCTAACATATCAACATGCCAGTATACTGTTAGAATACTGTACATTCATGTGTTAAACTTAAGCATGTTTTTTCGTTGCCTTGGTGTTTACATTGTCTTTAATTTTATACATTATATATTTGAATTTTTATATTGTCTTTAATTTGAAAGTAACTGTTTTTGTCATGTTTCTGCTGTTTCATTAAGTTACAAATCCTGCAAAGATTTCTCAAGCAAAGAAACACTATTTAACCAGAGGCGAACCTCTGCCTGTACCCAAGAGAAAGAAAATGGGTAAAAACTGATTTGTCCTTAATAAATGTTGTAATATTACTGCTTTTTTTATGCACTTTTAACTGCTATCAGTGTTCATACTACTGACTAACACGTTATGGATTTTCATTGCATGTTTTCTTTCAGACCTCTCTTTACAATCTGAAGCATTAAAAACTTCCTGTGGTGCTTCAATCAAAGCCATAACCTTAAAACCACCCACAGCTGCACCAAAGGTTTTACAAGGCAAAGCACACAGAGTTGGTGAGTGGGGATTGTGTTCAACAGACTGTGTTGCATGGTCACAGCAGGTGGTCACACTTGTATTCCTAAATAATCTCTATCATGTGCTTTCAGATGCTGCAGGCCCAGCCAGCAATGCTGAAGCATCATCTTCATGCAATACTGTCAGCAGAGTTAGAACCTCGAAACAGCCTGAAGCTACTCAAAAAGCTGTGCTGCCTAAACCTCGAATACAGAGTAAGCATGAAGTGTCACGACAGCAATACATTCCACTACTAGCTGATTAATAGGTTACAGTTATTATATGTGGAGTATTTTCAAACTTCACCCTGTGGAATTTATGTAAAAGCTGAACATCTCCACGTTCTTGTTTGTTTGTTGTCATGGTCACCAGTAAAGATTAAAAACAAATCAACTTTAGGAATTGTTTAGAATTCAACTAAATTTCTGGTTAACAACTATTAAAAAAAAAAAGTAACAGTAAAGCTCAGCAGTGGCCTTCTCTCATTCATGTTCACTGTTCTTCACGTCGGCTTGCAGGTTGTGCCAGATGTGCAGAGCTTCAACAGCAAAACAATATACAATTAGAAGAAATTACAAGACTTAATGAAGGTATGAGTTGATACTGACACTTTGTTTTTGTTTTTTTTTTAATCAGGTAATTGCTCTTTGAGTGTGATTTATAATTGTTTTATTTATTGTGTTTTCTTCTTTTACAGAGCTAATGAAGTACAAGCAAGCACATGGTAAATGCTGATCTAAGCATCCGGCAAGGGTTAGTCTTTTCGCATATGGAGTAAAAGACAACTATCAAAAAGATGTGTTCATGACTCTATCCATTTGAATTCGTAACGTTAAATATTTGTGTGTCAATAAAATTATTGAAAACAAGAATTTGTGGGGACAAGTAGAAAAGGGTTAAAATGCTGGTTGGTGCCCATTTTGTACAAAAATGAAAATGACCAATGTCTGTAACATTTGCTATTCGATTTAGATTTTTTTCTCACTCGTTTCCAATTAAGAGACATCATCAACACAGCACAAAATCTGGTGTTGACGATAGTAGCAGTGTACCAGCGAATATGTTAGGACACACTTGGCCTCACTTAGAAATAAGACCAGCAGCAATGATGATCAAAGGATCTAAGGGACTTTGCCCTTGATCTTCCACGGATCAAGGCCAAGGGGCTTTGATCCAACCTACTATGTCATGTAACCTTTTATTACTGCCACCGTGCATATACAGCATACACTCTGGTTAACTTGTAGTTATTTTTATGTTCACCAACTTCTATTGAAGAAACTGAACTTGGATCAATCAGCAATAAATACAAGACGAGCAATATACGGTGGCAGATAAAATCACTGAAGGTAGGGCTGATGTGTGTGTAAATTTCTCTTGGAGATGAATAAAGTATCTATTTAATGTGGATTTTGCATTAATATCTTTACATTTTAAGTACACGGAATAATGAAAATGAGGGGGCTGATTTGGACATTTGCCGCTTCTGTACTTTTGGAACACGCCCGATCTTGCTCAGAAATAAGATCAAGGCAACCTGTCAATCAAAGGATCTGTGGGGCTTTGAGCGTCAATTCAATTACATTTTATTTGTATAGCTCCTTTTACAATAAAATTTGTCTCTAGGTGCTTTACAGAGGCAGAAACCCTTAGCCTGAACCTCCAGGTAAGCACAGTGGCAAGGAAAAACTCCCTTTTAACAGGAAGAAACCTTGAGCAGGACCAGGCTTACAAGGAGGAACTATCCTGCTGAAAGTCTGCTGGGTAAAGAAGGAAAAGAGGGAGACAGGACAGAGAGAATAAAGAGAGGGAGAAACAGAATCATAGAAATTCAAACATATCAGACATACATAATACATATATACATTGTACAGGATAGCAGGTTGTTATAAAAAGGAACAGTATAGGCAGGTGATGACAGTGGACACTGGGTTTGTCAGAGGCTGAGATCCATGCAGCATGAAGGTCTGGAAGACCTGCAGAAAGATACAGAGAGAAGAGGGGGAGAGAGAAAAAAGTGAGGAAGAGGACACACTGAAAATCCTGGTGAGAAGAAAAGAAAAAGATGAGAGGAGGTGAGGGAGTAGAGATGGTGGTTGGTGTTGAGGTGGGGAACTCCTCAGTGGATCATATTTGTGTCCTCAGCAGCTTAGACCTAGAGCAGCATATCTATGCTAAAAATGAAAGAGTAAAGGTTTGATGGCCCTATTCTACCTGTAGCAGTGAGAACTGACTGTAACTAGATCTATCAGCCCTACACACTTTGCTTGAGGCTAACTGTACAGGTAAAGGTTTTAAGTTTGATCTTAAAGGCAGACGTGGTGTTTGCCTCTGGGACCCAGGTTGGTAACTGGTTCCACAGTAAAGCTGCCTGATAGCTAAAGGCTCGTCCTCCCAGTCTACTTTGATGAATTCTAGGAACTACAGGTAAACCAGCACTCTGTGATCTGAGTGTTCTTTTAGGAATATACGGAACTATGAGATCCTGCAGGTATGATGGAGATAGTCCATTGAGAGCTTTATATGTTAGAAGGAGAATCCTAAAGTCTATTCTAGATTTCACTGGAAGCCAGTGAAGAGAAGCTAAAACTGGAGAGATAAGCTCCCTTTTGCTGATTTTTGGACATCCTGACAGTAATGAGTTGCAGTAGTCCAGTCTAGAGGTAACAAAGGCATGGATGAGTTTTTCAGCATCTGAAAGCATTTCAGAAGCAGCATTGTGCTGTTTCTGTGACAAGATGCTCCTAATCTTGGCAATATTATGGAGGTGAAAGAAGGCGGTCCTAGAAACCTGTTTAATATGAGGGAGACATGACATGTCCTGGTCGAAGATAACTTCCATGTTTCTTGCAGTTGTACTGGAGGACAAAGTAATGCCATCCAAAGAGAGAATGCTATCTGATAATCTAGTCCTCAGATGTTTAGCTAGTACACTGACTTCAGTTTTGTCTGAGATGAAAAATAAGAAATTGGAGGTCATCCAGTCCTTTATGTTTTTGAGACATGCCTGGAGTCTGGCTAACAGCTGCTTCTTCAGGTTTCATGTATAAATACAGCTGCGTATCATTTTCCATGTCTCTGAATAATATTTCCTAGAGGGAGCATGTAAAGAGTGAACAGGATTGGCCCAAGCACTGAACCCTGTGGAACACTATGATGAACCTTTGTACACCCAGAGGAAACATCATTAACATGAACAAAATGAAAACTGACAGCTGCTGGTCTGCTCCAGCTCTCGCCCTGCCCTTTTTGTCACACCTGCCCCGAATTCCTGTTCAGCTGCACCTGCTTCCCATCTTCAATCGGTGAGGTTATTTATTCCTCAGACTCTGAGAGACTTATCGCCAGATTGTGTGTGTTTTGTCGCCGTTTCAACATTTCGAATATTGCCTGTTTTCCCTGCTTGTTTTCGACCTGATTGTGCTGACACCCCAGTAAACCTGACTGCCTTTTTGTATCTAACGATGAGACTGCCTGATCCCAGTTCTGCCTGAGTGGAATTAAAAGTCGAATTTTGATTCACTATTGTGTCGCTCTTGGATCCCAGCCACAAATCATGACAGAAAAGTATCTGATAGATAAGATTTAAACCAGTCTAGAGCTGTCCCTGTAATCCTAATCTCATGTTGTAGTCTTTGTAATAAAATGTTGTGATCTACAGTATCAAATAAAATGTTGTGAAAACAGTATCAAAGGCAGAAGGCAGCACTGAGGTCGAGTAAGACAAGTACGGAGACAAGTCCACGGTCTGATGCCATGAGGAGGTCATTAGTGACTTTAACCAGTGCTGTTTCTGTGCTATGATGAGCTCTAAAACCAGATTGAAACACTTCAAATAGACTATTCCTGTTTAGGTAATCGGTTAGCTGACTGACAACCAGCCTCTCAAGTACCTTAGAGATGAATGGGAGGTTGGATATCAGTCTATAGTTTGCTAAGACGCCTGGGTCAAGAAGTGTTTTTTAAATAAAGGTCTGATAGCAGTTTTAAACACCTGCGGTACATAACCTGTTGTCAAGGATAAATTGAACTGATGTAATACTGAGGCCTCAGAGGAAAGACATTGAAATGCTTAGTTGGGATGGGGTCCAGGAGACATGTGGTTGGTTTAGATCCATTAATGCTGGAGGTCAGCTCAGGGAGGTCTATGGGCAGGAAGCTGTCCAGAGGTGGATCAGGACTAGACGGGGTTGCTAACAATGGCAGCTCATCGGCTGTCATGGAGAGACCTTGATCGATCTTTTCTCTAATGTTAGGTTAGTGATTTTATTGGTGAAGAAACTCATAAAGTCTTCACTGCTAAGAGCTGCAGGAATAGAAGGCTCAACTGAGCTGTGACTCTGTCAACCTGGCTATGGCGTTAAACAGAAGACGCGGGTTGTTCTTGTTTACGTCTATTAATGAAGTGTAAGTTGTTGTGGCTTTACGAAGGGCCTCCTTATATACAGTATCCATAAACTGTCTTTCCAAGTGCTTTGGGAATCAGCTGATCTGGATGAATACCACTTCCTCTCCATCCGTCTTGATGCCTGCTTAAGGTGTTCGGATATTTGTGTTATACCATGGAGACAGTCTTCTATGGTGTGTGAACCTCTTCTTCACTGGGGCAACCAAATTTAAAACTATAAGCATTGTGGCTGCAGTGTCATTGACAAAGCAATCAATTACTGCAGGAGTAACATTTAGATCAGCATTATCTGTTGCACCATTAGGAGGTTCTAGAGGAAACAGGGTTGCAATTTCAGCTACAAATCTGTCTCTGGTGTCTTCAGAGAGACACCTGCTGTAGTAAACCTTCCTGTCATGTGCTGCTCGGTTTGCTAGAGTGAAATCTAAAGGTTATAAGTCAGTGGTCTGAGAGGAGGGGGTTTTGGGGAACAACTAACAGGTTCTCAGTTTCTAAACCATAGGTGAAAACCAGATCCAGAGTGTGATTATGACAGTCCATCGGTTCATTTACTAACTGAGAGAAACCTATTGAATCTAACAGTGAGTTAAACACCGTTTTAAGACTGTCAGTGTCATCATTCATATGGATGTTTAAGGCCACTATAATGACTTTATCTGTACTGACCACTAAACTAGATAAGAAATCTGAAAACTCAGCTAGGAACTGTGTGTAAGCAGCCGCAGGTGGTTGATACACCACAACTAAGAAGACTGGTTTTTCTGACTTCCAGTTAGAGTGAGAAAGGCTAAAAGCGAGACTCTCAAAAGAGCTACAGGTACAGTAGCTTTAGATTTGGGTCTTCAAAGGATCAGATTAAACTACACTGCTATCCCTTTGTTCCTCATTGTGGGGCAGAGGCTTCCATCTAGCAACTTTCCCACAAACGTCACAACTATTCAGTTTTCATCTGATTGTTGACGCACACACATTTGTCCTAGCTACTACCAAAATATCTAGTACCAAATTTATATAGAAAAGCACATTGTTTTAACTTCATCTGTGATATTACATCGTTTAGTAACATGTGGTCAACGATGTGTGTTATCACTGCTAACTTGATTTATTTTTTCAGATTAACAGCTTCTTACAACGATGTCTCGTTTCTTTGCCACCGGCTCTGACAGCGAGTCAGAAGAGTCCTCATCCGCTGATGAGATCACCCTGAAAGCAACGAAAACTTTTAGGCATTCACTACTGCTTCCATTAACGTCTCATTTGCTCTACTCCACTTTTAAAACTGATGTCAACCATCTGTATTGTTTTTACAGGGCACTACTTCCCAGAGATGATGAAGAAGACACTAAGAGAGTGGTACGCAGTGCCAAAGACAAAAGGTTGGTGTTTTGTGGTCTATAGCAAACTTTAAAAATTGTGTAGTTTTTTCTTTATACCTTTGATTATGTGTTCATTCTATCAAATAATTAAGGTTTGAGGAATTGACCAACATCATCAAGACTATCCGCAATGCTATGAAGATTCGTGACATGGCCAAATGTCTGGAAGAGTTTGAGCAGTTATGTCGAGCATTCCTGAAAAGTAAGAATATTGTGGACAAAGAAGGTATTCCGCCTTTTTACATCCGTTTACTGGCTGACCTGGAGGACTACCTGAACCAGGTAGGTCCCCGAACATTAAACCATAATGAATGAAATAACATGATGATTGCCTTATGGATTATTGCCAACAGTACATAATGTATGTTTACATATGTTTAATTCTCTTGCTTCTAGCTTTGGGAGGACAAAGAAGGTAAGAAGAAGATGAACAAAAACAATGCAAAGGCTCTCAGTACGTTACGCCAGAAGATCCGCAAGTACAACCGAGACTACGAAAATGAAATAGCTTCATACAAGGAGGTAGGATTTAGTTGGGATTTCCCCCAGGATTTAAACATCTTTAAAAAAGATGTTTAAAGAAGGCTGCTTTAAACGTTTTAATAACATTATCATCAAAATGGCTCTTTTGATTATGGGAATTTGTGCAAACATTAAATGAAGTGTAATGAGAATCTTCTGTTTCTGTTAGAATCCACAGGAGTCTGCAGATGAAGACGAGAGAGATGCAGGAGATTCTGGTTAACATTTTTCTTTTACATTAACAAAATGTTCAAAAAAAATGTTTTATTGGAATGTCACAGTAAACACGTAAAAAGAAAAAGTGGGTTTAACTTCTGTCTTTTGCAGCTTTGTATATTGACAAAATGACAAGCTTTAATTATTGCTATTTCTTGCTCTATCATGCTACATACTACGGTCGTAATACTGTACGTAGTATAGTCCAAAAGAAGGTCATAATATATTATGTTTGCCATCTTTTTTTTTTCTGTACAACTATTTTATATCTTTCACAGTAGCAATATTGACCACTGCAGTAATTGTAGTTATTGTCATTGTTAAATGCTGGATAGATCTGAACACACGAGTCATTTTACCTTTTGTTGTTCCAGGCTCATCTTTCTGACAGAAGATGAAGGCAAAGATGAGGGACTGTCAGCCAAGTCCTTTTTAAAGAAAAAGCTGAACCAGTCCCCAGAAGCCAGCAAGTTCCTCAAGTCTGCCAAAGGATCTTGGGGTGAGAAGACAAGATACAGCTGACCCAATAGAGGCCTGTAGTACTCATGAATTGGGTCACACCATATGCTATCGGTTTCTCCTGAATAGATGAGTCCTCAGTGACGAAGATGAAGATGAAGAAGACTGAGTTCAGACACAGTTGACAGCAGCAGTGAGAGCTCAGATGAAGGTGAAGGAAAAAGTATTTCCTTGGCCATGGTCTTCCTCAAGAAGTGAGTCAACATCCTTTTTACTTAAGATTTAGTTATAACTGTGGAAGGAACTGTACCAAAGCAGCAAAATGAAGCAAACACTTTCCATGTTCAGTCCAAAGTTGGTTTATTGGCCGTCTGTAAACATAATTTGCTTTTTGTTTCCACTCTTTGCAGTTTATGATTAAAATAAAATCATCCCTTTGCTCTTATTTCTAAAAGGTCTGATTTTAGACCCAGGAGGCAGAGAAAGTTGACAAGAAACCTGGGAAGAAAAGGAAGACCAAGAAGAAGGAACTGCCAGAGGAGGAGATTGAGGAGGAGGCAGGGAGAGGAGGTTGAAGGAGGCTGGGAGAAGGTGAAAGGAGGTGCCCTCCTTGTCAAGGTAAAAGAGTATGGTGTTAGATTTATACAAAATTATGTACAAATTATGTTGAATGAACATTAAATGAATAACAATTGGTTATTTGTATTAGAAGCAAAAAGAATTGGAAACATGCATAAGAATAAATAAATCATTTTTTGTCTTCATATGATAATGTTGAATGATTTTCAGGAAAACCCAAGATGTTTTACTAAAGGCACAGAGATCAACGTACCAGTGGTGGTGGAAGAAACTGGAATGAGACTTGTATATAAGAGGCAAAAGGCACAGACAGGTAAGAACGTGTCATAAAATAAGGAATGTATAGAGAGAGTAGAATCTTCAAATTTATGTGAAGATTGTTTAAAATGGTTAAAATCCCGCTCACAGCAGATCATTTATAGCTTAGTTTATATATATTTACATACGTTTTTGCAAATGCAGTTCTCTCTTTACCTGTTTTTCCAATCATGTTTTGCTTTTCTCATCCAGGGGCTGCACAGATTGAACTGCTCCATGCCCTGCAGCCATCGCCAGTGAAACAACTGGGCTAGGCATCCTGGTCAAGATTAAGTCTAACATTATTGCCTCCCTGTATGACTACAACCCCAACTTGGCAGCCTTCATGAAGGTAGGAGATTTCAATCACTTGTAGAGGTGCCAGGGTTTTATTTGTAAAGTCTGCCAAAATAATCCAGACTAGATAAAGAAAATAATTCTAACTAAATATATTATATATTGCTATTAGCTTGCCTAAATCTTATTATGATTTATAGGTGACCAAACTAACTATATATTTGTGTTCCTAAGCAGCCTGGATATGTGGAAAAAGGTCTGACTGTATAGAAGAGCGGGGCAGACCATCCTTTGAACACAACAATATCTCATTGTAAATATTGCTGAGGACAGTGAGAATCTCGCCAACACAGACCAGGTGTGTACCTGGATTTGGAATAAATCAATGGCAGCATCACGCTGGGCTCTCTCATCAGCATGGCTTATATCTGCAAAAACATTCCCCAACATTTCTATGATTCTGCTGTTTAGTACTAATTTATCTGCTTCAGTTAAGCAAATGATTTATTAAAATGTTTATGGGCCAGCCTTTCTTCAGGTCCGTGGGTGTATCTTAACTCTGGTAGAGAGGATGGATGAGGAGTTTACAAAGATTATGCAGAACACAGACCCACATTCACAAGGTGAGAATTGGTTCAAGTTATCAGTGATATCCTTTGAAGTCAGTTGTGTGTTAATAGTTCGTTGCTTTGTTGTTCGTGGGTCATTTAGAATATGTGGACAACCTAAAGATGAGGGACTGGTTTGTGCCATCATTGACCTGCTCAACTATCTGGAGAATAAAGGCAGCACGGAGGAAATTTGTCGCATCTACCTATGCAGAATCATGCACACCTACTACAAGTTTGACTACAAGGCCCACCGAGTCTGGGCCTCCAGGGAGAGTCCAAGGTCAGAAATCATAAGGAGATGTTAGATGTTATATTGACGAGGAAGTCAAAAATTGTCTTGATGGTAACCAGTCCGATTTGTGTTTGAGTGTCTTTTTCTGACTGGTTTCTTTGAAATGCTGTTCAGTCGGAGCAGGATCTGTAGCAGTGCTGAGGGGAGATACGCCAAAGATCATGGACCGCCTCTGCAAGCTCATCTACGCCTAAAGATCGTGACCGATCAGATCCGGGCATGCGCCCATCCTTTGCCACATTTACCACCACGCCTGCACCTCCTCGGCTGGCTCTGGTGTCCGCGACCTGGATGCTAATGAGCCAACGGCAGGACAACATCCAACACGCTGACCCACCCGTACAAGTAGGCAGTCAGGAAGATGCAAAGCAGCACAAAAAGACATCAGGCAACACTACAATAATCTGTTTTCTTGTTAAGATCCTGTACAACAGAACCATGGTCCAGCTTGGGATTTGTGCATTTAGACAGGGTATGATTAAAGACGCACACAATGCGCTTTTGGACATTCAGTCCTCTGGCCGCAAAGTTGAGCTCCAATAAGGATTGCTCATGAGGAACATGCAGGAAAGAAATGCTGAGCAGGAGAAGATTGAAAAAAGAAGACAGGTGGGTTTTACGTGACGAAGATTGTAAACTAACTGAATTCTTCTCTAAAGATGATTATTTATTTGTTTACTCATGCAGGTGCTGTCTCACATGCACATCAACCTGGAGCTGCTGAATGTGTACTCTGGTGTCTGCCATGCTGCTGGAAATCCCCTACATGGCCGCCTGGCGAATTTGATCCGATCAGATGATCAGCAAACAGTTCCACCACCAGCCCAGGGTGGGAGAGACAGCCACTATTGGGTATGCAAACATGTCAACCAGCAGTCCTGGACACCAGTCAGTTACAGAGAAATTGCAGGATAACTAGTCGTCCATTTGTTCCTCAGACCCCAGAGTATATGAGGGAGCATGTTGTGGCTGTGCAGCAAAGCCATGAAAATGGGAGACTACGTGACTGCCATTCATATTTATCATCAATGAGAAGATGAACAGTAAGGTGTGGACCTGTTTCTTGAAACGCAGAACGTGCAGGAGATGCTTGTCAGGTAAAAACATTTATGTTTTAAACTCTGCTGACATTTTTATTAATTTCTTATATTTTTATTGTAATAGGAAGATTCAAGAGGAGTCACTGAGGACTTATCTGTTCACATACAGCAGTGTGTATGACTCCATTAGGTGAGCATAGAAACCTTTGGCTGGTGGACAGTCTTCAGTGCTTTTGTTTTACTAGGGTTAACACACAAGTACTTGTTTGCAGCATGGAGACCCTCTCTGAGATGTTTCAGTTGAGATTCCAGTTCACAGTATCAGCAAATGATCATCAAACGAAGAGCTGATGGTACGTTCCTTCTGTGTATCAGTGTGGGATGAAACTTGTTATTAATTTCAGTGTGAATTTAGTTTTTTTTTTTTGGTCTTTCTGACAGGCATCCCTTGACCAGCCTACACAGACTGTGGTCATGCACCGCACAGAGCCCACGTCCCTGCAGAACATGGCCCTGCAGCTTGCTGAGAAGCTGGGCAGCTTGGTGGAGAATAATGAGCGTGTCTTTGACCTTAAACAAGGCGTGTATGGAGGTTACTTCAACAGAGGTGTGATGTTCTCACTCACTGAACACTATTTTATTTAAATTTCAACTCTAGCTCATAAGGCTGAGTTCTGTATTGGACACAATGTTGAAAGGTTTTCTTTGCATTCCAGATCAAAAAGGAGGCTACCAACAGAAGCAGTCTTACCAGAGAGGTATGTTGAAGCACTTTAAAATGTGGGTTGTCTGGGGTTTTTCTATTTTTTTTTTTTTAAATCAACATGGGTTAGGTTTGCTGAACACATAGAACAGGGAAACTGGACTCATGCCAATAATTCCTTTTTCTGGTTTGCTCCCAGATCAGAAATCTGGTTACCAGCAGAACAAGGGGGGCTACCAACGAGGTGGTTACAGGAATCAAAACCAAAGCAACTACTGAGCTTGGAACGATTTTCATCTTCATTCCATAACTTTGCATTCTGTGCTGGGCTGTTTTCCATGCGACTGATATCCTGCTGTTTATCAGCAGTGAACTACCACAGCTCCTCTACCTACAGCTGTTTGTGTACGGTTTCAGTCAGCTAGCTTGTTATAAGGTCATTAAATGCAAATAGAAAAGGTATTGCAGTGCAGTCAAGCAATGGGCATGTCAAGTATTAGTGACTTATTCAATAAATGGTAAAGAATTTTGTTTCTGGTTTTATTTGCATGATAAAAAAAAAAAATTACTAATCCACATTAGTTTGTGTTAACTTGTGGTTAAATACTTGAGTTCACAATTAAATCTGTCATCCTCAGATGAGATACTCATTTTAAGCCTACACATATCAAAAGAATATATCTTCTATGTGACTATTAAATGGGTATTTCCTGTTTTTATAACTTTTAAACTATTATGTCTTTATTCTGAACATTGAAATTCAAAAAAAGTCATGTTTGAGTCAATTCATACTACCCAGTGATTTTTCTTATGGTATTTATTCTACCACCAGCAATATTTTACCTCTGCCAAGGAGGTATGTGATGGCCAGCATTATCTAGCAAAATAACTTAAGTTATGAATGGATTTTGATAAAATTTTAAGGAAATGTTCAGAGATTAACAGATGATTACATTTTTGTGATGTTCTAGATGACTATTTAGATCCAGGAATATTTAAGGATTCTTTATGATTGTAAGAAAACTAATTTCAGCAGTATGATCAAAGGTTATAAAGCAACTTATTACATTATGTAACCTTGTGTTACTACTACCCATATACAGTATATAGTCTTGTATATAACTTGTAAAGTTATTAAGTTGAATAACCTCTGTTAAAGGAAGACAACAACTCTAAGTACCTTTATACAATACCAGATTAGCAATATACAGTGGCAGGTAAACTCATTACAGGTATTCCAAGTAATTGGAGTATTAGTTTTGGGTGTCAGTCCCAATATGTGGGGAAATAAGCTGCTTGCTGGAGGTCTGCCCTGTCTGAATGCTTTTCTATGTCTGTCTTGGTGTTGTAATTTCTCCCAACACTTCCTGAGCAACAGTGTCCAACTGGTTCATGTCCCACTTCCTGTGCAGGATATTTTGCATGCCCTGTCACTCTGAGTGGGCTTTAGCTGTGTCGCCTCAGCCTCCTGTAGAACTCCTGCTTCAGTAGATCCCTCTCTTTGCGGATCCCCTGCAGCACAGTGCGATTCTCCTGGGCCCGACGCACCAGGTAAGGGAGCGTGTCATCCACAGAGCCGTATGGAACTGACTTGTAAACAGCATAACCCTCCTTAGCTGAAAAGGCGAGAACCAGTACACTAATCATTATGTTGAAAAAAAATCCTAAATCTTAGAATAATCAGCAAATAAAGGCCCCTTTACCAATTGTTCAAAAAAAAAAAAAAAAAGGCTCACGAAAGACATTTAATACTGAATCAAATTTCAACGCATAAGGAGCAGCTCACCGAGCGTGAGGGAGACGTGATCACACATGCCCAGCAGTTGTCCGAAACATACCGAGCCTCCATCTTTGTCTATCCCCAGCTCTGTAATCCTGCAGGGGATAAAGGATTCATCACGTGATGAATGCATGACAGATCAATTTCCAGAGCAATATCAATCATGCCAAAGGAGTGACTGGTGGGGTCAAGGGGGGATGGAATCTCACTGCCAAACCAGCCCCCGAGTCATGGCCCCATGCAGCTGGTTCAAAACAAATGTTTTTTGGCCAAAGAAACTTTTCAGATAAGGATTTCAGATGGAAATTTTAGCTCACCGTTTGCCGGCAAGTCTCACCGACTCCTCGTTGTGGGAGGCTACAATGATCCTGTAGCGCTCAGGATTCTGGGAAATAGCATCCAGCATCACGTTGAGAGAAGCATTGTAACTTCACAAACAAGCAAAAGAGTGTGTGTTAGAGAGACACTGAAAGAGAGTGAATCCAAGAAGACGTGGACCTGTTTGTCCACTGCCTCCTCATCCACCTGTCATTTGTGTCCTCCCAGCTGGTGTGGATGGGGTCCTGGCAGCCCTCTTTCTCTGCCAGCTTCCTCTCTTTATCCATGTACGCCCCTCGTACCAGCTTCACACCCAGACAGAACCCCTCGTCCTGAGACAGACGCAGCGCTTCCAGCACAAGAGACCTGGACTCCTGATACAGGAAAGAGCAAACATACTGAAACACGTAACACCAGCCAGCCCAGTGCTGCTTCTAATGGGCTCAGAACTGCAATGTTCACCTTCAGGTAACACTGATACGTGTTCCAGATCCAGGCGCCATCTTTGTTAAATTTCTTCATCATCGCCATGGTGATGAGAGAAAGAGCAGGGTTCATGTAGGTGTACTCAGCATCAACCAGGACTCGCACTTTGTTCACACTCGCCTGAATAAAACAGGGTCGCAACAATCTATCAAAGACGAAAAGAAACGCTTCATGTGACTGGGGCAGTTTTCTGTGTGCGCCTGTACCTCCGCTATTGTGTTGAGTCTCTTCAGGGCACAGAGGAAATGAGCACACTCACGTTCGTCTAAGCCAGGGAAGCTGATCGGCTGGAGGGGGGGTGGGGGGGGAAAGCAGTTTAAGAAGTACAGAGGTGAATTAGCTCTGAAGTAATCAGAAAAGTTTACACTGGACACGAAATGGGACACACCTCTCCAGCCATGGCTCTGACCACCAGATTCAAGTCGTATGGTTGTTTCACAATGAGGGTTGTTAATTTTACCTTGAAAAGAGCAGCTCATACTTTTTTTGAAAACAAGCATGTGAGCACCACTAACAGCTATGCTGAGATCAGCTGCATTTTCCTGATAAATTATGTCCAAAAAGATTTGAGAACATTTGTACATTTATTTGTCTTACACACAACTCTGGGCTGAGCAGCGCCGTGACCTTCAGCTGCATCATGGGATCTTTGCTCCAGGTGTTGCTGTGGGAAATTCGCACACACTCCAACATGGCCTCCATGTTATCATCATATCTCTTCTCTCTGGTGGTCACAAAGGCTAACATGTATCTATAAGGTACTGCACATTCAGGGGAAAAAAGGACTTATACTACTTCCGAATCTTAATAATACTAAAATTATCCCCTTTAACAGAAATTCACAGGAGTGTTTTTATTTTTATTTATGTATTTTTGGTGGTGTGAGTTATACCCGCTGCTTTCACCCAAATCCTCCTCAATGGGAACAGCCAACATGGGCCTCAGCCCCAGGGAGCTCATCTTCCTCATGGACTGAGCCACCTCGCTCTCGCTCTCCCCAGCCACAAACTGGGCATACACTGTGGGGCGCAGCAGCAAAGAAAGGCCCCTCCTCCCCAGAAGGGTGCGTGTGACGGACATCAGCTGAGAGAAGATGACACAGACAGAGATGCAGTTAAAAAAAAAAAAAATGGTGCAGAAGGATTGTGACGATCACCATGTGTCCGTCTTCTTTATTGTTTGTTTTACTGTAATTTATAATGGTTCACTGTCTTGGCTGGGTCTCTCTTGAAAAATTTCATTTCAAGGGACTTCCCATAGAAATAAAGGATAGAAGTCTGTCTCACTGTGTGAGCGGCAACAACACACCTTGGACAGGCAGCTTGTCAGTCCAAGTCCATCAGGCGATAAACACACCATTCAGACTCAGACTTGTGCTTTAGGTAATTTGTTGTGAGTTTTTAAATCAATCTATTGACTATGCATGTTTTTGAGCTGTGGGAGGAAACTAGAAAAACCACATAGGAGCAAATATACAAATTCTACATAAAAAGGAAGAGAATCCAGGCTGGAACATCAGAAACAAAACCGAACAACTGCACCAAAAACCACTAAAGCAGCTTCGAAATATTCAAATAAGTAACAACAGATCTCCTCCAAGACTCGCATTGTCAGAGATGCCTGATCTAGACACACAATTTAGTATCAGACTAATACACATCCAGCCATATGGTGTCTCCTAAGTCTTACCTTCCCACAGTTGTTGACCAACATGGGAAAAGAGCAGAAGTAGAACACCCCCAGAGCTCGGAGTAGCTCGCCAAAGCTCTTCACTCTGAAGGCACTGGGGTCCTCAAAGGACAGAGCTCCTGAGAGGTGATTGGACTGTTTACTTGGAACCGTCCTGGAGGCGGCGGCAGCCAGCGTCCTCCATGGCAGGAGCCGAGGACGCGAGGCCTGCACCCGGCAGAACAGCATCATTGTTGATGGCAATATTCCAGAGCCCCAGGGAGACGGGAGGAGCTGCAGACGTCCTCCCAACTTAGAACCAGTTAGAGGTAAAAAGGTTAGTGACTGAGCACAAGCAATGAACTACAAAAAAAGTCTCACCTATCAAGACCCAAATAATGGTGACCTGAGTGGGAGACCTGTGGGGGTTTGAGAAATTTGTCATCTTTTCTCTTACGTATCAGTTAATAAGTGACAGTTTGAAAAAAAGCAAACAAAGAAATGACCCTTGATATCAACAGGCCAGTGCTGTTAGACACCAAAGGACACCAGAACACAAAGAAGAAGCAAAGAATGAAAACTACCTCAGCCTCTGATGCTTACTTTACCTTACTAAAATGCTGTTGTGTGTCTTTTGGAGTACAGGTGTCATGGCTGCCGGTCTGCTCCGGTGTGCCTCCCTCCCCCCTCTGTCGCACCTGCTGTGTGTTCCTGATCAGCCACACCTGCAGCTTGTCTGTAATCAACGAGGCTACTTAATATGCTTGCGGCTCGTATGCAGAGCGGTCCAGCAGTGTCGTTACCTGCTTGCCTGTTTTCCACCCTGCCTGTACCTGAGCTCAACCTGTTGTCATCTTCCTTTGAGTCTACCTACCTGCCTGTGTAAGGAGTAAAACATGGTTTCATCCATCCACTGTGCCGCACTTGGATCCCCATCACAAACCCTGACAATGGGGGGGGTATTTTGAGTCTCACAGGTGTCACAAGCGATCAGGACCCCTGATGTTTTATTGGGCCTAGACAATGAGAGTGGGGGTTGTTCTTACAACCATATACATTTACTTGACTTTCAAGGTCTTTTTTTATAAAGTTTAAAATTGTTTTTAATGCATAAAAGGTTTTTCTTATGCATGATAATTGTGAATAACACTGATGTGCAAAACCATGCAATTACTGCAAAAGCAGGCTGTACAGAAGGCCTTGTGATTCTAGGATTCAAAAAGGTTTTCTTTTTGCTTTTTTTTTTTTTTTAAATCATAATATAACATATTAAGCTATTATTGCTGACAGAGAGCTTTAAACAAGTGTCCCAAATCCAAACGGGCACACCAAGAAAATGATTACCTTTCAGTGTCTTTGCACCTTTCTGCATGGCAGACTGAAACACCTCAGTAGTCCTGACCGTGTTGACCAACCCAGCATGAAAACACCCATAAACATTAATCTAATGTTGCCATCGTCCTGACGAGTACACAATATTCAGGCACTAGTGCAAAATGTCAAACAAGACAACGTTAAGAGAAAAATAAGGTAGGTGTCACACGGTTTGTGCAAGAACCCACGTGCAGCACAGGCAGAAAGTTCAACACCGCTTTATTAGCAGTCTCTGAAAATAGCGGAGTAAGTAGTACGTAACAGGTTAGCGCGAGCAAACCACGGAACAGGCTGCAGGTGGAGAGAAGCAGGCCTCGTGACCGCGGAGCCCAGTGGACACAGGCCTGCACTAGTAGTCAGGGACGGAAGGCGGTCTGGTGTAGCGGGAAGGAGGCTGAGCGGATTGGTCGGTGGCTGTGATCTTTTCGACATGCTGCTTTTCTCTGCAGTCTGCTTGTTTTAATTCTGATTGTCTTTTTCAAAATCCACAGGCAGCAAACAACACCAAAACCCTGTATCAGCAAAGTTGTTGAACATCACCATACATATTAACACATTAACACCCGCATTTATGTGACTGTGATGCCAACTTGAGCAGCAGACAATTTCTTTTTTCTTCTTTTCTGGGAGGGGTGGATTTTACTATCTAAATATTGTGCAAAATTTGGAGAAATACTTTCCCTCCCAATTATGTAAAAGTGACTCCTGCTGGGAGGACTGGTGTTTCCTCCCACTAACCTGCAGATACATTTTCTCAAGCTGGACTCATATATGCATATGCAAGACTAAAGATTAAAACTTGAACTTGTGCAGAGTATTTTCATCTGATAAAATGTTGGAGATGGCACTTGCTTTGTTAGCATACAGACATATTTATCAACTATAAAAGTCAAAGACTTTTGCAGTTCTTTTCAGAAACAGAACAATCATAAATGAATCATAAAAAGGGCATTTTGTAATTTTATTTGGAATGAACATTTGAAAAAGTTCTTCGGAATGCACACACTTATTCAAGTATACTGGGCTACTTTAAATCTAATTTTAAAATCACATAAAAGCATTATCCAGTCAAAACATTACATCAAAATTAAAGTGGCCAACTCTTAAAATACACCTCTGGTGCTCACATCCAGGTACGACCCCTGTGGGTGGGCAGGACCACGCTGGTGTTGTCTGTACAGATGCCTGAAAGGGACAGAGAGGGATGAGTGAGGTTCCTGGCAGAGCCGGAGAGGATATGACGGAAAAGCAGGGTAGAGGGCCGGAGGAGGGGTGGAGGAGGGTAGGTTGGAAGTAAGTGATGCATCCAGCTGAGACAGGAGAGATGGGTGGTGCAGTACCCTCTCTGGGCGGTAGGTGGCAGCAGGATTGAATTGAGGAATGGCACTTACATCAGCTGGAGGGTATGAGGAAGAGGTGGAGGAGGGATTGGAAAGCTTGTGAGGGTGCTGGACTGTTTGTGACAATGTTGTGGTGGACTGCTGGAAGGACGGGGTGACTGTCAAGCAAGAGGAGGGCTGGAATGGAGGGTGAGGAAGGGGAGATGAGGGGTGGCTTAAGGTGCATGGAGGGAAGGCTGCAGCAAGGGCAGAAGCTTGGGCTTGGTGGCTCAGGTTTGGGAGGTGCAGGGTGGGGTGGGAAGAGCTGGGAGGCACATTTTGAAAAGACAGACTTTGCATGTGTGGAGTAACAGAGGGGAAGGCAAAAGATGTGGGCCCACCATGAGCGGGTATGGAGCGTGGCAGACCGGAAACTGGTTGGATTGAGTTAGAGAGAGGGTGAGAAGCAGCTGGAGCAGGATTTAAAGGATAAATATTGGGATAAGCAAATCCAGCTGAGCTTTGATCGCTGGGATCATGATTTTCTGCTGGGACAGGTTCAACATGCAGTGGCTCAGACAGCAGAAGACCTGCTGGAACCACAGCAGCAAAGGTGGCGTTGGAAGGAGTGGTCTGGCTGATTGTCTCTGTAACACCATGGTAGGCGGTGGAAGAGGGGGAGGAGCAAGTGGAGGGCAGAAGTGGCTGTGGAGAAGAGGAGCTGGACGGAGGAGGGGTGGGGAAGATGAAGGAGGTCTGCTGCAGTGAGGGAGTGGTTGAGGAGGGAGAGGTGATCGTGGGGGGCGAGGAGAGAATGGCGGGATAGTCCACACGAGGGATGGCAGCCTGAGGATTGGAAGCATCTGAACAGTCAAGGATGGGAAGGGAGGAGAAAGAATTGGCTTGAGTATCAGAGAAAGCGGAGGTGAAAGATGAGGCGTCTGATCTGTGGAGGGAAGAAGAAATAACGATTCATTAACACAAATGACATGCAGTGATGTGTGATTTCCACTCTTACAGTATTTCTGCTGCTTATCATATCAGGACTCAGTCCTTAAATATGAATTCATTTGTGAGGACCTACCCTTCCATCATGCTGTTTGCTGCCTCACTTCCTGGGGGGTTCTGCACCTCACTGGCCATGGTCATGCCAATATCAGACATTTGGGATGCCATAAAGGCCTGGTTAAGGTCTAAAGGCTCCTCTGGGACCAGGGTGTCCTGATAAGGGGTCTCCTCTGGTCTGAACTCACAGGAGGGGCCAGGCAGTGGGGGCAGTGAGGATAGGGCAGGGGCCTGCAGGCCTAGAGTGCCGCTGCTGCTGGATATGGGCTGTGACAGTAGCTCAGTCGCATCGCAAGGATCACAGTTCACTAATAAAAACAGAATTTGTTTGTTTTTTTTTAATCATAAGACAATTTATACAAGTCAGGAAGAAAAACATTTCTACTAAGGGAAGATTTTTTTTACACTTACCAATAGGTGTGTCCAAATTTTCTGTCAAAGCTGCAATTTTCCGCTTTTGTCTCGCCTCTCTCTGTCTACAGGGGGAAAAATGATTAGAACCTCCAGAACGTGAGCTGTAGGTGCATGTTTTCAGTGTTTACTTTTTGCTGTTCATGCCGTCCTCTCGGAAGCCTTTGGCAAAGGGGTTTGCGTTAATCTTCAGTTCTGTGATCTGAAAGCAGCAACGTGAATCTTCCACTTGATTACTTCCACCACACGACTGACTGTGATGTACAGAATCTTTAGCCACTTTCACGACATTTTAATGCCCTCTGGTACCTTGCTGTTCTGGTAGGCTGTGACGGTGATAAACTGAGTCTCGGGGAACACAAACGAGTGTTGCCCCCCACCCCACCTCAGCACGTCCCTGGCTTCAATCACATGAACTCTGGGCTGGTAGCGGTGCAGTGAGTGCAGGATTATCTACAAGGAAAAGATTTGAAAATGCATCACAACCATAACCCCACTTCAGTAATGCAGCTGTGTGCGCTGCTCTGTGGGACGTACATGTCCATGCGTGTCCAGTGTGTTGTTGGTAAGCTTGGCATAGTGAAAGGAGATGGTTCGGCTCTGCCAGTGAGCACCTGTGGCAGGCGAGTCTGGATGGATGAAAACACGGTCTGGAAGCCTGGCCTCCGCCCCGCCAACAGCCTGCCAGCCTCCGCCTTGGAAACGATAGCGGGAGTTGTCTGCAGGGAGGATGTCCAGGAGGAGGATGTAGCGGAGGGACGGGTTCAGGCCGGACAGCTTTAACCTCAGTCCAGGGAACATCCGTCTAGCAGAATAGAATAGAATAGAAATACTTTATTGATCCCAGACATGGGAAATTGACTTGTCCCAGCAGCCTCGCTAGTATTAACAGTATTAGAAGAAGGAACACTCGTGTTGATTGAGAGTGCATTTTATTAGGTGGATGGGCTGGGGGAAGGGATGCCATATGACCTCTTACCTGCCCTTCTTTGTGATTATCATCTCTGTGCCCACTGAGCTGAACTGCTTCCACAAGGAGGCGTTCTCCAGCTCCACCTCCACGTTAGCTTTTGGGGTGCTGGCAGCAGCTTCTTTGGAGATGGAGGAAGGGGCCACCAGTCTTGATGGCAGGGCTTTGCTCAACACATCATCAGTGGGAGGGTACAGCGGCACAGAGGCAGGAGCCTGCCGATCTGGATGCGAAGATCCACAGGAAAATCACTCAGTTACACAACTGTATTAAATAAATAAATAAATAAATTCTATGTTCTGTAATGGGACCCTATGACAACCCTTAAACTACATTTGTAAGACATTTAAAATGTCTAACATATTAGTGAACTTTTTTCATAGTTTGCAGTGAGGCTTACACCTTTTAAATCCATACTTATTTATACAAAACTGGCTGTAAAATGTAGATTCTACCCTGCTTTTTTTTTTAAAACATTTAAAGCATTAAACAGCCTTCCTGCAAGGAGGGTCCCATTCTGTCTTACGTGCACTGACCTCTGTAAAAACAGTCTCCGATCCTTTGTGATCCCAGAGTCAAACTGGGGTAGATCTCCATGCTCAGCATTTCTTCCTTGTCTAACGTTTTGAAGTTTGCCGTCTTCCTCCACTGTCAGAGTTACATTTTTTTCTCTCAACCTAATCTACTTTCAGGTCCTTTTCCTTGTTTCAGTCCTAGCGACCTCTGACTCTTCTTAAAGATCTCTGATCTTAGCGCTCTGCTGTCCTTTGCTACAAATGTCCACGGTGCCGACTTCCTCGTGTTAAATAGGTGTGTGGAGCTTCACACATAAGGCCAAATGGTCCATCTTTTTTGCCTCCCTGTCCTTCCACACTCTTTCCGTCTGTTTCTGCTTAATAAACAGGCTTAAACAACAATCGTAGAGAGGTGACGCAAAAACCATCCTCGCATTGTTTATCTTGGAAGACTTATGTGATTTATTTATGAATTGGCTTCTATTACCTATTTGAGTTAATCATTACTTTTTGTTTTGGTAATTTATAAAAGTTAAAAGGCCAGCAAAATGAGGCATCTTTCTCCCAAATTTCAATGCTGCTTAATAATTAATGCATGAACCTTTTATTAACATAATGCAGTCATACATTCAAATGACTTCTCTTGCCGCAGACAATTAAAAACAGGCAGACTATAATTTATCCATTAAACCTAGTTATCTTATCTCTAGTCATTTGTCAAGTGTTGCACTAAGATTCAGTTATTTAATTAATAGTTCTTGCGAATGCTTCTCAAATTTTTAAATGGCTGTTACCTACACATTAGAACTAGTTTACCGGGTGCCCCCCTACGGCTGTTTGACGACCTGATGACATGACTCTTCCTCTCGCCATTCTGCTTATTCAGCTTTCTCAGCAGGGAGGGGATGGGCCTTAAGTGCCAGCGGGAAACAGTTTGGCCACTGGCTACAATTTGGCTCCAACACAAACACATAGCCTAGAAATTCATTTGACTTTGAAAAGCTCAGAATTGCAGTCAAGTCTGTTTATTTTTTTTTTGGGGGGGGGGGGATAGTTTAGGAAGCAGAAAGGTGCTAATGTTTTACAGGTACGATTCAACAGCTTGCATGACTTAACAGAATATTCAAATATATTCCATAAAAGAAAAGACAGCAGTGTAGTTCTAATTCAAACAGTCTGAATGACAGCTGGGGCTGAATGTTGTTCTAGGTGTTGTTTTCCTAGTCCATTTGTGTGCTTGTCAATGCACGTCTGTTGGATGGGGGATAAAAGTGAATGTGGAGAGAGAGGAAGTAAAGGTGTGAGCGTCATGCCGAGATAAAGGTCATTGTCTTGACAGGTGGAGCCAGGGGAGCGTGAGGGGTTTTAATGGTTTTACGGACAGACAGGTGGGTATGGGGGCGCTGCAGCCAACAGTCTCTATTACGAGTAGATTATGAGGATTGTTGGTGGGGTTTCTTTTTACCTCTAGAGTGTTGGAAGCAGGCAGTGACTGCTGTTTACAGTACATTAAGCACCACTTTGACATGTCTGTGCTAAGTGGTTTGATTCCCTCTTTGTTTGCTTGTAAACGTCTGGAGGTCACTGTAATAAATCAAAAACACAATTGAGGTTTCTTGTTTTGAATAAAAAGTTGTCTGTCTCACAAGTTTGCCGCACGTTCCTGCTATATCGTACCATATTTCCTCTGTCCCGTGTGTACAATGAAAACTCTCTCCTGAGTATTGCTGCAGTTTTATTTTGCACACCATGGAGAGGCAATTAAGGCCACTGGTTATCATCAGGATTAAAATACGTGTTGCCGACAAGTCCCGTTAATCCCTTGCGTGCATTCTGAATTCCAGATTACATATGTTCATCAACTGCTCTTATTGGGCATTTGAGGTTACTATTATCTTGAACAAAAGTAACAATAAGAGTAGTCATAAATTTTTATATGTGTCACAGATACATGATTAGTACAACATGAATTAAGAATGTAACCTTCATTTTTTATGTTACACAGAAGATCTGCACCAGTATTTACAGTACAAACTGTAATTTAGGATCCGTGTGATACCAAATAGTTATTTGTATTTAAGTTTTATCAAATGCATTCATCACTACAGAGTAATGAGTGCAACTGTTGTCTGAGGACCATCTCAGACTACCTCCAGGGGGTCTCTGTCAACCTTTGACACTGTCACTGTGACACTGTCAGGGAGGCGCACAGTCAACCTCTCCCGGAACACGGACAGGAAACCCCGTTCGCTGTTGCTATGGTCACAGAGGATGACACTGGTGCCCTTTGCCACAGCGTCTAGCACCTCATGGTGAGACATCTCCCCTGAAAAATGGTTCAAATGATCAGAAATGAACTCACAGGTAAGTTCCGAGAAGCACTTACACTGGCGGTCGAAGGAATCGTGTTAATAATATGATGAATGTGAACTTCACTGGATCTACCTGTGATATAAAGGTCTGCCTTAACACCAGTCAGAACTGATGCCCCAGATCCAGCACACACTGCCACAGTAGAAATAGAAGACTCTGGGGGAAAAAAAAACTGAATTATTAATAAGGTAAAACTGACAGTGAGAGCTAATATACATTTAATAAGATGTAGTTTCACATATAGGCTTTGCTTTAATGGCACAAGAGCTGTTCACATAAAATAAAACATTGGTTTAATTTTCTAAAATCATCTCTGTAACTTCATTTCACAAATCTGTAACAATTGGAATATCCAGTATTGGCATATGTGTGTGTGTGTTTCATACAGGCTGACTAGTACATATTGTTGACTGTTAGCATTTAAATCAAAACACAAGGGTAAGAATGCATTACCAAGCGTCTTCCCAGCTCCAAGAGCCAAACGGAGGTGAGTCAAACCCAAGTGAGACTTCATTTTCTGTATGGCTCTCACCACTGTTACAGGGTCATCCAAAACGCTAAGTCGTCCCTGTCCGTGCCCCAAGAGAGGAGGCTGCAATATAAAAGGTGGAAACAGGTTCTATTAACAAGCTAACAACAAATTTCACCACAGAGTATTGATTTTCCGTTTAAAATGTTTGCATTTACCGTTTCTAACTTCACTATTTTCAGGGACGAGCTGGGAGCATTGTGTCGTAACAGAGCCTGGACACTAGGGGTCAGGGCTGAGTCACTGCACGTTACACTGACCTGGATCCCACTGTTGTCTGCACTGTTACCAGGGCAAAGAAAGTGCTCTTAACTCCTGCATAAAACCTTTGTCGAGTTTCAGCGAGACAGGCTTTTTCTAACAGCCTTAAAAACCACAGATCAGCATCCAATTTGTCAGCCCAACCTTAAATCTGGTTTATAGTCATTAATTCATCCTTGACTGTGTGTGGGTTTGTGCAAAAATAACCTGCAGCTTGAACGCTGGAGACCAGCTCCACTGTTACAAGTCTTCAGTTCCTCCATCACGGTGTCCAGTTCTTCTGTGCTCTTGACTGTGAATTCCAGTTTGTGACAACTACGGGAACTATTGAGGGCCTGACTCAGCACAGACACCTGCCCACTACCTGAGAGCCAGAGAGAGACACCAGAGATGAAACAAACAACATAAACAGGTGACAAGATAGGGGAAAGGTTCTTAGCATTGTTGACCAGTGGGTCAGTGTCGTGTGTGACAATACTTTGACCTGTAGCCTTATGAATTTTTCATGGATTTTGCATTTAGAATGACCTCTTACCAAGACCTCCAACCAGCCAGTCGTTCACTCCTCCTTTAACACTATCCCACGATGTGTGAGGGGAGAAGATTGCGATTCCAGACTCTATCGCCCGGATTGCCAACAGTTGCTTCCAGTCTTTCTGAACCAATCGTTTGATTGGGCGAAACAGAGGAGGGTGATATGACACAATGAGGTCACAGCTCATGGCCTCTGCTTCCTCCATGACAGCAACTGTAAGGTCGTTAGTGAGCAGTATGGTTTTAATTGGTCGACATTTGCTAGGCTCCACTAGAAGACCAACATTGTCCCATGACTCGGCCAGAGAGAGCGGAGCAAGTTGCTCCATCACCTGCAGAACGTCTTTTAGATCCATCAGGTCAGAACGGTGGGCAGAATGAGAGAGCCGACAGGAGCAAGAGCAAAAAAGAGAAGAGTGGAGGGGGGTTGAGGTGCTCTGACTATGAACTGGGTGAGAGAGTGATGAAGGGATGGATGAACGTGTTGAGGGAGAAGACAAGAGACGTGTCCCTGAGGGCAAACTCAAGCTAGTGCAAAATCTTCTAAAAGTAGGAGCAAAAAATGTCCGAGAAAACTTTCTACATACAGTCAGCATCGGTGTAAACCTGCGTGGACAAAAGACAGTTTTTTTAGATTCAAGCATAGCATTTCTGTATCAAACACCTTTATGATGCCACTGCTCTGCTCATGCAGCCCTCAAGTGCAATTTATTTAATAGCGCAATTCAAAATTAGCGTTTAAATTGTAACCCTATAACGAGCCACAATAATTACAGAGAACGCTAATATTCAGCAGTTGAACCACAAGTGTTATTTTACGGGACTTTATTCCCACACCACAACTTTATCAGATGTTATGAATCCAACATGTTAACCTTTGGTTGCATGGAGCTAACATCGGATCAATTTAGTTAGCAACCATTAGCTGCTACGCACAAAACCGCAGCGTTATAGTCAAATGCACAATAATAACCCATTATACACCGTTCCTATTACTTTACTTGCCTTTTACATAAAAGTATGATGACACTTTGCAGCTTAATATGTTTCCCCAGAATTTACAGAGAAGCTAAGAAAAGAGGAGCGCATTTTGCCTGGCCCTTCCCGGCTTCCGTTATTTATTTATTTTTTTTTTTCGGGGGGGGGGCGGGGGAGGACACGGCATAAAGTGACAAAAAAGAAAAAAGTATTACATTACTGCAATAACAGCTTAATAACACCTGTTGACAACCATAATATAGAAGTACTTTTATACTATTCTATATTAGATGAGATATGATGAGAAACAGAAATTTATAAAAAATGACAGTTGTGCATGTCTATGCTCATGCACACGCATTGTTAATTATTCTTGACTGAATAGTGGATTAAAATTATAACCCAACATTAAATGTTTCCAGAAAAGATAACATGACATCAAGTTTGTATATGGTAATTTAAATTAATTTGATTAGTATTAAATTAATGAAAACCCAACCAAAATAAAACAGCTGCTGTTTATGTATTACTTTTATATTAATGTTATAAAACCAATACACTGATTAGTGTAAAGGTAAACATATTTGCGGACTTTGATAAGCAGTATTAACTCTCACTGAGTAGCAAATCCAGCAGCACCTGCCACTTCTCAGAAAGATTAGCAACAATTTTATAAATAAATGAATTTAATCTGTCCAAATTTGGAGATCCACAGTTATTGCTAATGCCCAATAGAGAGCTGTAACACAGCATGGCTACCTCAGAGGCAGAGAGCGACCAAGACAGAGATTATTGTGGATTAATCTAATAAAGGTCACTGCTGGATGTTGAACGGATCAAAGGGGGATCAGGCAAAGTCCTGGCATGAAGCGTTACATCATCTGACTCTTCCTTCACCAGCTACTCTGTCCCCCCACAGCTCTAAAGTCACTGTGGGACGCCCCCTGGACATACATTTACCTCGTAAAACAGGGACTTACACAATTTCTTCATGAAGCATCCTGGCACAGATATCTGCAGAGTACCACTGGCAGATTAAGCCTGTGTTTGTAAAGCAGGGACAGCATCACTTCTGTTAATTGGTCAGATGTAAGCACCCATACCCTCATCTGTTAATTTAATGTTCTCTCCAATATTATCTTTCATTAACATCTGGGTGGCTGATGTTTCCTGATAATTCTGAAGGAATTATATTGCATATTTTACTTCAAACTGGTGTTTTAATTTCTGGAATAATTGTTAGAATTGTTTGAGATGCTGTGAATCAGCTATGGAAATTTTCATTCATTTCATTTCCACATTTTAAGACAGAGTTCACAGTGTTCTGGTACCTCTGAAAGAACATACTCGAAAGCGAGAGTTTAATCTCAACATCTCTCCAAGAGGCTAAATTTAGAGACTGCTTATTATCTTTCTGTGCATTTAATACCTTAAAATCTGTTATGCATGATGTGATGATTTTGAGACGATGTTCTTTGAGCATCACTCTTATGAAATCACTAGTCTGGTTTGGTCACGCAATCTCTTTATCTTGATGTCTTTCCAAAACCAGGACAGGGCAGCACTCAATCCTCAACACACAGCACTGGAGTAACATCAGTTTTTTTTATCTGCAAATCCCCTCTTTGGCAACATGTTGTTTTTTTCATTATATAATTTGATTTGTTGTGAAAGTCATGTTGAGCGCATGTTTTGCATTTTATGAAAGAAGTTTATAGTTTCTGCTACACATACATTAATTATCTGTCTTTTCTCTGGAACTAATTAACTTTTAAATTATTTTTTCTGGATCCCCCAATAATTTGATAAGTTGGTAAAAATTTGGTAAAAAATTCAGAAATTGACTTAAATATAAACAATAATTCACATCAACCCCGTAATGTGTTAGATTTTATTTTGCATCTTGAAATTGAGACAACATGGTGGCAAACCAGCTGTTGGTAAAATGAAATAATTATTGAGTAAATATTTAATACAGTGAATAACAAAATGTCATACTATATGTACAACAAATATATATTAAACAATTCAGTGCAACCATTGCATCCAGTGCAGGTCTGTCCCAGTGCAAATGAACTTTTTCTGCCTGGCTGTCATTGATGAGACATCATTCTGACAAACTCTGTGGATGAGAAGAGTTTGATTAGTTTTCCTGACCCAGGTCATGTCCTCATCAAAGCTCCAATGAGTTTAAATGTACACCAGTGTTTGGTGGAACTGTTTGATGGACAGTTTGTACCTTCAAAATCTACTGTGCCATCTCCATTATCATCGGCTTCTTTGACTATGGCGTCGATCTCTCTTCGACTCATGTGCTCACCCATCAGTTTGATCATGGCACACCTCAGCTCCTCTGTTGTGATCTCCCCATCGCCATCCATGTCGAACTGACCGGCAGGAAAAAAAACAGCAATACGGTGTGTAAAACAGAGAGACGAAGAAGAAGAAGAAGAAGAAGAAGAAGAAGATTTGATTCTCACTTCTTTAAAGGCATCTCTGAGCTCCTTCATGCCAATCATCCCAGCTGTTTCTTCCAACAGCTTTGGGGTCATGAGGTCTACAAAATCCTCAAAGTCAACTCTGCCACCAACTGGAGTGAAAAAACAGAAGACACAGAAAATGAAATCACATTTGTCAAAAATGAAATCATGTTTGTTAAAAATCTTGCAAAACTCACGGTTCATGTTGATGTTCTGGCTCAGTTCGATCAGCTCCATCTCTGTGGGCATGTAGCCCATCGTTCTCATGAGATTACCCAGGTCTTTACAGCTGATCAGTCCGTCCTTGTCCTTATCAAATTCGTTGAATGCATCACGCAGCTCTGTGGGAAAACTGGTTTCAGTCAGAACTCTCGGTGCCAAAACTGCTAAAAAAAAAAAAACATTGCATCCATTGCACATGCAAAATGTCCTAAATAATTAGTATAATGCATATGTTAGAGAGTTGCTGTGCAAGCTGAAGTAACTGCTGAACATGGAACAGGACAGTCTGGAAAACAGGTGAAACAGAAAAACACAGAATATGCAAAGAATTTAACTCACCATCAATCTCATCATCTGCCAACTGTCTTGGCTGCACAAAGAAAAAAAACAGATGTTTACCTTTAGCGTTATGCAAACGTACAAGTTAGGAGCAGAAACAGAAGGCTGCGAAGACTGCATGAAGACAGTCGCAGCTGTACTCACAATATTTTTGCCTCCTCGTAAGAATATACACGCTGCTCCAAAACTCATTTCTGCTGTAAGAAAAACACAGTGTGACGTAAAATTTAGTTAGCAAAAAAACACAACACACACCTGTTTTCATAATTGTCATAAATGGTCAAACATTTTGTCTATGCTAATTATAAAGAGCTGTGCTCACCTTTCTCTTTAGATTTCTTGTCATCAGTCAAACAGCTCATAAATGACCTGAAGCCAAGAAGCTGACCTGTGCCGTGTTACAGAGTCCCTGTGTCACTGCTCATACACTTGACAGCCCTGTCCACACAGCATGTGTCCGCTCAGCCTTCGGGGAAATGCTGGGAGGTGCTACGAGTTGGGGGTGTGGCTGCGGCCGGGGTTAAACGCTGCCCTCCAACCCAGAGAGGAGTCAGTTGTGTGATGGAGAGACAGACAGCTCATGTCAGAGCTCCAGGATGGTGACATCATATCGTCAGTGATCCTGTGTCACTTGAAACGAATACACATGAAACAAAATACTGTTGGGTTATGCAGCGGTCGAGTTGCTTGTGTACAATTTCCTTTTTGTTTTAGTACTGTTAATTAATTATATAATATATTACTGCACTAAATAGGCCAAACTTTTGAGGAGTCGGACAACTTAAAATAAGAAGGAATCTATGGGATCACGTGTTCTCTAAAAATCATATAAGCTTTTGAGTTTAAAATTTCAAATGCAGAACGTGACAAAGTTACATTTTTAAAGTTGCATTTTAAAGTAAAATTGTCAAGATCCATTTTTTTTTCTTTTTTTCTGGCAACTTGCAACTCCAACTCATTGAGTATATAAATTAGGCTTTTTTATGCTTTTTTTCTTACAAGGAAACACATCTAAAAAGAACTGCGCGGATACAACTACACGAAGAAAAGAGATTATATTTTCTACAAAATTTGCTGATGATAATGTAATGTCTACGATTAATGGCTCGGAGGGCAGCAACACTTCCTGCAGTAAATTTCACTCTGAGCTACATCTACGTCCTCTGGATTGTCCTGGCCCCCTGCTTAACATGTTGTTATGTAAATTAATCAGAAATATGTCTTCATACCATAATCTGCTGGCCTACATATCACAAACGAGTATGGATTTTTTTTTATTATTATTTTTCCTGTTGCAGCAGGATGTCACGAGGATGCAATGGGAAGTAAAAAGAGAAGACCTGAGGAGGTGAAGAGACAGGATATGTGAAAATTATGAAGGAAAATTGCCAAGAAAGAATGGTTGATTTGAATTAATGAAAGTCCATGAGGTAGTAATTGTCAAATGTAGTAAATGACATGAAAAAGAAAAAGTGTTGAAACTGTAATCCAGAACACAGATATCCATGATAAAAAACAAATCTATTTTGTCAAATGAAACTTTTTACTTTTTATATTATATTTGAGTGACTTTTTTTTTTTTTTGCAAATTAATTGAAATGGGATGTGTCACCATTACTAATACTGTCCAATGTTTCATATACCCTTAGATATTTTAATGGTGTATGTTTGGAAATAGCTGAATGAGGTGGTTCTTAATCCATGGAAATCAGTTTTACTGCTACACACAAAAACACAACTGGTGCAGTCATGTACAGTATGATTTGGGCTGGCCCTGCCCTCATAATCCACTCAGTATAATGTCTGTGTTGTGCACTTGTAGTTGAAACACACAAAACACACACAATAATAAACCGTTACTCTATTCTCCTCTTAAATGTATTGTTTTTTATTTATTTTCTCTTATCAAACTGTGTGATGATTTTAAGCTGCTTTTCTCCTTTTTCCTCCTTATTCACAAATAGTAAACAATATCACAAAGCCTCTTTAATTCAAATTGGCCATCCTTTATTGGCAATTTTCCTTCAGAATTGTCATCTATCCTGTCTCTTCACCTCCTCAGGTCTTACCTTTTTACTTCCGATATCTGCATTACAGTTTCAGCTCTTTTTCTTTTAGATATCAGGTTACACGTTGAAGTTTACTGCTTGCAAGCAAAGTATGGTAAACTTTAGTAGGTGAATGAAAATGTTTTCATTTCATTTACTACATTTGTCAATGACTACCTTTTGAGCTTTCATTCATTATATATTTTTAACTGTTTTATACAAATTTTATGTTGTAGGCCTATGATAAATCTGCTTCTAACAATACATTCACTTGGTTTTTAGGTGTTCATTTAAAAAAAAAATTCCCACTTTTTTACTGTTGATTAAACTGCTAAACATGTAATAACTTCTGTTGTGGGGAAGCAGTACCTCATTCTGTAATGGATTAGGCTGGAGCCAGAAGGCATTTGGAAAATGGGCTGTTGGCAGTTCCACAGCGCTGACCTTGAAGAAGCCCTTTTCTATTTCCTGCCTTGTTGTTTTCTAACTTCTTTGACCACTGGGGAGCAGTACATTTTTACTTGTGCAGTTTTTATGAAATAACCAAAGAAGAGTACTTCCGTTTTCCTCTCGGCTCCCGCCCCACTCCGCCATCATGAAGTCCTGAACAAAAACGGATGAGAGGCAAGCAAAATGGGGTTAACGCGAACAGAAGATGAAATCTACCGACAACTCTAACGTAATGACAGTTCACTTTAAATCTCCGAGCAGATCTGTCCAATTGGATCAAACAGTTCCCCACTGAAAACGACAAAGGCAGCTCCTGGCGTTACATTATTTAGTTAGCAGAGGAGCTCGCCGCAGCTAGAGCTAGCCTTTGATTTTTTTGGGGGGCGGCGGGGGGGGACGACAGCTCTGCTACTGGCTGCCTTGGATAGCTGGCAGGCAGCAGCCAGTTATCTGTCACTTTAATTGACTGCCACTGTACTCATGTCAGATCTTGCAGAGTGGCTCGCTGTCCGTTTGACTGGGAGCACCAGGATGGAGACGCATATAAATAAAAGCATCGACAGGCAGAATGAGGTTTATTCGTTCTGAATAGACACTAAAGTCGAGGAGAAGGAGAGGGAGACCATATTTTACATCCAGGCCAGTAAGCTAGCTTCACAGCTAGCTACAGTGGATCCCAAAAGCCACGGTAAGACGTCTTATAAATCATTCAGCAAGCTAAAGCAATTGAATGCGCAGTGCTCTCTGTATTTGCGGAGAAATACTCAGCTACCATCAGGAACTTCCGAATTGTCTTATCATGGGGATGTTGACATTCATTTGCAGACCTCTTGTTAACCAGTGTTCAAAATAGCAAACCGATTGCAATTGTTGCTGTCTACTGTCGAATATATTTTCGTTATTGACTTTGCAATTAAAAAGGCATATAGCCTTTCCTAATTGACCAACCATGTGTAAAACCCATCCAGCTTGCTCTGCAGAGTTGCAGTTTACATGATGGCAAACGTCTAGGTTATATTTTCTGATAATCAGCCAAGGACACAATCGGTTTTGCGTTCCAAAATGACTCTTTATCAGATTTTAGAATTGTATATAACTGAGATAATATGTTGGCTTGAGCAGCGTATTTGTGGCATATGTTCCTTCTTCGTTGCCAGTGACTGAATAGAAAATATATGTTCTTTAAAAATAGATTGGAGTTTTTTTTAGTCTTGGCTACAAGAGCTTCGCATTTTTAAGGAAGTAATTTCCTTCCTGTTAGAAATAAATACGATTTATTCAATCTATGTTCATTTTGAAGTATTTTGACATAGGTGCAGGTGAACATTACATCCTTGCAACATTTTAAATATCCAGTTTTTAACAGTCCATGCGTCCATCTAAGAAATAGACAGTTCCTTCTGGTATTCAGGCTGTTTGATTTGTTGTATTGTAGTCTGGAGCCTACAGTTTATAAAAAACATTTATAATGTACATTGTGGTTACAGTTTGACCCTCTGATTTTATGGTACAATCATGTATTACTGATGTCAGGAATGCATATACTGTGGGTAAAATTTACATAGTTAATCAAATTACCTTTATTTATTTGTTTATACCCAGAACACTAAGATAAAAAAGAAAGAAAAGTATTAAAAATGTGGTCAAATTGCCTGTCAACTACTCCAGGTGAAGAGCATTAGGTACATCCTTAAAATGGGATACAGATTTTGTCAGCATTGTCAAAATTGATTTTTTTTTTTTATATAGTATAATAAAAGTAGAGCAAATTATCCACATTATTTTAAGAATATTTTGTTGGCTGCAACTGTTTTACTGTATTGTATGTAAAAAATCTGGCATACACGTACTGAGGAAAACAATGACACATAATGCATCAAGCGTTTGAGTTTTACCCTGCTTCCTCTGCACACACCAGGCGCTGGCCATGCCGTCAAGTGTGCGGGCCGGGAGCCTGAAGGACCCGGAGGTGGCTGAGCTATTCTGCAGGGAGGATCCTGAAAAGCTCTTTACAGACCTGAGAGAGATCGGCCATGGGAGCTTTGGAGCCGTCTACTTTGTAAGTTATTAAGATAAGTTATATTGTTACATATTCTTTGAATTTTCAGTTTTTTAAGTTTCATACATTCATGGTGTCAGTGGTGTTCCCTCTTCTGGGGCACTGTGGAGGTAATTTATGGGCTGCAAACTTGTGATCCTGTCCAGAAATTTAGATTTAAGCCTTCAAAACTTTTAGAATATATTACAATGTGTAGTCGTTTGTACTTGTGTATATTAAAGGAGAAAATTGATGTGATATCAAAAGAGTGATGTTGTAGAGACTTTTCTGGTGTAAGAAAAACCTTAGGAGAATGGATAAAAGGTAAAGTTGTGGTGCAAGTCAAGGTCAGACTTGCAAGTGGTTGATGAATAGGCTTGTTTAATGAAGGGTGAAAGAAGGAAGTCATGGATAAAAGGAATGACAAGTAAAGGAGGAAGGCAACATTGTATTGAAGAGACTTAAAAAATTATTTTGAAGAAAATAGTTGAATAATCTTTCTAAATTATCACCTCTTGTTTCATATCTCTCTACTTTAGGCCCATGACATACGCACCAATGAGGTGGTGGCCATCAAGAAGATGTCCTATAGTGGCAAACAGTCCAATGAGGTAGAATTCTCCAGTCCTTCATGTCTTAATGGATTAGAATGTGTTTGGGTTTCTCATCTGTACTCCTCCCTGTTTCTGCTTCAGAAATGGCAGGATATCATCAAAGAAGTGAAGTTCCTGCAGAAGCTGCGCCACCCAAACACTGTTGAGTATCGTGGCTGCTACTTGAGAGAGCACACAGCATGGGTGAGTTTATTTGTGCCTGTGCCAGTGAACTCATCATATTTGAGTTCTATTTCTAAACTGCTCGCACAGTACACATCTTTCTGTTTGTCGCATTCATAAAAAAAAACATTTATACTTACTATTTTTAATCTGTCGCTTTTGTCTGGGTAGCACAAAAGCAGCAGACAGATTGCCGTGAAACCAACCAACCTAGTCATCATGGTTTTTGTTGTAATTACTGCTGCATGATTCTGACTTTGGGCTCAATCTTTCAGACTGACTATCTCCACAATCAAATGTAGACTATTTTATCAGTTAAAAAACAAAACTAAGTTTTATTTCTAGGCCTAACTTGCTTTTTTCTCATGTAGCATTAGTATAAACAAAGGTAAAACTTTTATATTACTATGTACAATAGTGTAATGATGCACAAGATATTGGAGTCTTACTGAACATAACTATTTGGACCAAATAAGTGCATATTTTTGCTTTTCATTTTAATTGGAACCTATTTTATTTAGTTTTACCCTGTGATCATTATTTCTCATGCTTCAATAAAGGCACTTTTCCACTACACAGTATTAGCTCTTTACAGTTTGACCCAACACGGTATGGCCGCGGTGGCATTCTTTACACCATGGCACCTATTTGACTTTAGTGGTGGTCTGAAACTCTTGTGACACCATTGGCATGTAAACACAACTCTGTGTTCATCGCTGATAAATATTTGTTTTGTGCAGTTGGCTCTATTTTCGACATAGACTTCATAGTCTTAACACAAAATACAGAAATATGATACAATAATTTTTTTATTACAGTCAGAGGCAGAATTCAGACTCTTGACTCTCAAAATCCAAAATCTAGCAAGACTTGACTGAAAATTCATACACAACTTAAGTACACACAAAAACAGCTTTTTAAGCAAAACTTATATTAGTTTAGTTTATGAGAAGTTGCTGACACCTTGATATTACGTTTTTTTCTTTTTTTTTTTTTTTTTAGTTTCTAACAACTCTTTGGCCAAGTCAAGGCAACTCTCCCTCCCGCTGCACAGTGTTTGGTGCCGTGAACGATGTCCATTTGATTCAACCACTTCAAGTCCTTTTTCTGTTCAGTCCACTTTGTTCCTTGATTGTCCAGTAATCTTCTTTGGTATTTATAGCTTTTCTCGATAATCACGTCTATGTCTGCTGGTTCCTCTGAGCGGCCACAGAAGAGCTAAAAGTAAAACCTCATTTCAATTCTCATCTTCTCTCGGCTGTCACGCGTCTTAAAAACTTCTGTACCTTGTTGTTGCACCAGGGTGTCTCCTTGCTTGTCTTGCTTGTAGCTGTCAATATTTATTTTGTAAAATACACACCATTGCAGTTTTAAAAATTGTGTTTTTTTCTGAAATGCGTTGCGCTCACGATTCATCAGTGACGTCAATCCTCTGGCCAATCAGAGCATTAGAAGATCAATATTAACATAATAGTATCTGTGCCGTACGCTTGGAAACCTGGCCTTGGTTCCACCTAGTGGACAAGCCTCCAGACTGTGTCGAGTCGCGCTGAGTGGAAAAGCGCCATAACTGCACTGAACTCTAGGTTAATGGTGCCCCCAGTCCAAAACGCCCTTTTTATTCAAGTCAAGTTTGGAATAAAGTCCTCAATGTCAAGCGTGCACTGGTGTTAAACTCTCATTTGGATTAACTTTGTGCCTCTTGCAGCTGGTGATGGAGTATTGCCTGGGTTCAGCTTCCGACCTCCTTGAAGGTAAATTTGACGGATCTGAATTCAATTTCGTATACACATTTATTAATGTGAATGCAAATGAAATGATTGATCATGCCCACACAACTCCTCATCCACTCTCAGTCCACAAGAAACCCCTCCAAGAAGTGGAAATAGCTGCCATAATCCATGGTGCTTTACAGGGATTGGTTTATCTTCACTCTCACAACATGATTCACAGGTGAGCAGTTTCACACTATATCTACTGTCCTTTCCTCGCCTACACAACTGACAAGAGACAAAAAAAAATGCAGAGAGAAAGAACAAACTGCTATTTTAGATATGCTCATGCAGTGATGTATGTACATAAGTGCTGTGTTACAATAGACTACTGTATCGATCTGCTTCTCAGTCTCTTTGTGAGTAACACTTGTCCTTCCACAGGGATGTGAAAGCAGGAAACATCTTGCTAACAGAGCCAGGACAGGTCAAACTGGGAGACTTTGGCTCCGCTTCCATTGTAGCTCCAGCCAACTCCTTCGTGGGAACACCTTACTGGTAAAGACTAAAACCTAAACATGTAGCCATTAGGCAAGAATTGGTGAAGCTTTGCTCTTGTTTGGTCTCTGGATATAAAACCTTCTATTATCATGAAAAACCTCTGAGTGAATGAAGACCGAGTGCACCTACAGAACTGTCTGTGTGGAAGGGAAACTTCAAGCTGTTATCAATTAGATAGAATTCCATTGACGATGACAGTGAGAAAAATCCATTTCATTGTATACACGTGGAAACATTTTTGATGTTGTTCTATTTAGGTTCACTGCTTCTTTAATCCCCAAAATCCAGTTGTGCTGTGATCCTAATTTTGGTGAACACATGACCCAAATTCACAGGTTAGCTTAGTTACAAATTAAGGAATTTATATAAAGTGTAATTCATTTGTAATAATGCAGCTCATATGTGTGTGAGAGCATGGAGGAATGTGAAGTGACATTTTCTTGCTGACTGAGGATCAAGTGAAGAGAGCAGGAATTATGTGAATGTGCTTCATTTTTTTCTTCATGCAGGATGGCCCCTGAGGTGATCCTGGCCATGGACGAGGGGCAGTATGATGGGAAGGTAGATGTGTGGTCACTTGGCATTACCTGCATAGAGCTGGGTAAGATGCAGCCTTAAACTGGACAACAGGCTTGTTATTTGTTCACAAAGCTGAAAATTTCCAACCCTTGTCTTTGATCTCTTCTTTCTTCACTTGACCGCCCGTCCTTGGCACGCCACTCTGCAGCGGAAAGGAAACCTCCCCTGTTCAACATGAATGCTATGAGTGCCTTATACCACATCGCCCAGAATGAGAGCCCTGTGTTACAGTCCAATCACTGGTGAGAGTCTGTCCAAACCATTCTGTCTTTACAGGCTAATGAGAAATGGCTGCACCGTTAATATGAATTAGTCTGCTTTAGTTTAGATAATTTAGGTTGTAATTTATTGAAATTGTCTTTATCCAGTAATTTTTAGTTTTGTTACATATTGTCAAAACTGCACGCACTCATTATGATTTCAGTACATTTTTCTTAAAATTTCCAGGTCAGATTATTTCCGGAATTTTGTGGATTCCTCTTTGCAGAAGCTCGCCCAGGACAGACCTACCTCTGATGTGCTGCTCAAGGTAAAGATTTGATGTTGTCTAAGTGGAGTGGACAAGTGGCGACGTGTGATTATTTCTTTGTTAGAGCGCATCTGTCTGATCGTGCAGGAGGAAATCTGAAGCATAAAGGAAGCTTTTTGAGGTACAGCACCATGCTGTACCCGTCTTTTTATGTTTTCAACTGTTGATATAAGCGTCTGCCCCAGGAGAAATTTGCTGAGTGCGAATCCTTTTCACTACTCTGTTTTAAACAAGCCTTTCTGTCCACCTAGCACCACTTCCTATGCAGAGAACGTCCTATGACTGTAGTGATGGATCTGATCACCCGTACCAAGGATGCTGTCCGTGAGCTGGACAACCTTCAGTACCGGAAAATGAAGAAAATCCTTTTTCATGAGGCACACAACGGTCCTGCTCCAGAAGGAGGTGACGAGGAAGAGGTAAGATCGGGATGGAAGGATGCATCTTTGAACTCCGCAACAGCTACATTTCTACAAAGCAGTTGTTATTGTTATTAATGAGGTGGAAAGTGACAGACTCTGTAGAAACACAGCAAATTGCATTTAATTTAAATTTATTGTGGTCCCGATGGTGATTAAAGTATGTTTTCACTTTCTCTGTTAACCTCATTGGCTTCATATGCAGCACATTCACCCTGTAGCAAGAAAGTCCTTGCTTGTTCACAGTTTACTTCCTGGCTGCGTGAGTTGACTTTCACCTGTCCAGGGTTTATTCCTCTCGACCCTGACCTTAATAGGAAATAAATTACCATAAACTAAAATTGTATGAACAGGTGAAAGAAAACAAAAACTGAAATGCTGAGCTTCTTTGCTTTCGAAACTTTTTCCCACTGATGGTTTTCGCAGTTTCCTGAGTGGCTCACTGATGTGACTAGAATGTATGCGCTTAAGGTTTTTCTTCACGGAAGTAGGTTTTTCATACTGTTAACTGCCGGAGCTTTGCTCCAACACCAAGCATTAGAGAACTGAGACTCAACGGAGGAATAACCCCACAGTTTGACATGCACTGATATACACTGATCATTTCCCCCATACCAGCAAAATGAAAGACCTTTGAAAACACTTGCAGGCTGCAAAAAGTTGCCTAACGTCTATTCTGGGCTAGTATTCTATTGTAATATGGGTGATTGAACATGTATCGTGATCTAGGAATACTTTGTTCTTGATACAAAGGCTTTTGTTTCCTTCAACTTTGGATTACATTTGGCTCTTCCTTTTTAAGAGGAAATGGAGGCATTCAGAGAATGTGAGGCTGCATTTGGAACCGTTCACACCGGTTCACACACTCACACCGGAAGAGATTGAAAAGATTTTTATATGAGGTTCCTTTAAGAGACAGAACGGAAAGTCTTTGTGTATTTCGAAGTCAATAAAAGGAGAGATTTCTTAATTATGTACACAAAGGTTTTAATAGGACATGTATCACCATGTTCTTATCCTGTTCACTGCTTATGTCACCTTACTGCTGTTTATATAATATTGTTGAAACTTCTGGTTCTCCCCTTTACCAGGATGTGGAGCAGTATATGCTGCACACCGGCACTGTGAACAGCATGGAGAGCTCCCACTCTCTGCCGTCCATGTCGATCAGTGCCAGCTCCCAGAGCAGTTCTGTCAACAGCCTGGCAGACGGCTCAGATGACAGTGGAGAAATGGCCATGATGCAGGAGGGAGAGCACACAGTTACCTCTAACAGCTCTGTCCTACACAAGCCTCTGGTCAGTTAAAGTGCTGGGATAATTGTATGACTGTTCTACAACCTCCTTCTTTTTCTCATACAGCCAGAGAGGCTTAGGGAAGCATGCAAAACATAAAAAGAGCAACAGTCAGTAGTACAAACTGACAAAGGGATAGATGTGTCTGTGCTGCCTGTCGTAATGTTTTACTTTATCACGCTATAGAGCCACGACAACATTTATGATGACCCCTACCAGCCAGAGGTCGACTCACAACAAGAAGCTTCATCTGCTGGTGGTGGTGGTGGAGGAGGAGGAGGAGGAGGAGGAGGGAGGCGCCGTAAAGGCAGAGACCACTTTGCTACCATCAGGACAGCCTCACTTGTCACCCGTCAGATCCAGGAACATGAACAGGGCTCGGCCTTGAGAGAGCAGATGTCTGGGTAAGTAGGATAATATTACTCTGTGCTGAATTCTGTGCTGAATTCTGTAATTCTTTGTGATAAATGATTGAGTTTATTTTTTTTATATATGTGTAATTACCAGGTACAAGAGGATGCGACGGCAGCACCAAAAGCAGCTGATGGGCCTAGAGAACAAGTTGAAGTCGGAGATGGACGAACACCAGCTGCGGTTAGATAAAGAGCTGGAGAATCAGAGGAACAGTTTCTCAATGGAGGTAGACAAGCTATCCAAGAAGCACCTGGTTATCATGGAGAAGGAGGTGAGCCTGTGTTAGACGAATGACTTGGTCACATGCACTTTATAAGTCAAGTAAATAAATAAGCAAATTAATCAATTCTTCCTTTTAAGACAAAGGCGGTCCTGACTGAGGAGAAGAAGTTCCAGCAGCACATGTTGGGCCAGCAAAAGAAGGAATTGACCAGCCTGCTGGAGTCCCAGAAACGACAGTATCGACAACGCAAAGAGCAACTCAAAGAGGTTTTGCCTTGCATCCAAAAACACGTGTCAAAGCGTCACAAACAGGTATCTTAAACACGTACCTTTTATCTTATTTTTGAGATCTTTTCTTTAATTCCTTCATTCCAGGAACTGAATGAGAACCAGTCGACACCAAAGCGTGAGAAACAGGAGTGGCTGGTGCATCAGAAGGAATGTCTGCAGCAGATCCAGGCAGAAGAAGAGGCGGGGCTGCTGAGGAGACAGAGGCAGTATTATGAGTTACAGTGTCGTCAGTACAAGAGGAAGATGCTGCTAGCACGTCACAACCTCGAGCAGGATCTGCTTCGAGAGGTACCACTCTCAAACTGTACTTATGCCTATTATTTCAGCAATGAAATTCCGCAAGAAACAAATATTTAAGACTACTTGAGTGTGTGTTTATGGAGGGATCAAAACATCTAAAACTGCAGCACAACATTGGCACTGATGCTAATATTTTCTGGTAGTGGCATGGCATCGCTGTAGAAAACATCATTATATGAATGTTTTCTGTTTGTGCACTGTTTGTGCTCTTTGCCTCGTTGACTTTTTCTTAGGAACTGAACAAGAAGCAGACTCTGAAGGACCTGGAGTGTGCCATGCTTCTGCGGCACCATGAGTCCACACAGGAGCTGGAGTTTCGTCAGCTGGGTTTGGTGCAGCGCACGAGGGCTGAGCTAATCCGCACACAGCACCAGACAGAGCTCACCAACCAGATGGAATATAACAAGAGGCGCGAGCAGGAGCTGCGTCAGAAACACGCCATGGAGGTCCGCCAACAGCCCAAGAGCCTCAAAGTGAGTGAGAGCACCCAGAGCCAGGGTTCTCCCGAGGAGGGGGAGAGTCAAACCACAGAGGGGTCAAACGACAGCAGGGACAGTGAAGAAGAGGTGGTAGATGAGGGGGCCGGTGAAAGAGATGACGTGGTGGAGGGGAGTGTGCCTGTGGCTGAATGGGAAGGTGATGTTGATGACAAAAACACACCAAAGGGAAATGATGGTGAGGAGGGTCAGAACAAAGACTGGAAATTCTGTGAAGACGTCAGGCGAGTAGAAGGAGTGCCGTGGGAGTTTGAGGGTGAGCACAGCCCCACACGCTTAGAAACTGATGAAAAAGAGGGAAGAGGTGAGGCCGACGGTTGTCCATCGGAGCTCATCTTCTCCTTGGCCTCAGAAAGGAGACGTCTTCCTGAGCGGGACATCGATGAGCTGTCTGAGTTTTATTTCCCCGAGTCTCCTGAGGACCTAGAGCCTGTTCCCCCCTCACTTCCCCCTCCCCCTCCCCCCCCCCCTGCCCAGACGACAATCACCTCACTGTTTTCTCATGCCATCTGCCTCCTCCTCTCCTTCTCTGCTGCTGCCCATCCTTCTAACCTCACTTTAATGCTGCTCTTGGTCTTCCTTCTGTCGCTCCGCCGCTCACCTCCTCTCCCATCGCTGGCTTCAGTCATTCTCTCTGCTGAGCTTACTTTTCTAGCATTCTTTTTCTTGTACCTGTTACTTCGTTCTTGCTGCTCTCTGTCTCTGTCCACCTTCATGTCCCTCAGCCTCTGGGCCAGCGGCCTCTTCAGTTTAGGTCTTTCTTTCAGTTTAGGGATTTATTACATCCCAATGATTTTGATCTCAGCTTCTTTCCTCAGTTCTCCCTCCCTCTTCCTGTCCCTATACTTGATGGTCGTACTGGTCGTCAGGCCAACCCGCAGCTTTCTACAGCATGCGCCCAATAAAATCAACCGTCTCTGCATGCGCGTCCTTTTCCGCCTGCCACGCCCTTTGTTTGTAATGTGCCAGTCAGTCCTTGGCAGCATGGCTGAGCGTCACCTGTATGAGATGTTCCCCAAAGCTGGACGCAACTGGGGTGTACGCCAGTCTAAAATCCCAGTTCCCCTGACGAGCTTGCCTTTAAAATATCAGGCATGCTGCCATAACATCTCTCCCATGGCCAAGGCCATTGTCTGGCTGAGGCGTTTCAGTCGACGCCCACTCAGCATCTTGGCAGACCTCGTTAACTCCATTGTTCTAAAATTAGCCAGACATTTACTTAAGCAGCTGCCGCTCTCTGTGCGAGCCAAACTCCAAAGTCTGGGCCTCTTGAGGAAGGAGCTTCCGAGTCGGCTGCCCCGGCTGTTACCCAGGGAGGTCAGAGAGAGGAGACAGAGGGAGAGAATGAGGAGGGAGAGAGAGAGGCAGAGGAGGGTAGAGAGGGAGAGAATGTATCAGGAGGCTGTAAGCTGGGAGTGTGGTTTAAGACGAACATCATCAGGAAGGTTTGTCAGGGGCAAAGTACGACCATGGAGATAGCAGAAGTTTGGTAACAAATATAGTCCCTCCAGGATTTCAGACTTTTTTTGTAGTTGTTGCCATAATGCCTGATACAGGAGAAGGGTTTCTAAGTAGTTCACACTTTGTTGCAGTGAAATGTGGGAGTGATAAAGAAATAGAAATGTACCAAAAGGCTCAGGCTTTATTTTAACAAAACATTTGATATTTTTAATGATAAAAAGCAGAATCTTTGTGGAGCCTTAACAGACTGTTCCAGTCTTACACTGCACAGCGCACATGTTGAAGGTCAGTCTTTTCTGTCACATATCTTCACTTAACATGATAAACATGTTTGAATTAGTATCCTTAACTCCTGGAGGGACTGATTTAGGTTAGACTGGGATGTGAGTGTGAGTGGTCATGGCTAAATTCCCTAATGTGACCGTGGTCTGAGCTTACACCTCTCACTAATGAAACAATTCCAACTTCTTTTTTCGCATTTTTGGACACACATCTGTAGTTGAAGGATTTTGCTGCTACAGTTTATCCAAATGTGCACGCACATGCACACTTAGAGTACTGTAGAATCAGCGGCTTCACCGAAAGTAAAGATGCAGCCGAGCCCATGGTTACTGTACACCGACCCTTGAAGTTGCATTTCATTATTGTGCTTTTTGTAAAAGTTCTATACAGCTCCTTTAATTTTATTATTTTGCTCTTAATTTGTTAGACAAAAGTTTTATGGTTATTTTTTAAGACCATTTTTTTAGCAGCACTGTCATATCAGTGCTGAAATATTAGTGTTTAATTTTACCAGACCATAATTGAACAAAAGTAGAATACTGTGAAAAATAAATGGTTATAATTTTTATTGTCACAAACACTAGCTTCAGTCAGTATAAACGTGCAATAATCAGGACAGTAGAAATGTCTTGGACCACCGTAGAACATTGAATCTGAAACGTGTCTTTATTAAAGGTCTAAATGGAACAGAAACGGCCCCAAATAGTTTTGGACTGTTTTATCTGGACATTATGAATTAACTTATGTTGCATACAAGCAGGTTAAGTCTTTAGATTTTAGAAAATAGTTTTTAAAAAGCAACATCATTTTGATAAAAGCCCCTTGATGATAGTAATTTACTCCAGTTTAGTGCCTAATGATGACTGTTTGCACAAATCTAAATAGTCTGTTATGAAGTGAATTCCTAGAATCACAACACAAGCTGGAAATACTAGTTGTAGCGAAAATACTAGCTGTAGAACATTTCAGTGTAGCTCAGTATATGAAGCCATATAGACAATCTTTTGTCATGCACAATCAAAAATAAAATCCAAAGATTTATGAACCCCTGAATGTGAAAAGTAAAGTTGAAATATAAGGAAAAGTTGTCAAGTGAATGTTTGCACTATTCCACAATTTATTTCAAAAGTTCCAAATATGAGAAATCCTTTCATCGTAGGGCGGCAACAGTATTTAGGTTTATATATCAGGAATGCATGTGAGGGTAGGAGCGTTTGTCTTCTTCTATCTTTTTTATGTAAAAACAAACAAAAAAAAGGGGTAATTATATCCAAAGAAAATAAAAGCTTGAAAATTAAGTGTTTTCACAAGCGCTTACAAATTCAGTGACTTGAACCCTCAATCCTTTGATGTACAGTCTGCAAAGGACCAGCTTTGCATGAGATGTATGAAAATGTGTTAATGTGTTATTGAAAAGACACGTTAGAACCAAAAACGTGGAGGCTCAGTACTGAGTAGGGAAGTGCAGTCTTAACTGTATTCCACCCAGGGGCATCAAAAACTAGGGCACTCGTATTTTTGTGACCTCCCTTTGAGAAGTTTTACTTAAAAAAAAAAAAAAAAAAAAAAAAGTCATTGATTGTATCCCATTGATTTATATTTGTTTTTTCCTGTATCAGTTTTTCCTCCGTTCCTCTGTTCCTATGTTTACATGTATGTATTCTGTTTTTGTGACCCTCAGTTTTTTTTTATATATATATTTAATTTATGCAGTATTGATCATTCTCATACTGCAATGTGTGTGGCAGCCTTTTTTGTTCTTTTATTCTTGTTTTTGCTGCATGCTTATAAACATATCACTACCTGCAAGCAAATGAAAAACATGTCCACATTTTTCTTTATCCACAAATAAATTCTTTTGTGTGAAAATCATCGTCTTGTTTATTTTTGATTTTTGGTTTCCATTATTACAGTACCATGTTTACCTTGTGTTTACCCTTCCCTCCAAGCTATCAGCCAATTACATCATCATTCCAATATCATCACATTTTATCTCTGTTGTCATCTGTTGTGCCCTTCCCTTTGCTCCGGTTGGCTGAGCTAAGCACACAATTTGCAGTGCGACTCTAATTGCACCTTTAAATGGTATCAGGGTTTCAGGAAATGTTTATTTCAAAAACAGTGATGCCATTTGAACTAATGTCAATATTAGCCAAATAGATTTAATTTTGGAGAAAGCAACCCTTTTTTTTTTATTTTAAGTACAATTTTAAATCTGAAGACCCATAAGATCTATATCAGTGCTTTGCTAACAAACCAGGAGAAAATGGTGAAATGTGATCTTTCATGATGGACATGTGGACCACACATTCTTCACTGTGTTAATTTATGAAAACAACTGGAGCCCTTTAGTCTCCATCTCTGTTCTCTCTCCTCTAGTCCAAAGAGCTACAGATCAAACGTCAGTTCCAGGAAACCTGTAAGATCCAAACCCGCCAGTACAAGGCTCTGCGGAACCACCTGCTAGAGAACACCCCAAAGTCAGACCACAAGGCCATGCTGAAACGACTGAAGGATGAGCAGACCCGTAAGCTGGCCATCCTGGCTGAGCAGTATGACCACTCCATCAATGACATGCTGTCCAAACAGGCTGTGAGTAAGGCAAGGAGACGTCGTTCCCTTACACACACACCACACCATCACTGTTGTGCCTGACCCGGGGGCCGTCCTGCTCGTCCGCCTGCCCAGCAGCAAGCCTCCTTCCTCGTCCCTCGGTGTTAAGTCTCCTCAACCCTGGGTTCCTAATTCTCTGCCAGCTGATGTGCACCATCCTGCATCCATCTGAACTATAAACCTAACAGCACTAATAGTGTAAATATACACTAGTGTACCTAGAGGGGCTGTTTTCATACGTGACACTGCACTCTTAGAATATTACCCCAGTAAACCAAGTAGAAAAGATTGCCAAACTCATATGAGCTGTAGCAGAGCTTCAACAGTTAAATCTAGCCCGATTTATCCTATCATTTAATGGACTTTCTAGATAAAAACAGGTGAAGCTAACTCATATTATTTATTGTTCACTATTCATTTGTTTCCACATGACTATCATAACTATCAAAGTAGAGGGTTGAAAGTAAACTGGAAATAGTGAGAGAAGAGATGTTACAGCTGCAGGACAAAACTGCTGGATCTTACCCCTTTATTTACATTCTCTTCTTGCTTTTACACATTTTCCCTTATTTGTATGTTTATTTTTCATTTCTAAACACATCTTGGCTTCTTTACACCATATACCGAGCTTTCTTTTATGCTTTTGTTAAGCATTATTACTGAGTTACAGAAGAGATTAACATTTCAACAACTTCTCCTTTCTGCAGTTCCCTCTTTTTCCCTCCATCGGTTTCTCTGTCAACTCTGAATCAAAGTTTGCTTCCCCTCTTATATAGTTACCCCAAATCTAATTTTGATTCTTCTCCTGTTGTTTTAGCTGCGACTGGATGAGACCCAGGAAGCGGAGTATAAAGCTCTGCTGATGCAACTGCAGCAGGAACTGGAACTCCTCAATGCTTACCAGAGCAAAATTAAGATCCACACCGACACCCAGCACGACAGAGAGGTTAAGGACCTGGAACAGAGGGTGTCAATCCGCAGAGCACTGCTAGAGCAGAGGGTTAGTGCCCTTCAGCAATCACTGCTGTGAAAAAAATGCTTTTATATGTCAGTGGGTCAGTAAGTGTGGCCTGTTGGTTGGTCTCTCCATCTTTAATTTGGATGGAACATTGCATTAAAAGGCATATACATATTTAATGAGCTGCCTGAGCTGTACTCCTCCTAAATCTGGAACGTTAGACTTATTTCTCTGTTTCTGTTGTAGATCGAGGAGGAGATGCTGTCCTTGCAGAATGAGCGCTCAGAACGTATCCGTACCCTCCTGGAACGACAGGCCACCGAGATCGAGTCCTTTGACTCCGAGAGTCTGCGCCTGGGCTTCAGCAGCATGGCACTGACGGGCATCCCCAGTGAGGCTTACCCAATGCAGGGCTACCCCAACGCGCCTCCCCCCAGCTCGCGCTCTGCCAGCCACTGGAGCCATGGCCTTCACTCACAAAATGCACCACTGCAGCAGCACTCCCGCCGCAGCCACAACAGCAGCGGCGGTGCAGGGGACCGCCGGGGCGAGTCCTCCTCTTCCTCACACGGCCTAGGATTGGCACTGGGGCTGGGTCGAGATGGGAGGGAGCTCCAGCACTCATCCCGTTCCTCTGCCTCCTCTTCTTCGTCCTCCTCCTCTTCCTCCCATCACCAGCGCCACCACCTGCCCCAGAACTACCACCACCAGAGCACGCCACAGCTATATCGGGAGCGGGAGCGGGATCGAGATAGGGAGCGGGAGAAGGAGAGGGAGCGGGAGTGGGCCGGCATGAGAGGCTCTGGTGGGGACCTGGCCCACCCACACCCCCTGCCCTTCTCCCATCACCTGCCCTCACGCTCCTCCTCTCAGTCTCTGGCCATGTTACCACCCCCTCCCCCCGCACCTCCTTCCATATCTGGCCCATCCTCCTCTTCTTCCTCTTCTTCCTCATCTCAGGGGGGCATCTACAGTGGCGGTGGTGGTTTGGGTGTGCGTGGCACCCCTAGCCTGATGGCCCTCAGGAACAGCCCCCAGCCCCTGAGGAGAACAGCATCTGGTGGGGGTCCTGGAGGATCTGGGGGCAGTGATGGCGTCCTGAGCCGAAGCACCTCAGTCACTTCACACATCTCTAACGGCTCCCACCTCTCGTACTCATAGAGTGTAAACAGGGTGGCAGAATAGACTGTATTTAAAGATGGACGGCATGAGAGCTGTTTAAAGTGAGTGCCCTCTGGTGGTAGGACATGATGTGGAATCAGCTCGGCCTCGTAATGTCGTTCTTTTCAGTAGCTCAAAAATATTTATTTTAAAACAAGTTTTAAAAATGTCTTAATTGACGCCATTATAACAAGGTGATTAATGATGATCGACAGTGGAAGTGTGGAAGATCACATTTCTGCTGTGTACACTCAGCCATGAGGGCATGATGACAGCACCCACAACATAGCTCTGTTGCTTCACTTTTTGGGGGAAGTGTCGTCCATCTTTATTTTACATCAGTTATGAAGGCCAGACGTAATTTAGGAAGGTAGCTGAAAGAGGCTGCATCTCAATACTCTCAGCCTGACACCTTGTTTCAACATATTTTCTTGGACTGATCTCAGAGCAGGGATGCTGGGGTTATCACCCTGCCCAGAGGCCCAGAAAGGCAGAGTTCAGTCCACATCTGAAGCAAAGAAAAGACAGTCTGATATTATTGAGCTGCTTCCTGCATCTTTAGACTCAGGGGGAGTGAGGAAGGAATGTAATACTGCCGGGTTTTAGTGGCGTTAGACTTTAAAAAACAAACAAACAAGGAGTTAGTTGATTTTTTTTTTTACTTTTCTTACTTAAAGTGAGACAGGAAGTGTCAAGACTTTTATCACTTCTTCCCTGAGCTGCAGAGAGAGGGGAACAGCAGCCGTGTCTTCTTCTATGATATTCTATGTCAGAATGGAGAAAGTGAGAGAACGGGGGAACTATGAAGGAAGGTTTTGCATTGTGTATGTACTCGTATGTAGTCCTTAGTGTTCAGAAAACCCGTATTGAGCAAGAACTGATAACTTCTGCTCCAGAAATGAAGAAAAGGGGAGAATCACAGAAGATCTTTATGTCTAATTTTGAGCCTGTTCGAGGTCTTATTGATATACAATAGCTGAAATTCTGTCTGATTTTTTTTTTTTTTTTTTTGTGTGTGTGTATGTGTGTGTATCAAGTGTGTAAAAGAAACACAAAAGCAGTACACTTGGAACGTCACCAATGCCTTTAAGGGGTTCTTAAAGGGACGTTGTGCCATTCGATAATTACAGGTTGAGTCAAAATGGAATACATGTATGGATGCAGAATGTGTGTAAAGGCAAGAGACTTTGTTGTATAGATGCAGCTGGAATGAAGAGATGCATTTTGTGGACGTATAAAAATAACAAAGAAAAAAAAAGCTGTCAAGTGTCCACAACATATTGAATATCTAAACAACATAGGTGTCTACGGGGGTCACTCCAATGCATGAAATCGATGTGCAAAAACAAAACAAACAAACAAAAAAAACAAACAACCCATTTGTAAACATGACCAAACACATTTGAAATGTACCGTATCTGTTCAAGTTTCACTGGCATTAATTATCACTCGTCCCACTGTTTTTGATCTTTACTGTACATATTTATGGGAATATTCTAAAAACAAATGTAAGTCATTTGGTTTTATAGCGTAACAAAGATAACGATAGTAATTTTGATATATTCTAATGAGTATTTCAGCTTTAGGGAGGTGACTCCAACTGCATTTTCTATGTTTGTCATTATTGCCAAAACTAATCTTGGTGTAATTGTCCCTGTCATGTTCACATCTTTTCTTGCAAGAAGAAAAGGGCCCCACTTTTACAGTCAGAAAAGATGATTAAGAACATTATCAGGTATGTTGTGTTTGAGGCATTGACAATTATTATAAAAGATTGGTATGATTAATAATTGTTAATGGTTTATTTATGTGTGTGTGTGTGTGTGTGTGTGTGTGTGTGTGTGTGTGTGCGTGCGTGCGTGCGTGCGTGCGTGCGTGCGTGCGTGTGTTGCGCAGTCAAGTCTGGCTATAATGCCAATTTTTTTAGACAAAAAGTAGAGCCACTCCCAGAGAAACATCTCACACAAGTTCTAACCTTCTCTGGACTCTTAACAAATGTACAACGGGGCACTGGAATGTAAATGCTGGCTTTCTTTTTTCTATTTATTCATTTTTTAAGTTCATATTTCTGCACAAAACCTCTCAAAGGAGCATAGAACGGGGAGAAAGGAGCTAAAGAGAGACACCTACTATCTGATAATCTGACTGTTGATGGATGCAACAACAAGCTGGAAGTGAAAGGGATGACACGTGCTGTGAGTGAGCACCCTCTCGTGCTTCCACAGGAGAGGTGACTACAGAGGCCGATCCTCACAGAAGATGATATCAGTCAGTGTTACACAACGTTCTGAAGGTCTTTGTCCCTTACTGTTGCTCATTTACTTGAAGATCAGAAATACTTGGACTATTGCTGTCATTGTTTTTTTATGGAACAGAGACAAAAAACCCAATCACCCTGTTGTTTGTATGACTCAGAAACACCAGCTCAAGACAATTCTCTGTATAACCTACTACTTTATGCTTGGTTGGAATCTCGGTGCATGCGTAAACTCCTTGTATAAACTAATTCTGGCGGGATCAGGGAGGCCTTTGTGTTGGGAAAAGTGTGTGGTAGTGCTTTTAGACTGGTTGGTGTCGCTGTCAGAGGTCATTGTGGGAGCAGGGACGCCATAGTTTCTGCATCATCATGCTCACTGTGGGAGATGAAGACAAAGAAGCAACGCAGGCTCGTCTGCGTCTTGCAGAGTTTTCTGTTGGGGGTGTGTGGCGGGGCGGGTGGGGGCTAAATCCTTATTAAATGTTTAAATCAAACAATTCCAAGTTTATGGGGGGAAAAGGGGAAGAAGGGATTTTACACATGTATTGGAAAAAATTAGGTGAATTTAAAGTAATTTAAAAAGATAATAAATTGATTAACACTTTAACATGTCTTAAGGTGCTGTGTATTAACCAGACGAGTTTATTTAAAAGGTTTTAGTTCACAGTGTATTCACCAAAATTATACATTTTTCAATTCACTGATTCTATTAAACAAAAGACTAAATATACAGTATATGCATTCTCATCTGAATTTCTAATGTTACAACTATATATATATATATATATATTTGTTTTAGCTTTTAATGAAGTGAGTAAGTGCTATATAATAAAGATAGTCCAGGTTTTTCATTATTGGCATGGCACAAAAGACAAAACTAGATGGCCAGTCTTACACACAATATACACAAAACATAACGAATTTAGCCAAAACTTTAACTTTAAATGACAAATGTTTAACATTTAGTTTATTATGACATTTGCTACAGATTCTTACTACTGAAATAAACTCCTCTTTGGAGCAACATTTGAATTACTAACTAGACGGTTAATCTCCTGACGCTGACATCCGTTCACCTATTGTTTCTGTATTCTGTTTTTCTGCTACCCGTCATGACATCATTATTATAGGCCGACACGAGGGTTCTGCGCGCACTCCCCTTTAATATGCGTCTGTCATTCCTCTGTTGACTTAAAAACATTCACCGCGGCTCAACCGCTGTTTACCGCGGTGAGCGTTTGCTCCGGTCGGCCCCCAGAATCCGCGGAAAAAAACAACGCTTTACTGTCGGCCGACTGATCCCTGTGAAAGACAGGCCGCGCGGAGGCAGACGGAAAAGGAAACTCCATCCCTTTAAGAGCAAGTGGGACACAGTGGTGCGAGAAAAGGAGAGGAGGGGGAGAAGAAAGAGGAATTAAAAAAGAAAAGGAAGAAAGAGACGGGGAGGGAGGAGGGAGAGCGGGCGATAAAAAAAGAAAGATGACATCCTCGCAGCTGAACGGCCGAGGTGGAGCGATAGGCTGCGGCCGGGCGGGAGCGCCGCTCGCCGGGGTCAGGGCTTGAATCCAACAACGAGGCTTCGACAGACACCCGATTGGCCTATTCACGGGAAATCGGAAAAATAGATTTATAAATTATAAACAAAGCACGATCTGCTATACCGCAAGATGCGTGTTATAACCCATATTTGTTCTCTTGCGTAAAAGAATGCATTTTCATGTAGAATTGTCAGGTTTTGTTGCTAAAGTGTAATTCTGTGTTTATGCGAGTCTTTGGTAAGTTTTTGTTTTGTTTTGTTTTTTCAGTTTTGTTGTCCGCTGGTGCGTTAGAGTGAGATCAAGTGTTTAAGGAATCAAAGTTAGAAACCAAAGAGAAAGAGCAACGGGCCGTTATTGGCGCTGGCCTGCTCTCCTGGCTGCCTGCGTTGCAGCCTGCGTTAAACAGCTGCGTGCGTTTTAATGGACAGCTTTAGGCTACCTCAATGAGAGAAGAAACGGCAGATTTTTTTGCAATCTTTGCTTTACCACGCTATTCCAGAAGCCCGTCGTTTCTACTGGAGGACAGGCGACTGTCCGCGCCTCGACCAGCTTTTGGGCCGATGCAGACCATGCAAAAGCTGCTCTTCCTGATTTCAATCAGTAGCTGACTTTGTAATCTCCATCGCTGTGGCGCAAAATGGATGCTGCTTGGAACAATTTTATCTTCCAGGTAGGCTCGCCGAGCATGGCGTTTCTTTCTGCTTTCATTTTGGTGCGGCCCTTAGACTGTCCCTCTCACTGACTGCATGTGTGTGTCAGCCCTACAGTTTTCACGTTAAATGCACCATAAGATAATGGACTTCTGTTTACATTTGGTGACGGCCTTTTACTTGCTTCCCCAGAATACTCCCACTCAAAACCAAGTGGATGGGAGCCTCCAATCAGAGCTCATCCCTGTGCATACCAGCTCTCCCCAAACCCCACCTACAGAGCACATAGCACAGCCTCCATCCACTGTGGACACCGCTGCCCTCAGTGAGGATCCCCTGCCAGGTGAGGGAAGCTGCATGGTACTCCTTATCTGTGGAGATGCGAGAGAAAGCTCCAGAGAAAAGGTCAGATGTGTGTTTCAGTGACACGCAGGCCGACAAACAGGACAGATGTGGTTTAACATTGTTCAATTGTTGCAATGTTTAAAGTATCCTGATAATTCAGTTTAGATTGCTTGTATGGTTTCAGTATTAAAAATAATATTTTAAAAACTCTGGTTTTAGCCTTGCATGGGGCATGGGTGTGTTTCTGACAGACTTATTGTCCTAATAAAACAGAAAAGAAATATGGAATCACCCTTTTACAAATAAATGTTTAGATTTCTTTTTTTCCTGTGCTCTCTTCTGCCTCCTTGTGGTCCAGTGAAACCGGTGTCTCGGCCGGCCCGTGTGCCCCACATCTGTGCCATCTGCAACAAGCAGTTCAAGAACAACTACAACCTGCGGCGGCACCAGTCGGTCCACACTGGGGTACGCATGAAGGACAGGGCCAGGGAGCAGGCGGAGGGGGCAAAGGAGGGAACGGCCGGCCAGGTGGTGGCGGCCATGGCCCCGTCGGCGATGGCGGTGGGGGCCGGAGGGAGGGTGGAGAGGACAACTGTTCCCCTCTCCCTGCTGCACCTCTCTGCACCTCCCCTTCTCGCCCCTCCCGACTTGCTGGCGGGAACCCAGCAGCCTCCCCTGGGTAGTCAGGATGGTGAAGGGGTGGCCATGCCGAGCATAATGGCTAGCGTTAACCCCCACGCTCCACCTCCTGCTGCTGTCGTCATGGCCACAGGGGCGACAGTACAGGTGGGTCAGGGCCTTGTGGAGATGGCTGTCGTCAACCCCAAAACCTTTAAGCACGTTGTTTCTTATGTTACCTCGGCAACGAGGTGCTTAATCCACAGCCTTGGTTCACTGTCACCAGTTACCCAAACTCTCCTCTTTTTTGACGCTGACAGTGTTGATGTACATTAGTTGATTCAGGAACCAGTAAATTCCATGAAGGGAACCTGGAACCCCCCACGCTCCCCTGCATGTTCTCTGTAACATGACAGCAGATAATGTCCACAGAGAAAGCGTTATCCAAAGTTGCAGATCACATTTGCAGGAGAGATGTTTGAAATTAAATAGGATTATATTTCAGTGCGTTTGCATGGTTTGAAGTAAAGAATAGCTGACCGCATTTGTTAATGTACAGACAACGTCTCCAGTCTAAACTCTAGAGTGTCTGTATCTGCCTCTTGTTTTGTCTCAGCGGCCCTCAAATCCCAACCCGAACCCCGTGAGGAAGAACCACGCCTGTGAGACGTGTGGTAAAGCCTTCCGTGATGTTTACCACCTCAACCGCCACCGCCTGTCCCACTCCGATGAGAAGCCTTTCTCCTGTCCCATCTGCCAGCAGCGCTTCAAGAGGAAAGACCGCATGAGTCACCACGTGCGCTCCCACCAGGGTGGCGTGGAAAAGCCGTACATCTGCCCCCAGTGTGCCAAGGCCTTTTCCAGGTGACGCCACAGGCCTGTTATTGTCTGAGTCTTTATTTGTGTAAATGCTGATAAAAACATCTTCATGGCCAATGACAGACGAAATGAAAGAAATTGTTCTTTCTTGTTCCTTCCCCAAGGCCGGACCATCTAAACAGTCATATCAGACAGGTGCACTCCTCAGAGCGTCCCTTCAAATGTCCGGTACGTCATGAACGTTGGTGCGTTTTTTTTTTTTGTTTGTTTTGTTTTGTTTTGTTTTTTTGTACCTTTCGCTAAGTCATGCAGACAATTATTGGGCAGGCTTATTGGAATTTCCATGGAAATGGATCTGGCATCCATGGTAACAGGCTGCTTTCTTCTCAGTGGCTAATCCCAACCTGTATTTTTGTATTTGTCTTTTAGACCTGTGAGTCCAGCTTTGCTACCAAGGACCGCTTGCGTGCGCACATGATTCGCCACGAGGAGAAGGTCCCCTGCCACATCTGTGGGAAGCTCCTGTCTGCGGCCTACATCACAGATCACATGAGGGTGCACAACCAGTCACAGCACCACGCCTGCCATCTTTGTAACCGCAGTAAGTAAGCCTACTACGTGATTCTCATCCTCTAGAGCAATAGTTGTCATTGTCATTCTCCACACGCACACACACGTGCAGTATTCCACCTGAAATACAGTACACCGTTAAACTTCTCTCCGTTTCCACCTCCCTCTGTCAGCCTTCACCACACTGACGTACCTGCGTGTCCACGCCCAGAAGCATCACGGTCAGGAGTGGAAGGACAGCCCCAGTGGTTTCGGCGGCACCGGATCGGGCGGCGTACTCGTCTGCCACCTGTGCGGCGTCCACTGCAAAACGCCCACCCAGCTCCAGGGGCACATGGGCACCCACGCAAACAACCAGGGTGTCCCGAGCCCCATCACATCCAACGTGGCTGCCAGCAGCTCCGTCACCCTTAGCAACATGGTGACGGCACCTACTGTGTACGTCACAGGGAACACGGTGGTGGATCTGCTAGTCACAGACTGCTCGAGCATCGCAGCCCCACAGCCTCACAGTTAGCAGTAGAGAGTTCAGCAATAATAATCTTGTCCTCGTTCAAAGGTATGTTTAGGGTTGAGGTTGGGCGCTAGAGCTGCGGAGCGTTGGACTCGTGTGGATGTAGCAGGTTCTTCCTGAGTGCTCTCGTGCATTTAAGACTCTAATGAAACTGTGTTCTTTTGAGCGTCTACTGTATTAACCTCCCCTCTGTCCATGCCCTCAATCCAGGCATTTGCTGCTCACTGCAAGTGCCCTGAGTACTGTATATCTCACACCAGCTCTGATCTTACCTCCATTTTGCAGCTTTCTTACTAAGAATCCAAATGGCTTTGCATTAAAGCAAAACAGGGAGATTAGCTCTCTAATGTAACAAACACAGTTAAGAGGAAGCTGTGTGTCTTGGGTGTGTGTATGCCTTTCTAGCATGTTAGCTTGTTTATTCACACTAAAAATGGATTTTTTTTTTTTTTTTTTTTTTTTTTTGCAACACCTGTTAACTAAATCTCGATTAGAGGGCTGTTGTACATCAAATCAGGACAGACAACCACAATTCTCGTGGTCCCAGTGAAATTGTTGGATGTATCTGTTTATTTTCTGATGGTACAGACTTAATTTGTGTTGAGCACCTTAATTGTTATCGTTTGATTGGGTGTCAGATTTCTTGCAGTTTCTTGCTCCAAGTCTTCCGTGTCATTTAAGGAGAAAAAAAATTCTTGCACCTGGAAAAAAAAAAAAAAACACAAATGTTTTGCATGAGAGTAAGCTAGCTCATACAGGCTTATCATTAAGCAGCTGTCACGACTAAGGAAACCTGTAGTAACTTCAGCGAGTCAGCCGGCTGAAATTAGAAGTAAATATTTTTAAAAATGTTGATTTATTCTGATGTTTTAACATAGCTGCCCATTCGTTTTATAGGAACTGTTAGTGCCGTAGATCTTTCATTTTGTCCAAATGAACTCTGTATAGCACACAAGCATCTTGATGCAAGTCCTTCGGACAGCATCTTGGAGTTAGACTGTCAGTCGCGTGGCATCGCCAGGTTTATGAAGTCAGGATAAATATGCTGTTAACAAACCCTGGTTTTCTACTAGAGTGCTTCATCAGTTTTGTGTTCAATTTTCAAAAGTCCTTTCTTCCTTTCCTTTGTGTTTTTTCTTTTCTGTTGAGAAAGTAGTGATGTATTTTTAAAAAGTTGATTTAATTTTTATCCCATCACACTAAAAAAGGAGAAATAATACCTCTAATCTAGGATTCTGTACAGCTCTTGTGAAACATCGTAATGCCTTATCATACTCGACTGCATTTTTATTATTTTATGATAAAATATTTCAAATCATAGTCATGGATTCATTACGAATATTAATGGGATGTATTTATATTTATATTTTTATATTTCTCAACAGTATGCATGTCTAAAATGTTGTTAGAGCAAAAAAAATTGACAAAAAAAGTGATGCTCACTACAGTTATGTTATTTTGTAGACAAAGTAGAGATCATGTTATTATTTTACAATTTGGGGAATTTAAAGTAAAATGAGTTAACAGGCATTGTTTTGTGTGCTGATCTGTTCCACTGGCTGTTTTTTTTTTAATCCACATAAAAAAAAATCAAAAGATTTTATTTTCTATCAGATAACATGTTAAAGGCAAAATCAACACCTACACTTTATACTTTCTTTCTTGGACAAAAAATCACCAAATGAAAAACAGCATTCACCACGTGAAGGTTGGCAAATGTTTAAACTGTCATTTAGAATCTACTGATCTATATTTATATCAGTCAAACAGACTTGCTGACTGTCTCCTGCCTGGAAAACAGACTGCTTTCTGCGTGAGACGGATTTGGTGGTTGCACCTTATAAATGTGGCTGGAAAAGCAGTGAGCGCAAGAGTGGTGACTGATGCAAATATGCTCTCTTGACATGAGCGGCTGCGTGGACCAGTGGGATGGAGCTGGCGCAGCAGCCACGGCGTTGAGTCAACGGTGCGCCTGAAGCTGAGGCAGCGGCATCCATGCGTTGACAGGCTGATGACAGAGCCACTGCACCCGCTAATCATCCACCTGGACCACACTGCGTCTACGAGGCGTTTCAGCGTCTGGTCGTATTCTAGTTGGTTTATTTGTTTAAAGAGTCGGTTATATCACAGACTAGTGCTTGATGATCTTAGTGCGCTGCCCTCATAGACATATCGATTTAGCGTTAGCTCGCTGCTGCTACCCTCCATACATCGAAGTGGCCACATAAACATGCGGATCATCGAGGCGGAGACCCCCGGGACTTCTATAACCTTAAACCACTTCTGTTGGACACAACTTTCGACTTGCCGCTGACGGGACTCTGCAGAGCATCTGTGTAAATGTTATTTTTTCCCCCCATTCTAAACATGTGCAAAGTCCAGTCTGTTAGCTTGCTAGCATGAATAGCGCTGATGGGGTCGGTTAGCTGAATAACTACGTGCTACAAACAAACAACAAGCTAACCAAAATAGTTTAACGTTTAGACATGTTTGCTCGCTATCAACGTTAAACGTTTCCCTTGGAGCCATCACCTTGCTGAGTAACACTACAGTTGTTTTTGTGCTAAAAACGGGACGGTTGGCAGGCTGACCACCTAGCACGGCCAAACGCTACATTTTGGGATGCTAACGTTGCTACCGTCATTGTTAGCGGGCGAGTCAAGAGCGCAGACAGTCGGTCATGCTTAAGAGGAGGAATGGGGCCATAATCGCATACCGTTGCGCTCTATTGGAGATCTATAACGTTTGTGTCTCGCTGTGAAGTTAACCATCACATGACATCAAATTAATAGCCTTGTCTGATCTGACCTACTTATTTACTGGATGTGAACCTGACGTGAATTTGTGCAAAATATGACTGTAGCAAAGTTGTTCAAACCGCATTAAAACTCGCTCGGCTGAGCAAAATGAAATCCGTCCCGATTCAACAGCCGGTCCCAGTGGGCTCCCACCCGGTTTGCTGCGAGTCGAAGGTCGTCCAGTGTTCCGGTTCTAAATAGAAAATAAGCCGAGCTGACACTGTTGGCAGCAACTAACCTGGTCAGCGTCGATATGCTCGATGTTTGCGATTTTAAAACAGCGCAATGCGCATTTCACAAATTCAACTTTTAATGAGTCAGCCTTAGCAAACTGTTACAGAGCACATTGCATAAAATACATGAGGTTAAGGTCTGCAGTGTCAACAGATTAGTAGAGGAACAGGGTTAACTATAACAGCAGTCTGAGCGCAGATCAATCCCCCATATTGCCGCTGGTTGGACCCGTTACAGGAGATGGAGAAAATGAGCTGCTTGGCTTTGATTCTTTGATCATCATATTTACGTCTGCCAAGGAGTTTACGTGACAGCCAGCATTTATGTCAGTTTTAATTTAAGCAATTAACAAACCATTATAAACAGATTTGAATGAAATTTTCAGGTAATGTTTTAGTGAAGTTCCAGATTCCAGAGGGACGTTGACCTTTAATCTTCCAAGGATCAAAGGCCATGGGTTTTGACAATAAAGCAACCTACTATATTACTGCATTGCTACTGCCTATATATGTACAGTATATAGTATCCAGGACATTTTGTGAATGATTCTGTATTATTTCTTGATGGAGGTCTGCGTTCTCAGTGTTTTTCTAGTTGCTGTTTGATCTTATTTCTTATTTAAAATCATTTATTTTTTTAGTCTGCTACCATTGTGTTTTGGACTGTCAGCATGCTTGTTTATTTGTTTCTCTATTTGTTTAATAGCTCAAAAATTCCTGGATCCAGATGTTAATTGAGTACATCACTAAAATTGAATAATCTGTTCCTTTTCCCATTTCCTGAAATCCAGTCCTAACTTTTCAAGTTATTTTACTTAATCAAACTGACAGGAGGCAATAGAGGACCTTCTCCCTGATATTCCACCACCATGCTTATATTGCAGCCCTGCTTTTAGTGAACATCAGTTTTGCATTTTGTTGGTTTTAGTCCGGGTTTGTCCTGCAGTGGGACTGGAACAGCACTCCGGATTGCAACACATGTCAGACTTTGATAGTTAGCCTTGTTTGTTATCTGTATGTGCAGTCAAATGTATACGGATGGGAGGCGCCTCCGTGCAGATCAATAGGAACTGCTCTTTCACTCATTGACATTTTGCTGTTTTTTTTTTTTTTTTTTTCCAGACGGATCACAAGACTGCTTACAGACCTTTTTGCCTCTTGGACGGATCATCAGGGATCATGCTGTCCATCCTAGCTGCTGGCTCCGTCTTCTTTCCAGGGCTTTTCCTTCTGTCCAAACAGTGTCTGAAGTCAATCCCGGCGCTGCGGTTTAGCGAGCGAGATGCTGTCATTGTGTCTGCCAGGTGAGATTCTTTTTTTTTTACCTGTCTTCTGGGCTTTACATGAAACAACTAGGCTGTCTACACATGGACATGCTTGTGATTTCCCCTCACATGTATGTTATTACGTGTGGCAGATTATTGCGTCCGTCACCAAACTGAACAGTCAGAAACAGTTGTTTAATTTTGTGCTGCCAGGCTGGTGTCATCAGTTCAGGCCGTCATGGCCACTTCAGCTGGCTATATCATTGCTTCTTCCTGTGAAGACATCATCGAGGACCAGTAAGTCCAGTAATGCTTTTATTGGTCTGGGCTCTGCTTATATTATATGTGCTACCAGACGTTTGCTCCCCCTTTTTAGATTGCTGTAAAATCAGACGAGAAAGCTATATTTTTGGAAAATGACGTTCTGCTCTTTTTTCTAGATTTCAGCATGAATTCTTTAATGGATATCATTTAATACATGTACCCTTTTCTCCTTTCTGCCTCTCTCCCAACAGGCACTGGCTGACCTGCACATACATCATGTTTGCTGTGCCCTACTTTGTTTATGACATCTACGCAATGTTCATGTGCTACTGGTACAAGCTACAGGTCAAAGGGCACGAGGACGCGTCGGCCACACCCAAACACATGACCTCGGCACTGACCAGCTACTTGCGTCGCGAATTCCTCATGGTGCTGCATCACGTTGTCATGGTCACCGTCTGCTTCCCTGTCTCTGTGGTAATTGTCACACGTTTCTGTGGAGCTGAAGTGGGGCGCAGCGAGTGAAATGTTGAGGCGGGCCGTCTCTCTGAATCAATGAGCCTTGCTTTGTCTTTTTTTCCTATCTGGGTCACTAAAATGAACTGACTATTACCAGGAAATGTAGCAAAAGGCTCACAAATGTAAAAGAAATCTGAAAGAAATCTGTTTTTCTGTTGATAGTTCTGGCGACAAGGAAAGGGTGATTATTTCCAGGGTATCATGTTCATGGCCGAGCTCAGCACGCCGTCGGTCTGCTTAGGAAAAATCCTGATCCAGGTGAGTGAGGAAGATCTGTGTTCCTGTTGCATGTGCATGGGTCATCCTGAAGCTCTGCACTCTTCTCTTTTCTCTCCTGTCGAGAACGTCCAGTCTTTCTGGTCGTTCATGGCCGCCAGCCCCTGCTGCGGCGCTGTCAGAGCACCATTTCTTGGTAACAGTTCTTTTTTTTTTTTTTTTTTTTTTTACCTTTTGCTGTTGTAGGAGCTACACCATTTTAGGTTTGTGTTGTTCTGGGGGGAAGGTTCCCCTGCTGTTGGCTCTTAGAGCAGTAGAGCAGATAATTAGCTTGGCCTTCCTCCCCCTATCACTGAACACGCCGCCCCCACCCCAGGCATGACAACAGCGCGTATGATAACCAAGCGTTGTAGCTGCCTGTAATCAGCCTGAACCGTACCTCAAAAGATTACTTCCATGTTTGTTGCTGTGAAGATAGAAGTGAAACATGTGGAGCGACAGGTGACACAAAAAGAGAGAATTTGGAGTGATGAATCCCTCAGCGTTGCGCTTTTGTGCTGTGATCAGATTAGAAGTTAAAAACATGTCGATTACCCCCCCACCGCATCCTGTACTGTCTCCCACAGATATCAGTGTTAGAATTATCATATTCATGAGTAATACTGAGATGAACCTCGTCAGCTTTCACCAAACTACTGCTTGCTTTTCTTTCTCTCCCTCTCTTTTTCTCTACATGTCCCTCTTTTTTCTGCTCTCAGTACAAAAAACAACACACACTCCTGCACAAAGTGAATGGGGCTCTTATGCTGATCACTTTTTTCATCTGTAGAGTCCTCCTCTTCCCTTACCTCTACTACGTTTATGGAAGGTATGTCTGTCTATCCATCCCTCTCTCACGGCGTGCTGTCTTGCTGAGCTTTAGGTGCCAAATAACACAACTCCCTTGTGGTTTACAGAACAGGATCATGGAACTTTTTCCTCAATTTCTCCGCAGGTACGCATCCATCCCCTTCTACAAGGTCCCCCTGGCGGTACCGTGGCACTTTAACCTGGGCGCCAGCTTGCTCATGGCTCCTCAGCTCTACTGGTTCTTTCTAATATGCAGGGGGGCCCTGCGACTGTTCACAGGCTCTTCCCGCTCTCAGAGACCGCATGCAAGTACAGCCGCAGCCAAGGAGCAGCAGACGGATGGCCACACGCCACCCCAGCCTTCCAACGGCTACAGCGGACGCCCCTCGGAGCCCGAGCTGACCAGTCACTGAGTGGTGGGGGGGTGGGGGTGGGGGGATGAGGGAAAGGTGAATGTACCAATGAGTAAGGAAGCTTTCCAGGAGACCTGAAACAAGTAGCAATAAAGGAGAAAAAAAAAAAAAGCTACAGAAGACGGCCTCAAATAGTGCTGGAGCATGCGTTCAGCAGTCACACAGCTGCATGTCTGACTGCTGAACTTCAGGCACCTCCTCAGCTAGACAGTGGAACGTGCACTGACTTCAGGATGTAGAGCAAACACCGGTGGTTACTCCCTCTTGTAGATCAAACTCGGTCCTCCCTGCCCCGTTGTGGAGGCAGGAGCATAGGAATGTATCATACTGTACGTTATAACATTTGCTGTAGATCGAAGGCCTGATTCAGTTTAGTAATGAAGACCTTTTAAAAAGAAAAAAAAATCCCAGCTGAGCAGTATTTTGACTTGTTAGTGTTTATTATCTGTATCCTCTATGTAGTCACTGTCACTCTAACAAACTGTAACCTGCAGACTGACTGACTCCCTTAGAAGGGAGTTCTTCTCATATGACTGCTCTGCTGCCTTATCCTTTCCCCACATTCTTTGCCAGTTCTCAACATGTTTTTATTTATTACCTCTGCCAACAAGGTTATACTTTTGCAGGCATTAAACTTTTAGCAAAATAACCCATTATGAATGGATTTCAGTGAAATTTTGTCAAGGAATAGATGATTACATTTTGATGTACCGGACTACCATCAGGATCCAGGAACTTTTAAGCAATTAAATATAGAAATATACAAGCATTCAGACAGTCCAAAACAGTAGCAATCTAAAAGAACAAATGATTTTAAAAAGAATGTAAATTCTTGTAAATTCTAGGGGAAAAGAAAAAAACAAGGTGTGAGGAAACCCCACAGGATAAGCTCCAATGACACAAGTCAGGACACACCCGACCTTGCTCTGTGCTAAGCTCAAACAGGAAAGATGATCAAAGGGTCTGAGGATCAATGCCAAGGGGCAAGAGGAGTGACCTGCTTGGCAGAGGTCTGTGCTCTGACTGCTTTTCTAGCTCATTTTATGTCATCTGCAGAGAAGCAGGGAGGGCCGGTCTCAAAAATGTGACGAGTGTACATAGCTGATGTAAAATTTTCATTTTCATGTCAGTATTCAGTGATTTTTTTTCCTTTTTCCCCTCACATTTCTGCCACTGACAGCATCAAACCATATTTGAGCATTAATAACTCAGTGTTAGAGTTTGGTTTTACAGGCTGCCCTCAAACACTCCAGCAGTGCTTTGTGTTTCTGTGTAGAAAAGACTTCATTCCATCCATTCTTTTTTTTTAAGTTTAAGAAGTGACGCACGTGTGTTTATTTTCTCATTTCAGGTGCTGGTCCAAAACATTTGTCTAGTCCAAATCCATGAAGTTCTGGTCGTGTGTAACAATTAAAAGGGAAACAACCATGGAAAGTTATTTTGGTAGGGACAAATTTCCAAGTGATCCATGTGCGGCGCATTTGTCCACAGATGTTTGAGTTGCTTTAACTCATTATTTTATTTATCCTAGCAACAAGAGGCATCTTAAAAAAAATGATAAAACTAAGAAACCACTCAAACAGGGCAGTGTGTGCCAAATGTGTGGACAGCTGTGGGCATGTTGAACATAGAACAGCCATTCCCGTTAATCCTGCTTCTGAGTAAAATATTTCAACTGATGTACTGTATATTCCATAAATTGCTTATTTATTTGTAAGTATTTATTTATTTATTTGGTTTGTGATTCTGAATGCATATTTATGCATCCATATTAAACTATATGCTTCTGGGCCTCATGTGAAGGCAGTATTGTTACTCAAACTTAGCTGAAAATATACTTCTCTGTCCTGAGCCTGAGTCCAGTCTTTTTTTCCTCCCATATTTACTAAAATGCAGTAAAAACAACAGCAACAATAAAACTGCCGATAAAAAAACATTCCAACAGAGACACATGGCAACTGTCCTGAAGTCAGGTTTAAACAGAAAACAGGGAAGGGTCTTTCACTACAGTGATGCCAGACTGATTTTTCCTGAACTTTAAAACAATCTGTTTATTCTTTAATAAAAAAAATCATTAAATCGGCAGATGTTTCTATTTTCTAACAGAAAAATTTAAAAAACATTTAGATTAAACTCACTTTCCAGTGCAGAAGATTCGTTTTTTTTTTTTTTTTTAATCCACATCACTGAACGTTGGGCATCAGTTATTATTCTCCACAGTTAAAATGTTTATTGCCAATATACAAAACTGGTAAAAACATATCAAACTTGTTAATTTATAAAATTCAAGTGTTGTGAAAGCATCTGAAATCTAATTGCCCCTGGGCAAGTCCTGGTCTTTTAATACTTTAGTATCTCCTCTGTCTGGGAGAGAAGATGGTGTTCGGGTTGCTGTCGCGCTCCCGCGCCTTCTCTCGCTCCTGGCAGTTGGGAGTCAGAGGCTCCTCCAGCTTCTTCTCGCTCTTGAAGAGATCTCGACCCGTGCGCATGATCTGCTCTTCGATTTTGCGGTGGCGCTTCATATCTGACAGTACTTTGTCCAGTCGAGCTTCCCTTTTCACAGAAGATCGAGCTGAAGACCCTTGGAAGAAGGAAGTAAACAAACAGATTAGCCCCAATAACACTTTCAGAAGAAGGCAAACTTATGAACATATTCAGTTTCAGAAGCACCTGGGGTCCTGCGTCTGTTAATGAAGGCATTTTTTGGGGTGGCTTGCTCATCATCAAAGTCAAACTCAGTTGGGGTTAGAGGCCTGGAAAAATATTTTTATACAAGAAAGTTTCAATGCCTGTATGACAAATTTAAAAACATTAAATGGTGAGAAACAGTTGAGTTGTACTGACTTGTGCTCCTTCTCCTCCCTCTCTCTTGCCTTTGCTGCCTCTTCTTCGCCTCTTTCTGGTGAGGGGGTTCGTTCAGGAGTAGGGGGCCTCCTGGGAAGGGGTACAAACTCCAATTCCAGCATCTCCCCTTTAGCAAGCAGTTCATACAGTCTTTTGATTTCAGAGGGGGGTGGCATCCATGTTTTAGGATCCTCAATTTCTTCATCACTGTATGGAAGCTCCCATTCACCATCCAGATCTGCATCTTGTTTCATCAGCCCACCATCGACATCCACCTCTTGCTGTGGGTTATCCTTCTGAGCGTCTCCTTGGGATGCATTTCTGTCTCCATCTGAGGAGGAAGCCAAAATATGCGATAATATATATGAGAAAGTTAATGTGAAGTATGTTGTAAGCTATTCCATAAAATTCTGTGGCGACTTCGATATTGACAGTAGTTATCCTTTGAGAATATGCATTTCTTCTACGCAATTCTTTTCATTAGTTGTTACATTTTTTGTCCTTGATTCCTTTTCCTTTTGATTTCTATTTATCACTACACGGGTACTAAACATTTTTTAAGCTCCACAAGCTGTATTTTAATTGATGGCAAAGCTTTTCCAGTAAAATATACAGTATATATTATGAAATCAAATAGCTTAATATATTAAATGGCACTGATTCTTTTTTGTTTGTTTGGTTTTTTTTTTTTTGTTAATGTGTATGCATTTACTGGTTCCTTCCTTGGCTGCTGAATCGTCCTCTGTGGCATCAGCCATCTCTGCATCTGGTTGCTCGGTGTTGTCATCTTCTTTTACTGTCGCTGCAGACTTTTCTGTGTCTTTCACACCCAAAGCTTCTATGCCCTCTCTCAGGGAAGAATCTGTGGCTTCAGCCTGCATCCTTCCTGTCGTTGCTGGTATACCTTACAGCCACGGATCTGCAAAACAAAACGGGGAAAAAAAATTCTTGCTTGATTAAAGGAAACACAAACTACAATGCGTGTGCATTGAAATATGTGACACAAAATATCTCCATGAATGCTGAACCAGCGTAAGAACAGCAATGAAACTAATAAAAAACAGCGTTTAATTTAACTGACTGAAAAGCAGTTAGACGAATAAAAAGTGACATGTCGATTTGTAAGCTAACACCAGACCTAGCAACCAGCTGGTTCTACAATAAAATACATATATTACTATTACCGAATGTCTACTTTGATTTAGGTCACTGATGTTGCACCAAACGGCCGTGATTAAAATCATGTAAGTTGTCCGTGGGATTTCCGAGCCATAATCAACTGTAATTTATGCAGACTATAGATCGTAAATAGTCAATTGTATGAACGTAAACATAGCGCCATTTTGGACTGAAACAAATGCGTGACGTCGTCCTGGTTCTGCGAGACTGCGCACAAAGTCTCTCACTGACTTCAAAGTACATGGATAATCAATGGATCCTATTACGATCTGATAGCAGTAGTCATGTATGTTATACAGATCTATATTTGGAATAAACTGCAATGCTGCTTGTAGTCGTGACAACATTTTTAATGATCATGAGGAGATTAATGTAGTCTTTTTCATTATACGTCCCCTTTGGAAAAACATTTTAATTTTTACTGCAGATGGTGTGTTTTTTGGTATCCGGAAGTGACGTTATGTCTGACGTCAAAGAGGCGCCAGCCATTCTGATTGGTGGAGCACAATTTCCCGTGTCTGGGCCCTTCATTTGAAATAAGTTCGTTAGATATGTAGATTTGGTTAGTTTTGTTAAAGGACGGTGATGACAATGTTGTAAAGAAAGTTAAGTTTGGGGAATAAGTGTTTTTGGCAAAAGGCTGCTCGAGTACAAGTGGTAAGCAGAAACAAAACAAGTTCAAATGCTGAATAAGTCTTCGATTAGCCAGGTTGTGAAGTACATCTAGCTAAAATAAACTCTGCTTAGCCAGCTCATTGTTAGCAAACAATTCGCGATCAATTGGTGTTTATCTTTTCCAGTGTGACGTTGGAGTTTATCTTTTATTTATGTTTAAATTCGTTTTTTAAGGTCTCGCAATGGCCCAGCGTGTAGCGCTATCAGATGGGGGAAACAAAAAAACCACCAGAGTTCGGGTTGCTGTGCGTTTACGTCCATTTATTGCTCAGCCATTTGAGCAACACGATGGGCCCTGCGTAAGAGGCTTGGACTCACAGAACTTAGAGATAGCTAACTGGAGAAACGCTACAGAGACCGTCAAATACCAGTAAGTAATCTTGATTCTAGGCGATTCCCTTAATTAAATGTATACATATCCAATGATGGGTTTGTTATTATTTTAGCTTTGATGCTTTCTATGGGGAGAAAACGACTCAACAAGAGGTTTTTCTGTCATCAGTGAAGCCCATTTTACCACATATACTCAATGGTCAAAATGCCAGTGTTTTTGCGTATGGCCCGACAGGAGCAGGTCTGTTTATATGCATTTTATTTGTTTGACGCTTGAGTTACAAATGTAAAGAACAACATGCCAAACTTTGTTATATCCATATATTACAATTGTTTGCTTCTAAGGTTGACGCACTTATTGTATGAATTGCTTTGCCTGCTTTTGTAGGTAAGACCCACACCATGTTGGGCAGTTCAGAGCAGCCTGGTGTGATCCCCAGAGCCGTTCGAGAGGTTCTCAATCTGGTCAGTGATGAGGATGAAGGATGGGACTACAGTATTGACATGTCATATTTGGAAATTTACAATGAAAAGGTATGAATTATTGTTTGGACAGTGTAGTATGAGTCTTGTTTTTGTTTTTTTTAATTACAAAATTGTGTTCAAATATGCTCTTTAGTCACATTCTCAAAACATTAAAGCATCGAGTCACTCAAAAATACTTGGTTAGAACATTTGATTATTAATTATTATTAATTATTAATTCTTCTTTCTCTCTCAGGTATAAAGTATTTCTATTCTAAAAAAATAAAAAGAGTCAATTTCCCATGTCTGGGATTAATAAAGTATTTCTATTCTATTCTATTCTATTCTATAGGTGCTCGATCTTCTCTCCCCAAATTCCCAGGATTTGCCAATCCGAGAGGACAAAGACAAGAACATCTTCATCCCTGGCCTCACTCACGTAACCATCTCCTCCTTCTCAGATTTTGATAACCATTTTGTCCCTGCCAGTCTTAATCGCACAACAGCATCGACCAAACTGAACCAGCGCTCCAGCCGCAGTCACGCCGTCCTGCTTATTAAGGTTTTATTTTTGAATAATTATGGATTCATAAGTATATAAGACTATGGTGTCTGTCTGTTATTTGAGATTGCATGTGCACAGCTTGATATTTAAACAGCATCTTAAACGGATTGTGGCCTTAGAGCAGTAGGCCAGAATTTGGTAGCTGGTGCTGATATCAGCTCTCTCTTGCAACACTCCTACTGGCATCTTCTAGGCTTTCTGGGATTTTTCTGGGAGAGAAACAAGCTAGTGTTTGCACTTGCTAATCATTTCTCCAGTTTTGTCTTTTGCGCCTCACTTTTTCTGCTTATCACAGCATTTGCATCATCATTGTTCATTTTCTGATCTTTTGCATCCATCTAGGTTGTGCGAACTCAGCGTGTTCTGCGTCATAGACAACAGACAGGCAAGCTCTATTTAATAGACCTGGCTGGGTCTGAGGACAACCGCCGGACCGGTAACCAGGGCATCCGTTTAAAAGAAAGTGGAGCTATCAACCTGTCTCTCTTCACTCTCAGCAAAGTTGTGGACTCCCTAAATTCTGGCACTGCCGTCCGTGTACCCTACAGAGACAGTAAACTGACACGGCTGTTACAGGACTCTCTGGGTGGCTCAGCACACTCTGTCATGATCACCAATATTGCACCAGAATACAAATATTATTTTGATACCTTCAGTGCACTCAACTTTGCTGCCAAATCCAAACTCGTTGTGAACAAGCCCTTCACTCGTGAAAGTGTAACGGTGCCTGTGCTGCCAGGTGGGTGAAGCATGTCCTCTTTTGTGTATGTTGTTAATAAACATAAGAAGTGTACTTTGCAAGTAGGAGTAGTCAACACAAATGCAAAAAATTAAATACTTATCATTTAACGCCCTTTCTATAAATCACAAAGGCTTTTCTGGATTAGAGATTAAGTAATTGTGTTTGTTCATTATACTAGTAGACTAAATTTTATTAAGAATAGAAGCATCTGGCTGTAACTTAATTTGTTATAGGGCCAACAGGGGGGCACCCAAGTTCCATCTCGGAATGATCTAGCTCCATCTTGATGTTGGGAAATTGTCAGTTTTTAATGTATTGTGTTTAGGGCTGTAGCTATTGAATATTTTAGCAATGGGATCCAAAAAGATCTCTGTGTCAACTGGACTGAAAGGTTTCCTTGAAAACGTTTCGCCCTCTCTCCAGAGAGCTTCTTCAGTTCTAAGTTTGCTGGGGCAGAGCTTGAAAATATAGCCCTGTGGACCATTGGCATGTTAATGGCCCGGGTGGTCACCTGAGAGTCCTTGGCAGGGTGGTTGGCAGGGTCGTTCACCTAGTTTCAGTTTGGGTGCTTCCCCTTTGTCTGTTGGGTCACATGTTAATGAGTCTCCAGGTCTCGTCAGACGGTGTGAATGTTTGGATTGTTGACGAAAAGAGTGGAGGACTGCATTGTACGTGGGTGACAGAAAGTGCCTTAGTCCACCACCTCTGTTTAAAGATGGTTTTTTCAACTTGACGTGGATGGCTTCCTTGACACCCCTCTCAAACCAGCGATCTTCTCTGGCCAGCACACGTACTTGACTGTCCTGAAAGGAGTGTCCGCTTTCTTTTAGTTGTAGGTGTACTGCTGAGTCCTGTCCTGAAGAAGTGGCACGTCTGTGTTGGGCCATTCACTTATGGAGGGGCTGTTTGGTTTCCCCAATGTACAGTTCCTTGCATTCCTCCTGGTGTGGAGACCTGGTGACTCATTAACATGTGACCCAACAGACAAAGGGGAAGCACCCAAACTGAAACTAGGTGAATGACCCTGCCAAGGACTCTCAGGTGACCACCCGGGCCATTAACATGCCGATGGTCCACAGGGCTATATTTTCAAGCTCTGCCCCCAGCAAACTTAGAACTGAAGAAGCTCTCTGGAGAGAGGGCGAAACGTTTTCAAGGAAACCTTTCAGTCCAGTTGACACAGAGGTCTTTTTGGATAACTATGACCTGGATGAGTGAGAATCTACAGAGACATTTAGCAATGGGATATTCTCCTGAAAAATCTTTCAATGTATCAGGTAATTGGATAAAACATATTTTTGCTTTCGATCAATTATGAATACATACTGATTTTTTTGGTAACTCATTTTTTTCTAATTGGGGTACTTAAATCGTTTCCCCTAAATATGTTGTCATACCTAAAGCTTTGTGATGAATGTGCTTCTGTTGCTTTGTCTAGGTGAACTGCTGTCGGCCTGCCTCATGCTGTACCTTCTCCATTTCCCTTTGATCGAGAGAACCAAATGCAGTGAATACTGCGCTGTTCATTTTCTCTCTGTTCCCCTTTCCAGTAAAGCGATCCAGAGAAGCCCACGAGCCTCATGAATTTGGCACCGAGCCACAGAAGAAAAGACAGACAGAGGAGAAAAAATCTGAACAGGATGCTTCCTCACCCTCCACAAGGTATTCAAACGTAAAAACCGTTTACAGTATATATTGATATATTTTGCCTTATGTACATGACCAGCACTGCAGCATCACATTTGAGCCAAATCAAATGTGAAACAATGGTTAAAAGAAAAAAGACTGTTATTAAGGCGCAGCCATATACTGGTGGCAAACCATTTTTTTTTCTTCTTTTTCATTTTGAGTGGCTCCAACAGCCAGAACCAGCAGCATGTCTGTGCTGAAAGAGATTAGAGACCCAAGAGTCTACATCTCTTTTATAGTCATATCAGTCTGTGCCATTTAGATCTAGTTCTATTTGATTTAATGTTTGAATTTTTATTTTAAAGCAGTTATTGTTTGGCTGGACCCTCACCAGGATGTGGCCTGAGGTAGTCCACATCTGGCCAGGTTGACGACATGGTTCATGGAATAGAAACGCAAATTAGTGTTGCATGGGTTAATTTGATAATGCCATAAGTGGCAGTGCTGAGGTCTCTGTTGGGGCAAAGATCGTCTAACCGGTGCCTTTAAATACAAGGCTGCCATTGGCCATAGCTGTTCTGTCTACTGAGATCCCTGTTAGAGACAGAAGCTCAGCTTTCCTTCCATCTGTTGTTGCAGTTGTATGAGGGATACATTTCTGCTACATGTGATTTCTAATTGGTCTGTGAACATCCTGTCAAACATTGTCTTCATAGCTTTTTGAGCTTGATTTGTTTTTCTTTCAGTCTGTCAGAGCCATCTGTGATGGACAGACTAATTGCGCTGGAGAAGTTGATAATGAGCTGTCAGGACAAAGACGGGCTCGGCATGCTGAAAGATGTGGCCCAGTCTCGCAAGGAAATCCAGGTATCATATTTGACATGGATGCATCGACATTAGCGAGAAAAATGTGCAGAACCTTACGTAAGATCTGACAGTCTTGCTCACACGTTTTTATTTTAATAGGAACTCAAAGAGAAGCAGAAGGAGTTGGAGAACAAGGCCATTCTGTTCAGTCGGCTGGCTGGAGAAAAGACCAGCACCAAAGCGGACTCTGTCTTCAGGAACACCGTAGCTCCTCTGCAGAGGAAACAACCAAGTGCAACTAAACCCAACAGACAGCAGGCTGTGGTCCAACCCTTACAAGGTCAGCCAGAACCAAAGATCAGTTATCATTTTTACCATTAAAACTTGCCTAATTTCTCATCAAACTTCACATAATGCAGCATGGATTCCATGGTGTAACAATGTTTACACCGTTTGAGTGCAAAGCTTTCTGTAGGCTTCAGTGTTTATCTGTGACCATTGTTGTTCTGAGAGTATTCTAATGTGTTGGTGTAATTGCTTATTACAGCGATTGTGTATGTGATATTCTGTCTCAGTGTCAGACCTCCAGCCTCTTCAGCAGCTCGCAGTGCAGGTCAAGAAACAGTCGGTCTGTGTCAAGAGGAAAGAGGGGAAGCTTTCAGACCAGGCTGAGGTCAGCATCCACATCTCAGGTTTAACACATCCAGTACAGACTAGCAATCCTTCAGTTATCAGTTTGTTCCTATTTTTCTTAACTTAATCGACATGCGGTTAAAGGTCTAAATTTCAGATCACTTCTATGTTTCATCTTCACATATTATGAAGATGAAACAATTGTAATTGCAGTTGTTTCTGTCTCAGGCTCCTAATGGTAAGGAGAACATAATGCAGACAGAATGGGAGTCTCAGCTGGACACATCGGTCCTGGAGCAGTCCAGAGAGAAAATCCTGCAGGTCCTCAACACAGGCTCTTTCAAAGACCTGAAGGGTCTGCAGCAGATCGGTGACAAGAAGGCGAAGCTGATCCTTGGCTGGAGGGAGATCAACGGTCATTTCACAAAGGTGGGAGAAGAAAAGTCTCCCGGTACAACAGCCCGTGTTCAACATCTCACGCTCCTTTGTGCTGTTTTCCAGTTGGAAGATCTACTAAAAGTTGAGGGCATGACGGAAAAAAGGTTTTCCTCCTTTATGAAGGTGAGTAAATTCTGCTCATTCTTCATCCTTTCTGTGCTGATTACCTTTTTATAAATATATCATTGCATTGATGAAATAAATTCATATATCAGGAGCTCTGTTGACATAACTCCTCAATGTTTATTTTGTTTTTCAGGCAAACATCCTGAGTGCCATGGGAAAGTGATTTATTTTTCTATATATTTTTACTGTGGATGTCCGTGTCTCATGTATTCAGTCAGGGGCGGATCTACCGGGGAGGCATAAGGTGGCAAATGCCTCCGCAAAAGACAGGCTTGTCACCCCAGTTGGCAATAAATCAAAAGAAAAGTTATGTCCAATTTGAGATTTACGCGTGTGGATCTCCAGTGTCTGACTGCAGCTCGAGATCACGTCAGAGCGGCTATGGCTGCACGGCTGGCACAGGACGAACGAGGTAAAAACTGAATGTATCCATCAAGAAATTTACGTTGGTGACAGTATAGTGCTCGTGCACATGTAATACTGTTATTTAACTAATGATTGGCTACATGGGGCCTACTTTAGCAGCTCTAGATCTGACGTTAGTTTTGTGTAGCTCACAAAAGCCAATATTGATTCCACATATCAGGGAAAACTTTGTTAAATTACTTTAAATCGTACATTAGTCAAGAGGCAAGGCAGCATAAGTAGTTTTTTGCACCAAAGAGAAAAGTTGCAGAAAATAAACTGAGCAAAGTAGACAAGATGAGGTGGAAGGAGTGATAGAAGATGAGGTGGACAGAGAGCGAGAGAGAGGCCCCATATAACATGACAGAAACAAGACCAGACCAAGGCTACCATGGCGAGGAGCAGGTGGGAGAACGCCACGGCGGTGAATATGTGTAGGAGGGAGAGCCAAGATGAAGCGTAAGAAAGTGAGAAACAAGGTAATGTGCAGGGCCCAGACAGTGAAAGGGATAGGAGAGAGTCTGTGCCATCACCAACCATCTCAAGTTGAGAAGGTCCACATAAGGATATTGCTGCACATACTCAATTACATAAGAACAAATGGACATTTTGCTAGGTGTTTTTTAAGATGCATTGCTTAGACTTCTTCAAATAAATATGAATATTCATATTTGCTTAAATATAAATAATTTGGGAAACTTAAGTGTGATAGTCTAATGACATCGGGACAGAGTTTTAATATTTTGTATACAATGTCTTTCAGATCCATTGCTTGGGTTAACTTCCAACCAAAATCCTAATCAAATTTGATTAGGATTTTATTCGTAGTTGTATTATTTCAGATGTAATGCAGTTGTCACCCTTAAAAAAATCCTGTCCCCCTTTTGCCATTCCATAAATATTTTTCTAGATCCGCCCCTGTGTATAAACTCAGAAGATTGTATCAGACATTTTTTGGCTTGAATATTTTTGTAGTTACTTATTTGGTCCACTTGATGGCGCATTTTTGCTTTTTAATAAACCCACATGGCTGAAACCGTGTTTATGTCTGATTATTAAAAAAAAAAAACGCGTTTGTGAGGACACGGCCCCTGACACGCAAAGATGTGACCTTTCATTTTACACTAAACAGCTGCGTCTACAATCACTGAGCGATGATGCTGTTGGAGAGGAGATGAGGATGCTGGCACCCTCCACACACGTCTGCTGGTTTTCACTTTTCCTTTCTCTCCCTCTCTTTCTCACACACACACACACACACACTCCTCTTGCCTCACCCTCCCTGCCTTTTCAGGAGACTCCCCATCCCACCACACACTGCTACAAACATCCCTGTCCTTCTTCAACCGCCAAACGAGCCACGCGTGATTGAACAGGATCTCCCGGCTCTGGACGCTGGATCGGTTCGGTTCGGTTCAGGCGTGGATTGTTTTTTTACAGCAGAGCTAAAGCTCCCACGATGCTAAATCCAGGAACGCTCCGGTTGGATTAAAAACGGTCAGTCTCGCTTATCCACGGCTACATTTCTCTTCTGTTTCGGGATGATTTCATCAGCATCTAGACATAGTTTCGTGTTAAAAGCAAGCATCTAATTAAGCGTTCCGTCCGTAAGCCGTCAGTGAGGCGGCACACACCCACTGAATCCCGATCAGGATGGAGGCTAATTACTTAGCACCTCTCGTCATCCTTCACCGCTATTCTTTCTTTGTCCTCATCATTGAGCAGCTGCCATGAACCAGCGTCTGTGTGTTTGTACACATGACTGAATGGGCATATGTACACACCTGCAGCGCAAGCATGGCTGCTTCAAAGGAGCCTCCATCTGCCTTTGTGACCTGTTTTTCAGTTACCTGATCCCGCGGGGTTTTAATGAGCTCTGCGGCCTTATTTACCACGTTTGCTTTTGGGCTTCACAGAAGAAATGTTATAAAGACAACGGATTATTAAATTGGCTTTGCGTTCGAGCCAGGAAAAAAAAACAAAAAAACTTTAAACACTAACCCTAACCCTAACCCCTTACTTCTTTCCAGTTAAAATTATCTGTCATACAAATGCCACAGTTTTGGTCCTAAATATGAAGGGTATTGTTAAATAATCTGAATATGTCAAATAAACTGCATGTTTCTGGAATTTTGGATTTTATTGTTGCCTCTAAGCTGCTGGGAGGCAGCAGCTTCTGCTTTGAAACCATTTTTTCTGACCGTCAGGTGTAACTTCAGGCAGCGCAGCGAGGACCGGAACGACTGTTTTGCCCTCTTCATGGCTGTGAACATGATCCCGTGTCCCACCATGTGGCCAGGGGAGGAACAGCCGTCGCTTCTGGACCAGGGGGGCTCTCTGATGACCCGAGATCCGACCTCAGACTCTGTCCGAGTGGGAGATGAACAGCTCATCAGCACGAGACCCTCCCGCAGCAAATCTAAGGGGGATCTAGTCATAGTCATCAATGAGAAGCTGAAGAACAGTAAGTGACGAGTTTGACCTTGTTGATGGGGTGGGGGGGTGGGGGGCGGGGTTGCTGCTGACTCGGCTCAACTTCTGCCCGTCCTTGTCGTCCCTCGTGCAGGTAATGGGGTCCACGAAGCACCTGGGGGCACTTCTCCAGTCATCTCCTCCCCTCCGAGGAGACAACACTCCATTTCATACCCCCATCACGGAAAGACCAGAAAGGGCAGCAGAGCGAGCTCTATTGGCTACACTGCCTTCTCGCCACGACCATCGCTGTCTCGCCACTCCAGCATCGCTACAAACCCCCCGTTGGACCGGACCAAAGTGAAAGACTACCTCCTGCTGTCCGTCCTGGCCTGCTTCTGCCCCGTGTGGCCCATAAACATTGTGGGATTTGTCTACTCCGTCATGGTACAGTAAGATGAGACCATTTTTCACATCACCTCCTTCCAAGAAGCCCCTAAGCTGAAGTGTTCATTGGTCTCTTTCAGTCCAAGAACAGCCTGGAGCAGGGAAACCTGGATGGTGCGGTGCGTCTGGGACGTGTGGCCAAGATGCTCTCCGTGGTGTCATTAGTGGGAGGGACGGTCATTATCATCGCCTGCATTGTGAATCTGGCCAGTGAGTGTCCCAAATCTGACCTTTAACTCCCTTTTACCCACTTTCTCCCCTTATGTGTGCTTTTCTTCGGTCCTTCTGGCCAAAGACTTATCCCTGTCACCCTCCCCAGTATAATATCAAGCTTCCTCTCTGCGCAGCCTGACTGTAATCACTGATATGATCCCTCAGCTCATCACAGCTAGCTAAAAAAGCCTGCACTGTCATCTTTCAACGCGGCACTCCACCTTTTAGCAACTCCGCTGACGCCAAAAATAATCACAGCCTATTAATCACATTTGCATCTGTCAGAGCTACACTGTGTGACGTGTGGTTCCATGTGCACGCTGCCCGCCCCCTCCTCCCGGCCATGGCCGACTGCATGCCTCGGCTGGCTCGTGTGTGTATCTGTAGTGATGCGTGCTGTCTCATACCAGGCGTGTTGTCCTGTACCGTGTATGAACATCTCTGTATGATGGATGTCAGAGTTGTGGGCATGACCACAGGAAATAAAGGTGTATTTATTGTTTGTGGTGAATAAATGGGATCTGGTGAAAGGTGAGTGATTATTACTTTTACTGGAGGCCAGTCCAAGCATCCTTGTTTTCCTGCGCGTGCACACACACACACACACACACACACTCAGTCTGCTGGGTCTCATTAAGTGTGATCTTAATCAACTCACTAAGAGGAACAGCAAATGTACACACAAACTGCCCTTACATTCTCCGGGGCTCTCAACAGCTTGTTTTTCCCCTCATGCTCTGTGTGTCCATGTACATTTGCAGTAATGCATCGCTCTTCCACTAATACGCTTCCTTTTCTTTTTTTAGTCAATGTGAAAACCTGAGTTTCATCCCAGGATGAAACTGGATGAGACAACCGTCTCGACCGTCCGGCCTGCACCTGCTCCACCGTCTTTACCGCCTAGTCATTACCTGGACTTGTGACAAATATGCACCCCCACATAGCAGTGCTTAGGTATATTTCTGTGATCTCTGTCAATCCCTTTCGCTAATGGAAGACAATACAATATACAGATGTTGCTGTGTGAGTTGGAGGGCGTGGTGGGCGTGTCGAGGGATGGGTAGCAGTCCGGTCGGTCCCTCCTCCTCATCACCTCCCTCTGAGTTGACTCAATAATCGATTCAAGCTTCGAAATGTCTACACCGCTGACATGACAGTATCCGTGTTTCAGCCTTTAACCCCCCACCCAATCACCACCCGGTTCCAAGCTCTGGAATAGTCGCTTGCCCTGGAGAGAGAGCGATCTGACACTCAGCCCCGTTTCCTCACGCTGAAAGTCCTCTGTCCGGGTCATGTTTTCCGCCACGCTTCTCGAGGGCCGACGATTCTTACCCAGGCCCTTGGCTGTGGGTGCTAAAACGGAAGGGATTACAGGAAGGCTCACACGAGTCATAATCACACTGAAAATCAAAAAAAAAAAAAAAAAAAGTGCCAAAAGAAATTCAAGAAGTACATTGTGGAGAGGAAATGTTTTTATTCCTCCGCACCCTCACTGTCCAGCACCTCCACTGTGAGCCTGTGGGGGCGACATGGCGACAGGATCGAGCCCTCTCTGTAGCAAAATACTAAACATCTTACTGTATCATCTAACCCATCTTTTGATAACCTTTGTAAGACATATTTTTGAAAATGAGAAACTACTTTTAGTGTCAGTGGACAGCCAGTGGTAGCTTTGTGTGTGTGTACTGGGCATCGTCATTTGGTTAACAAATGTTCAACAAATTATCTTGTTATCTTGATTCAAATTAGTGGCGATAGAGTCCACCTGGAGCCTGCGTATCAATATATATGCCCATTCTATTGTGATCTTCTGATTCTTATTAATAACTAGACTTATCTACCTGTGATCCTCACTGTGACACGAAACTATGGGTTTCCGCAAGAATTGATCAAATTCTCCTTATTTAAATTTATTCTCTCCTGGTTTCTGAATCATGTACAGAGATGATGACATTTCTCACGAGTGCACCGTAGGAACATGTAGGTAAATGTAATCAGCAGTTGATGTTTTCTGCATATATTAATCTCAATACTGTGGTAATTATTTGAGTAAAATAGTCTAACGTAGGCACAGAAAGTGTGCAAACCTCCTGACAGTCACTGTATTACCGACAGTCTCTAATATTTCCTGATCATTGGCATGCTGTGCATTTCTATTTTTTTCTTAAACTAATGTTGATGGTAGAAATTGAAACCTAGACCGATGAACTGACACTTATTATATACTTTGGCAGCACATTCATAATAAAGACACGATGCATGCAAGGTTTGCTTTCTTGTTTTGATGAGGTGAAGAGCAGCAAAAAAGAGAAGTACTGACAGTTGTTGGATTGCTTGCAAAATGCGGGATTGAAGAGAAAAAATGCCGGAGGCCCGAGCCGAGGAAACACACACCGCACACACACAAATATACACTGATCTGTTGCAATGAAAGCCAGAGGACTAAACAAAAATCCCCTTCTGATTTTGTTAAATAAATGATCACTGCTGATGTTTTATATCTCAGTACAGCAGGGAAACAAGAGGCTTTCACCACTGACACTAGTGTATGAAGTGTGAGCTAAATGCTACATCAGCATGCTAACATCTATGCATCTATGTTGTTAGTTGTTCAAGGGCACATTTGCAAAAGTGGCCCAAAGTTCATGCCAGGCCAGGGTGACTGGATTGTCCTTCATGAGCGTGTGATGGAGAGACCGTAATGCGTGTTAGAAGGTGTAGTATTCTTTTACGATAAGAGACTAGAATAGGAACATTTATCATGTCATAATACTTATATTTTTCTGATACAAACAAGATATTGGAAACAAATGGTTTCAGCAACAAATAAGGCACCTAAATGTGAACGCCCGGATGCTTCATTATTATAGCTCGTGCTCACATTAAGCACAACAAAATAACCATGATTCATGAAAAAAACAGCCTGTTTCTGAGGAAGAGCTGAGAGTAAAAAAAAAAAAACTGTGCACAGCAGCAGAAACAAAACAGCTTTTGCAATATCTGACCAGAGCAAACTCCCCTTCACACCAGTGTTAACACTGACAGCAAAAGTTATTTTCCTCTGAGCTCAGCTAATTCACATTAGCTTTATAGCGTGCTGGGCGGGGGGCATATGCAACGGGGTCACATCCAGATGCAGAAAAGTGGGTCACGGATTACATACATAAACACAGAGGCCGTGAGTGCACTTGGCAGCGTTTGCATGCATCATGAGCACCCTGTCGGTCCGGATAGAGCGTCAGATACATCAGTGCTGCTCTCTTATTGGCTGCTTCAGTTTTCACTAAAACCCTTGACAGTAAATGGTGATGAGTGTGACTTAATGCCTGGCTGGATTTTTCATTTTTTTTTCACTGGTCCTGGAATGGATTTTCAGTGCTGGCTAATGTGTCAGGGCTAAACATCAATGAGATTGAATTATTATTATTTTTTTATTTATGAATGCAAAATTAATGCGACACTAATACAGTTAACTCCATTAAAAGTGTACATATATGTAGAAAATGATAAACATCATTAAATTATATTAATAATATATGAATTTACAACATAATAAATGGATGGTAGATTGTATAGATGCCCTTATAGAGGCTACATATACATTAGCCATGCCTACTGCATGGTTAAACCTTCTGCAAACACTAGAAATAGGTACATTTTGCCATCATATTATTTAAAACTCTTTCAAAATATTTCTCTTTCGTCCCCTTTAACAATAACGTTCAATATTTAAACAATGTCAGAAAATCAAATCATTCATTAATGTTACACCACACCTTGGCCAGTCGAACCACCTTTCACTGCTTCTAACCCCCGCATACACACCTCTGAGAAGAAGCACAACCTCACCCATCACCACCTGGCCTGAGGATGCACTTTTCCAGCTACGGGACTGCTTTGCTCTACTGACTGGAGTATTTTTGAACACCAGGACCTGACAGAATTCACAGAGGCCGTGATGAAATACATCACATTCTGCACAGGGACTGTCACTGTGGTGAAACGCATCCGGCATCCGGGTCTTTCCCAACCAAAAACCCTGGATGACCAGTGAGGTCAGGCTACTCCTTAAAGGCCGAAACACTGCCTTCAGGTCAGGCGACAAAGAACTGTACAGTGCTGCTAGAGCTGACTTGAAAAGAGGTATCAGAAAGGCCAAGTTGGATTACAGGAGGAAAATAGAGGACCACCTCTCCAACAATAACCCTCGGCAGGAGTGGCAGGGTGTACAGCAGCTGACCAACTTCAGGGGACAGCCCAGCACAGCTGCACACTCCAGCGCCGCACTGGTGGAAGAGCTGAACACGTTCTTCTCTCGCTTCAGAACTACACCACAACAGTAAGCAATCACACCACCGCAAGCTCAATCTGTTCCCAGCTCCAAACCACTGACTGTGCAGGCACAGGGTGTGGCACGGATGTTCAGCAGGGTGAACCCCAGGAAAGCAGCTTGGCCAGATGGTGTTCCTGGTAAGGTACTAAGGGCCTGTGCTGACCAGCTCTCTGAGGTCTTCACAGAAATGTTCAACCTGTCTCTGTCACAGGCTTCCACCCCTGCCTGTCTGAACTCATCCACCATCATCCCCGTACCCAAAAAATCATCCACAGCCTGCCTCACTGTCTACCGCCCGGTTGCACTCCCCCGTGTTGTCACCAAGTGCCTGGAACAACTGATCCTAGGCCACGTTAAAGACTGGCTCCTTCCATCCTTCGACCCCCACCAGTTTGCTTAAAAAGCGAACAGATCAACCGGGGACGCCATATCCATCACCCTCCACACTGTGCTGAGCCACCTGGAACACAGAGACACCTCTTGGACCTCACCTCTCCTCCACGCGAACACTGAGCACAGGCTCCGCACAGGGGTGTGTGCTGGGTCCACTGCTCTACACCCTCTATACTGCCGACTGCAGACCAGCACACACCAGCAACACCATAGTAAAGTTCGCGAACGACACTACTGTGGTGGGGCTGATCTCGGGGGATGACGAGTGTGCCTACAGAGGCGAAGACTTGAAACTGTCTGTGTGGTGTCAGGCTAACAACCTCATCCTGAACACCACGAAGACCAAGGAGATCATCCTGGACTTCAGGAAGCACAGAGCAGACCCACCCCCACTCTACATCAACGGCAGCTGCGTGGAGAGGGTCCACAGCTTCACCTTCCTGGGCACCACCACCTTGGCTGACCTCACTTGGACCATCAACACCAAGACCGTCATCAAGAAGGCACAGCAGCGCCTGTTCTTCCTGAGAGGGCTCAGGAAGAACAATGTGAGCCAGGAACTGCGGGTAACCTTCTACCGCTCAGCCATCGAGAGCATCCTGTCTTGTTGCATCACAGTGTGGTTCTCCCACTGCACTGAAGCAGAGCGGCAGAGGCCCCAGAGGGTGGTAAAGATGGTGCAGAGGATCATCGGCTGCCCCCTCCCCTCCCTGAAGGACATTTACCTGTCTCGCTGCCTCAACAGAGTGGCTGGTATCACCAGTGACTGCACCCACCCTGCCTTCGCCCTGTTTGACCTGCTGCCGTCTGGCAGGCGGTACAGCTCTATAAGAACCAGAACAAACAGACTCAGGAACAGCTTCTTTCCTCAATCCATCACCATTCTGAACACACACATACACTACTCACCCCACTTCTAACCGGACATACATACACCTCAACAAACTGCACTATGCAGCTGAACTCCACTTCTCTATGTGTAATACTGTCTCCATGTGCAATAATGCAATACTGTGTGCAGAACAACAATCAATATGTATATTTGCTCTGTCTCATTACACTATTTTTTTTCTACTGCAGCACCTTTGTATTCTAGTCTAGTCTATTTTTTATAAGACTTATTCTAATTCTATTTTTATTTTTATTTCTATTTTATTTAGACTATTTGTACATACTTTTTTGTTTATTTGAATTTGGAGTAACACCACTTCTAGGCTTCTAATGTCATTGTACTCTTGTACAATGACAATAAAGGCTTCTGATTCTGATTCGGATAAACAACAGCCTGGTTCAAGTAAATATGTCTAAACTTACACAAAGAAAGCCTTTTTTAGTTGAGTCTATACAGATGTGTCACCAATCGACTTTTTTTATTGTCTACGTGAGGTTTAATGAAATGTGACATCAGCTTCAGGCTCATGTTTGGCTGGGTTCTGCTGCACAGCCATATTGGAGCAGTTTCACTCTTTTGTCTTTAGGTGGCAGTAAAGAGCGCATTGTTGGACTCTGTTTAACAAAGAAAGACGTCACAAGTGAGGCTCAGATTCAGGCGCAGCAACCAGCGAAGCAGAGATGATCCTGGTCTCCACACAGCTCACACTGTAGCTTCTGCAGGAATGAAGGTTGACAGTGTCTTCACTGTCTGGATCACTTAGAGCTTCGGAGACAGTCTGAAGGCGTCCAGACCCAGCAGTGCTCGCTGTTGTGCTTGGCTCAGTTTGAGGGCTTCATCACAGGAGCCCGATGACAAGTGTCTCCACTGTGACCCTCAACAGAAAGAACTGAGTCATTCGGACAGTTTCCATTCTAACCTCTTCTGTCATTGTTCTAGTATATTCATCCATTAGCTTTACTGTTTCAACACTGTTAGTAACGTAGCTCCAATATACGAGCATTTACTTGGCATGAGCGATCAATGACCAAGCCTTTTCGCTCAAACTAACCCCCAGGTTCTAAACCACATGTAACGCATGCTGAATTATCATTCCGTTAAAGAACTTGTCTGTTGTTATTAAAGTAAAAAATAGCAGTGTTAAAGTTTTCTTACCTGTTTTTTTACCTTTTTGTGCGCCACACATGCTGGGTGAAAAGGAAGCTGCGGGGTCGGAGAGTGGGCGCTAGGTGGCAGTATTGGCTTTATTTGGTCGCCACTGAGCCGCAGGTAAACGAGAGATTTTAAAGAGGCCACTTGGGAACAGCTAAACTCACAGATTTACTCAGTCAATAAATAAATCACTAAATAAAAGAAGAACATAATAAGAAAATAAAAGCATAAATAATCTTGCACAGTTTCAGTTTCAAAAGACAAACATCCAAAGCAAGTAAAACACAATATATAATAATATACATGTAAACAGCACTGGTACTTACAGCATGCCTCAAGCAGATCAAGCAGAGATGAAATCTGCAGCCATGGGAAGTTTTCAGACAATAAACAACGTTCATATTTACCTGTTAGATAGTCAACAATGAATCTGCATTTTCTGTATAACCATGCAGTGCTCTCCATTACACAACCTTTCCCACAAACCGTCTCCTGATCATGTCTGTCTACATCACAGCAAAAAGGCTCATCAGTGTGTCAACAAGAAATTGACACAATCATAAGAAAGGTTATACTTCAATCTAAATGAAAAAAAAAAAAAAAAAAAAATTCATAAAAAAAAAAAAATCTCAACTAATCCAAAGCAAACACCAGGACTCAGCGATAAGCCTTTCATCCTGCAGCAGCCTGTGACTCACATTTGTCTTTTAATTTTGTTCCATTAACACCAAACATGCAAGAGACCAACACAACATGGAAGAACCAAACATCTTATTAGGTTGTGCTGTCTGCAGGCAATCCAACAGGTTAAAAAAGTTTATTAAGACCACTTGGAAGTCTTCGGAAGCATTAGGCAAAACATTATTGCGAGGGAGAGGTATGTGTTCTTGTGGTACTGATGGTCAGATCAGCAATGAAAAGGGGCCAAAAGTAATTAGAGCGAGCAAACTTGATGCATGGAAGAATAACCAGCTTTCCCTCCTACTACGTATTCATTTGCTCTGTCTCAATTTGTTTTGCTGACTTCAGACCAATATGGAGAGACGGGACACGGATCCCAGAGAGTATGAGGAGGAACATCCTCCCACCAGCTTCGTGCAGGGAGCAGATCTGCAAGGAGTGGATTCAAAACAACGAGCAGTGATCCCTGGATATTTCCCGTTTGAGAGTGTTGGTGGCTGAAATGGTCTCATCTTTGACACAAAGTAAGGAAGTCCTTCATGATCATGCAGGAATCCTCAGAACATGCGTTGGAAGGTCTCTCTGCCCGACTTCAGGCCTCATCTCTCTGCTGTCAGGACGGCGGATGAGTGAAGATCAGTTCATTCCTGCAGCGTGGACCCAGGCAGCTCATTGGTCAGTGTGTGCCAGCGCTCCACCTTCTGGCCCTTGTTCTTCAGGCAGTCAATCCAGTGCTGCAGAGGGTCTCCCTGTGAGTGACACCCCAAGGACACCCCGCCTGACACACACAGGCACATATGCATGCAGGCACAGACACACACACACACACACACACACGCACTCACACACACACACACACACACACACACACACACACACACACACACACACATGCACACATGCATGTTTGGAATATCAATTCCATAATAATCCAAAACTAATATCAGAATCAGGATAAAGGGGTACAGCTCTCTGGGGTCTACTGATAATGAGATGTGAATCAACATACACGAACAAACATTCTATCCAATAATGATCTGGTAGCAGCCTCTTTAGCAACAGCCCTGCTCGTGATCTGAGACAATTTCTAATTTATACTGACGGCTGGGCTGAATTTTCTGACTAAGTCATGACCTGCATATAAAGAACTCTGAGACGCCCCTGAGGGGGTATCAGAGGTGGGGAAAAGAACCACGGTGACACTATAGAGACGTTACACATCCGTCTGAAATACAGCTTTGTGCAGACCAAATCACAGGGGGTGTTTTTACACAGTTCTACATTAAATTATATTTACGTTCTGCTTTTTTTTTTTAGTTCAACTTGTTTTGCTTTTCTTTTCCTTTCTTCATATTCAGGTCAGGCCAGCATGCATCTCCTTTGGCACCCAGACGTCACTGGTCTGATGCCCCAAGTCATGAAGGATGTTAGGATAGAGCATGAAAAATTAATCATCTGCCATCAATGTCCTGATCGGTGAGTCATTATTTGATGACTTCTGATGCAAATAGATAGAAAAAATATTACCTCATCTTATCCATCTTTTTAGAGAAAATACTAAACAAACTTAACTTCATTGCATTTTGATTTGTTTCTTGTGAACACTTTGCTGCAAATAAAAATGCAGTTACGAAATGACGGTTTTGCCCTTTAGCCGGTGTAACAACAAATATGTTGACTTTTAAAAATCCCAGCATAACAGACAGAACATGAAACAACATAATTACTCCAGCTGCACAGAGAAAATAAAGTATGAAGCTCATTTCTGCTCAAAATGTCACTAACCCCCCTACAAATTACACTCAGAGCCGATAATAAAGAGCACCTTAGTCAACACCTCGGGCCTTCTTCTGTGGCCCCAACTCACCAATGAAGTCATTGGACTTGCCCAGGTCGTAGTCCCACACTGTGACCTCCAGCGTCTTTTTGGCTAACTCTGAGAAGGTGATTTCATAGAAAAACTCCTGGTGAATAAACAAACAAACAAACAAATACAAAACAGCGGATGAGGTGGGGGAATGGGTGTCAGAAGATGATATCTACACATTCTATAAGCTCAGAAATACTTTTAATGAGGAAACAACTGACTCTCGCTAATTGGTGGTAGATGTTTTTCATGCAGAGTCTCTGGAGAATAAAATATTCAAAAATAAGTTCAAGAATAAGTTCAAATCATGTTTCTTTACATTAAACCATAATTGGTGTGTTACCCCAGTCCTGTGCACACATACACACACACACACACACACACACACCTACCTCATTGAATTCCGGGTTGAGGGTCTTTTTTATCACTGCTGTTTTGTGTTTGGATTTCTTGTGAGCGTCTGGCTTGAGGTACCTGACACCAAAAATTGGAAAAGTGAACAGTTCAGCTTTAAACACCCAGAAAGTGACTCATCAGAATATCAACCGACCCCTCGGCGTGTTAGATGGGATGGATCACTAAATCACACATCTCAGACTGATTAACATTCCTACACAGGGTGTCATTGAATTTGCAGGGTATTTTAAGGCAGCTTGAGGAAATGTGGCAAAACCTCTATTTACATTTGCTTTCAACCCACCACACACGGCGCAGAGATGGTATGCGCCCACACGCTCTCAGACACAACAAAGCATCTGCGAGAAATAGGAGAAGGAAAAAAAAAAAAAACTGCCGCCAAAGAGCAAACGTACAAGTCCGCATCTAAAATCGAATGAAGAGCTTGATGTTCTAGTGTGGGTGTGTGAGGGGTGTACGGATGGAGTTTAAGATGCGACGGGAGAAGCAGAAAAGAGATGGTGAGCATGACTGGTGTGCTGGGAGGTTGTTTAGTGTTTATTTATTCCACAAAAGCAGCAGTGAGACAGAGGAAGGTTTTAAAGCTCATCCATCCAGATTCTGTCAGCCTGGCCCGTTTGACCCTTCCTGCCCTCCTGACACTCACACACGCCCACACACACACACACACACACACACTATTGCTTTTCTTTCATTAGTCAGTAATGGAGCTCCAGAGGATCTCTATGACACTAATAACAGCACCAACTCTGCCTCCTCTCATCCGCTACACTGTTCCCATAACATTAGATCACGTCAGTCACTGAAGCTCTGTTTTGAAGGCTGCCAATGCACACACACACACACACACACACACACACACACACACACACACACACACACACACACACACACACACACTCACACACACACACACACACACACACAGTTACTATTATCTGGAGGAACAAATTTCCCAGTGTGAGAGCTCTTCTTAGCCCTCAATCTGCTCTTATGCAGGGCGACGATGAGCCATCCATCACTCCTGAGTGGTGACTGCAGTGATTCATGGGATAATGGCCAGTTCAGACCAGGCACAGGTGTAAGGACGGAGAGGGGCTGATGGAGCGGTAGTTGTGAAATGAGAGTGTGCAGTGAACTACTTGGTTAATACCTGATCAATACAGCACAACAGTTTTGTTCATGGGTTCCAATGTTAAAATGCAGTAAATCATTGAAAGTGTGTGGAAAGTCACTTAGTTTGTGGCTAAACAAGTGGATTGTTAATACATTTAAGTTACAAATTTGAGGGGAAAAAAAACAAAACCTTTAAATTTAGGATGCCAGGCAAAGAAAACATGGAAACAATAAAGATTTTTTTTTTTTTTAAACATGAATCATGAACCACTGAATTTGAGTTGATAACTGTGTTGTTAAAAATGTGCATGCAGCCTGTATGTGACTAACATGATGTTGTTTGATACATGAATGCTCTTTACGTTTTAACGTAGGGGTCTGAATAACCATTGACATCCATGGCAGCCAGGTGGGCACATCGTTTGACCCCCACACACAGCCCGCCACGAGCCCTCTCCTTGGCCTCGCCCTGCACATCGCCATCAGTGGCCGGTGGTAGGTACTGCAGGCAGAGCAGCAGGCGGCCCCGCTCCTCCAGACTCCGCTGTTGTTCCGTCTCCCACTTAGAGAAAGAACAGATGAGAAATGATGCTTCAACAGCAATACAGCTGATAAAATGGCAAAAATGTTTGTGTAGATCTTTCTGTTGTTTCTGTTTTTGCTGTAATCGAATTTCTTTTTAATAATACGACTTCAAAATAAATGCTTCTGTTGCGGTGTGCCTGTTTCATGTGTAAATAAGACGCAGAGCCTTGCTAATGCCAGGGAAATCACCATATCAATTTCATAAGGCGATAATATGTCAGCGGCATGTGCAGAGAGAAATAATAAAGAGCAGATCCTCCTGCAGCAGCACGGCAAATCGAAAGCGTCCAGTATCATTTAAACAGCAGTCCTTATTTGGTGAGTGATGGATGAATTCTCACATACAGAAAAACACAGCAGCTCTCGAGACCATAGGAACCATGAACCTAGCTGCTACTGTCAAATCTGAGAGCTAAAGCCAGTTTAAACAGGCTTCACGCTTATTGCAAACTGATCGCCATCACAGCACAATCTGACATTTAGAAGGTCTTTTACTGGACAGTGGTCCCTTCAGAACTAATGCCAAGCTGAACTTTTGGATCCTAAAGTTTTTAAAATAGACATTTCTCTGGAATGTGTCTGTGTTTGCAGGATAAAGTGTGTGTGTGTGTGTGTGTGTGTGTAATTATGATGTAGACATGATGTTACTAAGCCTTGTCAAAGACAAAATCATAGAATCAAAGCAACATTTAGATAACTTGTCTTTATTCTTTAAGATGATGTCTTTATTTTAAAGGTTGAGTTCTGGTAGTGGTCGTGGGGGTAGTGTGAAGTGAACACTTGCTACATCTTGACACAGCTGGAGTAGCTATGATTTATTAACCCTGTGAAGTACTCAACCGCTGCTCAGTGTCTCTCAGTTGTGGATACTTTCCACCCTGCACCAGTCGTCTGGTCTGTTTATACAGCAGGGCAGATTTCAGAGAAGTCTTCCTCCAACAGTAGAGAGGATCCCCTGAAGCTCAGACAGAACCTCTCCCCGGCTTGTAGGAGCCTTGAAGTCGCATAAATGGCCTCTGCGGCCAGGCTTCTGGGTGTTTTTAATGGACTTCAAACTGTTGCGAAAGTGTCTGACGAAGAGCGGAAAAGATTGAAAGTGACAGACGAGCGAGGAAGCAGCGGCGCGGGTGTAGACGTGGGAGATGATGTTCCCACAGGACCGTGACTCATCCTCCTCCCCTCCAGCACCAATACGTGCATGTTATTTTTGGGAAAGACGCATGTTTGCTATTTCAGGACTTTGGTCACTGCAGGTGCATTTTCTTCCTGTCTGACGTTTGGCCACAAAAAAAGGGTCCAGCTTGGTTCGATCGCCTTTAATGTGTTTTTAGTGTGAAGTCGGTGCCTTTGCACCTCTACTGTATTGCTCACTGTCCCCTCTCTCTTTCATATCTATTCATCACTTATTAAATCTTATCCTCAGGCGTGAGGTAGATGCAGGGTGGTTCAATTTGCCTCGCTCCTCCACATTCCTTCCATTTCTTTATTTAATTGCCAGAACAACTTTGTCTCCCTTTCTCTAATCCATCCTAATTTTCTGCTCATGTGTGGTTTCTCCACTTGCATTCGTCTTTGCTGCCAACAGACACTTCACCAGCTGCCATGACCGAGTCGAGAGACTTAACAATTAGTGAGAATAATTGGCAGCAGGTAGCTGCTGCACTGAAACTGCTCAAACCTTCACAGATCGATGGAGAGCAACTCATTAGGGAAGAGGAAATAAAGAAGCATCACCGTGGAGCCAGACACACACGGCGAGAGGCGCACGAGGGAGGAGATAAATCTGTGTGTGGGCTTGTGAAGCTTAGGAGCCAGAAAAAAAATAATGATCAGCGCCCTCTTCGGCAGTTAGAAACAGAGGCAGCAGGTGGTGGGCCACCCTTTTGGCTTCACCCTTTTATTAATTGATTGAATATATAACAAGCGGATTGTCTCGGTAATCTACCCTGTGTTAATGAAAGCGGTAACACAACTTTGAGATTGGATTGTTAATTAAAGTTGTGGGTTTTCGGACTGGGCTCCAGGGACACCCCCACTGGAGGCCTTAAATTGGGATCCAGTAGCAATAGCATGTTCTTATAAATCAGGTCAATGAAGCTGGGAAAAGATGCCTAAAGTGTCATTTGGGGGCTCAGAGTTGGAAAAAGAAACATTTAATTGGAACTACCCACGAAATCATTCAGTTTCCAGACTTGTGTTTTCCCACGTTCCACGTTCATAAATAACATGAATGTAGCATCATGTCATAATTGATTGCATTAGTCAGCTTTGTTGAATGTTTTCTCAGCCTGAGGGTGATTTCAATAACTTTAGATAACATTTAGACAGATTCTAGCAGCCCTGATGTTAATTGTAACTCAAATAACCATTTTAAACATCAATAAAGCACTTAATATGGAAAAGGTCATGAATGCAAACTGATTTCCACATCTTACTGGGTGGAATTCAGTGAAAAGAGAATAAATGAGAATTTATTCTCAAACAAACACCTAGATAAGTAAGGGTTAAATAAATTCAATTAAAAAATGCAATTAGTGACAACAGACAACTGTAAAAAGGATCTATCCCTGTATCTGATTAATATACATCTGCTGTTCAAAGTGATTCAAATATTAGGTCACTAGAAGTAAGCCTGTTTAGATCTAAACAGCAGTAGAAAATAGTCAGGGGACGACGATGACGATGACGATGATGATGATGATGATGATGATGATGATGATGATGATGATGATGATGATGATGATGATGATAGAGCGCATGTGTTCACCTCTCTCAGATAGCAGGAGATCCCTCTCAGGGCTGTACTCATAGCAGTCGGCGACGGCAACTGGAGTCGATAAAGAAAAAGAGATTAACGGGAAACAGGTGCAGGTTAGCATTTAGAGGGTGAGGAGGAAGGCGGAGCGGAGGTGAGCCTGAGAGCACTTTGAAAATGACAGGCGTCTGCTTTGTAGGGTGACAGAGGAGCTTTGGTGCTTCATCTCCGAGCGGCCACCAGTCTCAGAGGGACACCCTAATGCGACAGCCGCTCCCAACACTTTAAACCAACATTCAGAGCCCTTCCAGCCGTCCTCACACAGACACACACAGACATGTATAAATTCAAACTGTATCTGTGGCTACCTGCTTTATGGATGATGATCTCTACCAGAAAATATGACGTCAAATGTTTTGCTTTTTCTAATCATTTTCATAGAAGCAAATTGATCTAATCGAGTCTATATTTGAATAAACTCTTAATTTGTTAGCATCTATTCAGATGAAGTTTTCTACTACCAGATGCAGATGTGTGTCCATCGCTAGAGCAGACTGGAACCAGTGACTAGTGACTTTCCTGTCCTCTTCCCTCGCTCTCTTCTTTCTGCCCTTTAAGTCTTTTTTCCCTCCCTTTTATCTTCCTACCCATGACGCTTTTGCTTACAGGGGGCGGATGCTCCAGACAGATGTTGAAGTGTTTGGTCTGGTCAGGCTTCACGCGGCGCAGGGCCACCCGCGACTCCCCGATGAACTCATTATGTGTCAGCTTGTCTTCGTCACACACGGACACCCTGGGATTGAAAGAAAGAGGAGAGCGGTGCGGTGGGGGGAGTTTAGAATGGAGAAAATGGCAGGGAGACAGAGGGAAACATGAATTAAATATGCTGCTTTAGGATTTGGAGATGACTTTTAGATGGAAATATTTAATGTGTTTATTTGTGGTTATTTAAAGTACATCTGGGAGGTGGTGGCGGTCTAAATATGGAAACAAACCTGACAGGATACAAATAAAATAAATCTCAATATAAGAATACTCACCACATACGTTTGTATCTGTAGTGTGAATATAGTAAAGGTAATTACCATTTCTGCTCCCAGAGGAATGCTTTGAGTGTGAGAGCGCATCACGTGAGGTTAAATCAATACTTATTCATGGGTCTGGCAAACTTTTACCAACCATCATTTCAGATGCACAAGAGAGGAAGAGAAGAAGAGCGAGAGCAATCATTTATGTATGCAAATGTGCACATCTGTAAGTAAAAGAATATCAGAGAACAAACTTTCGTTCGCATTCTCTTACAGAAAGGTGAACTCGGCAAACAAAGAATCTGTTAGAGATCCAAACATGTAAACATGTTGTCAGCGTGGTTAACTCCTAACTGAGCTCCTGTGTTGCCTCCTGCTTCCTCTTTATGGTAATAAACTGCAGAGAGAAGGAGGCAGCTGCCCGGGGAGGTTCCTCCACAGTTAACATCTACTCTGCTCTTTTATTAAACAGAAGATGGCATTCTGAATCCAATAGCAGCAAAAAAGAATGGAAATTATGTGTTGAGAAAGAAGAAAAGGCTATAAAACAATGGAACAGAAGGTACATTAGAGAGGAGCGACGGAAATTTAAGATACATTAAAATCGATTGTTCCAGGCTGTGGCGAGGAAGACGGCATCATGCATGAATAAGTGGAGGAGAGCTCGGAACAGCTCCAGGGTGGAGCGCTGAGCGAGCACACCATAGGTCAAAAAGTCAAGTGTGAAGTGCACACTAATTAGAAACTGAAAATGATACGTGCCGGCCTTTAGCCATGGTATGGTGATATACGAGTTCACTGTCACTGTGCAGCTGCATTTTAAATGTGTTTTATAATGTCAGATGTAAAGAAAGATAAATCTAATCATGCATGCTGTCACCGCCACAAATGGCACTGCGGACATGTGACAATATCCTATGATGTCACGTGCATGAACTTAAGAGCTCAAATTAATGGAATGTCTTCTCCTGCACGGCTGGTGGCTGGCACCACCTTTTACTGCCGTCGTGGCTCCCATCAAAAGTCTGAAGAGCTTTTCAGTGTTTGACTCAAAATGTATGTTATTATTTTATGAAGCCACAAGCCCCGCCTCCGTTAAGCAGGCTGCATCCCTTCAGGTCCGTCTCCTTTTCCTTCACGAGGCCAGTTTCCGCTGTATTCAAATTCTGGAAATCAACCGTCTGCATTGTTTTTTATTCAAGTATGGCCAAATTAAACATCCGTTTCGGTCTATTCTGTGACAGACAATCTGGGCAGACGCACAAACAGCAAAATTTGGACAGCTGCTATTCAGGCAGCCGAGACAGGCTGCTCAGTTTCCTACACCCACTGGAAGCAGTCGAGAATTCCACCATCTGTGCTGGGAATTCAAAGCACAATAAGTGATACGAGTACATATGCATCTTGAGCTAATTTTTAAACTTGTTGAAGGGGTTAACTTTCACTTGCAGCACTTTAATGTTGGTTATCGTAGGGCATCTGAAAAGGCATTTCAATTCGCTCCTGAAGTAAGTGAGTTTGCGTGCAGAATCAGCATGGTGACCTGTTTCTGCAGGTGCAACTCTAATCTCAACTTTGCTTCTGAGTTCTCAGCAGTAAGGCACCGAGCGTGCCAACAGATTCTCTCATTTCCCCCGAGATGCTGCCTGTTGTTCCGATTTAAATCCCACTCTAACACTGCGTTGTGGCAAAGTTCTAGTTACATCTGGAGAGAGTTTGCAGCTTTTGCACCTTTGGAGGGGGTCAATGAAATTAAAATACCGCCAGCGTTTAGCCTGACCTCAATCTGTCAGTGCAAGCTGACCAGGGGAAAGGCAAAAGGAAAGACAAAGCGAAGGTTTAGCTGCAGCAAGGGGAGCTCTTGTTTGATGAAATGGGACAAGAAAGATGTGATGTGAGGAAGGAAGGTGGCATCTAAGAGGAGGGAACAGAGGAAGCATAAATGTGTATAAATAGTGAAGACAACACCCTCAGATTAAAAGGGATGATGAGAAACCCTTTTGGAGTCAAGAGTCGGCTGTACGAGCAAGAGCGGAGAGGCAGGGCTGGCAGGAACAATTTCAAGTGACATTTACCGGAGTGTTTTGCGATACATGTCTTCCTCTGTGATTCCACAATACGTGAGCGTCTCATTCCACACAGGGTTCAGGGTGTTGCGTACGGTCTTGGTTTTTAATTTATTAGCCTGTAAAATCAAGAGCAGAGAAGAACAGAGCTGCTACATCAGAAAAGCGCTCCAGAAGGTCACGTTGAATGTGTACAAATTTACTGCTCTGCAGGTCAGAAATTCTACCAGAACATTTATAAATCCAACATTGAACGCTTGGAATAAAAGACTGAAGGAAAACAGAGGCATAAGGCCTTGGGTTACAATAAAGCAAGACCTTGCAGGCTCCCGGCAGCAGGTGCAGTTTGACGTAAGGATCGGCTAAACCATTGAAATCCATGGGCTTCAGACCCTGACGGAGACACAGGATGGAAGAAAGGACATCAGATGAATGATGGAGGACAGAAGAACACATCAGCATTCTATCGGCATGCTATCACTATGACAACGTCAACACACCGTATCGATCTAGCAGGTCTACAACTTCCCACGCTACAATATTCAGTTCAGTTCAACCTTATTTATACAGTGTCCGTTACAATCAAGATTGTCTCTGCAGAAGCCCAGAGCCTGCAAGAGTGGCAGGAAAAACTGCCTTCCCACAGGAAGAAACCTGGAGCAGAACCAGGCTCATATGAGAGGGCCCTCCTGCTGATGAGCAGAGAAGGAGGAGGTGAGACAGGGAGGGAGAGGAGGCCAAAAGGAGGAGAGGGACAGATCGGACAAACCTAAATCTGATCTTTACCTTGGCTCTCAGGACTGTGCAGTGAAGGGAGCTGGTCACTCTCTCATAAAGAAGGTCAAACTCCAATGTCCCCAAAGAGGCTGGAAACAAAGTATAATGTATAACAACAAGCGCAACCATACTTTACAGCATAACTTCCACATATGACGGTATGAAATCTCCCCCTCCCCCTCCACACACTCACAATTGTCCTTTATTTTGCATGGATTCGTCTCGACAACCTGCTAGTTAGCTGAAGATAACAGTCATGTGGCATGAGTCTGGCTCTGTTTAAAGGTACCAGAATTAGTTTCCCACAATTTCAAATACAATTTTTTTAGTAGATTTTGAACGGAAATGGTCTCAGCTAAAATAATGGTTAAATAGTACTGTATTCATAGAACCAACACAGTAACACCAAATGTTCCGTTCGCTGCCATACATGCACCATGATGACGTTTTCTGTGAAAGAAAGACTTTTTCTTAAAGTGAGAAGTATAAATTTCATAATATTCATGGTGAGAGACCAGAAGGCCTCAGTCTGGCCTGAATTAAATGTCACATTTATTCCATCACATTCACAGCTGCGCTGAGTTGATCCTGCGTTTTAAGCCGTTTTGGTGGAGCCACAGATTTACTTACTGTTATCGTCACTGTCACAGCTGTCAATCTCGATGGAGGTGTCCATGCTGCTCATGGCCGACAGTGAGCCCCCTCCCCCGCCCCCCGCCCCTGGTAGCAGTGGCGACAACAGGCCGCTGCTCCCTCCACCTCCGCTTCCTCCCCCACCAACGGCCCCTCCACTGTGACCCGCGCTACCTGGACTGAGCGTGGTGGGAGCTGCCACCTGATTGGGCGAGAGCGGCTCAGAGAAAGAGGAAGTGGGAGAGAGGCGAGGGAAATAGGCAGAGATTTGACGGATGGGGCGGATGGGGCCCGGACACACGTCGATGGCCATGTGCTCCTGGATGGTGATGGCTAAGCTCTTCCCTTTTCGCACAGTCATGGGGCTGGAGGAGCAGAGAGGAGTTTGAAAGGTAAATCCAGGCACCTGTGAGCAAAACTGAAAGTGGTAATGAGCTGATTCACCAATGAGCCACAAATATGGGGTGTTTTGTTTCTCAGCTTCATCTCTGCTATAGCAAACAGAATGAGGTGAGCTCAAGAGGTTCAGTGATGAATCAGACCAGTTCCCTTCTCTTTCTACCTTTGAGATCCTTTGGACACCAGGAAAGCATTCAGTCGTGCTGAGACTTTTTTTCAGCACAATTAAAGGTCTTCTTAAAGACAGCAGAGAATGTGTGCAAATTTCCATATGAATTGAAAACATCTGAATGAAATTAAGCATATCAGAGGGAATAAAAGATAAAGAGGCAGATGCAGTGTGTGCTACAGGGTAAGTGTGTTATCTGCTGTTCTGAACACTCCTCCACAGACAGACAGAAAATTAATGGGACGAAGTCCAGACTGGAGAACACGCGTCCGCACCATTACGTAAAGATGGGGTTGGGTAGAGTCGACCACAGGGCCTATGTGGTTTTTCTTTTCCAAAAATAAAAAAAAAAGAGTGGGCTGGATTAGAAATATCTCGCAATTTTTGTTTTCTAAAGAGAGCTACCCCTCAGGAGGTGTTCTGTCCTCAATACCAAAGAGCTCTCCGCTTCTGCCACGTTAATCGATTGAAACTGTGAAAATGGATATTTGCACTGCAAGTAGAACAGCTGTTAAGTTTAGTCATATAAAATAAAGACAAAGCCTTCCCTGTCCTTAGAGTTGTTTTTTAACCATCTTAGATTAGAGATCAGGGCTGTTTTGAGAGTGTTTGCATGTTCGCTTCTGTTTCTTCTAACCTTCTTCTGTCTTCTTAACTGGTCATTCTAAAATGTGTTTGTATGTGTGTAGTTGTTGATCTGTATGCGTCGGTCCTGTGGGGAGTAGCCTTTATCAATTAGTTGTCATTAAGTAGGTACCAATTGGACTCCTTTCAATATGTAATAATATCAATAGTAATATTGATTTCTATTGTCTCTGTTGTCAAATACATGTCTCGGACAGCCGTTCAATTCTATGCTGATGAAATTGACATTTCAGGCCTTTGTGCATTTACAGCCTTAACAGCTTTGTCAGCTGCAGCCAGTTTAAAAATGCAAATACAACCTAAAGTGTTAACCACACCACATTGCGTGACTATCTAGTTTTAACCAAATAGAATAGCAAAAGATTACATTTTAGTCAGTCATCACTGAGAGAAAATGTCACCTCTGCTCACTGTCTTCACCTGCCGGACAGACTGTTGGTTGAGGTGTGAAATGAGGTGTGCACCTCTCCCCTAACCCTAGCCTGCACACACAATAGAGCAATAGTACAATAGAAACCGCTCTTTGTCTCTAGTTATGCATTTTTCTAAAATAGACACTCACATTTTAAAAATTTTAGCACAAAAGCAACTTGGTAACTTCAAATTTGAACAACGATATGTAAATCAAAACTTGAGCTGTCAGAAGAACTGTTACAAATACCTCTCTGAGGGGAAAACCCTCCTGGAGAGTCCCTGTGTGGTCTTTTCTTGTTAGCCAAGCAGATTTTATAAGTGTTCTTGATTATAAGGAGCCTTCTTAAAAAATAATTTAGTTTAAATGTGGCTGATCATCCAGCGAAGGTTGCAACAACAATTATTTTCATTAATTTAGTCGGGACTCTCCAGTTTTCAGGATGGAATCAACCTGACCGATGAAGCCTTGGCCCCCGTTGCCACTTACTGCTGACCTTCGGCAGAATTACAGGGGGTGAGGATCATCCATCATGCATGTCCAGCTCCTTCTGAACAACAGAGGCGTTTTCTCTTGGCTGGAGATGAGAGAAACGTTTGGACACTGTTCGGTGCAAAGACCGCCCCTCTTTTATTTGACTTTGCATCAGACATCTTGCTTGTCAAAATTAGCAGCAGCTATTTTGGTACCAATAAAGGCCTATTATAACCGGATTAATCAGCTGGGAACCGTGTGCAACTGGTCGGAGCCTGTCCACGCCCGATAAACGAGCGCAGCGCTAGACAACACTCCTGCACAATTAACATTGATTTTTGACAAGCTGCACGGATGTGGACAGATGACACAGCTCCTACATCGTAAATCACTTCAATGTGGCAGAGAAATGGAGGAAGAATTAACATTAATTAGATTGTAAGAAATTAGGAGCAATTTGAAAACATCTAGTAGTAAAATTCATCGTTAACATGATTATTTGTCTTGAAATTATTATTAGATGATCACTAAACCTGTGATCATTGATGGTTCTTATCAGAAACACATGCCCATAGATCAATAAACCGCACAGTCTGTGCTCTCTTTATAAAACAATAATTAAGCCCGCGCACATGCAGTTGCGGGCTGATGACAGAGTGCCGTGTGTTGATGTAATGTGCACAGTCAGTCGCCTCCCAGTCCTGGCAGATGTGGCCGTGAGCTGGAGCAGCAGCAGCATCAGCAGCAGCGCTGTCTCCAGCAGTGGTGCAGCGGCAGCAGCCCATGTGCAGCGGGGAGCCCTGGCGGCTCACAGCTTGCAGAAGGGAACATGATTGATCGCTCTCATGCTGCCAGCTGGAATCTCTCTCATCTTTCCTTTTTATCATTCTGGTCGCTGAGTAGCGCGGCACTCTACAAATGAACACACACTGTACCGCTCTTCTTCTGCTGAACGGTTGTAGCGCTGGAGCATGGTGCGGATCAACTTTGCATAATTTCTGTAAGATGAGAGTTGTCCTCGGCAGCTACGTTAAAGCCCTCTGGTTGCTCCTTATGCAACCACATCCATATTATTCTCTCCGTGGTAAGGTTAAACATATGCGCTACATTGAAAGGTTAAATGTTTCCAGCGTGCAGAGAGACAGAGAACTAAAACTGTCAGACCCCAGCAGTGAGGAACGTCTCTGTGCAACCCCCCTTTCCTTTCAGCTCCTTCACTTTAAATTAGCGTCACATCACAGCATGGAGGCTCTCTTCCAAAGCCCCCCTCCTTTACCTGCCCACCCCATCTTCCACCTTGTTAATCTACCTGTTTTCTTCTTCTTTATCTGTGTCATTATCTTCCTGTCAGTCTTTCTAGGCCATCCAAACTCTGCCTCCAGATATTGTATCTCCCACCTTATCTCCCAGCTTTTCTTCTCCTGTGTCCTACATACAATAGGCCCCCGTGGCGTGCTCCGTTCACTGTTAAATAACAAGCCTCTGGCTGACAGGCGGCTGGTATAGTGCTGTATCCCTCACTCTAGCTACTCATTAGGGCTTGACAGACCACGGGTGCATCATTTATAGCTAACCGCTGACAGTGAGAACTTGTCATTTACGTCCAAGTTATTTTCAGCCGGTGACAGACGAGTAAACTTGAAATGTGTGTGTTCAACAAGACCACGAAGGCAAAGTATAAAGACACCAAAACAGACTGTTGGCTCCCCCTGAATGATGCAGGATAAACGGTGTCGTCTCTCGGTCTGCTTACCACTGCATTAGTTTTACACGGCGAGGTGGGAATAAAACAAGGAAAAGAAAAGAACATGGCTTTGACCCAGAGAATGAGCAAGAAATATAGACAGATAAAATGAACACTCCAGACAGGAAGAAAGAATGAGAGAAATATGGACTTACCCAACTGATAGTGCAAGTGTAAAACTCCTCGTGAAAGGATGGGAATTCCAGCACAGAGAGGAGAGGGAGACTAACTAACAGGTGGTGGAGAGAGGAGGGGAAACTAGAGAGAGAGAGAGAGAGAGAGAGAGAGAGAGAGAGGGAGGGAAGGAAGGAGGCTTTACACATATCATTAAAATTTAAATCTAGACTGTTAAACTTCTCATAAAAAACAAGGAACAGGAGGATCGAGAGAAGAGAGCAGAGCAGAGCATCAGAGGAGATGGAGGAGGAAGAGGAGAAGAATGGTGAGGGAGGAGAGGATGAGAAACGGGTGAGGAAGTCTAGAGTTATTCCTTGACATTCTGCTGTGCATGTGACTGCTTTCGCCTCATTCACTCCCCCTACCACCCACACACACAAACACGCACACGCACACGCACACGCACGCACACACACACCACCCATACACAAACGTGCATTTTTCTCTGGAGCTGTAATAAGATAAAACACACATAACATATATTCCTGCTGCCTGATTCTTACCACGGAGAAACTTTTGTACTTTTATTTGAGGAGAGAACAAATGGAGTGGTTTAATAAACCATTCAGCATTTACAGCTCTGGAAAAAATGAAGAGACCACTTCAATTTTTTCTGAAATCAGCATCTCTGCATGTTTACATTTTTATTTGGAATTTGGAAGAAATGTTGGCAGTAGTTTAAAGAATGAAACTAAAATGTTTATTTTACTCAAACACATACCTATAAATAGTGAAAATCAGAAAACGGATAGTTTTGCAGCGGTCTCTTCGTTTTTTCCAGAGCTGTATAGAAATCTGCCAATGATGAGTCAAACACTGCAGCAGGTGTTGCAGCACTATGCAATAGTGCCCCGTTGAGACCTGCTGTCAGATCGTAGATCATAGATTAAACTGACAAACTACACTGTGTTGATCAGATACATTCGGGCTGACTGCCTATTCTGTTCAAATTAACCAGAATAACGGTCCCACCTGTTATTAAACACGAATACAAGCAGAAACAACATTTAAGGAAACACAGTTTCTGTGCTGCTTTAATTTGGCTCCAACCGTCCCTGACCCATCGGCCTTATCCTGATAATTCATCATTTTTATCTTGTGTCCCTCTGGATTGTTTTTTGAATAATAATAAAGCAAAACAAAAACCAGAAACACATTTATCAGCACAAACATCCTGCATCTAAATGTCTCCATCTCTCCTCCTCTCACAAAAACAGTCTGTTCACATCCACTTCCACCGTGTAATTAAACTAATGGTTCTTAGTCGCTGACAGACAAGGAGAAACATGCTATTTCCCCAAATGAAGGGACAAAATTGGTTCTCACATGTGGTTCTCTCTTCTTCTGTGCAACTTGTCCTTCCTTTTCTTTGTTCTTTGCTGTTGACTCCATCGTCCGTCTATCAAACAGATGAGCTTGGCAGCTGTCACGCAGGTGATTAAATGGCCTGACTGCTGTTTTTGTGTGTTATCTTCAAAAATGGCATTATGTCTTTGTTCTGTGGTATTCTTCATGTCTCTCTTCGTTTTCATCTTCCCCCTCCACTTCTTTGTTAAAACCACACACACTGAACCTCACACATACATGTGCGCCACTCGTGGATCTTTCTTTTCCATTAAATTAATGCCATGAAACATATTCATGAGTGCATTAACACGCACTATATAACAACAAGCCTCCAGAGAAGGATGATTTCTCCATGCAAGCAAGCACACACACACACACACACACACACACACACACACACTGCAATGTGTTGCATCTGTGTCAACGTCAATCTCTGTGTTACCTTTATCGGCTCCGTTTTCCACCTCCTCGCTGCCCTCTTCGTGACATATCTCCGTGCTCCTGCCTCCTGTTTAAAGATGCTTCATTATAAATGCATGGTTTCGCCACACCAATTATGTCAGGGACGTGTGCTTGTGCTTCAGTGAAAGCAGCTGACCACAACAGTGTCCACAATTGCTCTGACAAGAACAAATGACATCAGTGAACCATTCAGCCTGCTTGCAACCAGATGACTAACATGGACTGGCCAACGTTGAGCTTCACCACACCAGACAATCCATAAACAGCTGAATGGAACAGCTCTACTGTTCCGCCTGTTGTGTCGCTTCTTTTAACCAGGAAGGTCAAATGATCTTTCATCACCCTTGGTGCAGCTCCATGCGTTTTCCACTGGACAGTTGATTTGTTTTGTTTTAGGTATAAACTGCAAATTAACTGTGATTTTCTTAAGAAAAAAAAAGTCTTGGATATCCTTAAAAAAATTTCCAAAAAAAAAAAAAGAGAGACTTTAGTAATCCTATCAAAAGTATGCATTTGAACTCTACACCCTAGTAAACTGGAAGTCATAAATTGATTTTCACAGTGGCAGGTGATTCATGCAGCAGCATGTGCTGCAGTCACTCAGGTTCGTCTGCACTGTTGGCAAAGTGTCTTGGCTGCTCCTCGAGTGATTTTATGACCGTGGTAGATTAGATGTCTTGTTTTTGTCTTTGGCTGTCATTTAGCACCTAGAAGGTTTATCCTTTCTTTCATGGAGGAAATCTTAGGACTGCCTTTCATAGTCTTTAGCGCTCAGTTTGGGAGGTAAACACGAGATGTTCTTACTGCCAAGTGTTGCAGTGATGATTGCAGTTTTCTGCAAATACATAAAAATGTAGAAAATGGCTTGTTAGCACCTGCTTATTTACTTCAAGTACACATGCAAATACTTGAAAAGATAGAGTTCACACTGTCTAAGGAACACAGCACAGGAAGGTCTCTAAAGGAGACGTCTTAATTGAGGTGACGAGCCACCGCACAGCCTGTGTCAAAGCGGCATCAAAGAAAATATGCTGCATGGCGATAAACAGACACTGGAGAGACGATAATGACAGAGACAAATGTCCTTGGCAGCCATATGGGCATGGAAATTTAGACCAGTCTACGACACCAAGTAACAAGTTTACAGGAGAACAGGCCTGCAAAAGAGCTTGCTGCAGCTTTAGGGCCCTGCAGCCTTCGAAATGTTTTCAGAGGAATGAATCATAATTTCAGATATTTGTGATATTTTTAACTCGCTAGGAATTGCTTAGTGAGGAGAGGCGACATTTAAATGCTTAGATAAGCAATTTGAGTCATCATACCGATGATTTTTTTTTTTTACCACAGAAACAATCTGTAACATCACTGATTTCCAAGTCAAGCCTAAAGCTCTGTGAAGCTGACATACGAGGAGGATATCAGGCATATAACACATGGATTATTTCAGCATTCAGCCATATCTACCCATGTCCTAAAGGTATGGTTGAATTCTCAAATATCAGTGCACATATGGAAGATCATTTTCTGGAGGTGGTGGGTGCCCTGGTGCTATTAATAGCCCATTATATTCTTTTTTTTTTTTTGGCCATGATTTTATTAAGATTTCTGCTTTCACAGAAATGTGCTTTTTTATCCATGGATGAGCGTCAGAGAGAGTGATCCTTTCTGCTCTCCTTACTCTGACTGGAGTGCTTTCTTTACTGCCTGGGTGGCGCTCTAAATCCATGATAACATCTCGGAGGATGCCAGAGATCCAGAAACATGTCAGCCAACCCGTTTCATCGAGATGGATATTCTAGAGGAGCCCACAGTCACTGGCTTCATTTGTGTCTGCATGGAGAAACAGCAGATGATGCTCTCCAGAGGCCTTTCAGAAAGCTGACTAACTCCCATCTTTGACTGAAGACAAATATTCACAGATAGATCTCTGCGATAGATCTATCTCTAGAGTAACTGCCTGTGAGTCGAATAATAGCTTCCCCTGTGTGCACGTGGGCAGTAAACCTACTAAAATGCAGAAAGTTGTTTACTTTTATTTCTCAATGTCAGCAGTACAGCTGCAGCCGTAAAAACTAGCTCATCCAAAGCAGCCATTTCTTTTCCATGGTGAATTAACCAGCGATCATTGAGGATAATGTCTTTTGTGTCAGATTGTAGAGGTGTTAGACACGACAAAATATCTCCGGAGGAGCTCAGGATACTGGAGGAGCGTGGGCACTAGGAATAAACCGAGTGAAAGGTTTTTTTTCCCCAGTGTTTATGTAGCCTTAATGTGAGCTGAAGTGTAAAGTGTTGGAATACCCCCTGAAAACATGAGACTTGCTCTCAAAAGAGCATGTATTCACCCGCAGGTGCTGTGCAACCAGGCACACTCAAAACAGTAACAAGGACACTGATATACAAAAAGGTTTGAAAGAACATTTTTTTAACATTTTTTTTTAAGTCTATGCTTTATATATATATATATATATATATATATATATATATATATATATATATATATATATATGTAGCTTTAGAGAAACAAAAACATTAGAAGGAAACTGGGGATATTATCTAGAAGTGAAAAGAATCAAGGCCACAGTGAGAGTGGAAGAAAGTCAGATAAAAATTTCTGCAAAAATTGAAATGGTCTTTTCCATCTCCTGAAAAAACCTGGATTTGTGACAATCAGAGGCCCTAACCAGAAAACATATCACATAATCAGATCCAATAACGCATCACCAAGGAGATTGGAGCTACCCCGATCCCCGCTGAGATATTGATTTGACTCCACCTACCTCTCATCCCCGGTTTTTTATTAGTCATTCGAGGCACTGCTTTCAGAGCTCATATTTCATTCTTTGTGCAGTCTGTATAAAATACAATTTCAAAAGATATAAAATGACTTTATAGCATAAATTGTCACGTCAAATTATGCCTCGCCATGCCCCGACTGCCTCGTATATCCTCCCATATTATTATATCTGTTGTTTTTAATAGAGCTAAAATCCTAAAAAGCAATTTATGACTGTTTTTCTGCTGTTGTGTGAAGGCTGTATGCCACATTTTTATGATAATGTAGGTAAATTGTATCCTTAGAATACCCTCTCATTAAAAGGTCTGACACAATCTCAAACACTATGGAACACATTTTTGTAGTTTGTGGACTGCGAAACCAGTTCATAATCCCAACAATTCCTAAAGATTTGCAATAACCACTGGGAGGATGTCACTGTATAGTGTACACACATAAACACACATGCACACAAATGCACATGTTCACTGATGTCCCCACAAATGATGTTAAAGTGCCACTATGTGCAGCCACAATTGTAATCTGCCAGCTAGTTGCTAGGCAACACAACTTGTAACAGCACTCAGCGATCTTGGATTGCTGACAGTGGATGCTGGGTGAAGAGGCTGTTTTTTTCTATCCAGAGGAAGCCTCTAGGTGAAATGACAAAAGGGGGAAAATATAGAATTCAGCTCTAATTAATTTGTGGCCTCCTTCAAGTGACCATCTCTTTAGGCACCATGGAAGACCACCGACTTAATAAAATTGAAGTGTTTTGTATTTAGCTATTTAGATTAGCTCTAAAAACACTTTGCAAGCTACATGTCCTTGAGTCTTTTTTTTTTAGCTTTGCCTGTGCTAAGCACTGTTTCTTATTAGGCTTTAGCCTTTGTTTCTAGTATGTTGTGCATCCTGAAACCAGGCTCTTTGTTATGTGACGTTGTGTTGCGGACCCAAACGCAGATACAAGCAGGTGCTCCAAGAACAAAAAATCCTTTATTTGGTGGACAAAAGGGGCAAAACAGAAGGCGCTCCTGATGGAGGAAAAAACAGTGTTCATCAAAACTCAAATGATCCAAATCTGCACAGGGAGGCTCCACTGCAGGGTGACCAAAGACCAGAACTCAGCCTTCTTCTCAGAGAACGTGGCAACCTTGGAACTGGGGAAAAAAAACTCTCATGAGTCCTAATCCACAAAAGACAGGGAGCATTCAGTCTACTGGAAAGGTCTGATACCACTTAGCAGGTGAATTTAGAACAAACACAACAATCCAGCAGTGGGGCCTAGCTGGCAGCGTCCCTAAAATCAGTTGCTGATGAGCTGATCAGCGACAGGTGCACGGCCACCGCTGGAACCCGGGAACCTGCGCCCTCTACGGGGAGAACAGAGGACTAACTCCACACAACAAATGACTGGCAGGCCGGACCCTCTTGTCTGCCTTGATAGATCCTGGTGTTGATGGCTCACATACTCAGAGCCTGTTCTGGTGCTGCCCTGATCAGTTCCGCTGTGCTGCCTGCCAGTCCTTTCTTTTCCAGCCACTGGTATAAATTCCTAAATTATGGCCACTTTCTCAGTTTGGCAGTGGTTCATGCCCTGCAGATGCTTGTCTTCTCATGATGGTTCCAGCTGTTCTTCCGCATCTGGTTTCTGCTGCCTGAGGTATTCACTTAGCCCCTTGCCTTGTGCACAGTCTCAGGGTGTTGGACCTGAGGTGGACACCCCTCTCCCTCTCCCTCAGCATTCTGAGGTGCTTTGTTGTCTTTTGTCAGTGGCTTCTATGTCCTTCAGTTGATTTTACAGGGTGAAGGTGTTTATTGCCCAGATATCGTTCTTTCCTCAGGACTTGCCTTCTTTCTGGAGATATTTGGGGTGGCTGACTTCTAGTAGCCTCCTCAAGGTTCCCATTTCCCTGTGAAATCCCAAGATGCTTGTAGCTGTCCATGATACTGCGATGTGCCCATCAGGCTGACTCCCTCAGTCCTCAGTGAGCTTTTTTAGCTCACTTTTAGTAGTGAAATGGGACACGCCACGAAGCTAAAGAGCTTTTGAGGGGGGGACCCGGCAAAAGTTATATAACGTGATAAATAATACAGAATACGTTGCTGCTCTTCCTTTTTTATTTCATGTTATAATTCTTTAACAGTGATAAATGAGTTCAACCACACACTTTAATGGGACTTTACTTTTCAAGTCCAAAACATAAAAGTATTGCTCCACTGACTGTATCACTTAACCTGCTGAATATGTATACTGACCTTTCTCTCTGGTAACAAAAACTAGTGCTACTTGATTTTTATATATTCTATATATTAGAAAAGATATATTATTTTTCCAAATAAATATGATTTTTTTGTCATCTTTAATTCCTTTTTATTTTTCTTAAAGGTGTGGCTTCAGCTCCTGGTGGATCGGTTGGATTGTTCTCATTCTCTTTTCTTTTCTTTGCTTCTCCTCTTGTCACTGGTTTGTTAGTAGAACTCTCAGACTCTTCACTAACTTGAGAGTGGACATTCTTTCCTTTCTTCTTTTGCAAACATTTGTCACTCTTAGAATAATCATCTCCAGCAGACTTATGTTCAGATGGATCTTCACGGTTCGTTCTTGTTTGCTTTAAAGAACCAGGATGAAGAGTTTCTTCTTGTTTACTAAGAGAATCTTCATTTTCTGCTGGATCTTTATGTGTCTTTCTTTTCCGACCAGTGAGAGAATCATGTTCAGAAATTTTTTCAATTGCACTTTTGTGTTTTGTTACATTTTTCATTTCCTTTCTTAGTCTTTTTCTTGGGCCACCAGTGAGAAGTGTTTCATCAGAACTCTCAGAATCAACCAGATTCTTGTCCTGGAACGCCACACGCTTTCTTTTCTTACCCTGTTGTCTTTCCTTTTTTCTTGAAGATGTTCCTTTTGCAGGGGGTGCTTCTGTCCATGATGGACCAGGCTGGTTGTGCATGCCTCTACTTCTTGTCCTTAAAGGGGCAGGATGTTGTTCATCTTCAGAAGTAGAATCTGAATGTTGAACCGCACCCTTAGTGCATTTTCTTTTCCCCATCATTCTCCTTGCTGTCCGAGGCACTTCTACTTCAGAGTCTTCAAAAGTAGCATTGAAATGTTGGTCTGGGCTTTTTTCACTGTCACTATTTAATATAGTTGCTTCATTGCTGTCAGTGCTAAATGCACTCGAAACTCTAGTTGAATGATTTGTTTCAGGACTACCATCATCATCCTCATTTTCTTCATTGTCACCATCCATATTAGAGTCTCTAGGTACTACATTGTTAATTATTAAAGGAATATTAAGTGTCACTTCAAAACCATAAAACATTGTAATCAATAATTCAGCACGAGGGATCATTTCAGCATCTTGTGCATTTTCACCATGTGGATTATTATTTAGCAAAATCCGTAGACCTGAAAGACAAAATAAACATTTTGTTAGATATCACAAAACAGGAGGTCAGCCCTAAATATCTTTTAATAATTTGACCAAAAACATTTTTTTTATTAATTTGCTCCATTTCATGTGTCAAAAAATGAATTAAATACTTACGGTTTCTACCACGGTGAATACTGTCACCTGCATCATCCATGTCGGAATTCGTTTTAAAAATCTGAACTATAAAGAAGTGCCAAATTTAGTACCCAGCTTTTTTCAAACAACCAAATATTATACAAGCTGTAAATTTTATCTGCTTTGATCGGCACTCACATTAAAGCTATTAAAGCCAAACTAGTTAAAAGAGGTACATGCTAGGATAACGCTACTAAAATATAAAGACGTGTAAATTACGCAAAATAAATTATACCTCTTCCGGGCAAATTCTGAGGCCAGGTCAACTGGCAGAAATAGTCCCTCTACTGCGTCCTGGGTCTTCTGGGACCTCCAGAAAATCTCAAAGAGGCATTCTAATCTGATGCCCAACCCAAGTCCCCTCCTCTGGCATCTGAGCTGAGAGGGGGTGGCTTGGCCATCTGATGACCAAGCATCTTATTTCTAAGGGAGAGCCCAAACATCCTACAGTGCAAACTCATGTCAGCCACTAGTATCCATGATCTTGTTCTTTCGGCCACAACTTGTAACATTGTAACATTAGGTGAAGGTCGGGACAAAGATCGACTAGTAATTGAAGAGATTTGCCTACCAGTTTTTCTTTTCTAACCCTAACCCATTATTGCTGACATTTTCCTGGCCTTGTGGTTAAGATATATATATATATATATATATATATATATATATATATATATATATATATATATATATATATATATATATACATATATATATAAATATTCTGTGGATGAAACTTCAAATATTTTGTTTAACTAGAAAAAAGAAATATACAGCAGCAAGGGATTTATGCTTATTCTCTGCTCTTCTATTTGGTGACAAAAGAAAAAAGAAATTACTTTAGAAAAAGGAGGAAATTATTAGTTTAACACTGAGCTCACGGCCATGTCATAGAACGTAAGCCCGCTGGTTGTATTAAAAAAAAAAATAAATCAGTTCCGGATCAGACGATTAGAAAAGTAAATATCTATAGAGTTATAATAGATAAATAACTTTTCATTAAACAAATAAAAGTCGCTATATCATTCTAATTGGTTTTAGAAAACTGCATCACAGTCACAGACAACAAAACAAACAAACCTCTGTGGATTTTGGTTTGATGACAGCTCCCATTTCCTGAGTTTTCAGGAAGTAAAGTGTTTTCTTTCTTTGACGGCGACAACGGTCTTGTGGATCTTGACGTTTTGAAGGCGTCTTCTTAACCTTTCAAAAGCAGACTTAAATTAATTTGGTTCTCCGCCCCAGCTCTGAGCTGGTTTGTTCACTTGGCTCTCGCAGCCTCGGTGTTCGCAAGGTTCGTGAGTGGCCAACCTCGCGACAATGGACGGTAAGGCTCGGAACCGGTGCGGAATGTTTCTTCTTGCTTTCAGTTTGTCCTAGGATGCTGTTTTAAATTGGTATGATTTACAAATCAAACTGGCTGTTTTTATCCCCGCAGATCTGCTACTCTGAGCATTATAAGGTGCCATGCTGCCCAGTGGTGCTGGGGATGCTATCGGATACAGGAACAGGCTGTGGGAGTTCAATACCCTGACCTAAGTATCCATCAGGTCTGCTGTAAAGGATCACTTAAAAATACATGCTTTGATAGTCCCAACATTTGACGTGATCTATCCTGTAATTATGGTCTTCATGTTTCACTTAATTCACAGTATGAAGCTCTTGCTGTCTTGTCTCCAGGAACTCCCTGAGCCGTATTTGAAGAATATCAGGGCTGAGCTCCCTGACTGGCCTGTGAGTGACGACACGGTGCTGCATTTGGCGACAGCTGAAGGCCTCGTAACGGGTGGGGTAACAAAGACAGTGGAACTTGTTCGGTTCTTGGATTCATGGATTGATGTGATCATCAAACTGGCTCTGATCAAGCCTTATCAGCCCCCCATCACACACCACACACCCAGCCTAAACAAAATGAAGCTCTGATTTGAATCTTGGCCTTTCCTCTGAATTAGGGGAGGGTAATGGCAGAATCGCTACTTGAGCTTTATTGAGATTGAAAAAGCCAGTCTTGTTCACAGATATGTAACATGATGTCTGGTATTTAGAGGACTGTCTCCTCGTAGGGGAAGACTGATGAGGAGCCCTGCATGTAGTTGCTGCTCATATGTTGAGGGGGGATGACAGGACATGATGGGAGAGCACCAGGGTTTTCAGTGTACTTGGGGTGAGAGAATCGCCATCCTTCTCACCAATGATTTAGAGTAGTTAGAGTGAAATGGTTTTGAATTTTAGGTGTCTCCCCAGCTTAGGCCAGGAGAGGAAGGGGGAGGACAGAGTGCCTTATAATGCTCAGAGGGATCAAGGTTGTGAGTAGCCATGAGGTCCATGTGCATTGGCCTTAAGGTAGGAGAGATGAGGGGAAGAAAACTGGGGCCTTTTCTTTGCTTTTCAGGGTTCATTCTAACTGCTATTACTTATCATTCACCAATTTAATTACAAAGATCTGATGTTAAACCATTTAACTTCCTAAAACTTTTCCAAAGATATCCAACCCTGGAGCAGTTGTTACATTGGCTGGTGGCGTGCTGCTGTGAGACTGGCAGAATGACCCATCCTCACCCCACCGGTTTCCTGGGTGCAGTCGCATCGGCTCTTTTTACTGCATATGCTGTCCAGCGGCGGCCACTGACGACATGGGGCTTGGGCCTGATCAAAGAGGCCCTCCCGGTGGCACAGAGCTTTGTTCAAGGTCGAGGCTTCGCTGTGGCTGAGACGGAGAGAGACTGGGGCTACTTCTGTGATAAGTGGCAGTGGTAAGAGTGGCTGTGTCCATTAAAATAAATGTCTGTACTAGAAGCCTTCAAGCAACACTTTGTTCTGCAGGTTAATCCATTCTTTTCAGGTGATCTAAATGAAGTATCAGCTGTCACATTTAAGGTTCTGTCTCCCACATCTCCAGGTACTTTCTGATTTAAGGGCACTTAATGAGAGGGCCAGTGATTTGGCCTGCCAATTATGGTCCAGCTGAGAGAGACAAAGTCTACAAGACCTTTAGTCTGTTGGGCTGGCCTGGAGGCAGTGGACACGATGCCCCCATGATAGCTTTGGATGCCCTATTGGGTCTAGGTTCAGACTGGGAGGAGTTGATGACAGAGCGTCTTTCATGGGAGTGGGTGAGTGGCTAAATTAAGGAAAAATGTAGCCAATGTTGAAATAATGAAGTATAATAATGAAGGTGGTCCTCTGGGGCTGTTCCGAGTTTTATAGGTTGGTAAATGCTATGTCTCACAACAGAGCAGAACATGTTTTTAGCATCATGTAGCAGCTCCTGACACAACTGACCTTGCAGATTATGTCCCAGTGCAAAATAACAGTATCCATGTCCCAGGTCACGGTGGCTTCACACTTTCACAGCCATTTAGTGAGAAACGAGCAATTCATTAAAGTAATTATGGATCTGTCCCCTGCCAGTCATACATTCATGTTTGAACTGAAATAATCAGTGGTAGCTTTCTACTCCAGTGATGGTGAGAGGACAGAAATACATAAAGGTTCACAGGAGGTGCAATGAGAAGGCAGTTATTTATTCAACTAGTAGATACAAAGTCTGATATCTGAGCACTGCCAAACATGATTAAAGACTGACCAGTTCCACCTTTACTGTATTTCTAATGTTTTCATTCCAATTTCTGTTTTAGGGAACAGTGACAGTACAGCTGCAATTGCCTGCTGCTTATGGGGTCTTCTCTATGGCACCCAAGGGGTCCCTGAAGGCAACTATTCCAACCTGGAGTACAGGAATCGACTGGAGCAGAGGGCAGCACAACTGTACGCCCTGTCGCACTGAGACCTTCTGAGAGAAAACTGGAACAATCATTCATTTAGAGCCAGTTGTTGCTTGTAGTACATAGGAGAAACTGTCCCACCAACCCAAAGACCTTTGTCATTTGTCACTCTAATTAATGTATAGAGGGGTCCCCCTAGTGACAACGCTTAAGTTTCCTCTGCAGCTAATCCACCCAGAACAGAGGATCCAAGATAATAGTTGAACGTACCAAGCAAAACTTTGAAGTTGAGTTGAAAACTTTATTTTTTTGATCGTTATTTTTTTTTTTATCTTGTTCTTTTTGTTTATTTTCCTACAGGAGAGCGGCAGGGCATGGGGGTGGTTTTACCTACAGGCTTAATTAAAAATTGCTAAAAATTTCTCCTCCTTTTCAAATCACTCCATTCATGTCATATTCATGTATCCCAGCAACAGTCTTTGTTTCCCATTTGTGTCAAGATATTTCCCAGCACAGCTAAAAACACAAGGAAAGTCTGTTTTTTTCTTCCCAGTCGGTCCCTCTCTGACCACTCTACCCAGCAAGGGGCCCACGTGTGTGCAAAGGGCCCGTGTTAGAGAGAATAATAGGATGTCAGCAGGGGGTCACACGGTGCAGCTGCCACCTGCCACCTTCATCATTAGGATTACACAGGTCCTTCTGGTCGGAGGTTGACACTGAGGTCTGTAGCAATAACAAATTACAGCCAAAGCATAAGGGGCTGTGAGACTTGGTGTCTTGTCTGCATATTCCTGACAGTTATGTTTTTCTTGAGTATTGGAAATCTGGCCTCACAACCAGCAGGCAGTGGGAATGCTGGGAATCAATCCTGGGCGCAGTTTGGAAGTAAAGTTAAAGGGAGTGGTTGCAATTTAGTTTCCAGGTGGATGGAAGGATGCCGGGTGGGTTTGTACCTGCATGGCTGTGGAAAGTCAACATTACATTAAAAACATCCCACTTCATCTGGTACAGTCAGTAATGCCAGAGTGCGTTTCATACCTTGTGGATGTCCTATGTAAAAGTGTTGGTGCGCCCCTTGCTGAGGTCCGTGCTGGGGGTGCTGGGGCACTGAGCCTGGACCCTGCTGAGGTGGTGCCTGTAACATTACTATCTGGGGCTGACCGTGGCCTCCGGAGTGATGGGGACCGGGCATGGCTCCAGCTACATGGGCCTAGTAAAAAATAGAAAAGAGCTCAATTGACAACTGACACTAACCTTTAATGACATACGAGAAGACACAGCAACATTGTGGTTCCATACCTGTGCTATCTGTCCCAAGGGATATGTTGGTGGGATGCCCTGGTGGCTGTGGATGCTGTAGCCCTGAATGGGGTAGGAGCCTTGCGGAGATGTGTGGCCTGGTGGCATGTTGGGTGGGGTGGGTGCTGACAGGGGACCTGAGTGGTACAAAGACTGGGGCTGTGGGCCTGACTGGGCATTCTGAAAAGAAAGAGCATAGTGTGAAAATGTTAGGACAAGTCAGTGCTTTACTAAACGGGCATGTCAATCACAGAGAAAATGATGAAAAACCGCTCCTGCACTATAACTGAGTCCTACAGTGGGTGAAACTCACAAAAATATTTTTCTTGGGAGTCCCACAGGACTACCTCTCACCTGTCCAGGGCTGGAAGCTGCATGTTGGGGAGGCGGCTGATTTCCTGTTGGAGTACTGGAAGGCTGGGGCTGATGAACTGCCCCTGAGTGGTGGGAGAAGGACTGTGGAGCTACAGGAGTTTTAAAAAAAAATGGTGTTAAAAAATATGAATGTTTCTTAATGTTGGGTTTTGCCATTTAATGTACACATATCAAACAGTGAAGATTTAATTCTACAGTACCATAGATGCCCTGCTGGGGTCCCTGAGGAGCATCCCCCTGTGCAGGGAACTGGGCACCTCCTGGAGGACCTAGGGCTTGTGGATGAGGGCCCCCACCTTGACCGATCATTCTGGCTCCACCCTGCAGCATAGGGTACATTGGCTAGATGGGGGAGAGGAGAAGAACCAATAAAACCAAATATTCAATTGATATTATCAAAGACATTAATACTGATATTCTCTCTGCTGTGACTGACAATTTTCTGAACATACACAACTGAGCCATTCCTAACCGTATATAACAGTACTGTTAATTCTTTTACTTCACTGCTAAAGTCATTCACCTGTCAAAACCCCTGCCCAGTTTGGTTAAAGTCTGTCTCCCTTTCTGTCATACACCTCATCTCTGCTATTAGCAACTCTTTGCTCACTACTGGAATTATTGATTACTGTAACTTCCTTCCTTTTGGTCTTACTTAAAATCAAGTCCACCCAACACCTCCACATCTCAATACCTTGCTGCACACACAGGTTCTGCTTCTCCTCACCAAAACAGGTCAGTGCTTTGGAACTTACTGCCATCTAATATAAAAACTGTATCTCTCTCTCTTACCTTTAAACGCATGTGATTAGTTTAGACTACTTTAATTTCAGATGCACTGTTGTAAAAATGATAAAATAAGCACACAATGTTTTAATAGTGATTTAAGTAGAGCGCTCCAACCTGTCCAGGGTAGGGTGTCATGGCCTGGAGGACCTGTTGCTGGCTATACTGCTGTGGGTTGTATTGAAGGTAGGACTGAGCATATGGTGACGCTACAAGAGGAGCGCCAGCGGCTGATGCAGCAGCTTGCAACATTGGGGGTGCTGCAGTTCCATGGTCAGAGCGTTGAGCTACTACTGAGCCTATTCAGAAGAAAAAAATACAATAAATGTTTATGCTAAAAACAATTTTTTAAAAAGGCACTTAATTAAAGAGATTGAGGGCGCATTTACCTTTGGTCCTAGGGTATTTTCCTTGGTTGATTGTAGACATAGTGTACTGGTACATTGGAGGGGGCTGAAGAAATTGTGAAACAAAAATCAAGCACTTGATAAAAATTAATCAGTATTTATCTTGGTCAGTTATTATTATTCTTGGTCAGTCATTAATGATTTCTGTTTTTGAATTTAATTGTACTCACTGTTTAGAAATGTCAACATATTTGATTAGTTCCACACTTAACATCAAAGTCATATGGTGAGTTCATTAGGGTTTTCTGGTGCAAATACCTGAACAGAATGAATCTGTGACACATAGGACAGATATGGAGCATTGTAGAGTGGCCCTTGTCCACCTGGGTGCTGAAGGACCACAGGGCTTGGGGGAGTAGGTCGCGGTGGGGTGGGTGCAGTATTGGGTTTGGGCTATACAAAAATTAATTAATATTTTCAATCGTCAATATTTGAGGGACATTTCATGAAGTGGGATGAAAAAACAGTCTTACCATAGGCATTTGAGGTTTGATAGGGTTAAACTCTTTAGCATTGGGGTTTAGGGTAGATTTCTTCACTTGGCTAGAAGATGTAAAAACAGAAAACAGTGTTTACTAACAGCACAGGTTAGGGATAATAACTGCTTTCTAATATTGCCATTATATTTAAAACTCACTCTGCTACACCCTCAGTTCTTTCTGTTGTTTCAGATCTGACTTCCTCACTTCCTGGGGTTCTTGCTGGCTGTGGAGCAGCTGGAGAATGCCTGTCTGAAACAGGTGTTGTGGCAGTTGTAGGTGTAGGAGCACTGTCTTTGTTAGGGTCTTCCACGGGGGATGGGGATGGCTGATTTTGGGGCAAAGAAGGACTGGGTGCAGGAGGCTGAGGTCTGGTCTCTGAAGAAGGTTGAGCTTCAGATGGTGAGGGTTTGCCTGCACTGGGCTGTGGAACCTCACTGTTGGAAGGTGGGGTGGCTGGAGAGTTTGGAGAACTTGAGCTGCCTGCACTTGGTTGAAGCTGTAAAAACAGGATTTGTTTGGAAATGTTCATATTTAAAACATCTGGATGAAAGATTATTGATATCACTACACATCACCTTAAACAAGTTATTTCAGGTAGTGATCTAAAATGGCAGTCTCATGATTGACAAGGTGTCCTAATTTCATGCTTTTAGGAAACACTGATTCTTACCCTGAACTCCTTTCCAAATTTCCGCAGCTCCTCAATCTGTGATCTTTGCTGAACTGAAGGAGCTGTTGGAGAATAGCGGACACAAGGGTTAATGATAGCAAATTAGAGCAAACAGATCTGTCATGGGCCAAGTCCACAAAGGAAAAGAAGCCAATGCAACATTCGTATGCCATTTGCCCCTTTATTGTAAAGATGAAACACTTGGGGCTCAATATACTTCTGTCAGTTCATTATTTAGGCATCAGTGGAGTGCCGTCTGGCTTGTTCACTTTAAATAGTGAAATTATTTAATTCACCATGGCCAAAATGATAAAAGTTGCAACACACTATGAAGTAAAGTCCCAAAAGTGAGAGCTATGCAGACTGGGAAGCATAAACTAGGCTTTAGTTTCAGCTGTTACTTATGTTGAAATCTTGTCCACCCACCTTTACTGTTTTTACTGTCCTCTGTACTACTGGGGCTCTCTGCTGAGCGTTCTTTTGCAGCTGCGCAAAGGATCTCATTCACTAGAAAGACAAAAGATTTTTTTCCATCACTTTCAATGCTTAATAAATATAATTAATATGCCACCTTTTAACAAGAGGAGAGATGTTAGTCAATACCATCAACAGGGAAGAGTGGCGCAGGCCCAGATGCCTTCTGAGTTGGCAAGGACACAGAGGATGTGTCTAAATAGGGTGTGTCCTGTGAAGTAGCTGATTTGGGAGAGCGAGTAGCTGAGAAGATACGACACAGAAAATAAGAATTAGACAGATCCCACTGGTAATGCAAACAAATTTTTAGATAGGTAAATGAATGTACCTGTAGACTGAGTAAGTAAATTTGTAGCACGAACTGTTCTTGATTGTGAAGGTCTTTGGGCTTTTGGGGATGTTCTGGCAGACACTGAAGAGATTAAGAACAAAAAAAAAAAACAAAACATTCTTGTCATTAAAGCAATGTGCAGGACGTGCTGTGCAGATATTATAATGCAATTTCACAAACATACCTCCATTAACAGTTCTAACAGCTTCAGACAACGAGTGTGGAAGTGAATGGGAATGAGGGACTGTATGTCCGTGTGAACTAGGGGGGCTGGATGGAGATGGTGCAGTGGTAGTAGCGGCTGGGGTAGATGTTTGTCCTCCTGGAGATGCAGGTGCATAAGGGCTTGCAGGCCCAGAGCCTGGAGTTGGGCATGGGCTTCCCTGGGAATGATGGGGAACATAGGTCCCAGCTCTGCCTGACAGAGGGCTGTGTCTGTCTGAGGGGGAAACACCAGGCTGAGGTCCAGAAGCAGAGGGCATTGGGGGTCTTGGCGAAGGAGGCGTGGAGCGATATCCTCCACTTAGACGATTGTGGGGTTGGGGTCCGCCAGGACCCCTCTCTGCTCGCTCACGGTTCATTTCCCTCTGACGCTGGGGTAACGGAATGTATTTACCCTCCCTTAAAAACAATACAATAAATCGTCAGAATTATGCATTATTATACAAGACCTACCTTATACAAGACCTACTAAAACACAAAAATCTAAAAAAAATAGATTCCGATAAAATGAAACGCTATTACTGAGCAGCAGTAGGATTTCACCCAGTGAACATGCATGATAAGTACACTGTCATTTGTGGAACTATTGCAATTTAAGAACATAATTTTCATATAAGCAACACTCTAAGGCTAAAAACTGTCACAAACATTTTTTAAAGTTGGTGGTTTTGCTATTAATAAATTATTTTCCAAGTAAGCCAAACCCTTCTTCTATATGGACCAACCCCAGCCCCCTGACCTGTTGCTGGCACCAGGACTGTCTCGACCTCTTTCACGATCCCTGTCACGGGGGCTCTCGCGGCCTTTTTCACGATCACCACTGTCCCGGACCACAGCACTGTACTTGTCTTCCTCACTTTTGCCTTCATCATTTTCTAGATTGACCCGATGGCGGTACTGGGGACTCGACTCAATCTCACTGGCTAGTCGGGCAGCGCGGGCCTCCCTTTGACGAAAGACCTCAGAGTTGCCCTTCTCCAGTGGGACGCTATGTCACCAAGGTCATACAAAGAAACAAATCATAAGAAGGAAAGAAAAAGATTTAAAAATGTGATAAAACAAAATATTTCATATAATAAATCTTGTGATGAATCTAAATTCACAAAATGCTAAAACTCTGCTACACAGAGAGCGATTATTAACTCTGGCAAAGAAAAGTTGATATTATTATAGTATACATAAAATCCTGCATGTTTGGAAGCTAAATGAATTAATCCAAGGTTACTGTATAATTATCTTATTTGGATTAGGATAACACAATAATAGAAGTCCAGTCACTCGAAGATCAAAGAATTTAGTTAATAATCCACTCGGAATATCACTCTGTGTTTTAGTAAACTGTTCATTCATTATATCTCTTAACACAGTCACGTATTTAATACTGCACCAGTAAGTAACGTTAATGGCCATTAATCATATATGTGACAACCTATTACAGCCACTATCAGTGCAGTGCAACATTGCAATTACCTCAGAAGTCAAATTTAATATATCTGCTTTGCAATCAGTGCAGTTCTGCATCTCCAAAGCACTACTTATTAGTTCTGATCAAAATTAGAGATATTCTGGGCTACTTAAAGAACATTAGCAAGTCTTATCTGTAATATACTGACTCTATGATCCAGTATGTGCAACAAAAATATGCACGTAAACAACCACAATGTGAAAAAAAGAAAGTGGTTAGTTAATAGTGCCCTCTATTGACAAGTGAACAGTATTTAGAAGTCAAGAGTTGAACAGAATATTTGGACCGTAAGCATAGTTAACAATGTTCACAGCAAAACATATATTTCTGGAGTTTAAAATACATTAGCTGTAAAAAAAAAAAATAAATGTTAATATTGATCAAAAAGTCAAGGGGTTATAACTTGTGCTGCAATTAATTAATATATTAACATCAAGCAATCATTCTTGGAAAACTTACGTGTACATGGAAAGACTAGAATCATACGTGGATGTGACTCCATATTTCACTTCATTGTAACGAAACATCTCATTGGCATCCCAACCATTGGACTGAAGAAAGACAATCAAAAGCCTTTTAGATGCTTAACAAATGTTTAAAGCAGTCACTGTTTTAAAATACTGAAATGTAAAAAAAACAAAAACAAAAAAAAAAATTACATTGCAGAAAATTTTATACTTGGAGTACAAATACAAAAAAAAATTATATCAATGTCAACATCATACCCCACGCGCACTGGCACGTTTTTAACTTACTGTATCATTGTCCAGATCATAATTTTCTCCATTGCTGTCTCCTCCTTCCCATCTCTGTAAAACCTTCTCCTTGTGTTCTCCATTGACACGGTTGGAGCTAATAGATGTGTCTGTAAAAGAGTCTGAGGGGGAGAGGAAAAAAGCATTGAAACTTTGTTCATTGTTCATTTTTGTTGCAGCCTTCATTTTAATATTTTTCCTCTACTCTCAACAGGCAAGAAACAATCACAACATTATTTCTCCAATGTCAGTCAGTGGTCTTAAAAATCCATCCAGTTGTGTTAAGACAATTTCATACAATTTAGGAAGTGCCAGTGGGATGAAATACAGAAGTTACTTTAATAATTTGCTTAAACCCTGCATCTACCAATACTCTCAGAAAGAAAGTTTTCACTAATTTTTGCCATGTACATCTTGTCACAAACATGTTATTTAAATGCTGTGGGGAGTACATATTGTTCTGTTGTACTTGGTTCTTGGAACCATTTCAAGTGCAATATCTTAAACTGCAGCACAGTCAACCCCTTTTCACAAGAGAGAAAAGAAAAAAGTAGAGACATTTTGTGATGAACCCCTTCAATTGCTGGAAACTCTTTTCAGTCTAAGTTTTCTCTATAACAGGACAAAATTTACACTCAACTTCTGATTTACATTCTAGTTGTGCGAAGAGCACATAAAGAACTTGTACCAGGTATTCCCTGCATCACCCATCTTCCACCATGTACACCATGTGTTTGTACCTCTAGTGGCGAAGTTGAGGTCAACATCTCTGCAAATCATTGTCACTAGGTCTGAAGGGCTGAAAATCATGGTGTCAGTGATGTCTTCTCTCCGTGGAGGAGGAGAAAATGAGCTCTCCTCCTCATTGCGTTTGTGTACAGCATCCACAGCCAACTCACACTAAATGATCATTTAATCATCGACAAAACAAATGCAGGATAAAGTTTAGTTTTTTTAATTTATTTTTTTCTTTTGCAAAAAAAAAAGAAAAATCTAAAATCTGAAAAAAAATTTATAAATTTATATATATATATATATATATATATATATATATATATATATATATATACACTCCAATATATATATATATATTTTTTTTTTTCCTTGACAGAAGTTCACAAAGGGTCATAACAGTAATACTTCTTACCCGAGAACTGAGAGTCTTAAATATGCCTTCAAAAACGTTGCCATTCTTTACCCTGATGTCACAGGTGGAACCCTAAAAGAAACAGATACACACATTTGTGCATTAATTTAATATTTATGCATGTGTTTATTACAGAGATTAATGCCTGGGGACTAATAATAAGTAAAAATGAATGGTTCACTATGACTGTTTCTTACACATTACAAATCATTCTTCCAGAAGGGAAAAATGTAATGACATAAGCCTGAATGACAATTCCAGAATGATGAGATTATATTTCAACCCCCTGTAAAAGAAAACAGGAACCGAATTTCTGAATATATTTTGAGGTTTGAGGTGAAAGGTTTCTTTATAATTGATCTTGTATAATCAGTTGTAATACTGACAAGGTGCCACGACACACAATCTACATTCCACCCAGATTAAAATAAAATATGTGGTGTCCTTTCAGTTAAACATTAAAAACAATAATTTTTTGGTCATTTCTGAAAAAGACATAGCCAATAATCCATAAATATAGCTTAAAAACAGTTTTGTAATAACTGGGTTATATGCAATTTCGTCCATCTCCTATTACTGTATAACTCACAAGAGTTATTGTTATAAGTGAACTGTACATCTTGGTTTAAAAGGACTACTACTAAAAAGATGAAAGACTTACCACAACAGCTGTAAGGAAATGAAGCATTCTAGCATTGTTGTACACGCCCTCAAACACCTGCAAAAACAGTAAATGTTATCATGTAATTATTTTCCATCAAATATAACAAGAACAAGTTCATAAAATGAAAGTAGATTTCCAATTTTCCAGTTTCCAATTTGCATTACAAAATAGCCTTGACAAATTTATTTCTGGGACAATGCTACAGTGACGTCAACTGTAGAAACTTGAACCAGAACCATAAAGAACCATATATTTTCTAGTGCATATCCCATTAATTGTAGCAATTGTAGAAACAAATACATTCCATAATGCAATCATATCATATCATATCAATAGTTTTCAGTTTTCTAACCCTAACCCTAACTTCAAAAAAGGTCAAAATCAATTAATTTCAATATGAGGATATTTTCAATATTTCCCTCAGACATTACAGAGAAACATGGGGAATTTGTGATAGTGGTATACATAGTGGTTAGTGATTACACTTCAAATTCTAAATTCTTGTGTTTAAGATTTTGTCACCACACACTGCTTATTTCAGTAAAAACTTACCGGAGATGACTGGAATGATGGCTTTGCAGAGGATCGATTCCTGTAGGAAGTATCAAAGTTAACATATTTTTCTGCTATGTAGCTGATTTAGAATAATTCAAAAATTTCATTTTATACATACACAATGTATGGTTAATCTGGGGAACAACCAAAATCTTTATAGTACCAAAAATGTCATATATAATCACAATAATTTACTGTATTCATAATTAAAAACACATTATCGCTTGTGTTTAGAGACAGAGCTCCACCGTTTATTTCATTATCATTTTGTTTAAAGCCACCTTAATAGAAACATGAAATTAAACATCACTAAAAATGTCAAAACTCAAAATTCTTTGTCTGTATGTAAAGGAACATAACTGTCACTATAATTTTATCGTGGGTGAAAAAAAAATCACTAAGGCAAGGGGATCTGTTTAGGTATACACAACTACCATTTTATCAAGGGTAGCCTCGTTCACGGTTACAAAACAAAGACCGATACAAGTGTTCAGTAAACGCACGCTCATTTCCGAGATTTAAACATACATAATGACCTTGTGTTGGCCATGAGGTATCTTCGATTCTTATTCTCACATCTGAATCAAATGACGCATTTTCGATAAACTTAACGGTTGCTTAATGTACCTTCTTGGGTGCTGACAGGCCAAATGAACTTTGTATTGCTTGTATTTTAATTTGATACTCAATGCTTCCACCAAACATAGACCTACCTCCCACAATATCGGTTCCGTTTGCAAATTTGGATTGGTCTACTGACAGCGCCAATCTAACAAAAAGCTTTCTGGTTGGCTGGGACGAAAGCACAATTATCGTAGACACACCCACTGAGCGTCAACGCTTTAACCGGTAGGCCTCTAGTCCCAGGACAATCCGCGGACTGTCCTGACAGAAAACAGGCTATCAACATACCTCCCGGCCGGTGTTCTGTTGCCACTGGTGACGCCGCTAACTGGGGAAGACATAGCACTGGGGCCCGAGGTTCCGTTGGATGTTTTTCTCCCGCCTGAACCGGGTTGCTGTTGTTGTTTCAGCATTGCGAAGCACAAGGCTTAGACAATATTAAGTGGAAGTAAAATTATAAAGGCTGATACTTTTCGTAGTGAGGCTGTTTTTAGAGGAAACTATCTACAACAATATGCAGAGCCGGTGTAACCTTAATAACACCGGCTATTGTTGCTAATCTGGCTACCGCTTGTGGCCTATGATAAAGGCAAAACAACTAACTGTATTTATGAAATATAACATATGTCGTAAATATCTTCCACCTAGTTGGTAACAACGGTGACTCTGTCAAATAAAACGAATAATAAAGTGACACGAGTTTCCGTGTAATTGTTTAGCAACGACTAGCTCAGTTAGCATTAGCTTTGAACCTTAAGCTCACTTCGTGGGCTTTCCCTCCGGGATTTAATTTCCTCTCACCCGTCGCGTCGCCTTTACTCCGGCACAGCTGACCCTTCCGTTAGAATTTAAGAGCTTACAGTTACTGTCAATTGCCTAAAAAATGAGATTTTCCAGGTTTCTTACTGAAAACCTGCTGCGGTTGGTCAACACCACCTCTCGGTAGGTTCACTTGACTCAATCCGCGCGCGGCTGACTGGTAACCGGCTCAAAGGGGGAGTTGACGTGCGCATGCACATTTGACCCACAAGTGAGCGCGTGTTCGTGAGACGACGCATGTTTGTCAGTTATATCTGGATAATTAAAATTTATCAAATCACAAACAAGAAAAGACTGTTTCTTCGTACACGTGGCAGTAAGTAAACAAAACATTAGTGATTTGTTGGCCCTTATCTGACTTTAATGTTAATGAACTACATATTAACACTTATCTTGACTTATAGATGTTTAAGTTGAATGCAATATTCTTTACAGGCTAAAGGTTATTCGTCTGTGATATGTAAACCATTTAACTAGCTAAACAAGTTTGTCAGTGCGCCTATACATTAGTTACTACGACTGGAATGGTTTGCGGACAATATGGCGGCCTCCGGGAAGAGCACTGTTAGAAAACAGGTCCGTAGTTGAATTCACGCACACCTTATCTCAATAAAACAATAAACAATAAAATGTCTATCTGAACCGGAATTCCAAATTCTAAATATTTCAAGCTGTTCGTCACTTTAATGTGAGTAATATAACTTACATTTTAGTTTTATATTTTGTTATACAGTGAATGTACCAGACAGTCCTGCTTATTTTAATGTACATTTCATGTAAACTATTTATCTAAATCACAACCTAAATACATTAGTTATTTGTTGTAGAATTTATAGATTAAGAACATACACAGAAGTCTAAATCAAGCAAATGTTAAATAGCATGGTGTTGGTGTCATAAATCATGTGAAACATAAAAAGATATGATTTTGTCTGTTTTATCATTTAATTGAGTACTTTAGCAGCAGTTTAAAAAATTCTCATCTGCTTGGATATCATAAATATGGAGAATATACACTCTTTAATCAGTAATTTTTTTTAAAGATAATCTTGATAATCTTGTACATATCGATGACAAGGCAACTCTTATCCTGCAGTTGAGCATCCCATATGTTGAAGAAGAAGCTTCCCATCTTGCAGAGTTTTCAAGTTTTGGTGTCGAGGTGTTCTAGCCAACTTGCCCGTCAGCAGTACGATGTCATTGTTGTGGGTGGAGGCCACGCTGGGACCGAGGCAGCAGCAGCAGCAGCCAGAGTGGGAGCTAAAACACTGTTGGTCTCCCAGAAAATACAGACTATTGGTGAGTGGAAGGGCTTTATTTAAGATCATGCATGGTTTTTACCAAAGGCTTATGCACACTTTTCCCCTCATATTCTGTTTGTGCCTACACTTTAATATAAATATGTTTTCCTTCTAGGTGCCCTGTCCTGTAACCCCTCTTTGGGTGGAGTAGGAAAGGGCCAGCTTGTGAAGGAGATAGATGCGCTGGATGGGCTGTGTGGTCGAGCAGGAGACTGGGCTGGTATCCATTTTTCCATCTTAAATCGTAGAAAAGGCCCTGCTGTGTGGGGTCCGAGGGCCCAGCTTGACCGTCAGCATTACCGTGAATTTATTCAGGTATCAGACATATTGAATCAAGTTCATTATCTGTACAGCTTGAGTTGCTGAGACTGTCATTCTGTTCGTCACTCAGTCAGAGCTATTGTCAACTCCCAGGCTGACATTGTTGGAGGGCTCAGTGGAAGAGCTGCTGGTTACAGAAGCAAAGCCAGATGAGCCAGGACAGCACAGGGTTACTGGGATACGTCTGGGTAACATCTGATGTGCATATATATATATATATATATATATATATATATAATATAAGTATAATTGGTTGAATGAAGTAACTAATGAATGAATTAAGCAACAAATATTTTTAATTGTCAGCTCAATTTCTTTTAAAAATTCCTAAATACAGAAACTGTAGATGGTGGAAGGCTGCAACATTTCACAATTTTACCTTTTCAGCAAATGGGAGCCAAGCAGTCTTGGCCAGCTCTGTGGTTCTTACTACTGGTACATTCCTGTCCGGTTCCCTCTTTGTGGGCCAAAACACAATGCCAGGGGGTCGCATTGGAGATGCCCCATCAAGTGCCGGGCTCTCCCACACACTTAGAGAGAGGCTCGAACTTAGGATGGGTAGACTGAGGACTGGAACTCCACCCCGAATTGTGAAGGAGTCAGTCGACTTTTCCTTGGCTGTGCTTCACCCCCCTGACAGTACTCCAACTCCATTCAGCTTCCTCAATAAACACACACGCTGCAAGGTACATGCATTTAAGTGCCCAATCCTCCAAAGTTTGAGAAAAATCCAAGGTTATGGAGCGATATACACAACATGTTCAGAAAATCTTTTTTAAATTAATACTGATTAATAATTTATTTCATAATCTTAAAGCCTGAAGAGCAGCTACCCTGTCACCTGAGCTATACTACACCAGGAGTAGAGAAAGTGGTGAAGGAGAGTCTTCATCTCAATTGTCACATACAGCAAGACACCAAGGGTCCTAGGTACACAGACACACAGACACACACACACACACGCAATAGTTTAACATTGCAAACCATACAGCCCCTTGTCTTTTGCAGATATTGCCCTTCCATCGAGTCGAGAGTGCTCCGTTTTCCTGGCCGACAGCACCAGGTGTGGCTGGAACCTGAGGGGCTGACATCTGAGCTTTTGTACCCTCAGGGTCTGTCTATGACCATGCCTCCTGAAATGCAGCTCAGCCTTATCAGAGAGATCCCTGCCTTGCACAGAGCAGAGATTCACACACCTGGTACAGTATCTCAGTCCACTTTGGTCACTCTAATTTGATGAATCTGAAAGTTTTTTTAATCCTGAAAGTTTCTTGTTTTGGCTCTTCCAGGGTATGGTGTGCAATATGACTTTGTGTGTCCCACTCAGCTGAGTCCTGCCCTGCAGGTAAAAAGCACCCAGGGTCTTTTTCTTGCAGGTCAGATCAATGGAACAACGGGATATGAAGAGGCTGCTGCACAGGTAGCTGATTTTTTTTTTTTTTTTTTTTTTTTAACCAATACAGCATCCAAATAACAAACAAGGTCCATTTTAATTCAAATTCAGCTGTATTAATGTCTTACTTTCTATTCCTATTGGTCAGTGTTTTCCTTCACAGCTTAATAGAGGCTAACAGTTAAGCTTGTTTGTAAAATTGAGTCACTCCAGACATATTGTTTAAATGCAAAGTGAGTCAAGACAGATTCACAACAATTTTTAGCAGTTTGTGGTAATTTTGAATCATATTTTCCCGGACAAAATTGCTTGTTCACAGGTCGTACTTTGTCATCTCTGATCTAGAGTTGAGAGTCGCTGTTTGAATCATTGGTACATAGTACTTTGGAACACACAGCAAAGATTTTACTGTCACAGAGCTACTTGAACATAAGAAAAACCTGTCCTTCCTGCAGGGCCTGTGGGCGGGGGTCAACGCTGCCCGTCGGGCTCTCTCGATGCCCGCAGTGACATTGTCTCGAACAGAGAGCTACATCGGTGTTCTTATTGATGACCTGGTATGCCGCGGTGTTACAGAGCCCTATCGTATGTTCACCAGTCGGGCTGAGTTTCGTACTGCTTTAAGGCCGGACAACGCCGACCTTCGCCTTAGTCTTAAAGGTTAGAAGCTCCAAGTTTGGTTTACGGTGAAACCATTCCAGTGTAGCTGATCTCTACCTCTCCTTCAACTGGGTGATGCGTTTGATCGCTTTGATCCTGGTGTTTTTAGCATTTTCCTTTTTCTTCATGTCAGGGTTTGAGGAGGTGGGATGTGTGTCCTCTGTACGTTACCAGGAGGCATTGAGGGTGAAGAACAGTCTGGTAGATGCTCTGGCAGCCCTCCAGGACCTCACAATGTCCACACACAACTGGAGAAAAATCCTGCCTGATGTCAACATGAGTGATGGGAAGAGTACAGTTCTGACGTAAAGCTTTTTATTTTTCAATGCAGTCAAAAGTTACTTTTCTCCTTTTACTGTTCCTGATACTGTGATGGCTTTACATCAGTGGCATGGCTATCCTGCAGTACAATCAAGTATCCTATCAAATGCTGGCATCTTGTTTCCCGGACGTCCTATGGCCTTTTTTGGAGTTTTCACAAAGACTCAAAATAGAGGGTGATTCTACTTTCCACTCAATCATGTCAGCAGGATTTCTTGTTATTTTTAAGCTGCTTTAATTTGGATTTTCCATTTCCAGCTGTTTACAAGCCTCACTGTGACCATCAAAAGAAAGAGATCGAGAGAATTCAGAAGGAAGAGAACATGTCTCTCCCACAGGACATTGACTATTTCTCTCTGCCAGTGTCACTATCTCAGGAAGTCAGAGAGATTTTGGATAGGGTTCGACCTAGCACTGTGAGTAGCTATTGACTGTTGTGAACCTGGAGGAAAAATCATTAAAATATTTGTGCTGTTTAAGAAATATATAATCTGCAATTAATGCCACTCTTATTTTCTATAGCTTGGTGCCGCAACACGTTTGCAAGGTATAACTCCAGCAGCCATCGTCCATCTCCTCAACTATGTAACACACAGAAAAGGACAGAGTACAGCGAAACACCAAAAGGAGAGAGAAGAGCCTCGTGTAAGAGATGCATCTTTAACACAGTGAAATAAGGGCTCATACAATATAAAATAAAAACATTTATTCTAAAAAACATTAAAAGAATAAATTAATGACATCTTTGTACCATAAAAATACCCCTAAAATAAAGCTTTCCCTTTTTAATACAAGTCAGTGCAAATGACCCTTTGTGCTCAGAGTTAGGTGAAGAATTTTAATCCTGTTAGTAACATTACTGTGGACAGAATTAAACTCCATGTGACCTTCTCACTGCCATTCATAATAAAATGTCCATCCAGCTCAGTCATGCCTCGGCTGAAGAAACCAAATGGAAACTTCCACTTGGGCTGAGGCGCACTTCTGGGGGGTTCTGGGTAACGTGTAGTATCAGCAAATATCACTTCAGTGGTTAGAATGAGGGGTGATGACACGGGACACTAAAAAAGGACAAAAATCATCTTCTAAAGTGAAACTGTGTTTTGAGTTTTAAAATATCCATGCTGTTTGTATGTATACATACTTGGAATTTCTGACACTGGAAAAGGTATTTTGCCCCGAGGATGTAGTTCTGAGGAAGGTCTAAGGGACCCTGCCGGGCCCACAGCACTCTGATGGAGAGAGCTTTCGGGAGGATGCATCCTGATTTACACGTTTCCTAAACAGAAGAACAAGATTAATGCTTAGGAGGAACAAATGAACATCAATTAAAACTTTGTCATTTAAAACTGGCTTAATTCAACACAGAAAAGATCTGCAGAGGTTTGTTGGCACATCATGGCCACGTAACAATGACCGTTCATGTTTATAAGTCTCATACTCATATGAGACTCACTCATACTTTCTATGACTGAGCCTTCCTGATGAACTCTGTTAATTCACCAACCAATATTCATCCTTACTGATGAGGATTGGTATAACTGGTCTATAACTGGGAGCTTGACCTTACAGCTCTGCTCCCCCATCAGTTCAGTATAGTGCTTTACTACACCGCACCCAAATGTGTGTCTGTCCCAAACAATTGTGATCAAGAACTTTAAGACACTTAAACACTGTCACACTACACAGTACCTCTGCATTGCTGGGACACCTCTGGGTGATGATTCTTGTCCACATAGGTTGGGAACCAAAATTCATGGCCAGTACATCAGGAGTTTTAAGGCCTTCCAAGATGGTGTAAATTTCTGTACGCAGTGCTGAGCAGTCACCTGAAAGCAATCTTAAGAGCAGAGGGGGAATAGATCACTACTACTGTTCGTTTACAACAAAAAGAATGTAGAAATAGCAATGTACTCACCTCACTGCGCATCCAGTAAAGGTGTTGAACGTGAAGAGGATGGGTGATCGCCTGCTGGGGTCAGAGGAACATTCCCCACTCTGTGATACCCCCAGTGTAGTCAGCTAACCTACTGTCAAGGAAACTGTGTATATTTAACTCAAAGGTAGCAGGATGTATAATCAATTATGCAACTTGTGTTGTTCCTGAGGATACTGGTAACACTTTTCCATCAAAGAGAGTCATAACAGGGGATCCGATCCTTAGTCCTACAGCAGAGCTCAGCCTTGCTGCAGAAGGTGCACCTGCTTCTAGCTAGAAGACAGAGTGACTACCGGTGTTTGAAACTGGTCTCCATTTCCTGCTGGAAACTGTGGCTGCAAAAAGCTTACCTGGAATTGCACAGAGTGAGTCTGCAGCAGCAATTGATCGGGATCCACATCAGCCAAAATTACATTTATATTTGCATATATGAGCTCCCCTCTACCTGTGTACCCAATGATAAACTCCACCTGGATGGGAAGTAGACCAAGGGGAATAAAATGGTGTGACACCTTTGTTCTTCAGAAGGAAAAAAAAGTCAAGGAGCAAAAAAAACTGCAAGCACTTACTTTTTTCACCACATTGAGACAGGAGCCATTATGTTCACTTGGTACTGGCCAATCAGACTGCGCAGTAACATTGATCTGAAACAAAATATATAAGTCTCAAATGATTTTCTTTTTTTCTTTAACAAACTTATTAGATCTCTGCAGATGATTTTGCTGGCCAGAAAGGAATTTCTGCTTAAATCAACTGTGACTAAACTGTTTAAGTCCAGAAACCTACCAGAAAATCTGACACTTGCCTCAACTCAACAACTGGAGTCTGTGACAAAATAAAAAGGTATATGTTAGACTCTCTGCTGTACTTGATAGGCATTATTTCAAAGTTAAGAACATTGACCAAACAAATTGACTGACCTTTACCAGGCTCATATTGTAAAAATAAGAATAAGCGTTGAGATTTGGATCCGTGGTGCAAGACTGACGTGTTACGGTACGAGTACAGGAGAATGACACTGATCTCAAAAACTCTAAGGAGAGAAAAGAAATTCCCTGTAAATTCAAATACTTAATCATCTCAGATGGTTGACAATTCTTACAATGAGGTAGGCTTATCTATGTTTCTTCTGGTAAAGTTTGATTTTTAAGGTAATTGGTATGTGCAAACGTGTTCACAAGAAAAACAAAATCTCAACACAACTTGCACAGAACCATATTCATAATTTAATATTATCTGAAAACATACTTGCTGGGTTTTGGTTGATGCAGAATGTTCCCACAGCACCTGGAGACGGCTGACGGAGGAGTCCCCAAGCAGACGAATTGGAGAAATATGTCTGGATGACATCATCGACCTACAGAAATTATTAGTCTTTTATGCATCTGAGTTGTTCCGATACTCACGTAAAAAAAAAAATAGTCACATGGGATATTGTCAGCATGTTTTTACCCTGTAGAAAATTCTGCTGTAAGTGTTGCTCATAGGTGCTGGGGCTGAAAAATGGTAGGAGTTCCCTAATGTTGGAAGCCGAGTTAGATCTGGGGGAGACTGTGGAGCATCATCTACTGAGGTGATTGAGAAATAAGCGTTAGTATTAATGCTAATTAATCTGCCAATTTATTATTTATACCTGCATACATACCTTTATTATTGATACAAAAGAGGGAGTCAGTCACAGTGACAAGAGCTGGATCAACATTGGCCCTGAACATCAGCCATTTTTCAACACAGACACCTGATCTGGAACACACACACACAAAAATTTTATATATATATATATATATATATATATATATATATATATATATATATATATATATTCACATTCTATAATGCCAAAGTATATATTGTAAATGTACTTACAAGGGTTTTTGTGGGCATCCAGTGAACAAAGTGCTCAAGTTGGCAACATTACAATCTGCTGTGTCACAACAACAGTCGATGTCACAGAACTCGGGAGTTAAATCACAGAGACAATCTAAAAAATATAAATAAATAAAATAAAAAACAACTATGAAACAACAGAAATGAATGTGAGAGTTTTTATACATTAGGGCATATGCCTAATTATTTACCCTCTGACATCGGCACAGGTTGCACACTGGGTGCAGGTTGGGCTTCTGTGGAAACTTTAATGGACTTTGGATAATCGTCCGCCATGGTGTCAGTGTTAAGACTTATGGCATCACCCGGAGGAGGGGTTGCTGTTCTGAAAGTGTCCCCATTATTGTCAGTGGTCGGAGGTGTTGACCCATCCAGGGGGAACCCCGCCTTTTGCCCGAAGGCAGCAGAGCTCCGGTCCAGCTCCCCTGCGCGACCATGTAAGGGGACAGTGGTTAGAAGATAGACGGATGGATGGGCTGGAGATGGCGTTGTACCATTAGGCTCAGCATTTGTAAAAGTGGCATTTATGGTTGAATTAAAGCTTAGTTCCGTCGCTGCACTTGCTAAAGCTGCACAAATGGCGATTAATATCCAAAGTACAAAACACCCATGATGAAACTTCATTTCGTCAGTCACGCCAATGCTGGGTATCTGCATCCAGTCAGCTCGCTAAATCAGGTCGACATTTAAAATAATTACACTCAAATAGTTTTCGCGATGAATAATTACTCAATACAAAATAACTAAGGAGAACGTTTTCGTCTTTGTTTATGAAGCATTACAACAGCTAGCATATGTTAGCAAAGCTAGCTTCTGGTTCAGTGCTACCGACACCTCAATAAGGAAAGTCGCTATTGGCTGTCCAACAAGTCCCTAAATGACGTCACCGTCCAACTTGCATAATTTAATTTCAATGTTATAATAGCGAAAGAAATAATGCGAGAGAGACAAAAGTGGCCAAAAAATATTAAATATGTTGTGAACTGAAAAGAAACTTTTATATATTTATACTGTTTTTATTTTGCCATTAAAATAGGTCAATTTACTGACTTTAATGCAGAATCTCATGGCACAGCACCGCAATACGACAGTTTGCCCTTCTTTCATTTTAGCAGAGGACAGAACACTACTTTTACATGTTATATTCGTACATCCTACACACTCTAGAAAATACCATGACTGAGTAATATGTTTTGTGCTGTTTGCAGAGTCAAATAGCCTCTCAAACAGCAGAAAAGTCTCTAACAACCCCCGAAAACATTGCTAGATTTGTCGCTAGCTGCTTTTAACAAGAAAGTCGTAAAGTCGGCAACGCTGTTCTGGTTACTAAGGAAGTTTTCACAGCCACTTCCGTTTCTAGGAAAATTTTACCGTAAATTATATAAAAAACAGTATTCGTTAAATGTATTTGCATTCATGTGATATGCAGGTGTATGCGTATGTACGTATAGGTTTACTTTTCACATTCATATAGGACAATTATCAGTAGCATTATTTGAACAAATTAATTTAAAAAGACAAAAAAGAAAACTTAGATGACAGAGCAAACATTCATTTTACTACCATATCTACCAAGTTTTCAATACAAATAGGACATTTTTTGACAGGTAAGCATATTTATTAAATATGCATGTACAGGTTTCCACAAGATATAATTCCTTTTGTATGAAATATGGAATTTAACAGAAAATTACTTACTTAATAAGAACAATACTGTAATTAACAAGGATATTTTTGGGTATATAAGAAAAAAAAATGCAAAAAAGAAAAATGTGTTACAGGCTTGTCCAAGGGACAATTCAATATTCAAAAATTCTTTAGTTTCAGAATAAAATTAAATTTCTGCCTTTTTCACAATTACCAAGGGCAAGGTTGGCATGTTTGAAAGTGCCTAATTTTCTGAAGCTCCAATTCTGTTTTGAAAATTCTTGGCATGCCTCAATGGTCAGTGGGATTAGTAGCAGCACCCTGCATGACTGCATACTGCAGTGAATGCCATTATAATTGGAATTAAAGGAAATTTGAACTCTGAGAATTACTTATATTGACATTACAATTCACAACTTCAATTTTGATGTCACCATATCTGCTGTATTTAGGCTGTTGCTTTTCAATCAAGTCAAATAAATTCAACTGCTGTGCTAATTAAGTTTAGGTGTGAATTAAACACTTGTAGATGGCCATTGAGTGGATAAGAGTGAACACATTGAATTTTTATTCCCTTTTTTCTGACTTTTGTAAATAGAAAAGCAGACACAATTCCTTTTAAGCTAATCAAAACAATAAAAAGTACAGGTGAAAATGATGCTGTTTTGCTGAGCAATTTGTCAAGCTTAAATTAATCTTAATAATTGTAAACAAGATAGAACTGAGTCTATACTTTTAAAGAGAACGCCTGAGTCTACAGCATTTGTTTTCCTTGTAAGCATGGCTTTCTACGGTGCAACAGGAAATTGACTGGAAACCCTGGAATGCAAAAGATAAACATCAACTACTTCAGGTCCGAACTCACTGCAGCTCTTTGTCAAGTAAACACTTTACCCGCCCCTGAGCTGGTATTTATATTTGAGTCCAAAGGTGAAATTCAGCTGGAGAGCGTCTGTAAATCTTTTGCCCACCTCAGAAAAAAAAAAAAAAAAAAAAAAAAACTTTTTGTGCATTACATAATTTACAAAGCCCCACAGTATATGACCTGAGCAGATGGTTTTGGGATGTGAACACGATAAGCAAATGCAGGGAGCAGAGCGATTGCTACCATGATTACAACCGTGTTTTTGGAAGAAATGTCAGATTTCCTGTAAATGGTGAGTGCAAGTCTTTTAGGACTCTCCCTTGTCCCTGCTGATGTTACATAAAGGCACTTTATAGGTAGGTCTATGGTGTCTATCCAGACAGTCTTGGAATATTCACTTAGACAGCCAGATTACGCAGCTAGAACAAGGGAAGGGACAGATACAGCAGCTGGAGCACTCAGGCTGCAGCTAGGAGTTCCACAGGAATTCTTTTCTTGATTCAAATGCTGGAGAGGAAAAAGAGAAACAAGAATAAGGACAATGACAGTGGGAAAATGATTTATATCCCTTGACTGTGGGCTTGACCGGAAGACAGTTACGCATCTGGAAATCTGCATCCATTAAAAGCCAATCGGACTGTGAATGTTTGTCAAAGCTGCAGCAGACCTCAGAGAGGAGTGCCCCACAACTTTACTCAGTTTGACAGTGGATTTTTTTTTGGCCGTCGAGGACAACTTTGGACAGTGTCAGCTATGTCTGAGGAGAAAGAATTGTCCTACAGCGATTCCATCAAGAAGGCGAGTGCTTTAATCACTCGCTTTCCTCTCATCCCAGTGAGGGGAGTTCGACTCATGAGCCACATTGCAATGAACTTTGATTCTGTCTGGGCTTTTCGTCCTGATCCCTCAGATCTTCTCATCGCCACCTACCCTAAAGCAGGTACAGACAATTCAACTCACTTACAGTTATGGGGTGCACACGTTTACAGCTATATTTACATTTTCTTTTAATTCATGTTAATAAGCATATCAAAACTGCGTTTGAATGTTTATCGTCAAGGCATTTGTCCAATCCAGTAATGATGGATGATAATAAAATAAATGTATGGAGAACAAAGCAATTTCAATGGCACACATCTGACCTCTAAATCGCATATGTAACCACATTGAAATTTATGGTGCTGATTAAGGGCACATATTGGTCTCTGAAAGTGGAATTAATGGAATTTAAAACGGAAAAATAAAGTGCGAGAACACCAGATAAATTGTGTTACTATTATGGTTATTATACACAACAATGTTCTTTTAGCACAGAGAACATGTGAAGCCAAAGAAAACAAAGGAGGAATACAGAGGAAGAAATATGAATGGAAATGAGATCAAGACAAACTACAAACTGGATCAAGGGGCTTTAGCAATCACTTTTTGTGTTTATGAGTATTTACAAGGATGTAAAGAATCACACAATATCAGATAAGAGATTTTTGTCACTTTCATTTCATTTTTTGTGCAAAGCATAAAATTTTAGACAATTTTACAATTTGGTTAGGAGCCAAACAATCTTTGGCTGAGTAGAAGAGATAATTATTAGAATAGATAATAGAAACTCAATCATATGATGCTATTCCTTTATAGTTGGATTGATTAATCATTTTGGGGAAACTAAAACTAAAAAAGGTGTTTACCGGCATCAAACATTTCTGCTTTTCTTTTTCTTTTACTTTTTGAGGGACCACGTGGACCCAGGAGATCGTGGACCTGCTTTTTCACAATGGAGACGCTGATGCCTGCAAACGAGCCCCCACCCCTGTCCGCAGCCCTTTCCTTGAAATCTATGGCCCACCACCAATCCCCTCAGGTGTGTAGCTACATTCCTGCTTGCATAAGGCCCCTTTTAACAGCAAATAGTCTTTGCAAACAAAAATATTGTGTGTGTGTGTGTGTGTTATGTGAGACTTTGTTAAACCCCTCCAGTCATCATCACTCTGGTCTAACTCTTACCCCAGTGAACAAGGAGCATTAGCAAACTAAAATCTGAGAGTGGATGGAGGAATAACAAAGACATTTCTAGGAGCTCATATGGGCATTTCTACTTACGCCTACATTTCAGGTCTCGATCTTTTGAAGAACATGGATCCACCTAGGTTTATAAAGACACATCTACCCTTTCAGCTTGTGCCACCTGCATTTTGGGAAAACAAATGCAAGGTAATTCAATCTGGGCATTGAACAGCAGACAAAAAAAAACTTCACGATTCATTGCACGATATAAAAAGGGGAATAACACAATGTTTTTTCCCCCCTTTTTCCTGATAAGACTATCTATGTGGCACGCAATGCCAAAGACAACCTGGTGAGCTACTACTTCTTCGATTGCATGAATATGACCCAGCCTGATCCCGGGACGATGGAGGAATACATACAAAAGTTCATGCGAGGAGAGTGTAAGTTCCAACTGTGACTCACCTGCAGTGAAACCAGTAATTCCTGTTTGCACTAAGTCTACCTAAATGTTTATTAGAATATAGAATAGAATAGAATAGAAATACTTTATTAATCCCAGACTTTCCCAGACAATTTTATTAAGGACTGAACATAGTCTCGCTGTCCAATTAAAATAAAGTGTGGACTCACTATTGCCTTTAGTCATTGTGACAGTGTCTATAATAAAGTATGGAAAACGTTCCTCAGAGATGAATGTCCGCATTTGCAGTGGAAAGCAATATTTTTATTTTTTTCCCCCCACATTTAAGAGGTTCTATAATAGAATGGCCTATGTTGTGCTCTCTGTGTTTGCTTTCTACAGTATCGTGGGGCTCCTGGTATGACCATGTGAAAGGTTACTGGAAGGAGAAGGACAACAAGAACATCCTTTACCTCTTCTATGAGGACATGAAAGAGGTAAAGAAAACTCAGGGAACCTAAGATGAGCAAAGCTTGTTGTAGAGGCTCCACCAATGATCATGTTTATTCTGTAAGAATCCTCGCCGTGAAGTAGAGCGGATCATGAGGTACCTGGATGTGTCAGTGTCTGATGAGGTCATCAGCAAAATCGTGGAGCTGACGTCCTTTGAGAAGATGAAAGACAACCCGATGGCGAACTACAGCTGTATCCCGGCTCCTGTTTTTGATCATTCCAAGTCTCCCTTCATGAGAAAAGGTGCAGTAGACACTGATCTAATTATTGAAAGCTTTGAGAATGAAACAAGTTTTATCAGTGTCTTCCTCCCTTAACTCCCAAACAAACAAAAATGAACTTCCAATCAAATATAGCAGCTCCGCCCCCTAGAGGACGTTTTTAAAAACTTGCTTCTGCAACAAAACTTAGGTTCTTAGCAGCCAAAACAGGACACGTTTCAATATTTTCATTATTTATTTATTTTATTTATATTATATTAAAATAGGCTGTTTAAAATAGAAAATTGAATGGGCTACAGTAAAACACTTTCTTCTGTGTAGATTTTTAACTTATACACTATTTAAGACACCAGAAATAGTTCATTAAGAAAATAACATGGAAATCAATCATGCAATAAGGTGAAGAGTTTGTAAAACCTGTTGATTTTTTGTTGTAAACACTGCTGTGTTCATTTTTCTTTCTTTCAGGTAAAGTCGGTGATTGGAGAAACCATTTCACACCGGAGCAACAAAAGATGTTTGAGGAAGATTACAAAGAGCAAATGAAGGATGTCGATATACCCTTCAGGAACCTTATTTAATGGCTTTCCACATCGTCCTAATTGATGCAGCTGAAAAACCAAAGACAAGTAAACTGACATGATGTCGTGATTCAAACACCTGAGCTCGAGTTAGCCACATTTGGTTCCAGGAAGCTAAGGATAGTTTTGCTCACATGTTAATAAAAATGTGCTCCACGATGCAGGGATGTGAGTTTTTAATCATAACTTTATTGCAGCTTATCAGGTAAACAATATATAAGACCAAAAGTGTTGTGACTGAGTGGACGTGCCCATTTTATGCCACGAGACCCCCAGCAGAGTCTGCTCACTGCATGAAGCCTATAGAGAGCACTGGCAGCTGCAGGCATGTGGATTTTCTGCCCATATGAATTCACTTTGCAACCCTACATCACACTGTACAAAGCTCAGGCAAAGCAAGAGGTTGCATGATACATGAGCGACACAGACAGAATAAAAAGAATGAGCTGGAAGTCAATCACATGAAAATGAACAGAAGACACAAAACACAACAGCTGAGAATATCCAAGTTTAACAAAAAACACTTTTAATACATACTTTATTTCGTAGAATAAAGTCTTAAATATTTTAATCCTTTACCAACAGGGACACTTCCCTTTATTTTAACTCAATCTCCTTCCTTAAATTGAGGCTATATTTATGTAGATTTTTTTTTTTTTTGTTAATTTTCTTGTATTTCTTCCTCTCTTCTGTTGGTTGGCTTACTGCGGTTGAACTCTTGGATTTTGATCTTCTTGTCTCTCTCCTCCACTTCTTTCTGCCCAACCTTTAGGATCTTCTTTTACACCTCTATTTAATTTCTGTACCTGCTAAAGATTAAAAAAAAGGATAAGTCAGAGGCAGAAAAGAACTAACACATAGAAAGGTCTCTAAAATACTGATACAGGCACATGCAATCATTCCTAGGTGAAAGAAAAAGATTTATTTAGATTTTTTTTTTATATATATATATTTAAATTTGAACAGCAAGAAAATAAACTTAGGGCATAGAAGAGGCCCAAACTGTGGTACCTCACAGGTACCTCTATTAACTTTGGTCAATAAAGACATATTGCCACATTTGGACACAATAATGACTATGTATTCCGTTCAAAATAGACACCAGAGAGAACAAGACTGGCAGCAGAACAAGCATCAGCCACATTTATATAGACAGCAACAATCCATCCAGGGGCTGATAGCAGCATCTGAGAGGTGAATGGTTCACTTTCTAAACCATCACACAAGCTCCAATGACACCGAAAACAACAGTGAAGAAAGACCTCAGAGCACAACAGAAGATCAACAGAGGCACTGCGAAAGTTCATCACCCCTTACCCAAGGTGTACTAATAATTTCACTTTTTGGAAATACTGTGGGGTTTTTTTTGTTTTTGTTTGTTTTTTTGTTTGTTTTTTGTTTTGTTTTTTTTACATATTTCTTTCAGCAGGAGGAAATAAAACATGATGATATGTGCAGCAGACACAGAAGAAGGCACACTTACATGAGGCGGATGCAACAAAATAGAACAACACAGACACAATTGCTATGCTAACTGTAAAATACCTTGATTTAATTACAGGTTAATGGTGGTGGCTGACTGAATTTAGCCTGGAAATCAACAAAAAGGATGAAGTGAGTTAAAAATGAATGGACACAGTGATGTGAAAGATCAAACAGACAAAAGGAGGAACTCCCGAGCAAATTACGCTTGTGCACAATTGAAAACATAATGAAAAAACAAGAGGAAGAAGTATTGCATTATGTTAAAAGATTATCAAAGAATTAATGAGATGAAAATAGAAGTTAACAGTTATTATGTACTAAAGAAGGGGGTTAGATACAATGTATTTGGTTCTACCTTTCTCCCACTGTGATGGTGCAAAATAAGATTACTTACACTCAACATAGTTGCGGGCGACAAACTTCAGCACCTCATCAATGAAAATGACAGGGAAGGAGAGCTTCAGGACCATCATCCACTGCTCAAAGTTCAGATGGGTCAACTTAAAGATCATCTGAAGGGGTGGGGGGAGAGTGTAGTCAATTCTACAGTGGAAACTACAACAAAACTGAGAATTTTGTCAAGCTGTGAACAATGAAGACAACTGGTGCGGCAGACGTACGGGCAGCGGGTCAACATAGATGATCAGGAAGTGCAGGGACATGGAGAGGGTCATGGCAGCAAGCAGCCAGAAGTTGCTCCATGGGGGCATGCGCACCAGAGACTGGTTTTCAGACAAGCTTCATGAAGAGAAGTCATTACAAGAGTCAAAGTAATAAAATACTATGTATGCGTCATCTATCCGTTGAGAGCAGCGGGCAACTAGGATTTTTTTTTTGCACAAAGTATTACCTGTTGAGAGCATTGCACATCTCAATGGTGACCAGCACAGACAGGGCCATGGTCATGGGAGGAGAAGCCTCAAAGAGCTCGCAGTCAATGCCGACAAAGTCCTCATTCTCGCCGTGGCACTGCATGAAGTGAGACTGTACAGGAGGGAAAGGTGAGCTGAATGACTCTCTGACTGGATGTATTTGTGAAACACAAAGAATTACTCACCAGCTGGTAGTAGGTGACACCAGGGCCAGTCTGGTCATACAGGAACCACCAGGCAGCACCAGCCACAGTGGCAGCACCCACGTATCCTGTTATGGAGGTATAATTAATGCACAGGCAGTGTAATTTTCTGCATTTAGTCAATGCCTGAACACAGAATAGCTTCTCACATACCACCAATAGCCATGTATCTGAAGAACAGCCAGCCAGAGATCAGGGGCTCCTTGGGGGAACGTGGGGGCTTGCCCATGATGTCCAGGTCAGGGGGGTTGAAGCCCAGAGCAGTGGCGGGCAGACCATCAGTTACCAGGTTGACCCACAGGAGCTGGACGGGGATCAGAGCCTCGGGCAAACCCAGAGCAGCAGTCAGGAAGATACTGGGAGAGAGGAAATGGCAAAACGAATAGATGCTAAGATGGAGAGAAACTCAAATGTTCACCAGGCAATCACCAGTGTGGTGCTGCAAAACTCACCAGACGACCTCACCGACATTGGAGGAGATGAGGTAGCGGATGAACTGCTTCATGTTGTTGTAGATGGCCCTGCCCTCCTCAACAGCAGCCACAATGGTAGAGAAGTTGTCGTCAGCCAGGACCATCTCAGAGGCAGACTTGGCAACGGCAGTGCCAGAGCCCATGGCGATGCCAATCTCGGCCTTCTTCAAGGCAGGGGCATCGTTCACACCATCACCAGTCTGCGATGGAAACACTTGAGTTAGACAAAGCAGGTGCTACACAGAAATGTGATACAGACTGCGCCCTGTGCTGCTGAGCTCGTACCATAGCAGTGATGTCATCATAACCCTGCAGGTACTCTACAATCTTGGACTTGTGGGCTGGCTCCACACGGGCAAAGCAGCAAGCCCTGCGGACGGCCTCGGCCTGTTCGTGGAGGGGCAGGTCATCAAATTCTCTTCCAGTGTAGGCCTTGCCAGTAACATCCTGGTCCTCGGAGAAGATGCCAATGCGTCTGCAGATAGCGATGGCAGTTCCCTTGTTGTCACCTAAAATGGAAAACAGGTTTGTTGTTCAGGAGTCGGCAACCTTACACAACGGTGGCTCATTTCTGTGCTAACGTTTAACCACATCAAACTAACCGGTGATCATAATGACACGGATTCCAGCATCTCTGCACAGTTCAATGGAGCTTGAAACCTCTTTACGAGGAGGATCCAACATACCCACGCAGCCAACGAAGGTCAGGTCAGTCTGAGGTGCAGCGCAAACAGAGTCATATATTCTGAAATTTCAGTCACTGCAATAGGCGGTTATCAAATTGGATCGATCATATTTTTACCTCGTAATCGGCAAACTTGGTAGAGTCCTCGAGGTTCATCTCCTCTATCTTCAGAGGGGTGTCACGAGTGGCCAGGGCCAGGCAACGCAGGGTGTCACGGCCAGTGCCCCATTCCCTGATAACTGCCATGATCTTCTCCTTAATGGCGTTTGTCAGGGGAACGCGGGTGGTTCCAACACGCACATATGCACACCTGTCAATCACGCCTTCAGGGGCACCCTGCGGAGGAAACAGGTGGTTATCTTCTCGTGGTGATTTCTTTCAGTGGTCCAAGAGGATGTGAAAAGCAGGAGAAAGGGGAAAACTTGCCTTCACAAACATCTTGGCCCCACCGTCACCCTTAGCAGGAGTGCAGTACACAGACATGGACTTCCTGTCACGGGAGAACTCCAGAGTGACATTCTTCCTCATCAGCTGCTTGATCACCTGTTGGTGGACACAGAAATAAGATGTTTGCCCAAAACTTGCCAAGTATAAGAAATTGTTAGAACCTAAATGTGCATGTAAATTATCCTCAAGACATAGTGAGAATGTAGAAAGACACTTACGGAGCAACAAGCGTTGGCTCTCTCAACCCTGGACAGGTTCTTCACGTTAGAGTTGAAGACGTTCATCTTCTCAACCAGGCAGGACAGGGCGGTTTCAGTAGCCTCACCGACCTTCTCATAGATCTTCTTGGACTAGAGGAAAAGGAGCGTGATTGATGCATATAAACCAACTGGCAGCACAAGGTCTGAACGCTGCCAGTGGTTGAATGCTGCTGCTTACCTCATTGTAGTCCAGAGAGGAGTCGTTGCACAGGGCGCAGATGGTAGCCAACTCAACGAGGCCATCATATGCACTGCAGTTGATCTTGTTGCCTCCTTGGGAACTGAAAATCAAGATGGCAAAAATTAAAAACGTCTCCTGTGCCAGTCACAGTACGATAGTAGAGGATTCAGTAACTTACACCTCGCCCTCGGGGGTGTACTTGGAGCCGGAGATATCAAAAGCATCGAGGTCAACATGGTCGCCTTCAACAGACTTGACAATGAACATCTGCAGTGGGGGATAAATACAGGATAATGGTGCAAAAAAAGTAAGCTTTTTTTTTTACTCCGAGTGGAGTGTGGCACCCACCTTGGTCACACACATCTGGTTGGTGGTGAGTGTGCCAGTCTTGTCGGAACAGATGACAGAGGTGCAGCCCAGGGTTTCCACAGAGGGCAGGCTTCTGACAATGGCGTTCTTCTTGGCCATACGGCGGGTACCAAGAGCGAGGCAGGTTGTGATGACAGCGGGCAGACCTGAGAGATATCAGTGCAGACCGTGAGCGTGGTGAGCATGCGGTGGTGGAAGCAAAGACAACTCTGTGATTTGATGAGGATGTGCTTATTTTACCCTCAGGGATGGCAGCCACAGCCAGAGCCACAGCGATCTTGAAGTAGTAGACAGCACCGCGGATCCAAGAGCCACCGTGGACGGGGTCGTTGAAGTGGCCGATGTTGATGGCCCACACAGCAACACAGATCAGGGAGATAACCTTGGACAGCTGCTCGCCAAACTCATCCAGTTTTGCCTGCAGAGGAGTCTTCTCCTGCTCGGTGGCAGCCATCTGGTCACGGATCTTGCCGATCTCAGTGGACACTCCAGTGGCCACAGCTACACCAATGGCCTTGCCAGCAGCGATGTTAGTGCCCTACAGTGAGGAGAAGAGAGAGGCCAGGAATCAGGTCGTGATAGAGAAACAGGGGTGGATGAAGACTGGATACTGATGCTAGTGAGGCTCTTACAGAGAAAAGCATGTTCTTCTTGTCCTGGTTGACAGCTCTGGGGTCAGGAACAGGTTCGGTGTGCTTGATCACACTGACAGACTCACCTGAGGGAGAAAAAAACAGAAAAAGAACTGCAAATGAAGACAGGAGAGAAAAACACACAGGAGGCCGATTTAAAGTTTCTTGAGCGTTTACCAGTGAGGATGGACTGGTCAACGCGCAGGGTGGTGGACTTGATGGAAATAATCCTGATGTCAGCAGGGACTTTGTCACCAACTGTGGGGGTTAACATAAATCCTTGTTATTTTTTAAAATAAATTGAATGTGAAAATGCTACAAATGTATTCAAAATTAATCTTTTTGGACTTTTCAGTCTAACTTTTATGTTAGACTGATAGTTTGCACGTTATCACATGCACAGCCTAATGAAAAGGAGCCACATATGTTTGGGGTGGGGGGGGTGGGGCAACAGGTGTACACTAACAAATGTACGGAACTGGGCAGAGAGGGAAGAAGAGGTGCGGCAGGTGCCTGTCAGGATATTTATACTCCTGATGTTGTTTTCCTTCAGTCAGCATGTTTTCGCTGCTGTGCTGCCTTGCTCACATTGCCTTAAAAAGACACGAGGCCTTGGCACAGGCCTCCTTCACACACGCAACGGAAATCAAGTCTGTGGCTTTTCTTTTAAGGAAAAAAATCAACAACTATCATAACATTTCTTACCGGACACCTCCACAATATCTCCAGGGACAATTTCTCTGGCCTTGATCATCTGCACGCTCTTTCTGTCAGAACGGTAGACTTTGCCCATCTCAGGCTCGTACTCCTTGAGAGCCTCGATGGCATCTTCAGCATTACGCTCCTGCCATCACAAAAACACACGCGAGTTGAGTATCGGCACCATATCAGTTAAGGTGGTCAAGAGGAACACACAAACCAGACTTTGTTGAAGTAAATATGTGTAGTCTAATAAGCACCAACAAACCCATGTCAACACGCCTGTTTATCCTTGCTTGAATGTAAAGATTCTTATTTTGACCTTGGCCCACTGCTGGCAACGTTCCCAGCAGGCTTTGAGTCATTACGCAAAGCTGATACACAAACTACTGATGACACGAGTTGTTTGGTCACGTCTGTGATATGAATGGACACAAATCAATCTAGAGATGCCATATAAGTGCTCTGGTTTAGTTCGTTTTGAATTCTATCAAAGATAAAGTACTGTAGAGTGTAAGAAAGTTTGATCTGACACCTAAAATAAAGTTCCTTCAATCCGTGAAATATAAAACTCAGATGGACTGGAGAGCAACATTCTCAGTTATTTAACGGCGAACCTTCCATCCCCTAAAGTAATGTGAATGTTCGCAGCTGCGGGAGCGATAGTGTTACACTTGTGCAACCGTGTGTTGGTAGAAAACGCGGCTGTAACTGGAACCTGGTCGATTTCTGTCATCACTGCATTGAAAGTGTCTCACCGCTCAATGCGCCGCTCTTCATCACTCACCTGCCACACTCCGACGACGGCATTAGCGATGAGGATAAGCAGGATGACGAAGGGCTCCACAAAAGCGGTGACGGTCTCTTCACCTTCCTCAAACCAGGCAAGCACCTGAGTTTGGAGGGGTAATAATTAGATCAGGGACACTGCATGTGGCAAACGTGTGAAAATCTCTGTATTTGTTGAAATATGACATCGTTAAGAGAGGATCGATGGCATAATGATTATTATTAAGAAACTGGTATTGTTATGGGCAATCCATGATTGTTGTCCACTCGATGTGAATGTCCCACAAGCCCTTGCTCCTTCCTTCTTTCTGCGGAGGCCCTTCGTTCCTTCCTTCAGGCTTGACCTTTCCTAAAGGATTCAGTTTCTCTCGTCAGCTTGGGGCTTTCTTAAAATAAACTCTTACCCCTCGGCCCCCCCATACTTCCCTGACCCCCCGTCTCTCTCTGGCTCCTCAAAATTCGCCTTCTAAGGCCATCATGACAGCTGTCCAAAGGGGTGAAAGCTGGATGTAGCAATTAATACACCTCCTGTAAGCCCACACAATCTGTCTCCCTCCTCTCAAGTTATCGTCCCTCAGAAATACACGGAGGGTTGGGTAGACAAATTTGTCTTGACAACGCTCAAACACAGCATGTTGTCTCATTTTTAAATGGGAATTCACTGAAGATGAGATTATTCTGCCTGATATGCAACTGTGTAATAATCTGTAAAAATACTTTGTCCTGAGATTTGCTTAAGAGAGATAAAACAATGAAACACTGAAGAAATTCTAACTTACAAAAGAAATGCAGGCGGCCAGCAGCAGGATCCTGACAAGCAGGTCCTCAAACTGCTCCACAATCAGCTCCCAGATGCTCTTACCTGTGAAAAGAAGACAAAAGAGTGAAGAAGGGTCACAGAAAGCTGACTGAGGATTAAATACAGATGCAAGAGCTGAAATGTGCCTAATGATTTATATTTAAGTACTAAACCAAGTTTTCACAGGTTTAATCTGTGTGGTCAGAGACGTGTAAATAAGGTGTTATAAATTCAAAATGACTGACTGTGTGTTTTTTTTAGTTCTATTGATGAATTGGAGCATTAACAATGGCTTCTGGGTCAAACCAGGTGTTGCCAACACTTACCCTCCTCAGCAGGCAGCTCTGGGACCATGAAGAAGCAGCGGTGGCAGACATGGTGTGGGGAAGAAACGAGAAAAAAAATGACGGTTAGTTTTAAAGAAATAAAATGATTTCCAACAAAGCACAGGTTCAGTTTTAGGAGAGAAGTTCAGCTTTCTGCTTTAAGGTGATAATTGTACAATTTTGAAGTTGTTTATTGAATGCTAAGGTTCTTTGGGACTTTATTTAAAAATAATGTGCACACTATGTCATTTTACATAATGCGCGCTGACATAAATGTTCCAAGGAAGCAGAAGCATCACTGTCAAATCCTCTCTTGGGAAGGTTCTGGCACCATTCCTCTGTGGAATTGCTTTCTAATTGTCCATTCCCTTGGTTATTGATTAGCAGCCATACTACGGATTACTTAATCACATCCGAGGACCTCCCCCTTTTACAGCAGCCTAAAATTATCCATCTCTTCTGTCAGTGCCTGCCTCTATATTACCCAGGAAGCTTCTTGAGCCATCACCTGTCTCTCTCGCTCTGCAGCCATCTTCTTTGGCTATCTTTAAATAGCTCTTGAAAGCCCTCAATGTCTCTGCTTCTCAGTGTCTCTCTGCATTTCTACCAGCTGCTGCAGCTTTTCTCTACAAATGCATCGTATGCAAATGACTCGGGAAACTCCACTTGGTGTTGGAGAAAGTCCCAGCAAATACACTCTATCACGAATGTAAACAAGTTTTCTGAGCACCAAAGAGCTGTGACACCCCCAACCCCACCCCTGATGCCCTGCTCTCTCACCATTGTAGCCATACTTCTCGAGGTTCTTCTTGAACTGGTCGAGACTGAGGCCGGTTTTCTCGTTCACTCCGAAGTAAGCCAGGCATTCTGCCGGCCCCTTTGTGTGTGCGTTCTCCATCCTTTCTGGATAGACGAGGTATTGCCTGTCTAACCGGGCCGATCCGCGCTCTTTCACCTCTTGTGGTTCTTTTCAGTTTTTTACCCTTGGTCCACCACCCTCACCTAGAAGTGTGGCACCCTCCAATTCAAGAGTGCTGCACTGACAGAAAGAGCAAATAAGCACACACAAGCTCAGGGTTTTATACTAACAAAGAGCCACGGATTGGTGGACACCCCGCTGGCACACGCCTCCAAATTCCAATATGGGAGGATATGAAGGGGTGGGGTGTCGGTCTATGTGTGTGTCGTTGGGGTGGGGGGGCCTCAGGGGTGTCTCGAGGTGGTGCAATGGGGAGGTGAGACGGTGGGCATGAACAGGAACAGGACTTAGATTTGGAAAGGAGGCAATGCATGACAGTGACGGTCCAGGGGCGCGGGGTTGGGTGGGGGGTGGGGAGGGGCTGGGTTCGCACCGTTGATGAAAATAAGATCTGTTTTTGGAACATGCATGGTCAGTGGAATAAGACGAAGGGAGAAGGTGAGAGAGTGAGATGGGAGATCTTCCAGGAGGGGTGGGAGTGGGAGTGAGGGTGGAGAGGGCGGTGGGGGGGTGATACTGAGTGATGGCTCAAAGGGCTTAGAGAAGAGTGTATGACACCCCGGGAGGATAGAAGAAGATAATTCTTCATGAAAATGACTGAGAACATGGAGGCCTCAGCTGAGGCTGGAGATCAGAATGGCAGAGGCTGCAGCCATCTCTGCCAGTGCTGTCCATGATGCAAATAAAACAGCAGGAGGGGGGTGATAAAAGAAAAAATAAAAGAGCACATAGTAGAGGAATGACCATGAATGCCAGTGGGTTGTGGGGTGTGGGGTATCGTACTCTCACACCGTAGAGGAAAAGCCCAGACTGCAGATACAGGAGGCTCAAGTTTTATCTCTCTTTTTTTACGAGGACAGCAGGCGCTCAGGAGCTGCTTAGATCATCCGGGCCAAAGGTTCTTGTGGGGCGATACACACTGACCTCTTCTGGTCGGTTTAAAAACTGACATATCGTCTAGGTAATAAACCTACAGCCCTGCTTCATAGTGGAACAATTAATCAGTTAAGTGCCAGAATATTTCTAGTCTAAGGAAGACGCCACCTCTGTGAATCAGCTGCTGTCAGATCAGGACATGAGCTGTGAAATTCAGTATAAAATATAATGTGGAGCTGAGACTGGGCTGATTTCCTGTTTGTTTGAACAGCAGTAAACAGGCTGTTGGGTGATGCCCAGTCCTTCCCAGTCCTCCAAGTGATCAATAAGCCAACAGGCGTCCCAGTGAGACCAGCAATGGTCACCGCTCATCACATTTGACACTGACACTTTCTGCCCTTCTATTCTTTACCACTTTATGCTGTCGTGCACTCTCAATGCAGTTTGTTTACGTCGTGCCAGCAGCTATTCTAATAAGACTTTACTGTATCATAGTTCACTAAACCTGGCAAAAAAAAAAAAACATACAAAAAAAAATAATAAAAAAACCCAAAGTGATCTTCATGAAAACTTTAAACAAGCTTATGGGAAACTCAAAGTTCAAAGTTTTAGACTAAACATCAAACTATTCTATTTTGACCATGATTGCATATATCTGCTCATATCTGCTGTGCGGTGGCGACTGCCTTGCTGATTTGTGACAATCTTGATGACATGACCTCGGTGGCCCACAGGAAGGTGTGAACGGCAATTAAAATAAAAGGTTTATTACGTCCCCGAATGGCTCTGGAAGAACGGATGGTGGAGTACTCCTCCTGCAGGACAGGCTTTTATGTTTTTTATATCGTCTCATTGACTTCCTCTTTGGGTTGCCTACAGAGTCATGATGCTTCTGTTGTCGGCGGCTTAAATTAACGTCTTCTGGAGGAGAAAATGGTTAATGAGTGAGGAAGTCCACCTTTCTGCCTTATCAGTGTGATTCCAGTGTTGCTGCAGCTGGACTTTACTCCCAGATGCTCTGAATGAATCGTTCTCTCTTATCTTTAATCTTTATATGGGCCATATCTAAGCCATTAAAACCTTTCATTTATGGAGTAACACTTAACAATTATCTGCCTTTTTAGCCTATTTGTAACAGTCATGAGTTTCTGAACACCCTCCACCCTCCCTCAAAAGAATTTCTAAAATAGGAAGATGTTTTGTGGCAGCTTTCATGTTTCCAGCCAGGTGCTGGTGGTCAACTGACTCGGCCCACTGGCCTACTGGCGAGGAGCATCCCCTTACCCAGCAAGATACTACATAGTTGACTACATATTTCAAATATTTGATATTAAATTCCCTTTTGGAATTGCTGCGTGCACTTTCTCAGAGCATGCATTTATTTAAGCATTTAATAAAACTATTATTTTATTTGTGCTCTTTTGTGTTCTGCTGTTACTTCATTGCGTAAAATGATCAGCACGAGTGTACTCGTTTCATGGCAGTTGGCTAGTTTGTGCAAGACGAGGGTAGCAGACATGTTGCTAAACCATTTTATTCTTGTTCTGTTCTACCAGCGTGCCCGTCTCTGTTTCAGCCAGCCACTCTCCCCGCCTCAGCTGTTGTGCAGCGACTGACCTCTGAGATTTGGGGGCTGCGCTAGGGGTCGGTTTGTCAGTGTCTTCCTCAGGGTACAGCAGTGACATTTAACTTAATATCCCAACAGGATAAGGTTCCCCCCACCCCAACACACACACACCTCACTTGATCCGTCTTCCGCCGCTGTCTCTGAGGTGTGAGTGGCCTTTGGGTCCAGGAACTACTACAGCCGGGACACCCTTAACCTCCAAATCTCAACGTGGTGTTAAACACACCACGGCCTCGTACATGGCTGAGGGATCACCCTGTACCCTGTTAACACACACGCAGACACACACACATCATTCTTGAACACGGTCTCTGCAGTGCAGTGCTGCTGTTTCGTGCACCCTTAGCTTAAGCAGCTAAGTCTGTCTATGCTGACTTGCGTGACTGATGTCAGAGTGACATTTGTGTTGCACGTCATGAAGATGCCCACATTCATCTAGTGGGGGTCTGTCAACCGGACAGTTCTGAAAACATTTTAAGTTTTCATTCATCTGATGGCACCAAAGCACCCCGGCCAACACAAGTATGCTCAGTCATGCACGATTTTGACACAGACAACATAATTTGTGCTGGTCAATCACACGATGGATGAAGAGGCGACAGTGTCGTGCTAGCTTGGCACTTGTTACAGCATTAGCTAATAGTAATAATAGAAGTGGCAGCTGAGTCTGTGAATCCAGAATTCCAAGAGATATAAATAGAGCAGGTGACACTACGCCTCTGGGCATGGCACCACAAAAATCTCTGCAGCGCTGTGATTTTGAATGCTGCACCTTTAGATCAGCTTCATTAGCTTTTATTTAGGGAGGGGTGGTTTTAAAAAAAAAAAAAAAAAAAAAAAAAGGGACGTCGGTGGGCACATTTGGTTCCACAGCGCTGTCAGTGTTGGTGTGGATAGACTGCACAGAAAAAGTTGTTCACACTATTCAACACAGTTGGAAGTGAACTTTAAAAGCCACAGGGGAGCCAGCAGGAAAACAACTGATCCTGCAGTTCAAAAGAGAATTTTACATGACTTGTTGGGTCATTTTCTACAGCTAGTTTAGTATGTCTGAGGTAGTGAAGTCGCTAAATATCAATCTTTTTAATGAATGTCTTGAATAAACCAAAAAAACAGGAATAAACTCACACCTACCATTCATGTGTGAGATAGTTTAAAAGCTACATTAGGCTTGGTTACATGAGTTGATACGCCAAAGGCTTTCCCAAGGTAGCATCTTCCAGTTTTGAGGGCACTTACACATTAAATGAATCCATCTGGAGTTTCATAATAGCAGACATTAATTGCAGGGATTAGTATTACAGGCAAGAATAGCAGTATGAAGTAGCATGTTCAGTATCTGATCTCATTTGAAAGCCAAACTCATATTACACCTTTAATTTATTGTCTATTTTAAGGTCTCTTATCTGATCAACACATGTCTCAGTGATTGCTGTGACTGACAAGGTAGCAAGGATCTGCACTGCAAGTGACTTAAGCTTATTCTTCTAAAACCCATTCTAAAAGCACAAAAAATTAGTGCATTAAAAAAAAAAATATATATTTAAATCCTCAAATTGTGAAAGTGAAGAGGTTTGGAAATATACTGTATACTATTCTGATCTATACAATCACTTTAAAAATGTATTTTAAATGACCTGGTAAAGATTCAGACCAGTGCTCCAGGCAGGACCCTTTGCCTTTCATCTCCACGCTTCTGTAAAAGGAGGGCAAAATGATGGACAGAGCACCGTGAAATGCTGATGACAGGAAGATGAATGAAAGCAAAAAGAGCCTGAGAAATGCCTAAGAAAGAAATGGGATCCTAGATAAATATAGAAAGAGCCAGCAAAGGAATAGAGTGGTACACAATTTTTAACAGCCAATGTATAGCAACAGAATTTGAATCCTCATTGTTATTGAAATAGTGTTTAATATTAACTTATTCATGGAATACATTTTTGTGCAAAAATGCTGCCACCTAATACAAACATGAACAGCTTTCATGCTCAACTTTTGATTGCACTTTTAAACCTTCCCCAATAAAACTAAATAGGGTCAATTTTGTTTACCAATTCTCAGATCTGTGAAGCAGTGGGGCGACTTAAAATGGGATGGGCAGCGACATCTTGTGGACGAACGCTAAACTGTCACAAGCGGCTGCGGATAAGGACTTCACCAGATCTTTCCATTTGGGAGATTACCTGATGCTTTGATGAATGTTCACACAAGAATTTGGCACAATCTTTTAGCAAATCCTCTATGAGTGTATTAAAATGGTTAGGGCTTAGACTTCCAGTCATTAGGTCTTTTAAACTGTTGACTTGCACAACTCCAATTAAATAAAATGACCAAGAACTTGGTAAAGTAAGGGTCTAAACCAATTTCACCTGCAACTGCAATTAAATGTTTGGTACATACCCGCAGTTCTAACTGCACAACTGAATTTAGCACACTAAAGACTGTAGACAGACGAATCCATCTCACCTGCACTAAAAAACACAAACACAAAATTAAAACATGGAGCAGACTGCAGATTCTTGCTTTATTGGTCAACTTGATGAAAGACTACAAAACGAATTCACAAAAAGTCTCTTTCAAGTAATCAAATCTGTACAAACCTAAACTGTATGGGGGTTTTTACAGCTCTGGCTCATGAATCTGAAATCAAACATGAGTGTGTGTCCTTGTGTGTGTGAAGAAAGGGGCCTGTGACTCGATCCATTGAAATATACTGCTTCCTGTTCAGGGAAGCCAAATTCAAAGCAGGCGTGCACACACACATACACACACCTGTGTTTGACATTTTACAGTACAGAGGACAGGGAAAACAAACCCATCCACAAGTACGTGTGTCACCTGCTGGCAGGGGTCTGCTGATAAATTCATCATGTCAGCAATTTCTCACATGTTCCCGACTCCAAAGCCTCAGTCAACGTTACTGTACAGACAGACACTGTGGTTTCAACCTTTCCACGGGAGGAGTGGTCAGAGACGAGGAAAAGTAGAAATCTAATTCTCTCACACAAAACGTACACGTGCACACATGATTTTAACGCTCATTGGTACATGCGACGCCTTCATCATCTGTGCACGCACACAACGGCACTCACACGCTCATTTATTCAGACAAATCTTAACATTAAATGTTTTAAGAAGTACAGATAAAAAAGGGAAAAAAAGCCCTGGGTAAAGGTTTGATTTCTGGCTGTTTGGTGAAAGAAAGGAGAGAAGAGGTAGAGAGGGCAGGAGGGATAGGTCAGAGGTCAAGGGCAGGCTACAGGCGTCATTTCTTAGCTTTCCTTGGGGGAGTGACTGGACGCCCAGAGCCCATACCCCCTCCACTACCGTAAAAAAGCTTCTTGTCTGCAGGTTTGAGAATCTGTTGAATTGAAATGAGCCAAAATAAGTAAAAATCGACACAAAATGGATCGACTCTGGTGGTATTCATGTGCATGTTCGCTGTAATTTCTCATTCTCACCTGAAATGAGCACATGAGAGTCTCATCTACGCTCATCATGGCTCCTGCGTTATCAAACTCTCCGCAGTAGTTTGGAGCTGAAAACAGTGTCACCAGCTGCCTCTTTGCAAAGAACTCATATCCGTCTTCCACAACCTGAAACGTTGCATCCACCACAGAAAAAAAAAAAAAAAAAATTAACGACAGTGAATAACTGGTGTTAAAAACTGTTTAGTATAAAGGCAGTTTAACAACACAGTAATAACCAGCTTTTGTCAAATTTACTTTAAACTTTAGCTACTAGCTGCTATCAGCCAACTAGAATCTGGCCAGAGCCAAGCACAGTCCAGCATCAGCGCCAAGTATCCATAAACACGCCAAGCAGAACCTACTGCAAGCTGACATCATCTGAAGGTAACAAGAGCAGTTCAGTGCTGCTGTGAACACTTGCTCGCTTCAGTCCAACAGCAACAACATATTTATTCTGCTTAGGACAAAGGTTGTGCGCTGACCTGATGGGCCCGGCAAATGAGGTCCATGTCGTGTTTGTGGAGGAACTTTGTGACCACGTCAGCGCCAAAAGTGAAGGAGACGCCACGGTCGTTCTCACCCCAGCCAAGAACATCTTTATCTGGGTCGGCCCACAGCAGGTCGCACAACAGGCCCTGGTCGGGCACATCAGTGGGCCGCATGACCCTACGGATCTGCTCCATAGACTGGAGGTCTGGTGACAGGCCTGGAAATGTTCAGAAAAAAACAAAACATTTTACATGAATTTATACTTAATGTTTGCAAGAATTCACAAATATTTCTACTGTAATGAAAGCTATGTACCAGATTTTTAACAGAACAGGTACGTCAATTCAATCTAGCTTTATTTATAGTGTCTGTTATAATCACAACCGTCTCTAGGCACCTTACAGAACCCCAGAGCCTGACCCTAGGGTCACATTGTTCGTACCATCAGGTCACTTTTTTTTTTTTTTTTTTTAAAACAGTGACTATTAAAATATTCATACAATTATTTCCACTTCATAAATTGACAGTATACAACAGCTACAAATACAAAAATTGGTTTCATTGATGTGTGTAATAGGAAAGTGCATTAATATTCAGCCCTCTTCTCAGATGCACCTTTGATGGGATTGTGGATCCGTCTCAATTACACCAGGTGTCTGCAGTTTACCTCGGCCTTTGTAAACGACTCTACGGGTCTGGTTGTAAGGTGCTGGAGCAGAGGCGGTCTCTTTCAAAAGACCTGACTTACCCACTCCAGAACAATCACCTTTGTGTCCTAAAACATTTCTGTGTGGCATTTAGTGATTGGGAACTTTAAATAATCTCCCAAGTCTTCCTTGCCTTGCAGGCCCAGTCAGGTCGCCTGAATGACCCCGCCCTGAATGACTGACCATTATGTTAACTGTAACAAATTCTTGAAAATTTCGAATATGGCCAATCATATATATACGAATCAGCGGGTCCTGATAAATGCGGCGGCTGAAAACAATCATCGATGATCTAAATTAACAAGGTCGCGCTGTTTGGAAGCATGAAAACTGGTGTTAAAGGAGCCCAGAAAAACAGTGTGGAGAACGATGACAAGGGCGGGAGCAGCGCCGCCGTGGATGAGCAGACGTGCTGCTGCCATGACGCTGCGCTCCACAGTCACGCATGTGTGCACACTGTTGAAACGACGCTGCTGCTCTGTGGCGGGTTCACCAGTTATTAGATCTTCTGTCAATGACCACAGAAAAACAGAAAACATATACTCTGACAAAAAGGACACGATGGCTAAAAAACAAACAAAAAGAAATGAATTAAGTCAGAAAAACAGAAATAATTACACTGAAAAACAAAGCAAACATGAATTTCTCAGGAAAAAAAAAAGTTATTTAAGATTTTGCTGTGCTGCACCACGAATCCGCACACATTTTGCATACACGATGTCAGACCTGACGTGAGATCTGAGTGGATTGTACGCTCACATCCAGATTGAAAAATGCCCATGCGCAGATGCTACACCGTACGTGCGCAGTTTTCTGCTGTACGTACGGTTCATAAATGAGGGCCATTGTGTGTACACAGTCTGGATAGCAGCAAAATAAATTGTGAAAGTATGTAATGAACATACCTCCGTGGCAACAGAAGATCTTCTCATCAACAATGGCTGCAACAGGCAAACAGTTGAAGCAGTCAGTAAAGGTCTTCCACAGCTTAATATTGTACCGCCTTTTACCTGTGGGAAAGAATCACAATTCTATGGTCAATCTTATCTTAAAAACCAATAAAATCCCAGCTGCTGTCCCTATTGCACCACATAAGAAAACATTTTATGTAATTCTGGCTCTGAATAGCAGAGAAGCATGTGATTAATCACTTGGGCAGCATGACCAGGCAGGCCGAGCTTGCAGTAATAATAGAATGTAGAAATGTGTGATGAAGTGGAGCCATTTTAATTAACTGGTAAAGGATAATACATTTTACATTACTGTAATGATCTCACTGGCTTCAGATTATTCAGCACAAATGACAGTGTAGTCATTTAAAGGTGAAGACACCTACATACACTTTGTATGTAGTATTATATAGTGATATTCTTCAAACCAATGTTGAGAAACATAACAGGCTACTACACAGAACAGATATCACTGATACAGCTGAGTTATGACCCCTATAGTATTTATTTTTAAAGACTGCTTACTGATAAATATACATTTAGTTTGACATTTAAGCATCTAAAGGCTGCCAAAAGTTAACAGGCTCCGTTTCCAAACACAGTGTTAAACAGTGATAGAATGAAGTATAAAAGTCTGATTAATATGTTATCCATTTATGTATGTGTTCTACATAACTTACACTCATCATAGAAACCATATATTCTGTTAATGGAGGCGCATTCGTGGTTTCCCCTCAGCAGAAAAAAGTTTTCTGGGTATTTGATCTTGTAAGCCAGCAACAGGCAGATGGTTTCCAAGGATTGTTTGCCTCTGTCTACATAGTCCCCGAGGAACAGGTAGTTGCTCTCTGGTGGGAAGCCTCCATATTCAAAAAGCCTTAGCAGATCATAGTACTGCCCGTGAACATCACCTAGTGAGACAAACAGGAGGTGGATGAGTTAAAGTGTGTCACAAGATAACAGATTAGATGTTAGAAAGTGCTATTGTAGGAAAGGGCTAAAATCAAACAAAGGCGCCTCATCGCTGGGAAGGGCATTTGGCTTGTACAAATTATATCAGTATGAATACAGTGTACTGATGGTCGTAATTATTAATGTACTGTGAGTTCAGCAAAAGACAAGAGGGCAACTCCTTGGAGGCGTCAAATACAAAAACAACCACTGCACTGTGAGCTCGAATTAATCAGTGCTCTCCATTTCTGTAATAACAGAGAGGTCGCAGCAGAAAACCATTCTCTAACATGTCTGTGTAGATTCTCACTCATCCAGGTCATGGTTATCCAAAGTAGATCTCTCTGTGTCAACCTTTCAGTCCAGTTGACACAGAGAGATCTACTTTGGACATTCTCTAACATAATTTTCTTTTTCTACTAGAAATGCAAGATATAGTGGGCAAAAATGTTCATCTATGGTTTAACATCATCCATGTAAAGTGTTTGTCCAACACAAAAGATTTACTCACCGCAAATCTTAAGGGGTGCCTCCAGTTCAAGTAGAATTGGTTGGCTGAGGAAGATCTCCCGGGACTTGAGGCAGAGACCACGGATTTCATTCTCTGTCAGCTGAACATTTTTGCCAGGTCTGGAGCCTTTCACTTGGAAAGAAAAAATGTCACAGGAGTGAGAAATATCACACTGGAAACAAAGACATAAACACTATGACATTGTGGAAGAGATAGTCACGTATTTGTTTGAAAAGGGGAAAAAAAAAAAACAAACTCGTTTTTTTTCTTTCTATAGAAAACACAAAGATAATTTTATATGGTCTACAAAATTGAAACAATCACTTCTCATATTACATCATTCCTTACTCTGAGGCATTTACAATTAAAATTATCACAGATATGAGTCTCACTGAAGATATGCCAATTGATGAGATGCAACAATAAATCTACGACTGCGCCATTTTTCTTTTAATATGCAGTATGAAAAAAAAAAAAGAATCCTTTGGCAACAACAGAATCAAAGAATCAAAACCTTGTTTTATACAGTCCAGTTACAGAGATTAAGTCCTGTTAACTCTGTATAAGTAACTAAGATTGTGTAGTCTTTCCATGAACACATAAAGGATTAATCAATGAGCAGGAATGGAGAAGGTAAGGTTTGTTTTGTAGCGAGGAGGATGATATTTGCAAATGTGACGGTCATTCGAAGACAAATTCAACTCTGCCCAACACTGAATTTACGGCTATCGTTGTCTAGCTTGTGAGCTAAAATGGCTACCTTGACTAATAAATATCGAGACATCTTTTCTCTTACCTTCCAGCAGACGCTGTATAATAGAGTCGATGTTTAACTTGTCGGCTTCGGCCATGCTATTTTTGTGGTCTGTCGATTTCTAACGACCCACCTAAAGTTAAGATGTAGTATTTACTGCCAAGTTTTCGTTAGCTCAACTAGTTTAGCTCTAATCGGCTAACGTTAGCCCTATCGCTGGCTAACCTTGAGACAAAATTGGCAACCTCAAAATTTGAGGCTGGATGTTCAAATGTTAAACGGTTATGTTTGTCATGTACTATAGACGTCCACGTTGATTAACTTTGTGTACATCCGAAGCCAAAAAACATGGGTATTTTTAAGTTAAAACAATGTCTCTAACGTAGCTACTAGCACCATGCCATCGATTAAAAAAAGGACTAGACAAGCGTTAGCTCAAAGCAAGGTTTAACGGAAAGAGCAGGTGATTCCTGCACTCCTATTGGTCAACATTGCGAATAGGCGGTGTCTGACAGACCCGATGTATTCACTGATTGGTTGTTTGTGATGTCAATTAGCATTTACGCCTCTCGAACCACAACGTAAGAAGTACATCGTTCTGTGTGGTATTATAAACTTTGCTCGCACTAAATCAAATATTATTCTCAAAACGAACAACAAACTAATATTAGTCCAAATTCAGTCAAAATTTGTCATCGCATCGTTCTGTATTTGTTGCGCAGTAAAATGACACCCACAGAAGTGGCCAGTGCGGGAAGAGCTGTAGAAGTATTTTTGTCATGACGCAATTTCCTGGTGCCTGGCACAACACGCACGACTGTGTGATTCATTCTGAAGTTGAGAGATGGCTTAGCTAGCTAGTTTGCCAACTCTGTAAAATAAACATTACCCATACTCTTTAAGTCAGTGATAGTCATAATAGCTGTCCGACAATGAAGTTGCTCCATAAAGACATTGAAAAAGACAATGCCGGGTGAGTGATTGCCGAGAGCTAAAATGCTAATGCTAACCACAATACTTTTATGCAGCTGACTGTGCATGTCATCACTGTCGTGGTAAATATCCATGTGTGTTTTAAGACCCTAAGTGCATAAAAAACGGGTAACAATACTACCAATTAATCTTTTACAGGCGGTATGTTCTCGCAGAGAACTCAAAATATGTGAATAAATACAGCGTGGTTTCTAAATTTTGACATAACAGCTATTTTGTGTGGTAACTGACGCGTTAGTGAATAAACAAAATAAAACACAGATACTTAAACTGTGTACCTACCGTAGCAGCACAGTGGTGATTCGAACACTTATATGATATGTCCTGGTATTACTTTTCTGTCCTTCAGCCAGGTGACTCTGATACCGGAGGAGGCAGAGGATATGTGGCACACCTACAATCTGCTGCAGGTGGGGGACAGCCTCAGAGCCTCCACAATCAGGTAAATGCTAAAGACGAAGCCTGATCATACACCCCTGCTCATCTGACAGGTTTCTACACAAGTACTTTTTTTTTTCTCAAACTTAGCACATATCACAGCATTTTGGTCTCTGAAACACACTAACCATAGGATCAATTTCCGCTCTTCTCTCAGGAAAGTGCAAACCGAGTCCTCTACTGGAAGTGTGGGCAGCTCCAGAGTTCGGACAACTTTGACGTTATGTGTGGAGACTGTTGACTTTGACTCCCAAGCCTGCCAACTGAGAGTTAAGGGCACAAATATAGAAGAGAACCAATATGTTAAGGTCAGCAACATCTGATCAGTCTGGTACTTGCACGTAATATTCATCTATCACAACTGATGATTGATATGTATCATCAATGCTTTATATATTTTCAAATGTGTATATTCACATGTACTGTACATATCCTGTTTGGAACACAGTTTCCTGCCATTGGTCATCACAAAACTACTCGTAAATGTATGACACAATCTGCGAATGCATCGTCAGGTTTGAAACTGCTTGCAGAAAGGTTGCTTACACGTTTAAAAATCTTATGCGTTTGCAGACTGTGTCATGCATTGAAATAGTTTTGCTACAGTAATAAACTTATAATCCCCCATTTTATCTGTTTCAGTAATATTTTATTTATACTTACGTTTGATGTTAACTATACTATACTTCTTCTCTTTCCTCGTCAGATGGGAGCTTATCACACTATTGAGCTTGAACTCAATAGGAAGTTTACTTTGGCTAAAAAGAGCTGGGACAGCATTTTGCTGGATAGAATTGGTAAGCAGCTGCTACTTTTTGTATTTGACTGAGACTTTAGTGAGTTTTATTTGGTGACAGCCACAACATAATATCACTATCTTGTATTTGCTTATTTCAAACACACAAACACACACGTCTCACTTACGTGCCAGCCACAGTTTTTAAACAGAATTCCAGTTGCCTCCAAAGAGTCTTGTTTACCTTTCAGAGATTGAATGCCCATTTGGTTTCCAAGCCTTTTTTTTTTTTTTTATAATTGCAAAATGTTCAGTATATTTAAGTATTTTTTAGTTTCCAATAGTAGTAAGCTTTGGTGTCGGTCTCTGTTTTTTCAGCGGATCACAATACTACAGCACAACACACATTTAAATGTTCTCTTTAGATCATGATCCACTGTGAAGAAAAAGTTTTTTTTAATTCATGGAGACAAATAATCCCGACTTTTTGATACTAACTGAAGTTAAAATTGCTACCTTTGGATGTTGGAGTTATCATACTTCTGTTAACCCTTTAGAGCAGGCATGTGATCCAGCCCAGAAGGCAGATGTGGCAGCTGTGGTAATGCAGGAGGGTCTGGCTAACATGATGCTGGTGACCCCTGCCATGACTCTGCTTCGTGCAAAAGTGGAGGTCACCATTCCTCGCAAGAGAAGAGGAAGCTGTACTCAGCATGAGAAGGTTGGCTGTCTTTCTGTGATTGCACAGAACTAGATGATGCTGGATCGGCAGTGATTGGTTGATTATGGTCTCTTATTACTGTACTGATAACATTCCAAATCACGCAAAAAAATACTGTTTTTGTAAGCTGCTGGGAGGTTTTCTTGTGCAGTTACTGAATGACAGTACTTCACCTTTTTATGTATATTTTTTCTTTTGTTAAAAGGAAAGAAGAAACTTTAAATATCTGTCCCTCTGTTTGCAGGCACTGGAGAGGTTCTACGAGGCTGTGATGCAGGCAATCCTCCGCCACATCAATTTTGATGGTAGTGCTGCTGCATAGATTAACACACACTTAGACACGTCATCACTGAAAGCATGTTTGCGGTTTTGTTGCACACTTTCCTCTTTATAATTTGATAATCTGTTTGGTAAATGTGGGTCTTTGTTGCATTGTGTGTCGTTTTATTGTTTTTGCAACCTGACCTTTTCTCCTTGTATACATTTTTACTTTTTATCATCCACTAGTGGTTAAGTGCATCCTGGTTGGCAGTCCAGGGTTTGTGAAAGACCAGTTCATCAGTTACCTTTTCAAAGAAGCGGTGCGACAGGACAACAAGGTCCTGCTGGAGAATCGACCTAAATTCATGATGGTCCACTCGTCATCAGGTCACAAGTACTCACTCAAAGGTGTGCTCTTGGAAAAAAATGGGGAGGATGATGAAATCTCATCAGCAAGTCAGAACTCATCAAAGTCCTTATTATTTTGCAGAAATCCTGTCTGACCCCACAGTGACAAGTAGACTTTCTGACACTAAGGTGATTTTGTATTGTGCATTTTTTTTTTTTTTTAGTTTAGTTTTTCAGATTGACCAGTTGCTATATTTTCCCTCTAAATTTAATTTTAGAATATTTATGTTGAATTTACAGGCTGCAGGAGAGGTAAAAGCACTGGAGGATTTCTACAAGATGCTCCAACATGAACCTGACAGAGCCCTCTATGGGTGAGGGATGAAGGCTACAGCTAGTCAAGCCAACAGACCTGGTTTTCTCACGCTTGATAACCAACTACCTTTGTATTTCACAGGGTAGCTCATGTGGAGAAAGCTGCTGATGCTCTCGCTGTCGACACTTTGTTGATAAGTGATAAGCTGTTCAGGTGACTCACATCTTCAATAGCTTTTCAAAATTCAGAATATTTTACAGTTTTATTGAGTAAAGTGCCATTGAATGTTATAGTTAGCACTAACACCCATATTTAACATTTTCTCCAAGTCTGATGTTTTTGCAATAATAAAAACTACATTTTAAGCTATAGATGTAGCCATCAGAACTAAAGTATAACTAATTAATTGTTAATGAACTAGAATCAAGTCAAGTCATCTTTATTGTCAGCTATGCTATACATGCATGACATACAGCATACACATACACAGACAGGAGCAGTGTTCGTGAATGACTTTTTTTTGTCTTTTGTGCTGCCAGACATCAGGATGTCCCCACGAGGAGTCGTTACGTTCGGTTGGTAGACAACGTGAGAGACAACGGTGGCAATGTCAGGTACCAGAATTAGCTTTTTTCAGACCAACAATCACAGTTTGAGATTTTCCAGCATCTCTGATATTTCATCTTTATGTCTAATTTTTTACAGAATATTCTCAAGCCTTCATGTTTCTGGTGAACGTAAGTTTTAATTTCGCTTAAAGTATATTCAGATTGTAGAAATGTAACAATAGTTACTTTTCACTATTCCAGTTATTCCCTGTAGTTTTTAAACAAATACATTTAAGTCTAATTTCACTACTTTTATTTAAACAATTGTTGAAGTATTTATACTAAATATGCATAAGAAGAGAGACAAAACAATACCAAAACCTGAGGGTTTGCACTAAAACATGCACACTTTAAACTATCCACAGCTGGAGCACACGGGATCCATGTTCATCCCAGATGTGAATACACAAATTCCAGCTCCTCATCTACCGAATAGCATTTATTATTCATGCATATACAACTCAAAAATGAGCCCGCTCTTTACGCAAGCACTAATGCTCAGCTGTGATTGTGACTGACCCTCTGCTGTCTCCTCAGAGCTGACTCAGCTGAGCGGAGTGGCTGCCATCTTGCGGTTCCCCATTGCCGATCTCTCAGAGCCCGAGGACAGTAGCAGCTCTGACGAAGACTGATCCACGGACATAGGAGGCATTATCACTGTGTCTGCGTCTAACGACAAAATGCATCTAGGCCAGATTCCATTTGGAGACAACAAAGCTGCTGTGGGTTTCTCAACATTGACACCTCCTTCAGGTCTAATCTTAAAAACCTGTTTGCTCCACTTAGTTTGAGGTGATTAGATGCTGCTTTTGGTAATGCTTTGGTTCCAAGGTGCCAGTGTCTTTGAAAGGTGAGCTAATGCCAGTAAGAACTTAAATTAGAAAAGAATCTAACATTTGTCAAAATAAGTGGCTATAGGTTGATTCCAAATGTAAATAAAATTCACAGTAGCACAAACAGTCATTCAACCATATGTGATTTTTTTTTTTTTTTTTTTTTTTTTTGTCACGTTGCACATGAGTGAACCGTGTTAAAATTATACAAAAATATAGAATTTATTATATACAGTTTGTTTCAGCTTTTGTTTACGGCTGAAATAATCCCAAAACAACTGCATTTCAACTAAAATCAAGTAAGTTCAGGATATTTCTTGGTGGCATATTTGAATTCCACAGTTATAACACTGTTAAGTTTCCTTTCATTCTGCTCTGGACAAATATCAGTTTACACACATCCCCTGGATTTTTAATTAGAACTAAAGTGCATTTTAAAGGATATTAATCCCCTGCCTCATTAACCCTAAAACTGTTCTAGCTGCCCTGCCTTAAATGCATTCACATCAGTGATTTGGACACTGGTAGGTTTTAATCCAGGCTAAATCCTCCAGTGTCCCCCAGTGCAGGTAGATGATCGCACAGACAACCATGATGTGCATTATTTGGTGGCTGTTGCCCCAGTTGTCAAACCAACCTGGGATAAAGCGTTCGGGAATCTGGGTGATGTTCACCAGCCCTCCCAGAACAGCCAGAGAATCCATGATGACGAAGAGACGCAGGGAGGTTGGGCTGCCCACCCCACTTCCAAACACCCGGAACAGGAAGAGGCTGAAGCGGAACAGGCCCTGCCATACGAACGCTCGCAGCCGCAGGATGTTTGTGCGGGCTGTGGTGGCACAGTAGATTCCATAAGCCGACAGTAGAACATAGGCCAAGAGTGCAGCCTTTCGCAGGGCGGGGTAGCACAGGAGCGTGATGTGGATGATAGGAAGTGCCCCTGGGGATAAGGCGGGAGACAAACCATTGAATTACAGCATGAAAAGGGACCTGGTAATCGTTATGGTCACTAGTAACCATGGAGACAGCAAAAGTAAAACTGAATCACAAAGTTTAACCTGATCAACACAAATCTAGACTCTCTGCGGGGAGCAAAACGCTTCTTTTGGTGTGACTTTATAAATTTTCCACCAGTATCCTGTAAACATTAGAGAAAATGTCAAAGTGGTGCACAGGTTTTAGTGCTTTAGTGAGAGAAATTGTATTTAGGCCTTAATAAGAATTTAAAATGTTGGCCAACCAGCCAGCAATGACTTACCCAGAGTGTTAACGAGGCACACCCCGACCATGTCCATGGAAAGGAGGGTGTCGTACACGTGTTCACCTCCCACGTGGTTCATGAATAAATGGTAGACCACTGATCCTACGGTTGGGCACAGACAGGCCAGGTAGTGGACCACGCAGATCCAGATGCTGTCCACCTCCATCCAGGGGATACTAAAAGGCATCAGCACCAAGAAAAGAAACAAAGGGATGCCTGAGGAGAGACAGGGAAAAAACAAAGAGAGGAGAATAAAAGGTTAACAGCAGACTAAATAAAAAATGAACCAATTAGTAAGGTGATTAGGGTTAATGCGTTAATGTCACTGTATAGAAAAACGAGGAAATCAAAAGTTCTTCTCCATTTAATGGAAACATTGTGAATCACTGCTGGCTGCCTGTACAGTCAGATGTTGCATTAACTATGCTCATGCTAATACGGGTCACTTCCTTTGAGTAAGAGTGTTAGCCCTAATGAACTTAAAGAGATAGCTACAGAGAAACTGGAAAGCAAGCAAGACACTTTCAGTTTACAGTTGATCCACTTTTCAGTATTTTTCAGAATTACAGCTCTATCTCTGCACAGCTTTTCAAGTCAGAATTCCAATTCAAAAGCACAAAAATGAAAAATGTGTCAATAATTTTACTAACTGTGCATCCGATCTTTAACAAGAACAAAAATTCCATTTGGACATTAGAGGCGTAAAGCACCAGCCATCCAGCACCTTTAGAGACCCTGTTAACAACAGTATATTTCCAGGACAAAGACTCCCGGGGCAGATTACAGCTAATACCCCACATCCTCATAATACACTTGTGTCAAGTATACTTCTAACTGGCTGCTAGTGAGAGTTACGGAGTAATCTGTGCCCATCTGTTTGTGCATTGACTTCATATAGGGAGCTGGTGTGGACATACAGTACTTCTATTAATGATGCACAACTAGTGGAATCAGAAGGATTGTGATCATCATACAGTGACCTCTGGACTCACCATGAGTATAAATGTTCCCCAGCTCATTGTGCATGTAAAAGAGACTCCTGAGGCATTCCTGAGCTGTGGACACTGGCCGATAACCCGTCAGGACATATTTGTTGAACTGCAGGTGTGTAGGAGTCTTGGCAAAGTCCAGAAGCCGCGGTCGTTTGCAGAACACCATCATGGCTTCATTTTGATGACAGCGCAGCTTCCCCGCCGTTTTTTTTTCCCCGTTACATTGTCAGTCAGACCAGATTTGTTGCTCTGAAGTAGACTAAGAGGTAGTGTGAAAGTCTGGAGCCCATCATTGGACAGGTGTAATTCCAAGCATGCAACCTGTTGAAGCAAGGAAGTGGCATGCTTTCAGCTGGACCAATCAGCAAAGGCTTCTTATCCTTAAGCTGGTAATCCCCACAAAAACCCATGTGCACTACAGCAGCTGCTCTGCGTCAAGGCTCATAACTAATTCACACCTCCAACTTCTAATGGTCACCAACTATTGTGCATTTCTCTTTTTCTGAACTGTTCCCGTTCCCCCGTTCACTTCCCCTCTTTCCTGTGTAATAACCAATCAACCAAGGCAAAGGTTCCACTATTGATTTTATTCAATCAAATGACTGTACAATCATAAAAATGCTTGTCCCAAAAAAAACAAAAAAAAACAAATCACATGTATAATAAATATTTTTCCAAGATTATTAACATGTGACACGTGTGTACAATAGTTCTGGCACTCAAATCACAAAGACAACATGCTGCAGGATGGGCGCTCCAGCAGCTCGCATGGACATTGAAGGAAAAGTGCAGGACAACAAAAGGTATACAAAAATGGGAAGAATTTAAAAAGTTAAAATGTTTTCAAACATACAAACATGAGTAAAAGGAAATGAGACATCTACTGTACACTTTAAAAGCAGAACTACAGATTATATGTCAGGAAGTCTAACCAGTGTGCAGAAAAGAGTGAAGTTTAAGGTAAACGGGTGTAAAAAAAAAAAAAAAAAAAGATGTTAAATAAAGAAACGTGGACACTGGTAGGTTTTTCACTGATGTCCATTCTCACCTTGATAGCCACTGTTCCCAAAGAAACCATTCAAATCATATTTGGTGCCATCCTTTGTACCTAAAGATGAAAGAAATTTGAAAAGAAAAGAGCTGGATGGATGTTCAAGTTTTAATTACATATTTAGGAATGAAATCGAATATAAACTTTAGGTTTTAAACTATGAAAAGATCATTTTATGACTTATGAGACTAATCCAACATTTAAAATTTGTCAACCAGAGAGGTAACATTCTAGCACTGCACAGCATCCCCCACAGAAGCAGGATCTGCAACACATTTTATCTAATCCTAAACAAAAAATACACACTGATTTGTGCTGGGGTAATTATACACATATGGACCTTTAAGGAAAAAAAATTAAATGTAATTTAAATTTGAATTATTTGGACAATTTCTGATTATGATGGAAGCTAGCAGAGGAGAGATTTTCTGCTGTTTACTGACTTTGGGTAAAAAAAGGCGAGTAAATGTAAAGATCAATCTAAGAACAGTCTAATTGAAAATCCAGTTAAGGATTAGCATCATTGTTCTGCCTTCTGCAGACCTCACCTTGGTTGTGGAAATGAAGCTTGAGCTGCTGCTGAATGTGTATCTGTCGTGGCAGGTCAGGCTGCTCGGGCAGGCCCAGGGTTTCTGTGGCAGCCTCAGAGTCCAGGGGGATACTGGCAGTACCTGCAGGCTCCAGCAAGTCCTCAGCACCTGCTGCTGGCCCCACGTCAGGAGTGAGAGGGTAGGCCAGTGAGGGGATGAGAGTGGGGGCTTCTGGAAATGCAACAGCTAAAGAGGAAGAACAGGCTCACAACCACAGTTCATTCTTTTGTCTTCTGTGTGTGGAGACATTTACCTTCTGGCTGCATTTGTCCATTTATATAGCCCATGTTTTCTAAACATGACAAAGTCAAACACTTAGTAAACGTGCTGGAGTGACAAGAGAAAACGAGTGAAATCACACATTGTACATACCATAGTGATTCCCCTCAACACTCCCAACCACAGGGGTCGGCACCTCTCCATTCACTAAGATCAGGAGGAAAAGCTGAGAGAGGACCACAGACTCAACAGCACATTTCTGCTCTAAACAATGTAACTCTCCAACGCACCATAAGGATTTTCAGGTGAGTCTGGCCCAACAGGCAGGTTTTCATAAGGTACAGCGTCTGTGAGTGTGTGTTTGCAGATGAAGACGATTGTTAAAGTATTTAAAAATGAGGACAAGCAATGTTGTACTGAGGATTATATATTTCAATAGAATCAAATGCAGAAGATGCAGTTTAAAAACATTAAGTCTTTTTTGGAGAGACTTTACAGGAAATTTAGCTTCATTGAACCAACAAAGTCCACATGGCAGAGATGAAAAGTTTTATTAGAGGAACTGAGAGAAAGGTTAATATTCATGTGGACTTAAATCTTACCATAATGATGTGGTAATTTTCCATTGTGTCCAAGAGGTTCAAGCTGATACTGTGAAGCAGTCAGACCTAGAAGAAAATTAAACAATGCTAATTTGTTCAAATAACAGCAAAGAAGTTATACTGTATTCACCGAGTACAAATATTTCATTTATAAATGTTTACTGAAGATTTTTTTGAATCACTGAATTCATTTAAAGATAGTTGTGTTCCTAAGTGTTAGTTTATACCATAATTTCCAGTAGCTACAGGGTCCATTGCAACTGGCTGAGGTTCATAGGACATTCTTCCATAACCTGTAGATGAGAACCAATGTCAGGGGTTGATCACCTATTTTTGTGTTGTCACAAAGTGCGTTAAACTGATTGTCACCGTAGTTGCCATTTGCAGTAGGTCCAAGACCTAAAACCTGCCGACTGTTGGGGAATCCACCAAATCCTGAGCAGAGAGAGACGGAAAAAGTCCGAAATGATCACATGACCTTTCAAAACAAGAGATTTTATACAGAAGCTTCTGACAATTCAAGTGTAGCTTTCGGATTTAAAATAAAAAGAATTCTACAAAAGCATTTATCCTGACTACACTGACCGTACTTTCCAGGACTGCCCCCCATGCTGGCTCCAGCACCTCCTGCAAGTGTTTTGAATTTATTTAAACATATATGAAAATCATGGGCAATATGAAACACAAAGATAAAACTACACGTGCAATGCCTCCGTTGAGTTACACACCATATTTTCCCAGTGCTTTGCCTTGGCCAGTCTGTGGATGGGGGCCTTTACCATAACCTTGACAGAAATGACAGGACATTCAAGGTCTTAGAGAATGAGACAGACATGAAATAATGGTGGATCTAACCATGACACACCATAACCTCCTGCTCCATTCATCCCAGTAAGGAACTGCTGTCCACCAAACTGTAACCCGCCAATGCCTAAATGAGAGTAAACGAAGACTTACGAAGGCTGACGTGTAACAAAAGTGACAGACGGAAGTAACAGGGAGGAGCAGTCATTGACCATATTTTGTGTTCATTTTCTCTGCACCCATTCCTGCAGACTGACCATCAAACGGCGTCCCACTTATTCCCGTGACGGTGAAATGTGCATTTGTTGTGTGAATTGTGCACCGCACTGCTTCATGAGGCGATACTGAGGTTTTCCATAGCAGCAGACATTCTGCTCAGTTTACCATTTGTACCACAGCCAACAGACTTCAGCCTGGTTTAACTCTGACTTAGTGTACCTCATTTAGCACTCACAGTACCTGATTTGCCGTTAGCTGCAGGTACGCTGCCTTGGCCAAGACCTGTGAGAAAAGAGGACATGGAATTCGATGCACAGAATTTTGATTTTTACAACCACTCTATTATAAAATAGTAATGTGCTTACTGGCATAGTCAGGCTGCACACCAGCATTATAGCCATTTCCCAATCCTGTAATCAGATACCATGAAAACCCTCAGTGTTTTCCAGTTACTGTGGCATAACCGCAGTACACCACATCGTCTTATAGACTCCTTAGAGTAACAACTGACGCTTACCTGGTTTGGAACCCAGACCTGCATTTTCTGAGAAAAATATCAGACTAAATTAAACTCAGAATAAAGTACACAACAGTTTTCACTCATTTAGGGTTGATATATGTCCTGATTTCACACAAGTTTAAATTAGCACTTTATTCCTATACACCTCCTTTTCCATGTCCTGCTCTAAGGTAGCCTCCTTGTCCATAACCTGTAAATATATACAGATAGAGTGAAGTCAGAAATTACAATAGTTTCTGAAGTTTAAACCTTTCATTCTTGACATGATTTGGGAATTATCGTCACCTGGTTGCTGAGCTTTACCTGCATGAGGATATCCAAGCCCTGCAAATCAGACAGTGAAAATCACATTCTTTACTCTGTCTGACACTGCGTATATATTTACAGATCACTTACCAGCTCCATATCCATTAGTGAGCCCTGGGATGGCGTGACCTGCTGCTCCATAACCTTCAGATATACAATCATCATCAGGAAACACAGGTTTTTAGCGGTGAACTTATTTCTACGAGTTGTTGCTCCGTTTCATTCCTGAAAGCTCATTCTCCCGTGTCCAGAAATGGGGACTGTTTTGCAAACATATAAATCTTTTCAACCTTTACCTGGTTTGCGGTCCTTGATTCCGCCCAGACTTGAATATCCACCGGCATCGTATCCTTTAAAATAACATATTAAAAGTTATAATCACAAGTACAAGTAACATAGTAGCTATTCTGTTATCAGTGAGGAGTCAAAAAAACAAAACAAAACCAAACCTTTCGTGTTTATGCTGGAGGATGTTCTAGCACCTGAATCATAAGCTGAATATTGATAAAAATGTTTACACTCAGTTTACAACAATAAAGCTATTGCTCCGTTATAAATAAGCAACACATATTATTGGTAGATTCAATTCTCCAGTAAACTGTACATATGCTGTCATTTGAACGCACGATTGGTAATACGTATCTAACAATCATCAAACTAAAGTATTGTGTTTACCGGGTCGAGGTATTTTCATCCATTGTCCAAGCGGTGCTCCACAGTCTGGGAAAAGGCCACAATCAGTGTGTATTACTTTCATAACGTTTGAAGTTACTTTTTGGATATGGGTTCCAGTTGATTAACATCGTGTGTCATCTTTACCAGGCCTCTGCTGGTGAGCTCCCTGTCCCTTGAGGGCTGAAGATCCTCCTTTCACTGAAAGTTAGAACAGCACAACAGTACTTTACCTCACTGCATTTAACAATCAGTTCACAGAAAATTCAAAAAAGTGGCCAAATACACATTCACTCCACAGAAACAGAGTACACAATAAAGAGGTTAAACAACAGGTTAAACTGAATTAATATTCAAATATTAAAGAATAATTAAAAATAAAAAAAAATAAAAATCTGCACTGGGTTTGTAATTTATTGTAATGCTCAGTTTAAAAATGTATTTAATGTGCAGCGGCTGGCGCCCTCTAATAATTAGAAATATATGTTGTTGTTTTTACAAATGCTCAAATATGAAGGATTTTCTGAAAAAAAAAATCTTTAAAACATTTCCCAAAACAAAAACATTAAAATACAAAAAGTTGGGTCAATTTGAACTACTTTTCCAGCAAGACTGGAAGACACCATGCAAGACAGATTAGAAACAACATCTGTATATTTATGAATTTCAAAAACTGACTGAAAAGTGAGTTACTAAATGAAATGTTAATCTGAATGCATCGCCTCGTTAAATGACCACAAGCATCCTCCAAACAATCAGGCACGAGACAACACTTAAGACAAACGTCGTATGGACTCAACGACACATGCAACGTGACACGAGACGTCCAAGGTTAAGATTTCGTTTACCAGTTGCCCCATTTCCTCCTGCGGGAAGACCTTTGACCTCTAGTGCTTTGGGTTCTGGCTCAGGTGAACTCCTGACATTTTCTTCCTTAGGTATAACCTCAGACGCACCCACAGTCAGAGGTTTTTCTGTACTTTTAGCTGCATCCACTTCAGGAAGAGCTTTGGTTGTCGGGGTTGTGGGGCTTTCACTGGAGCTGTCTATCCCAAAAACAATGTCTGCCTCTGTGCCTGTTTGCTCAGGCGCTGCACTTCCTGCCACATAACCTAAAGGGTCATATACTCAATTAAGCCTCAACATTCTCAAACAAAAAGTGTTTTCGACTTTTATTTTAGTCTGACTTTCTGAGATAAAACAGCCTCACACCCAAACCCAGCGCTTGAGTAAATGCAGGCTTATTCTCCAGATGTAAACACCATGCAGAAAATAAAACCCTCTGTTTCAGTTAGTGTGATCAGCACAATAATGACTGCATACCACCTCCCACCAGGCTGTATCTCTGCTGCTTTGTGATTATTTATTTAATGTTTTCAGTGAACTGTCTCAATGTCAAACACTGGAACCAGCAAACATTTAGCTTCCTGCTAACAAGCTCTTGTGGTTTATTTTTTGCAGTACTTGCCTTGAGGAAGAGCTTCTGCTGGCTCAGGTCCGTTTGTCTGGGGAAGCACTGGTGCAGGTCTGAATGTGGCGGCCTGTGTAGCTGCAGGTGCTGGTCGTGGTGTGGGCCCCGTCTCTTTGCTGTGGGTACTTACTGCCACTGGTGTCATTTGTGTGGCTGTGTGTGTGGAGATTTTTCCTTGTTGTACAAAGGTAGGCAGCTTCTGATGATCGTCTCTTGTCACCATAACCAGGAAATCATTGGTTGGCTGTGCGGCACCTGGTGCTGGTCTGCCAGTTGGTCCTGATCTGGTCAAATCTGGTCCTGCTGTCGCCTGCTTGGGTACGAGAACTCCACCTTTAAGATTCCAGCCAGCCGGTGCATCTGCACCCTTCGTATTCTTTGCATTTGGCATCAGGCCATTACCTGTAGAAGAACCAATAGAAATGGGTCAATATAAACAACACAAAGTCAACGTGTGGGAAAGGTGGCATGTAAACAGTATGCTAGATCATAACAGCAACATTAATTATATATTATTCTGCTGAATTCGTACCAGTGCCAAGTGTTTTAGCACCTTCACTTGGTGAAGTAGTTCCATGTCCTTTGGTATTATGAGAATTTGTGCCTGTTTGGAATCACAATTCCGGTTAATGATCTGTTGATCATCAGTGGCTTCATAATCAAATTAGATGACACTAGATGACATTTTATTGGATAATTGATAACTAGTTTCCCTTACCTGCATATGCACCAAGTCCAGCACCATTCCTGACTCCAGGACCTTCACGGAGACAAATATTGAAAGTGAGCAATTCATCCATATTCATTCTGATAGTATTCATTCATGTAACACCAGAATTAACAGGTTTACAACATTTACATTTTATTTATCCATTTCTGTAACATATGCCTAATCCGTAAAAAAAATAATGTGAGGACTTCTAATTTGTATGGATTAAAAAGTTCTCAGGTAAATAGCAATAAACAACGTATTGGTGTAAATACTGTGCATAATTTATGTTACTACCATTGGATTTGGATCCATAACCTTTAAAAACACCAGCTCCATAACCTGAAAAACAAAATACAATATAAATACAACAGCCAGCAAAAATAACATGACCTTTTTCAATAACACTTTAAATCTTATTGACTACCATTAGGATTGTCTCCATATCCACTGGGTTTCTGGCCATATCCTTTAGAATGTTGACCATTTCTATGGGGATTTTGGCCATTTCCACTGGGTTTTTGTCCATATCCACTGGGTTTTTGGTTATATCCACTGGGTTGTTGGCCATATCCTTTAGAATTTTGACCATTTCCATGAGGATTTTGGCCATTGGCATTGGATTTTTGTCCATATCTATTGGGGTTTTGGCCATATCCTGGTCCATATCCATTAGAATTTTGGCCATATCCATTGGGAACAGCTCCATTTCTATAACCTTGACAATAAAAATGAAATTAAGTGACATCTGCATCAAATCTTTTGTTAAAATGTGAATGACATTCTGTGTTATTAATGGTACAGTTGTACATTGTTGGGGTCTTATGTTGCTGTCAAAATATACTGTAATATTATATATGCAAAATATTTAATATTTTATATAAACCCACAACCCTTAGAGTAATTGATAATTATTTTTTTTTTCCTGATAACAGTTTTATAAAGAGTACAGGTGTTCCAGGACAAAAAGGTTTTGCTGGCTTGTTGACTCCACTAGTGGGATGTCCATAACCTAAAGATTAGCACCAACAGCAAAATCACTTTACCTTGTTTTACAGAAAAGCAAATAATTGCAACCACTTTGCATGGGTCCATTTCCATTAAGCGCTTTAGCACCACCACCATAGCTTTTAAAAGCACAATCTTTTCAATTTATTCTATTACAGATTTATTTAGTTGCACTGGATATTATTTTTAGGCTCACCATTGTTTTTTGCTTCTGGCCCATTTTGCACACCACCTGCAGCTCCATTTCCTAAATTTGTCAGGGAAATATTCATTTAAAACCGAAAAAAAACCACCAAAAAACCCTGAAACCAAACCATATTAACTTGGCCGCACCTTGCTGAGGACCCTTCATTCCTCCATTCACAAACCGATGCCCCAGACCCAAACCAGCACTGTCATGAGGACCAGCGAATCCTGTCGCATATCGTTTAAAAAATAAACTACTACTCTGAGCTTTAAATATTGAAATGACTTGTATGTGTCTCACCTCCATAGCCTTTATGAGCATGACCACCATACCCTGGATAAGAACAGAAAGGTGGTGTTTATTCTGCAGGACTTCAGAATCATGTCACAGCCTTCACTCACCTCCAGTCTTTTGGTTCATGGGAAGCTGAGGTGCACCGAGACCTCTGAAAGCTCCTGTACATTAGATCAAAGTCTGTTAATTCTTTTAGAAAAGTTAATATTTGTACTATCTGGACTACGAGAGGATTAGAAAAGGTTACCTGCACCATGTTGTTTACCGAATCCTTTCATTGGTTGATTTCCCCATTGTCCTATCAAACACAGACATGTTAGCCCAACTACTCTGTGTTAGTTTGTTATTTTAACATTTAACTTCCTGTGGCTCATTTGCTGCGAGATGAACAATTTGCAGCTCCTATTATTAACATTTTATCCATGTTTTAATAACGTAGCAGTGGTTTTAATCCCATTTTCATTCATCATTGCCCATCAGAAGCAACTGCTGAATGGGAGAGACTGACTGCAACATACTCAACACGCTGAATATTCTTAAAATAACCATTTTGTCTCTCACACCAGTTCAACGACAGCATAGGGTGATGCTGGTAAATTGGCTTCCAGCCATTTCTGTGAAGGTGGTTCGCTGGAGCACCCGACTCCAGCACAGATCTGCCTGACACATTTTTTCTTATACAAGTCTCTCTTTTATTTAGCGCTTGATGCCGGCTTGATGAACTAGTACAGTCTGCAGAAAGTCGTCGCTGTTATCAGAGTCACAAATAATAATTTTATAAAAAAAGATGCACAGCTGAGAGGACAGCCCTGCTGTCCCTCCAAAGGTTGGATTTGGACAGTCACTGAATTTGATAAAGAGCATTTCACATTTTCAACTTACACCACAAATGAGGGGTGATTATTGTTCTAAACTGAACACAAATCTGAGGGAACTGTCTTACCATTGCCTTTTGTTCCAGCTCCATTAAGTGAAGCAGATGCAGCTCCATTACCTGCAAAATCGCAGAAGAAAATATGACCATTTACTTGCACCTCTGAAATTCACTAATTCATCTGCCAGTCTCAGCATAAGTCTTCATATCAGACTAAACTAGACAACGTATCTTAAATACCGTTGCCTTTAGCTCCTTGTCCAGCATATCCTAATGCTCCAGCGTGTCTGCCGTAGCCTGCCACATCAGGTTTTATTTTATTAGCAGTGTCGTTCAGTGACACAGAAAGTAAATGTGTGAGACAAATTAGAGACATTAATCATACTGATGCCTTTTGTTTGTTGCCCCTTGGTTGGTCCAGCTTGAACGCCATATCCTGCAAAGCAGACCACCGCTCCATGCATGAGTTATTCCCAAGCACTGCTTTTTTTTTAGTATAATTGGATTTCATTCATGAACAAAATCATCTTGAACTCATTGTAGAAATGACAATAATGCACATAATACAAAAAAGCTCAAATAAAAGAAAGGGAGGGGCAACCAACAGCACGTTAGACCTGTAGTAGCCAAGTCAACCATTTTTCTTTCTTTAGATTACAGTACTCTTTTCTCCTCTGAATTATTATTTCTGTTCATTTTCTAAGATGATAATTTACTCTGCTGCAGGTAAAATAAGTATTAACATCTTTGAAAGAAAATGAAAAAGTATATCACCTTTTTCTAAACCTCAACACCGTGACATTTTGTTCTTGGTGTTAGCATGTGTGTGTGCATGTGTGTATTGAGCCTTGAGCCTACCGATGCCTTTCACTTGCTGTTGATCAGCTGGACCTCTCTGACCTCCATATCCTGCAACATATTACAGATGAGCAACTATTAAAGCAAAACAAATTTAAGCAAGAAGTCAGACTTGTTTACTATTAGATTTGGCTCCATTTCCTTTGGATAAAACTGCAGGATTTTCTCCTACGAAGCATGAAGACATGTATTATTTGTTCTCTGCTCCTCACATCCAAATGATTGAAGCTGCTGAACCCCTCACCCTGTGCTTGTCCACCTTGTGCTCTGGCTGCACCGTCTCCGTAACCTTAAGAACACGGGAAAACACCCAAGAATGAAAACTTTGTTCCTACACAAGTTCTCTTTAATAATCTAATCATTTGGCAAACTTACCTTTCATCCATCCTCCATTAGTCAAGCCGGGAACTGAACCATAGCCTGAAATTCGTTTTGCACGAGTTTAAAAAAAAAGCATAGATATTACGAAGCTACAGAATAGATTAGATGCAGAGTTTAAGCTCCCACCTACTCCTTTGGTGGGGTATCCACCATATCCGTTCTGTGCACCCGCTCCTTGACCCACACCTTTTGACAGCATCAGCATGCTCCCAAGACTTCCACCATTCTGAAATGTATTTCCTAAAATAAAACAAAAACAGCAGCAGGAAGAGAACAAAAGTGAGCGTTTCCTCTTTAAATTTAATGCTGCTGTGATTATTAGTTGGCCCATTTGAGACCCCCGATGTGGCACCATAACCTTAAATACGGCACATTTCATGTCAACAATGGGCCAAGTTACTCATTGATAGCAAAAAAGTGCATTAATCTTCATTTTACATCATCTTAACAAGCAGCTCTGTGATTACTTGTGTCCTATAATGTTGGACTGTAATTTGTTGTCTATTTCACAAGTTGTCCCTGGACCTGACGTCTCCAGCCTTGAGACTGAGGTGGGATGTCTTCTGACACGTCAACGTTCTACTTACAAATTTGACCGCATCTTTTGTTGTATGTCAATGTTGTTTTAGTAATTCTCTCAGTTTAGTTTAAATATCCATTACCGCCAATGTTTACATTTTGCGTTTGTATTTTGTAATTCAGTGTTTTAAACAAGTACGGCTTTTCTCTTGACCTAATTGTTTTCTTAAAAACAGAAAAGACTTTACCGTTACTGTCTGTTTCTGCACGGACTGACAAGAAAACATGTCAATAGATTTAAAGGTTAAACTTATGTATAATGACAATATGATCTCTCTGTGATGACTTGATCAAGTCAAGTCTTGTGTTGAACCATTTCTCCCCAGAAGCATCTAAATAAGTCATCACACATCAGTAGAGTGTGTACAAGCACCATTCTCTGCTCTTCTCACAGTCAGATGCTAAATTTAGGCTACTGCTGCTATCGAGGCCACGCTGCCTTTGATTTTAGGAACCAGGGCCATCTGTGAAGAGGGAGAATAAGCGGTTGCTAAGCATCATCGCAAGAAAAGTTGGTGGAGGGCCAAACAGAGGTATGAAGAGCGTTGCTAAGATTTAAGTATAACACGGTGGTCAGAAATGTGACAGACAGACCAGAACACCTAAAGACATTCGTCTTATCCTTTTCATCTCTCACTGAGATGAGGTCTACTCCTTTACTGCAGAAGAGGCCTACAAATCTACAATCTATTGACCTCATCTTCAAGTGGTATCAGCAAGAAACTGCAGCATGAGCAACCAGCAAAAAGACGTCCAAAATAGTCAGGATAGGAGAAAAACCAGGGTATAGAAGAGTGTAAGCTGCCAGGTGGCAACGGTCCAAAAGGAAAAGGACTGGAATGGGCAGACATGACAGATAACCCATGATGGATCAGATTGTGCACATCTGGTTTGTTTTTCAGGTGGTCATGCTGCTCCATCGTGACTGTGAAGTCATCAGGACAGTGGAGTTGTTCTGTTCTGGGCTGCCACTGGTGAGGAACTTGTTGGTCCTTTAAAGGTTCTGGATGGTGTAAAAGTGAATTCTGAAGAGTATACCTCTGCACAAGACAGAGTTCCTTCCACACTGGAAAAGAGCTGAAGCAAAGATGATGCCGGTGTTCATGAATGACAACGCACCCTCACATTATTCCCTAGACTGGCTGGCCTCTCAGGAATTTAAAGACGATCGCAGGCTCAACCCAGCTCAGAACGCGTGGCCAATAATAATGAAAATGTTAAAAAAAAAAAAAAAAAAATAGCACCTCGATTTGTCATTTTTAATGAAGAAAACTTTTGAAAGGTGCTTAGTTTTCCCTCCACACATTACAAGCAGAACAATTCCTGTAGATTGTGTGTTCATTTAAATATACAGCCTACAATACTAGCATCATATTCACTTACCCATAAAATGACTGTAAATTGTCTTTAAAACAACATTTACAAATGGAAGCATAAAAGATAACTTCAACAGCAGTTTTTTTTAACAATGAACTAAAATCACAGCTGTTAAGAGACCCCAGAGCTAATTTCACTCCTTAGTAGTTAAAATAATTGAATGGTTAATTTCCTTGTATAGTGTTCATATATTGGTCTGAAAAGTGGACTCCCTCCCCGTGGAGGCCTTCACTCACCCCACGTGTGAGCCGTGTGTGCCAGCCAAACGATGACCAAACTCTGCAGAAACAGCCGTGGCAGCATCCTGGACATGGAAGAGGAAACCAACAGCCAGTTTCTTCAGAATGCAGGAGGTCAGAGCAGACCAGGAGTGGGTCACCTACCCTGACCGTGAGGGTGTAATATACACTCTGGTCCCAGGTGCCCCTCCTTCTGAGGTAAGACGCTCCACTTGTCCATACGTTCCCCTCAAACCCAGACCAACCCCACTGTAGGGGGAGATGTCCAACCTGGACACACTGACCGAATAATTTGTCAATTAAAGTGAATTAACACTGAAGAGTGAGAAAGTGGCGCAAAGAAAGCAGATCACTAGATTAGGGGGACGCTTTAAACTGTTTGGCATTTCCACAATAAATCAGTCAACCTGGGTAGGATTATCTTTGCCTCCTTATACCCAAGCATCCCCACCAGTCCCCAAACAGCCTATTAAAGCCATTAGGACCTGCCAAAATGTCCCCGCTTCCCAAAAATGTCCTAACAGTAAAATGCATATTGTGGTGCTCACCATGCAGCATGTACAAGAACACAACACACACAGCTAGTGAGTGTATACTTAAAAGGTGGGTAAAAAGAGGATGATATCTCACCTTCCATAAAGATTCCTCACTTAAAGTCCAAATCCTCTGCTTATGGGGTCAAGGAGAGGTTAACGTCCCTGCTCACATCCCAGCCAGACCTCTCACATACTTGGCCATTATACAAACATCGTCACCACCTCTGACAAAGCTGCGGTCCAGCTCTCCACCACATGCTAAGGTCTCTCAATTACCAGGCAGCCAAAGTAGAACAAAATCTTCAGAGTGTTTATACTATTCAGGTTTTACAGTCCCTAATAAATTGAAATAAATAAAATAAATGAATTATTTTCATTACATTCTATCACGATTTTGTACATTTGTGTGCAAGGTAATGTAATCAAAGTATTTAAACAATGCAAACTTCCAAAGCTTTATTTGAAAAATGAATTTCATCCAGGAAAAATACAATCATTAAAATCCTCCCTAGTTATGATTGAAATAGGAAAATTGTGTTTTCAACAAATGTTATTCAGCTTCTGTTTATGCAAATTGGGGAGTATGTTTATATTCTATCAAGCTCAACTAAGCCAACAGTAGCATTTATTTTACCTATTAGCATTGCTAGCATAAGTGATCTATTATTCTGTCTTTCCCAGAATGCATCTTCTCTGGCTGGCAGCTGGGAAATGTGTGTCACTGCTAAACAACAGAGGTGGAGAGGTCAATATCGTTAAAAAGTCACACACAATTTCTATGTTTATCTATCAATATTTGCACAACAAAGTCACACTAATCCACATATAAGACACAAAAATATTGCACAGTGAAGTTATTTCTTTATATATTTAATCTGTAGCTCTTTACATATTTCAAGATCTTTCCATCACAAGTGTGTGTAGTAGCCTTTGGTGCTGTGTGTTTGTTAGTCCTTCTCGCTGCACTTTTGAGATGGAATCACAGGACAGAGCCATTTTCAGATACTGTACTACAATCAGCTGTCAGACAATGCCAATTCTAATTAGCTCCAGAAAGACAAGAGTGACAAGATACATTCAAAAACTTGGTTATTTGTATAACCCCGGTTCTCTGAGCAATATGAGTGAGATGTCTCACTATGGTTTGCATGCCCTCTAATGCCAGCCCTCAGAAGCATTCGCCGGATGCAGGGACCATTCCCCGTACATCGGTCCGCCCCTGTATTCCCTGAAACATGAGTTGCTCTGAGAGAGCAGACAGCTGCAGCTCCACAGGATCCGTCTGCGCGCCAGCACGTGCAACCGACGGGAGCGTAGGCCCCCGACAGTTGATATACGTCACTGCCGTGGTGCTGTCCGTTCATACCAGGACATGGTGGCATATCAGGAACGGAAGAAAGCGCTGCAGGGACAGGAATACCGCCAAAAGTTCCAGGAAATTTATGTGATAGCGCTGGAGAGCCGGGCTCCAGCTGCCCCTCACAGACCGTCCGTCGTGGACCCCACTCCACCCCAACCGGACAGGCTGGCGTCCGTGGTGGCCACTTTTCTGGACAGGACCGTGCCCGTTGACACCCCCCGCGTGAGGAATGACGGGGTCCTCCAATGATGCAGCGCTCTGGCGCACTCGGGCGTAACCAGCACCCTGCGTGCGCCGTGACGCAAGGGATCCAGTCTTTAGGCAGATGCCCAGAACTGGAACTCCCTAATGTGAAGGCGGCCCAGACGAACCACCAGAGTGGCAGACGCCATCAGCCCCAGAAGCCGAAGACACAGGCTGAAGCGGACAGTCCTGCCCAGGCGGAAGAGCGCGAGACATGAGTTGAAACTCACGACTCGTTTTACTGAGAGACAGAGACAGTCCCAGAAACACCCCCTCCTGGGCAGGAGACAGCATGCTCTTTTCTTGGTTTATCACAAACCCCAGAGCCTGCAGGTGTTGTAATAAAACGCGTGTGCGCGTTTTGGCCTACCGACGCGACTGCGCCAGCAGCAGCCAGTCGTTGAGATACGTGACCAGACGGATCCTCTGCCGTCGTAACAGGGCGATCGCCGTCTCTGAACACTGCACAAACACCCTCAGGCTCAGGGAGAGCCCGATGAGGAGGACACGGTATTCGTAGCAAATTCCCCTGAAAGCGAATCAAGCGAAAAGAGATACATTCTGTGAGGGAAATAAATAGGGATGTGAAAATACACGTCTTTCAGATCGACAGACGTGAACCAGCCGTTCTGTCGTACGAGACGTAGCAGGGAAGCATGTGTGAGCATCCTGAACCTGTATTTCCTGAGAAATTTGTTCAAAGCACGTAAATCCAGGATCCAGGGCAGATTCCGGTTCCCCCCCGTTTGGGAACCAGAAAATATCTGGAATAGAAGCCGCTCCGACAGAGTGCGGGAGGGACAACACAAACCGCTCCTTTGTTTATCAGAGAGGAAATCTCCTCCTGTAAAACACGGGCCAACTCTCCCCGAGCCAGGGAGCGTACAACGCCAGCGAACCTCTCGTGACCGTCCGTACTACCCAGGGGGATGCCGCAATAGCGGCCCAGCGTTTGCCCGAGGGACAGCCGGGCCGTAATCGCCGACTCCCCCGCTGCAAATGGCCTCACAGGGTAGGGCTGCACCCGGGCGCCGCTGTGCACCTCTGCTCGGGGCGGCTTCCTGCTGCGAGAGGTCCCATCTGTGGAAGGATGGGTCCCTCTGCTGGCGAGGGAGGGGAGGTACACGCAGGGACCTGGCGGTGAACATGGGAGCAGGGCAGGAGCTGAACCTGCTCCCAGTGGAGGCCCGGTCATCTCGTCTCGCTCTGGCATCGCAGGAGGTTGTCGAGAGGTGGAGTTGTGGGGTGCACCTCTTGCACGCTGGAACTGGCCAGTGTAACTGGGGAACGGGGAATTATCAGCGGAGTCACTGGCAGAAAGAGGGTCTTGTCAGACCGCCCTCTCGTCCTCCTGGGTTGAGATGAGGCAGCTTGAGCAGGACGCGCCGGCTGGGCTAGAACCTGAGCCGCGGGAGGGTTTGGCCAGGCACGGCCAGATGAAGCAGATGGCAAAGATGCAGGCTTCACGATGCCCCTCTATGGCACAACATGAATGTACAGATTGGAAGTAAGCCACTGGACTTTAAACCATGGTCTTTGAAAGGTATGTTATTGGCGACCTGTATGATGGCAAAGGCATGCTTACCTACCAGGATCTGAAGGACCGCTTTGATCTAAAGGACTCTTTTTTTTACTATCTGCAATTAAGATTAGCACTTAAAGCAAAGGGTGTGCCACTGACAGCTAAGCTCCCCATGCACCCTCTCATAAACTCCCTTCCCTCCAGGGGCTTTGTATCTAAAGTCTACTCCAAGGCCAGGGAACGTCTAGCCAAGCAGCCGCGCGTTTGCACACATCCAGCATGAACACGGTAGACGGGGGAGGGGTTGGAGTGCCATGCTCTTCCGAAGGCAGAGGTACAGCCCTGGTTGGCGTGACGAGGATGTCAATGAACTGTACTGATGTATTCACTTATACAGCCACTGAATTGTGACTCAATACAAATAGATGGACTACAACTGATAGTTAAGTCTTTAAGTGGCCAGGAATATTGAAACATCTTTCTCACTAGCCACCATTGACCTAGTGCTGACTAGAAACTTTAGAAAACTAATCTTTAAAGCAGACAAATCTGACAACTTCAAATTCAAAACTGCGAACTCAGTAATTCCTACTGGGCCCATTTAGATCATTAAAATCTGATAACTGGGAATAATCAGATGATTTTGATAACACGACCTGATGGGTTTCCAGGAACGCGATTGTGAAAACCCACTTCTCAGTCCATTTATTGGATTTATTTATATACATATGTAATAAGAGTCAGTGTTCTGGTTTGTCTTGGTGAACATGGTGATACCTGCAGTATTCCTGTGAGCTGCCCTCCTGTGAGAGCTGAAAAGCAGCTACATGCTGCTGCCTCTGTTCATAGTTGTTTGCCATCATTTGTCTTCTGCTCACGCGACTACATCACTGCCATCTACTCAATCAAAAATTTCATTTGTTATTTTTTTTTTTTATTTGTGCTGCAAGTGCGCTACAAGGTGCAGTTTAAATCATTCCTGTTTCCAAAATTAATACAATAATCACAACTGAAAACATTTAAGATAGAAAATTACAGTAAATATATCAGTAGACAATACCCGTTTTCCAAAAACCCAAAATGCACGGCTTAGGATTTAACCATGCCATGACAAATTCAATCATGGTTCTTAAGAAGCTATACAATTATAATTTACTATACAGTCCTCAACCTGGCCATTTTGTCTGATCCAGCACATTTCAGGAGGTGAAACCTCAGTTCGATTTTTATATTCAAAGTGTGTGAATATGGAGCCGTGGTATGAGAGTGGCTCAATTTTTAAAGTTAATCTCATTCATTGCAACACTTGATATGGAAGGTTAAAAAATATGATTTGGGATTTCTTCACTGATTTCTTAACTGAAGACCAAAGGGAGGAAAGTAAAAAGATAAAGGAAATAAAAAGGCAAACAGTTTAAATGTGCAAAAATGTGAGGGGTCAGGGGAGGGGGGGAAACATGTTGAACACAGGTAGAGGTATATCACAGAATTCTGCTATAATGAACACCTTTTCACATTTCCTCCTATTGCTTTTGTTCACCACAAACAGCTCCTAAACTTAAAGTCCTATTAGCTTCTGTCCACCTTAGGATGGAAGTGCCAGGAATCCAGTCGCAGATCTAAATCAAGATATTTAGTACAATCATGTTGTGGAACACAGGAAAACAATGGAATTAAATACACGCGAAGGAGAAGACTCACTCCATGTTGCTTTTCAGCTGATGCACAGTGCGTTTGTCCAGGTAGCGGCAGAAGAGTGTGAGCAGGTTTGAGGGCAGGAGGAGCGGCTCCACCAGTGAACACTGGGTCAGCTGACCGGCCACCTGGAAGATGCTGTCTGTCCTAAAAACAGTCAGACAAATATCATCATGTTGAAGAAGAGAGGAGCCTTAAAGAGCAGCGTACCAGGTCTCAAAGTCCCCGATGCTGGGCTCCAGAGGAACACCAGAGGACAGGAGCTTCTCTCCTTGTGACAGTAGAGCATACAGTAAGGACAGTCCAAACTGGAAGGTTACAGGAAGAAGAATCAGACATATTTCATACAAAAAGACACCTTAGCATGCATCACTGTCAGAGAGCAGACCTTATTCTGACATGCCAGCGTCAGAGACTCGTTAGATGTCAGAGAGAGATCTTTGAGGACGCTGATTAACTGACTGAATGACAGGCCCCCGATTACATTCCGGAGAGGAGGGTAGAGCAGTGGAAGGGCCTGAGCAGGATTACAACACAACGCTTAAAAAAAAAGCCAACGTATTCATGAGCAGTGTGAAAACAGATTTGAACTTCACCTCTTCAGTATCCCTGCTCATGAGCAGAGGCAGATTAGAGGTCATGATTCTCAAGACATTGAACGCAGCTTCACGTTTGAGGAAGGGGAGCAGACGGCCAATCAACTTTTTGCCCTTTGCGACCAGCAGGAACGGAAGGAACTCCTCTCCTGAATCCCTACATCAAAATAGAGAAATGCACTCAGCTGAAATTATAAATCCGGCAGAGGTTAACGTGAATGACGGTACGTTTTCTTTTGACTCATGGTGGTGGAGTGAGACTCACTGGGGATTGTGGTGCTGCACCTGGGAGTAAATGTGATCTACTTTTTTCTGCTTCTCCTCCAATCTTTTTTCTTCCATTTCAGACAAGACTGTTGTTCTCATCCTGTCTGATTCTTCAACCTCAAGCAGAACTATAAACAACTGCAGTTTTGCCAGAATTGGTCAGTGTGTTCAGCAATGAAGTGAAAACAATTAGCAGCTGATACCTTTTCTATTTTGCTGAGGATCTCTAACCGTTGCCGTCTAATATCCTTCTGCTCCTCAACAGGACCCTGAGCTTGAACTGCGTGAACGGCACCGATGGCGCGACGAGGAGAATAACACGTAGACACAGCGACTTGACCCAAGGAGCCTTCAATGTGCACCACTACAGCAACCAAGCAGATGTAATTCATGCAGAGAAACCTTTGTTGCCTTCTTAAACCTGTAAAACCTTGTAAACCTTTGTTAGTCTGAGGAGAAAGATCATCTGGGAGTAACGTTCTGAACAAGAGCGCTTGACAGTCAAAGGTTTAAAACCACCAACGCATCTACCTGCATATTTTAACAGTATAAATGTTGTGATAATGAAAACCTGGCGTGTAGGAGTCTGTTTTTGTGATGTAAGGCGTTGTAAGTTTAGGTGGCTCCCTTTTGCCTCTGACGCCCAGTTCCTCTTCTGCCATCTTGGCCTCTATTCGCCGATAGTACTCCTGAAATATGCCATGGAATGACGAGTTATTGGTGGCATTTTGCTGCTGTGGAGGTTGCATATGCAAACAGAGCATAGCAGAGTCCCACCTGGTAATAGTAGTCCTCAAGGTACGGACGCTCGCTCTGCAGCTGGATCATCTGCAGCCTGGTGATCCACTCCTTCTCTTTGGCTGTCATCAGGTTGCAGTAAGGATCCCAGCCCTCAGCTTTTCTACTCATGTGAGAAGGTTGTATAAACATGCGAGACCTTGGACCTGATCATCTCTGATATAGGCGATACACCCACCTCGGGAATGTACGCTGTTTTTGATTGAGGAGCCGTTTGTGCTGGGGGTGGAGCTGGGTGACAGGACCAGGGTACCTGTAGTTCAGATGTGCTAAATGAGTGCGTGGCCACAACAGACTGGTCTGCTGGCAAAGAACAAAAGCAAGCCTTATCCAAATCATTAAGGCCTCAAATTCTGTGGGTACAACCTACCACCAGTTCTTTGTATCTCTAGAATTCATCAGCCGAGTTATTTGTGCTTCCAAGTTAACATTATATGAAATTTGCTATCAGGGAGATGAACAGGGATGTTTATGATGGATGGATAAGGCTGCCAGGTCATAAAGTCACCCACTATTTTAACTTTAAATACTGGTGACAAATTAAACATTTGAGTGAGATACACGCCATCGTCCCACACCTGAAATGCTGGACGGAGTTTGACGAGGGGCTGTAGAAGGGGGACGGTCTCGGCGAGTTGGCACCGAAGCGAAGTTGCATCATCTTGGGAGTTAGAGACTGAGGAGTGGAGGGGCAGCGTGGGTTCATGGGAAACATGAAGCTCCCCGTCTGCGGAAGGACAGGCCACAAGCCAAATACATTTACTGCAGTCTTAGCTGCTCTGAATGATGAATTCTGAATGATCTGCTTCAGTGTGCAAATAAAGTTTAGCTGATAAGCGTCATGATCAGCAAGTATTTAACCATTTCCACTCACAAATGTGATTATATTTAGCAGCCAGATTCTTGTATAAAGACAAATCTGATTCACACGTAGCACCAGTGACTTATCAGAAGAGCTCAGCTGAAAAAACCTGACTGTAATGCTGCCTCGGAGTTAACGGCTGGCGTGAGAGGATCGGGGAGCCTGGTCCCATTGGCACATGCATCTGGAAGAGAAAGCTCAGGTTCAGTGAGAAACTGAAAGAACTTCAACTGACCCTGGTCAATGCTTTCATGTAGATGTACAGAATCAGGACTAGAAACAGAACAGCTACAAACTCCAGACAACACGGAAACTACAGAGTTCAGAGGAGCTATATTCTAAACCACCTCATAGTTACTGTATGTCCTTTCATCGTGTGCCTTGTCTATACAAATGTAACGTATATGCCAATTGTGCAACAGTTACATTTCTTTTAAGTTACTTAATGTATGGTTCAGCCATCTCACTGAGGCCATAAGATTAAATGATGTCTACAAAATAAAGATGGAGTTAAGTGGACCTGAGAGGGTTCTCTGTGGCTAAACTGTCTTCTGGGGTAGTATCCTCTGTGATCTCCTCGTCTCCCTCTGAAGGAAGAGACGGGATATGGAAATTCCAGGAAGTTGGAGGTCACGTGCTGACCTCTGTGACCATCTATCACACACACTATAGCACTATCCTAAGAAACAGAATCAAACAGAGTAAATACTAAAGAAGCCTGGTATGATTCACATCTTAATGCGCTTTCATTAACCTGAAGTAACGATCCCGAGATTCTTCTGGTCTTTCTCAATGATGGCTCCATGAACTACAGGACAAGAAAGACTAAACAGTAGCTGCACAAGCAAAGCTGGTAGAAAATGTCCAGCTACGTGAACACTTACATCATCTTCATAAGAATTCCAAATCATGGCTTTGCCACAGTCAACTATGGCACTGTCAAGACCCTTGGGAGAGGTCAAAAAGATCAAATTTCAACACTGCTTAAGCAACCAAGTTCCAACCATCCCACAATAAACCAATGTGGATCACCTTGAGGCTTGGGCGCCCTTGAACTATCCTCATCACAGCAGGGTCCTCAAACATCTGCCCTCTGCCCAATCCTCGTCTCTGCCACCTACCACCACCACGCTGATCTGTGGGAGTGCAGGGTAGGTACCGTGGTCTCTGCCTGGGAGGGGAGGGGGAACTGTGGTGTAATGGAGGCTTATGGTCCGGTGGTGGTGTTGGAGGGGGTGGTGGCTTCTCAAACAGAAGCAGGCCACTGCTGGAGTTTTCCGGGGTTTCATGCACATCAAGGTCTATGATAAGAACACAGAAACAGTCTGTAGACACTAGTTTAGGCTGCTTTTACACCAGGGTAGTCTGAGGGACTCCATTCAATTAGGTGAGGAATGCTGAAAAAATGTTCACAACTTCATTTGGTTCCATTTACTTTCACTGCGCATTTTTGAAAGTGGACCAAACTATCAGGACAACATCCTGCAGTACAGCAGCTGTTCAGACAGGCAGCGATGCCTGAAACGAGCACCAACTGGCACATCCAGCCTATATTCCCGTCCACCTACTAAATGAGGGGGGAAAAATGTCAATGCTGCAAATGACCAGTGGCTTGCTGTGTCTAATTTACATGCCAGTAATTGAAATGATTTCACCAAGTTGTTGCAGTTCTTTTAGTAACTAATGGACCAATTACATCAACACAATACTTTGAAACAACCAACATTCTAACTGGTGGCCCATGTGCACCATTCCACTGTCTGCAGACATTGCTGCGTCATACTAAATATAAAAGTTATGCAAACATAACCTGAGAAAAGGTAAACCTCACACACACACACACACACACACACACACACCCATTCCAAAGGTCTCCTCGTTGTGCACGTTGATCTCCTCGTCCTCCTCTGCCATGGCCTGCAGTAGCCCGCAGTCCATATTCGCCACATCCTCATCGCTCCACTCGCCTCCGTTCTCAGGCCACTCAGACACTTTCTCAGCCTGCGGGACGGATGGATGACGAGTTAGAAAGGAAGAAAGGTGACTAAACAAAACGAGAATTACAGACGAGTGTAAGGATACAGGACGGTGGTATTGTTTGTGTGCTCGGTTAACCTGCAATGGAAGCTGATGATACTCAACATTAAACACCTAGCCAGGTCACACGTGCTCACAACTAGTCAGACAAAAATCAACAGATGACACACTTACTTGCTGCTCTGAATCACTCATTATCTAGTTTTTGCCCTCACTTTAAGCCGACAGTGACGGTGATTTTCTTCACGGCGTTTTCTGTTTTCTTCCTCGTGAAGGATGCTAATTAACTTTTAAATGAGTTCACCTGTAAGTCTCTTGGACGTGCACGCGTCATCACGCGTCTTTAGAAGTCCAGCCTACTTTTCTGTCGTCGGATTTTGTTTGGATGAGCCAACAGCTACATCTAGTGGTCAAAGTTTGTATTTCATTTTACGCCGTACAAGCCACACCAGACTATTACATTGTATTTAATTTTGCTGAACTACCGCCGTAAAAAGAGAATTTTATTAAAGTTCTAAATTAAAATAACAGGTTAACGCAGCAGCGCAATGCATGAGTGTACAAGAACTTTATCAGTAGAATAATTAATAAATTTCTCAAAGTTGGTACATCTGGAATATACTGTATGTATGAATAAGAAAATAAATTAAAAGCAAAGATAAATATAAAAAGACACTATAGGTTCAACAATTACTGATTTATGGCCATTTTAATGACTGCTTTAACTTTATATTTCTACACTACAAGATTACAGGTTACAGTATTGTCAGATAAACAGAACAGTCAATTTTTTGACCTAAAGAAGTAATTAAACTTGGGTTTATGTTGAAAGTCAGTAAAGTTGACAAAACAGTAGGTAGGTGCTTTCTACCACCCTTTGCTTAGAAGAATCTAAATATGTGAAAGTTTTGTGTTACATGTTTTATTCTTCCCCTTGCTCTAATATATTTAGCGTTTAGTGTTAACTGGGTGAAATGTGTTTTTAATACATACAGTTTTGAGTTTATGTAGTTTCAAAATCTATAACATTAAGAAGTATACAGCCCTTTAGGTCAAGACGATAGAGACATTACCATTATAAAAAGGTCAAAGTTTTAATAGCATTTAATGTATCAAAAAGCCATACATTTAATCGTGGTTGTTACATACATTTGTGTGCGATCACCTATTACTTGATGATTCTTAATGTGTTGAACAGTTTCACTCATTCCGTGCAACTAGTTCAGGGACCCACTGTATTCTTTACATGAAAGTGACGTCGCTGCAGCGTAAACATAGTTTACTTTGTCCAGTAAATGATTTGAAAAATAAAGGCATTATTAGAAAATGGATCTACATCAGACAAAACCTGTCATTATACTAATATGATGCATCCGGTTGTATTTAGAAATACTAAACGACTGTAAATATAACAATGTGTTTTATTGATATGTAAACTTTGAAATGCTTCCAAGCTGGTTGTGATAGGAAAAAACGCGCATCGGCATTTTATTTCTCCATTAATTATGTGTTTGTTTTATTGTTGGACAAACACAGAACAATGGAATGAGTGAAAGGTCCACGCAAAAAAAAAATGTATATATATATATATATATATATATATATATATATATATACACGTTTAGAATGAACTACATGACAGCTTTGAGATACAGAAACCTACAGTAGTAGCCAGCCTACAGATAGAATTGTGGCACTTAAACTTTGAAATACAAAGCGAATATATTAAAGGGCGTTGGCACATCAATGCAAGTCTCACTGAAGCAGAACATTTGCTCAGTTACTGATTCTCGTCGATCTTTGGCAAAAGTCAAATTTTCATTATTCAGTTTGAATGAATGCAGTATGTAACAGATTTGCATACAAGACAAAAACATTTGGCGTTGTTTCGTGTCTGATATTCTCCACTGCCTACTGCTTTCTTTTAAGCAGGTCTAAAAAAGAAAGAGGGATGAACAAATCCTGAGAGACTCAAAACAGGAGAATACCCTCCTTCCCACATTAAAAAAGGGAAAATGTCCTGATGTGTCTTCAACCAAACAGTTTGAGGAAGCAGGGGTGGCAGTATGGCTTGTTTTCCTGCTCTTTGAAGCAGCCTTTGGTCAGGGGCTTCAAGCAAAAGTGACACACAAGGTGGTGGGGGTGGAACTTGGCCCCCATGGCTGTGACGCAGCGGCCCAGGATTGGCTGCTGGCAGTCATGACACACGCTGCCACGGGACTGGTGGTAGTGGGCCTCGCACAGAGGTTTACCTTCGTGTTCGAAGAAGCTGCCGTTGACAAAGGGGGTGTAGCACTCCTACAGAAAGTAAAGAGACCAAACCTCACTGGACTAAAACAAGAAGCTGATGGGACTGACTGTCCAGAAACATCTATGCATTTCTAACACATGGGAGACGGAGGTGGAAGATTTAAATGAAACCTTTACTCCTTAACGCCAGATAGAAGAACTCACCCTACATACGAAGCACTGTGGGTGCCACAGGGCGTTGAGAGCCGAGATGTAGCTCTCCAGAATGGGCTGGCTGCAACCTTGACAGCGAGATGCGAACAGAGTGAGGAAGCAATGCTGGCAGTACTGCTGGCCTTCACGGTCATGGAAACCTGTACAAGAGACACACTCACAATCTTACACTTTCCTTTTCTTTCTCGGTGCAAGTTAAGTTCAAACTCATACTTCAGTAATTAGATTACTTAGGGTGTAGTTGAAATGAGCATTGCCAATGAGAGTCCTCACAAAGATAGAAGTAAAAAGTGTGTGAGTGTGCGTGTGTGTGTGTGCGTGTGTGCTGCACCATACATGAACTTGCTAAAGGTCACCAGACAGGATGTGCTGCTCATTACCTTCGTCTCCAAACGCCCGACTGCACTTAACACAGCAGAAACACTCTGGGTGCCAGTTCTTGTCCAGAGCCGTCACCATTTTCTATAAGCAGAAAGGAGAAGCTCGGTGGCTTAGGGTGGACTCAGGTATTATTCAAGCTTTCATACCAAATAAGCTAGGTGACACAATGATCGGCGCTTCTCACATTCAGAATGGGCTTGTTGCAGTGGGCACAGTGGGGGGAGAAGAGGGTGAAGTAGTCCGACTCGCAGTACGGCCGTCCGTCCTTTTCAAAGAAGTTGCGATTCCCTAACTCTGTCTCACATTCGGTGCAGACAAAGTGCTCGGGGTGCCACACCTTTCCGAGAGCGGTTACCACCTGCGCCAGGAGATGACGCCGTTTTCCACTGGCCAGGCTCACTCAGGTTTTTACTCATGTTTGGGGGAGGGTTTGCGATATCTCACCTGTCCTACCACTGGTTTCTGGCAGGCTGAACAGTTGCCCTTGGAGGATGTCTGGACTCCCTGTCGGCTCAGGTCAGACTGGAGCAGCCCCAGCATGCTGTCCAGCGAGCCTCCGGACGACGACGGCTGTGCTGGAGCGGTGGGCTGCTGCGGGGCTGTCACCACAGGACTGACAGGTACCGCTGGCTGGGGCAGGACCAGACACGCTTAACTATTTACGCTAGTAACCGACTTACTAATCAGAATCTTAGTAAGTCGGTTACTAAAGAAAGAAATCATGGGTTGACGGTGAAAATGCACAGTCGTGGTCGTGTTTGTGCGGCTCTTACTGTGCTCTGGACCCTGAAGTCTGACAGAGACGCCATCAGTTTGTCCAGTTCCAGGGTGGCTGATGTGGCTGATGGCTTAGCAGTACTAGAACACAAAAGACCCATTAATGTTTAAAATGAAACACTAAAATAGATTTAACTGATTAAAATGATTTGATCCTGAAAGAAAAGCCTTCCTCTTGGCACGAGTACAGGCTGCACACATGCTAATCTTCTTGACATTGACGTTATTATCAGGACCATTTGGTTGTCAGCACTTTTTGACTAAAAGTCTAAGAAGTGAATATCTTTTTTTTTTTTTTTTTTTCAAAAAAATTCTGGCATTGAATAGACAATAAAATAATTAATCAAACAATAATCAACAGATAATTGTGGTGATTGTGAAAAAAAATACAGGAACAACTTCAAAAATGGGTGTTGACTCCTACTTTTCAGCTGATAGCTGACTAATTCAATTCGATTTAATTCAACTGGATTTAAAAAATAAATGGTAGTTGCAGTTCCTATTCATTGCTGAATTTGATACGGAATATTTCTTGGAATTCCAGACAAACATCTAGAATTTGATTGAATTAAATTACCCTGACGAGGTCGTTGTCTTCTCATTGATCTTGTCTTTCTCTTCATTCTTAAAAGGAAACTGTGCCAAGATTTCATCTGGAGACAAAAACATCGTTATAGATGACTTCACACACACACACACCCACACATACACACACACACACACACACACACACACACACACTCACCTGTGATATTGAACTGGGTGGCATTCAGCTCCTGTAGCAGATGGTCCAGTTCATTTAGACCTCCTCCCAGCAGTGAGGAGGAGGAGAAGGCTGGGGGAGGCTCCGCTGAGCGGGGGGAGCGTGGTTTACACACCGTACTGTAAGAATAAAATTAATCTCTGAGAACTGGATGGGATGTTTTTTTTACTTAAAAAAACCAAAAAAAACAAAGCTAAATAGATGTTTATCTTTAAATATAACAAAAGAAAAATCACATTTCTTGACACATCTGACATTTTATTTTACTTTTGAAGTATAGATTACAGAACATCCTCCATCTCTTAGATTTGTAATTTGTGAACAAAAATCACTGAATAACTATTCAGACTCACTTTTGTCAGTAGACACAGGAACTTAAGGAATGTCAAGGAGATGGAGTGTTTATTTTTAGCCTAGACTGTAAATATTAATGTCTGGACAAGACCGCCATCAGTTTTTCACTCTTCTCATGTTACCAACACACCTTTCTGACCTGAGCTGGCTCTGGTTTGGCCTGCGAAACACAATAATCTTAAAAAAAAAACCCAGCGTTCTCCATCAGCTCCACGTACTTACCTGTACAATTTGTCTGGGTTGGAATTCTGGGAAGTTTTCATGGCAGCCGAAACTGTCTGAGAGTGAAGGCAGCAAAATATTCATGTGACAAAGACGTTAACAAGGGAATACAATTCTAATCCAGAAATGTCATCCAGGACATTCCCAGACTCTCGTGCGCTACCTGCTGCGGCGTGTAGGCGGGCGGAGGTGGCCGGGTTTGGCCCGGGTCTTCTTCGGCTGCATCAGAATGTTTCAGGGGGTCAGAGGTCAGCAGGACAGGACACCGAGCTAGAGGAGAACCTGTGTTCTCCAGATCAGCTAGGAGAGCATCTACATATGTGAAGCAGCAAATAAATAAGAGCCAATAAATCAAGAATATGAAACCAAAAGAAGTTATTGTTGATATCAATCGATTTTAGTGCAATGTGATATGACCATGTGACGTCTAAAACTCAGTACTGTATATCATGATTTACCTAATAATACCTTAATCTGCTTTGTATTAGAGTTAAATGCAAATTCTGAGTGTTTTCTGTATGTTGTAATGTATTTGTCAGTGGTCACTAGTGTTGCTCGTCTCATGGGCTTCTCTTCAGACCTTCATCATGACCTTTATGCAGAATACTCTGACCTATAATACGACCATTTCAGCCAGCTCTGTGTGGATGTTTGAAAGACGGTTAATGATGATTTACAAAAGAGAGAGATGAGTGAAGACATGGATGAAGAACGCTGCAGCAGAGACAGAAACACACGAGCACAATGACAATGTATCGAAATCATGCAAGACATGAAACACGCGCAGTACATGCGGAGACATTTACGTACCAAACACAACAATACGGGGACTGAGAGGGTAGTTAGGTGTCTCAGGCATTCCTAAGAAGACACAGACAGCCTCTGTGAGCTGTGAGCCACCTCAGACATGAATCATTCAGAGCAGAGAACAGTAAGACAGAACCCAGCGGCGATCCATCAATACTGATCAGTTGCACGTGTGCAGCCACCGGAGCAGACAAACACTGCTGTGCTCAATTCCAAGACATGCTGGCTAACATGGAAGGGAAGTAGAGGAGGAAGAATGTTTTGTAAGTGATAACTTAACCCCCCCACACACACACACACACACACACACACACACACACACACACACGTGCACCTCTGCATGACATTATCTAGTGCTTGAAATACAAATGAAGACCACACTGAAGGATAAGTAATAGCTTTGTGTATCAATTTTGGCTTTAATCTGCAATTACAGTTAAATTAAACTGAATACCAATGTAATAAAAATATTTGATAACGCTTTAGTTTGGGGAACACATATTAACCATTAACTGTTGCTATGAATAATAACACATCAATTTGCTGCTAATACTCCTGCTAGTTAGCAGGCAGTTAATGATGAATGTGTGTTCATCTAATCTAAAGTGTTACAAAATATTTGTACCAGACCAGACTTTAGACGATGATTTAAGTGTTGATATGTGTCATAATGCAGTGTTCCACTGCCCCAGAGGTAGTATTTGTGGCTACAATCACCATCATGTGTTGTGGCTTCTGTGTAAAAGATGTTTTACAATCTTAGATAAGACACAGTTCATGCAAACACTTTCACTGTTTTCCAGGGGGAGCATAATTATCTCCAAGGTTAGCAAACAAGGCTAGCATTCTAGCAGTGATGTCCTGCTAAAGTCCTCTCACAAAAGAACATTTCTGAGAAACTGAGTCCTGCTCTGGATTATGTATGACGTGTATTTATGGTGAAACACTTTAATGATAATGTCCCAGAATTGATCACTGTAGGAAAAAATAAATATTGTTTATTGAGTGTGAAGTGTCTCCGTTAAGGGCTGGGGTTTCCTGCAGCACATCCAGGGTCATAAATGCAGCTTTGAACGCCACAAGGCCCGCTTCATTCTGTTCACGAAGGACGACAAGTTCTCCCGTCTGCCTTCTGTCGTCTTGTATTTTACCGTGAAAACTCCAAAGCATGTTTTGGGTCGTCTGTGGCTTGGGTATGATTCAAACAGGAATGAAGCATCCTTTGGTCAGGATCTCGGTCTGGATTAAGATGACTCAGGATTATCATTACAACTTGGTAAAGTAACTACAGATTTGGGTATTATAAAAGAAGTGAATTCATGAGGTCACCATCCGGAGTGAGACTCTGGAGGACTTTGGTGTCTGTGTTTGTTGACTACATGCGATGTATTCGGCAGAGACCAGCAAAAAATATTTCACCCAACAACATCATCAATAAAATGTAGAATAAAGATTTAATTTAGACTTTAAGACCCCACAAAGAAACAAAAAACACTCAAATGAACTGAAAGATGATCACATTGTGGTCATAAACTGGCATCAGAAATGACCTGATAAACATAAACACGGTCACGCGATGACTAATGTGCTGAGTATCCAGGCAGATGTTGTGCCTCTTACACACAGTCTAAACTGCTCATATAAGGAGCTGAACATCTCAGTGGGAATTGTGACCATATTTAGAGCTGCCTGTCGACTTGTTTGTCTTGGCCGATGCACTTATTAACAAGTGGTTTCCCTGAAGGAAAACGAGCAAGGCTGCAGGATGTAAAGCAAGTCTCCAACATGGGCACCGTCTGACACAAACACTCAGCCATTCACGTCTCCCAGTGTGCAATTCAAACCAGATGTGCCCAGATGTGCTTGGCTGCATGTAATCATTCCTTCCAGTGTGGCTTGAGCATAAACGCCTCAATTCTGAAGTGGACCTCAAGAAGAAGAAGAAGAAGAAGAAAAGGAGAAAACCGAGGCAAAAGAGCTTTTCTATTTTCACTGAACTCTGTGGCTTTTCCAAAGATCAGCCGGGCCTGGGCTGTTTCTGACACAGTTATCTCCCATCACACAAGTCAGATTCTCATCATGTTGTTCTGAGAGTGAGGAGAAGAAGCGTCTTCATTAGAAGAAAAAAAAAAACTAAACTAAAAACAGAAAACAGGCAGCACGCTCACGCTCTTGTCTTTACCATTGAGACCACCCAGTGGTAAATTATGTGGCTTATCTGCATCCTCGCTCCTGGAAGAGGAAACCCCTCAGTGCATCATTTTAAACTGAGTTCCCAGTAAATTTATTGGATTTGCAGAGCACGCAGGAACCAGCCGCAGCGGCCAGGCTTTCAGTGTCCGGTTCTCTTTGCAATTTAAAAAGCTTTTTTTTTCTCTCTCTCACAAAAAAAGGAAATCATGCTCCAGCTGTCACCGCCAAAATGAATCAAGGTCTGGTTTCCTCTGCGTGAGTGCACCACCCCTTCCTCCGAGATCCCTTCAAGATCTCGGAGAGACTAAGTACCGCAGCGATACTCACCCAAATCATCCATGATGGGCTCCACACGGATCTTCCTCTGTCCCGATGGAAGCTCCTAAATCCAGAATTAAACTACTGCCTGCGTACGAGCTCAAGAAAACTTCTGGGATACCGCTATCCGCCAAAAGAGGAGGAGGAAACGAGGAAGAGGAGGAGAAGAGGAAGAATGGGAGGAGGGTGGCCCGGTTTTTTCCATACACGACTCTCTTCCTGTGTAATGTCTCAGAAGGCGTAGTTAAATAAATGTGGTTGCAAAGACCGCAATCCCCGGACAGGCGACGTCACCCTGGACATTCCGGATCCATATTTGGGAGCGAAAATGAGGCGTCATGAATCGGTGTTAGCGCAGATTTGAATACCGAATATTAATGTGGAGCAGCGACATTATTATTATTATTATTATTATTATTATTATTATTATTATTATTATTATTACTACTACTACTATTGTTATTATTATTATTGTTGTTATTGTTGTTGTTATTATTATTATTATTATTATTACAACTATTATTATTATCATTATTAATATTATTATTATTATTATTATTATTATTACTACTACTACTACTTCCGGATATTTATTTTGAAGGCAAATCAGAACCAAAAAAATGCACTTTTATAAAAGAGGTTAAGCTGGTTTATAAACCTTAGATCTAAATTTCAAACTCTTTTTTTGAGAGCTGCAAAAATGTCAATCCTCTTTTGAAATGTGGAAACCATTTTATTTGGACTTTTTGGAGGAATCAATGATCCGCCAGGTTGTTGGCCTCAGTACTAACCTCAGTCTTATTAAGACACCATAATGGGCCAATGTCCAAATATTAGAACTATGTTGGAATAGTTAAATAGTTTACCATTGCTGCATTTTTTTTACTTCACATCTGGAATCATTCTGTAGGATGACCAGTACATCTAAAATTTTTTTTTTTGTTGTTGTTGGTCTTTTTTTTTGTTTTTGCCTAACATAGTCCAGGTGCTGTGAGAAAGATCAGGTGAAGCGATGGTTTAATTGTGTCGTCGACTCCTACCTGTCAAGTCAGTACAGGCCATCGGAAATGTAAACGCTGAACTTCCTCTCTGGCTACTGATTGAGGTGATTCGGGATTTTATTGCGGTTTATGCCGTTTTCCTTTGTTTATGTTAGAAGACTTATCTTAGGGGTAACGAAACGGAAACAGATAACATTCACGAGAAAATTCCAATTCAAACACGATAAAGATCACGTGATTGATGTGGATGAATGGTGTCGCAGTGCTGTAGTTATTACGGTTGGACAGCAGGTGGCGGCGTGTCACCGCCGATCAGTCAAAAACAGTCGAGCGTAACCTTCCATCATTAACATTCCTACTGCTCACCAGCTGAAGCTTGGAGAAAAGCTCCAAAAATAAGTGGCAAATTAAACTTAGTACTTTTTAAAAGTTTAACATAAGACTTAGACTCAACTTCTGACAACTATTTCTACTGGAAGACAAAAACTACTGGAAGAATCAGCCCATATTGGGGTTCGTGACTGATGTAGAACCTTTTTCAATACCATTGTGAAAGTCAGTCATTACAGCTTAATTAACACCAACCTCCCATATTCTGCTGACTTTCACTACACAAACACAAACACACTGTTTCACAGACAGTCAACTAGTGTAAAAAAAAAACAAGAGAGGAATCTTTTTTTTAATCAAGCAAGCTCAGTTACAGACTGTGTGATGATTAGAGGGCGAGGCCACAATGAATGTTGAACGCCAACAAAACCCCCTGGTGTGAAAGATACCTGTGACAAACAGAACTGTCTTTTGACCAAAACAAATCTTTCTCTTCAGAGAAGCCTTTGGTCTCAGTGCACAATAAACCCCAACAACAACAATGAAAACACAAACGGTCAACAATTAGACACTCTTTTCTGGTTTGAAATCAGATAAGCACAATAAAACAAAGAAACACACTAAGGGAACCCATCAGCTGAAGGTTTTCATAGTTGTCAAATTAAAGCATTTGTTTAGAACTTTCAGACATCAACGTCCTCCTTTTGTTACTTCTAAAGTTGCGATGTACAAATATCTTAAACCGGAATTATTAATTAGACTAACTCTTTTCTTCACACATCACACAAAACTGTGTTTGAAACCAACTTTTCTTTCAAAAAGCTGAAGCCAGGTGATGCAAAGAGCAAATTTAAGGATCAGAACAGCATGTAATGTGAAAATAATACTTTAAAAAAAATGACTTGTGAGGCAAGTTGGGGGAGATGATGGAAAGACAGCATGAATGTATGATGAATAGGCTTGATCACCTATAATGTCCCAATCCATCAAATGAACTATGTTTACATATCCTCCACCCAGTACTTCTCAAATGCAGGTAATCCACACACACCCTATCCCATCCTTCCATCTACGGCCTGTTCCCCATCTCCCCATGATCACTGCACAGCCTGCTCGTTGGCCGTGCTGCCAGAGTCCTGAGGCTTCATCACATCTGGGAGTTCTGGGGGGCTGGAGAAGGCTTCAATATGCAGCTGTTCGAACATCTCATCTAGCGAAATGAGGAAACGGGATAACGTGAGCTCCTTCATAGTCATCAATTGCAGTATGCAGTAGTACAGAGTGAAATCAGTGCATTTCTGTAAAAGATCAATATTCTTAGAAAGTCACAACTAAAATTACAAGCACATGCATACCATTTATGCGAAAGGCCAGACCCACTGTAGCTGGAGCTTGTGGTCTGGCAGTCTGATTAGTGAATCCACAATCACCAAGAGTTTTGCTGTCCTCTAATATTTGGTCATCCTAAGAAACAAAAGTGGAAATGAATGGGACCTTTTAGGCCTGTAAAAGTAACATCAAAATGCACTTCCAGAGAATATATTTTAACCACTCTGAGACAAAACAAGCACTGTGTTGACAAATGAACCTCAGATTAAATATAAAATGTTGCGAGATTTAAGGGATTTAAGTGTCAAACAAACTTAGCTCCAGACTTACCTTATAGAGCCTCTGGTCCTCAGGTGTTCTCTTTAGAATTCCTTCTACAATGCGCTTAAGTTCATAAACAGTTGTGGACTCCTTGGCATCTGTAAAGATTGTGGTCTTGTGACGCCGGATCATTAAAAACACGTCCTAAAGGGGAGAGGACACAGATTTTCATGTATTTAACAACAGCTTTAACTCTTATTTTGAAAAAGAGGATTTTTCTGTGTATGTCTGCTCTGTAACACTCCATTTAAAAATTGTAGTAGGACGTGGATAAAGTCATTTATCAAATAATAAAATAAGATATTAATAAAGCTCCGTCCATATGTTATTATACGATATCAAGTAAATGGCAATTTGACCTTTAAATCAGGAATATTCGTTTTTCCAAGATTCAGATGAGTTAATACAACTGACATTTCGCTAATTTATAAGTTCACAGGTATAAAGAGCCTACTGTTTAATATACAACGTAACGTACTGAATTGGAAAATTCAGGACATCGTTCAAAATTATGTAAAATTAATGATTAATTGACAAAGATCTGATCTGTTTAACTAGGCTAATAATACGTCGCCCTTTAGTTATATGGCTAATTACAGCGCACAATACATCTATAGATAGAATGGAAAGCTTAAAGCTAACGTAGCAAACCTAGCACTAGCTCACTGGAAGAGACAAATCAATTTATTTAAACACATCATTACACTTTGCTGTTTTACTACAATAAAAAGTAAATAACACGACTGAGCCTTATATCAGTCAGATTAAATCGATATACAAATCATAAACCTGTCGATAACACCCACTGAATTACCATTTCAAATGGAAAGTTAGCCAGTTGCGCCGGCCCGGTGTTGTACAGCGGAACCCAGAATGCACTTCTTGCGGATATCGCGTCATTCAGACGCTGCTTTGTCGCTGACGCAGTGGCAAAACACTACGTAGGCTTTTAGAATTTGGCGCGAGGAACTAACATGCATGAGTGTGTGTACACAGATTAATGCCTTAAAAAAGACCAGGATTTTCTAAGAATCTTGTTACTTCTGGATTATGGTACGTAGTATTGTAGCCTCATCTTCTATTACTTGACGGACACTTGTCAGTTACAATCCGTTGTTTGATTGTGAGTTAGCTGGATAGCTGGGTTATGTTGTTGTGTTGGTTGGTCTCCGCCCCTGTTAAGCTAGTTCACGTTAATGTGCCCTAAATGTGTTTTTGGACGTAACATCTATCTGTCGGTGTTGTAAAAGACTCGAGGCTAACGACCTTGCTGTTTGCAACATTTCTTATGTTTAACTTGTCTAATGCAACAAAGTAAAAAAGCTCGGAGTTGATGTCTGGGGTTATTAAACTGGTTACGACTGACCCGGCTAATGGCCGTCTCTGTCAGTAGCCTTTCAAAGGCTTTGTTCTGCACTGTGAAGCAGTGAGATAATTGCAGTGATACTGACAACCTGTCAAACAGGATGTCGGATTTCTCCAACTCGTAAAAGGTGAGTGACCATTTGAATCTTGTTCTCGTTATGTTGCTACCTTAAATTGTGTTTCTGAGAATAGCTTTAAATTTGTAACAACTGTCAAAGTTTAGATGTAATCACCATGTTTCATGTTTCAAGTATCTGCTTGAAAGAACAGTAGAAAAAGGACTACAAGGATTTGTGCTTCAGAGTGAGCAAACAGGTAGTTTTTTTATTTTTTTTCCCAGACAAATTGTCTATCAATCCATCTACTGTTATTGTTAACTTCTTGTTCTGCAGCTGTCTTCAAAAGGAAAAGGGAAGTGAAAGCTCATATCATGCCCGTGACGGTGGAAACCACAGTATCCAGGATGCCTCGCCCTGTTCCCATCCACTTTTCCCATGCAGAGCAGTCCTTTTCCCTCAAAAAACGACGCGTGCCTATTTCCACATCATCTACATCCTATTCAACGTGTTCTTCCCCTGCCAGACTTTCACTTTCTTTGCCACCACAGCCACCATCCAAAGGATGCCCCCCACTGAGCAGGATGTTCCTCCAGCAGCCGTCCCCTTGGACACCTCTGTCTATTTCCCTTGCAAAGTCTCCTCCACCAAACTCTGTGTATGATCCCAGCAAACAGCAATCTTATTTTAGTCAGTGCTTCACTAATTTGGGCCTGCTGGGGAGAGGATCATTTGGAGAGGTATACAAGGTAAACAAAAAGAAAACCTGTGTTTCTTGTTTGGGAAACTGTCTGTTTTAGTTAATTATCAGCCAATTAGATTTTTCACCATAACAACAATTTCACCATAAAGCTGAATGGAAAATTATTCCTTTGAGCAGTCCTCTTAATTGCATGCTTAGAGTCACAATTGATACCTGATTGTGGAACCATCCATACCTGGTTTGAAATGGTGATGTATACAGTTTGTATAATGTATTTGAAATTAAGAGTAGGAGTGTTGCAGCTTTTTTTTTTGTTTTTTTAGGTGCAAAGCAACACGGATGGCCGCCAATATGCTGTCAAATGTTCTGCTCATCGCTTCAGGGGGAACAGTGAGAGGAACCGCAGTGTGAAGGAAGCCAGGAACCACGAACGGCTGTGTCCTCACCCTCACATCTTGAATTTTGTGTCCGCCTGGGAGGAATGTGGACGACTTTACATTCAGACAGAGCTGTGCAGCACCAGCTTGTTGCTTCATGCTGAGAACCAGCCTCTTGGCCTGGGTCAGTCATAAATATTCTGGAATAATTATTCAGATGTTAACTTGCCTATATTTTTCTAGCTTATTCTGCATTGCATTTGCTCAAAACATTTCTTAAAAGTACAGATGTCAGTAAGTATCATACCCAAACGTTTCTGCAGATGAGCCCACAGCTTGGGGCTACCTGTGCGACCTCCTGTCGGCGCTGGAACACTTGCATTCTCGTGGCTTTGTGCACTTGGATTTGAAACCTGCTAATGTCCTCATGACTTCCTCTGGGCGCCTCAAACTGGGAGACTTCGGACTGCTCCTTGAGCTGAAACACACCACTGGCGATGTTGTGGAAGGAAAAGTGAAAGACGACATGCAGGAGGGAGATCCCAGGTACATGGCCCCCGAGCTACTCCGAGGGGAATACGGGCCTGCAGCGGATGTTTTCAGGTATGTAATTAAATTGATGAAATATCTGAAAATGCGCAGCTTATTGATTACATTCACAATGACACATAAATGTTTTTCACTCAGTTTGGGTGTTACTATTCTGGAACTTGCTTGTAACATCGAGGTTCCCAACGGCGGAGAGGGCTGGCAGCAGCTCAGACAGGGCTGCCTCCCATCAGAGTTTACCAGCAGTAAGATCCACCTTCTGTTCAGTTTTCATACATTTTTGTATCCCTTGTTTTTTTTTTGTTTTTTTTTTTTTAAAACTATCTTTTTACATTTGCAGGCCTGTCAGGTGAGCTTCAGTCAGTGCTACAGATGATGCTGAACCCGGAACCCTCTGAGAGGCCGACAGTTTCTGAGCTTCTAGGTCTTCCTTCTGTTTGGAAATACAGATGGAAAAGACGAGTTTATCTCATGCTTACAGAGGCTGCACGGACCCTGGCCTCCATCTGCCAGGTACACAGCTGCACAGAAAATACTTGCTTTCCATATTCATATTCATGGATTACAGGTTTTTACACGTATTTAGCTAGGGGGCCTTCAAATTTCCAAAGTTGGTCATCTAATTGGTTAAATGTGTGTGTGTGTTTTTTTTCTTCCCTTGTAGTTGGTGGTGTGTTTTGGCTGTAGACTCCTCTCTTTTTTTCACCTGTCCTTTCTGCCTCGTTGGACCAAAGCAGTTCCCTGCACCCCTCCAAGGGACAGTGGGGACAGGGAAGTCACTCTGCCCCTCAGTGCCATGCATGCTGAACCAGCGAACCCGGACAATGATGCAGTGTTTCTGTCAGATCCCATAAACCCAGAACTTTCTCCCACTTTCTCACACAGGTAAAGAATTGTTGTTTGGATTACATTAATAAATACAAAAAATTCTTGCTTAAATCAGTTTTCCCCTCCTACAGAGTCAAATCAAGGCTTTTTGTGGAAAGCACATCAACTCCCCTACCAGGTTCGCCATTGCACAACCACCAAGGTCCTGCCTGCACACCCACTCACTTGATTCTGAATGATGGCTCCTCCCATGACTTTGTACACACCCCCTCAAGCATCCACTCAAATGGTACCTATCATACACTGACACCCAATGCCAGCCCTGTGAACACAAGGCTTTGCTCAGACATTGTGAAAGAAAAAATGGCGAACAGCAAACATTCGTCACCCAGCAAGAACTCACAGCAACATGGTTACAACTGGATTCAGTCAGAGGAGGCTTTACCCCGACCCAACTTTGAACCAAAGAACCTTCTCAGTTTGTTTGAGGAAACAACACCATAAATACAAGAAAGGCTGCCAGTAACGTTGTCTCGCATTATAAGAGGACCTAATAATAAAATATTACCAGGTTTACTGTTACCCTAGTGTTTACCGCTTTGTTTATTCTGTAATGGCCTTGCAAAAGCTTCTAATACCCGAACAAAATATTCTACAGGGAAGTGATTTGTATGTATTTAGACATTGAAAGCACTTTAAAATGTTTGTGTAAATGCAGTCTTGCTGATGTGACAGGTCAAAAAGTGTTCAGTTTTTTCATTATTAGTGGCTCTGAGTTATTCGTCTCATGACTTAAAAAAATAAAACAAAAAGGGAAACAATCTAAAGTTGTGGATTATATGTAATCACGGTTAATTGTGTGAGTTTATTTTCATAGATTTAGACTGAAAATAAAGTTACAAACCTAATTTGTAAACTTAGTTTAATATAACATCAGGACCTCAGGACAAAACTATGAACTTAGACATTCCACTGCAGTAGGTGGCAGTATGCACCAAATGACCATTGTCACATTGGGACAAGAAGAATAAAGGAGCAACGTCAAGCTTTTCAATGCAATATTTATTAACACATTTTTTTTTGGGGGGGGGGAGAAATGTGCCTTTAGTTCCTAGTTTAGTTTGAATGGATTGTAAAACTGCTTGCCTTCGTGAGAATATATAATGAACATATATTGATCAGTAATCTTGGATTCATCAGATGAAACCATAGGCATGGTGGATGTAACAAAATTGAAACAGCTGTTTTTAGATGATTATACTCGGTGTTGTAGATTATTCTATTCCTATACTATCGTGTAACAATGTCTGTTAATGTGTATTTTGTCGTATGTCATATTGGAGGATTGACGATTTGTGCATTTACTGGCAAAGTTTAAAAAAAAAAAAGAATATTTGATGCTTTTCATTCATATTTGATGTTTCATTCCAGCTATTGGTAAAGATGACCAAAATTGAGCGTCTGATCAATTTCAGTTTCTTATCAACATCATGGTGGAAAAGCTGCTGATTAAAGCTGTGCAGGAGGTTTTGGAGGTGGTGAAAGAAACTGTAATAGAGTACCAGGAGAAGACTGCCAGAACAAAGAGAGAACCAGAGTCTACAGAGAAGGCAACATGTGCTCCAGGAGAAGTCAAAATTGCAAAGCAATGGTACGAAAATATCGGGCTAATACTTGTAAGGCTAGTTTGTTGATAAAAGGTGGATAAATAAAACCTTCCATTTACATATTTTGCCCTGCAGCTTCACGGGCTGATGCAAAGTCACAGCTCCTTGACCAGAAACCAAAAGAAGAACTAGGAGAAGATGGCTTCAATTCCTCTGCCTTGGACAGACTGTATTTAGGAGGTGGTGGACTAGTAAGTCCAAGAAATTTTAAAACAGAGGCTGAAAGTGGACTGTCAGCACTGGTTTCTGGCTCTGTCCCTGCAGTTTTAACATCTGAAAACAGTAATTGATTATTTTTACTACAATATTCATCAACAGATGGCCGAGATGACACACAAAATCAAGAGAATTCTGGGCTGCTTTTTGTACAGACACCTGAACTCCTTCCCACTGAGAATGCATTTACAGCTAGACACAGTCCTGATCACTGTATCAAACCTGAGTCAAGACCACAGGAGAGCTGTAGTAACAGTGAATCACAACCTGGATGCAAGCTGGCACAAATGAAACATTGCAGCCTGCAACCAGAAGCTGGCGCACAAGTTATCAATGAAGCAATGGCAGTCAACGCCTCACATCACTCAGAAACAAACATCACTGCTTTGTCATCAAATAGCACGGCACACTGTCATACAAATAGCACTTTTTATACGCCTTCTTTTTTCTTTTGCAAAAGGCTAACTGAAGCTTTATGTAGGCTGAATATAGTTATCATCACCCCCCACCCATCCCAATATATTTAAGATAAAGACACAAGAAATACATTTACTACAAGTACAATGGCTCAGAGAGTGACATTTTGTGAGAGGACTTTTGCAACACCATTTAAGGTCTTTATGACACTCTTTGTTGTGTATGAAAGTAATATTGCTACACTATGTGAATAGTGGTGACACTTGGGATCTGTAACATTTTCTGTCTAATTAAAAACCAGAAAAGCTCTCAATGAGTGCACACCTCCTCAAAAGTCATCTGGAAAATCACCAAAATGTAATTATCTGTTCCTCCTCCCGTCATCATCATTTCCTGAAAATTTCATTAACATCCGTTCATAACTTTAAGAATCATTTTGTTAACAGACTGAAATAAATGCTGCCTGTCACATAACCTCCTTGGCAGAGGTAACAACCAGCGTTGCTCTGTGATAATATGTAAAATTGCTTGCATACTAGACAATGTCTATATGTCTATTAGACATATAGACAGCAACATAAAATTTTTAATTCTTACAAGGTTCTTATATGTGTAATTTGTAGGAATGAGACATTTAAATAATAAGATGGCGCAATCCTCACATTAATCTGAATGTAATCCTCAACTAATTTTAACAGTTTTCCAATTTGATGTTGAAAACATTGTGAACTGAATGTGTATAACAGTCCGCGTAAAACATATAGGTTTTTATTGAGTTTCAATGTTATCACACTCAAAACGAATTCTGTAATGTGATGTGAACTACTTTATGTGCAACAGAATCGTCAGTATCTTAGTTTTTCCGTTATGTTAAGAATATTTGGCTTTTTCGCGTATAAAGCTGATTGGGCGTTGACGTGGAACCTCCTCGCGCTCACCTTGGCAACCAGGAAGTAATGACGTTGATCTGCAGGCGGAAGCTGAAAGGCAACGTCAACTTCACGAAGGTGAGCGAAAAAGTACCCTGTGGAAGTGAAAGAAATGGCTGTTCCTTCGTGGTTTTTGTTGCGAAAACATACACGTTATGGAAAGCAAACCAATTCCCACAACAGCCAAACTGCTAGATTTTATACAGGCGCGACTGCTGTAAACAATAGCGGGCTTTATTGTTGTTTACTGAACAACAAATCAGCTTACGTGACAGGGATTTTAACTTTTAAGTGGATGGGCTAGCAATGGCAATGTCTATCACACATTAAATTAAACAATTAAATGTGGCTTATTTGTTTTTCTTACAATAGAGAAGCAGTTTCACTTGTATCTGTTGCAGGTTCATTTTTTGGCTTCCGGTGATGTTGAAATGAAGCTCGATGAAAAGGTTATCTCCTATTTCGAGTCCTGTAACTCACCAGTAGATAAAGAAGGTTTCCTGTACAAGAAGGTAAACAATCTCTCAACTACACTAATATCAGCATAATAATAGTAATAATAATAATATAAACGCATCAAAAGCATAAAAGAATCTTAACAATAATCAACAAACAAACAAAAGAAAATGCATTACATTTTAAAAAATCTAAGCCAAATTTAAAACCATGTAATATGTTGAAATAGTGGGCAGTTGACAACTTCCCCTTCTGCGGTTGCATTAGTAATCTGGATTTTAAAAACATTTAACTTCCCGTCGAATTGTTTGCTTCAAAAACTGAATTGTGTAAAAAGCTTGTGTCACTAAACTGCAAAACACTTTCCACCAGGGTGAGATAAAGACTTCATATCAGAAACGCTGGTTTGTGCTCAAGGGCAACCTCCTTTTCTACAAGGACCGGCCAACCGAGCGGGACCTGGTAGGAGTGATTGTTCTGGAGGGCTGCACAGTCCAGCTGTGTGAGTCTGAGGAGCAATTTGCCTTCTCGCTCGTGTGGAATGACACAGGACTGCGGACGTACAAGTTTGCCGCCGAAGATCAGAGCAGTCAAGAGAGCTGGATCAAAGCCCTGCTGTCAGCCAGTCACAACTACCTTGCCCTGTTAGTGGCAGACATGGAGAAGAAGTACAGAGGTGAGATAAGGGAAAATATGTAATACAGCATTCACAAATACCTTGTACATCATTATAGGCAGACTAAACAAGATTCAGAACATGCTCGCTAAAATGTATTATTTTAGCTGTTTTGTCCAAAAATGTTGTATGTGGCAGCAGGTGTTTGTTACCAAAATAACTCAAAAAGGCATGAACAGATGTTTTTTCAAGAAATGTTGATAATAAGTCATAAAAAGAAAAACAGCTGTAAGTCACATGTGGGGAAGTGACCTTCTTGGTTCAGGTCTGTGCTGTGTAAGTACTTTTGTAGTTGAAGATGTAGTTTATTTATTTTACGATTAATAATAAAAACGCTCCAGAAAATGCCAAAAATGGCCAACAGTGTTTAGCAAGTCCACAGCTCAACCAGCCCAAACTGAAAAAAACAAAGAAAAGCAGCAACCGCTGACATTTCAAACACTGGAACTAATAAGTTTCGCACTTTCTTGACAAAAACAGCTAAAATGATTTACCCTTTATCAGCTAATAAATGCTATTCAGCGTCCTGTTTTATGTAAAGAACATGTTTCAGTCAGAGTCACACTCAGGTCATAAAGATATAAAATCAACAAAATGTTTTATAAATGGTAAACTGCGTCAGAATTTGAGCATTGTTAAACTGACCTCAGCTGTCGTGCTTTTCTGTGTTCACTGTTCTTCAGAAGCATTAAACGAGTTCTCCAGTCAACCAGCCAAAGCCTTCTTCATGCCAAGCTTCAGCAGTGCTGAAGCTGGACATCCTGCAGCCAGCTCAGGGGCCTCAACAGCAGGAGGCAGTCTGAGCTCCAACCTGATGTTTCAGCCTCTGGCTGTCGTACCCAAGAGAAAAGCAAATGCAGTGAAGGAGTGGTTAGAAGTGTGTCCCAGCACAAAAGAGGAATTTGGGAAATTGCATGAAGATTTTGGCAAAGAGGTGAAGGAACTGATAACTGATTGGTCGAAGAGGGGCCGAGCTGATGAAGCTGGAGGAGAAGATTTGATAGATTTTGGATAAACCCAGAACGTTTAACATTTGCGAAGAAAAATGTAACTAGTAATTACAGCAATTATTATTGTAACTGTTATTATTATTATACTTTTGTACATAATGTATAATTTGGAGAACACACAAATTTTAGTTTAGCGGTCTGGAGTCAATATACGAATTGTTTTAATAATCTTTGTCTTTGTCGTCATTTACAACTGCACATCCCGATCTGTGTAGTTCAGTTCAGTTTTATTTATATAGTGCCTTTTACAATACAAATTGTCTCTAGGTGCTTTGCAAATGTTTAGTTGGGTAGAAACTTGCTGTCCAGAACTCTGTCATCCAAACAGACTCAAGACGCTTCGTGCTTTTAACATATTAAAAACCATAAGAGTTTATCCTCAGTTACCATGGAATCCCTTTAAGATTTTGAAAATGACCCCTAGGGCTCATGATAGTCATGTTACACAACTGATTTGTCGATACAAATGAGTTAAAGCCCCAAACATTTGCTTTAAAGTGCCCCAAAGCAGTAATATATGTTTAGGAGCAAACCAGGCCAGTAAGAGTGAAGTCTGTCAAAGTTTGGATCGGAAGGCAAAAAAGGCTGACAAAGATGATGGCAGGGGTTGGCAGTGCTATTTCAGTCACTCCAGCTGTCTTGTTTTTATGGTCTTTGACAGAGCTTGGTCTCTTTCTCCTCTCTCTCTCTCTCTCGCTCGCTCTCTCTCTTTTCACCTTCAACCCCATGCTTGAAGTGCCATGTGTGCTACTCGTGACATTCTTCGCAGGGGATTTAAATTTGGCTTCCTTCTCTGTAAATAGAAAAAAACATCGTTTATCTGATAACATATGGAATAAAACTGTTAGAAAAATAGACGAAAATGTTGATTTTTGAAATCTTATGCCTACAAATGAGCGTAGGAGTAGTATCAGTTGGTGCTGGTGCTGCATCCTGATACATGCTGGAGAGCAGTGTGATTGATGGCGGTCGGAGGAGCTCATATATGGAGTTCTGTGGGTGGGCGGCTTTCCTCCTATTCTAATGCAACTAAACTGGGAAGCGCCAGGAGCAGCCCAAATAAGTGCCTCTGTGATTATAAAGCTGCACCTTTACTCCAAAAATCCTGCTCCTTTTGCCGATTTTCATGACACGATTGGATAATGACATTAAGAGATCCTCCACTTACACACAAAGCTATCAACGAATTTGATATGGCATCTTGCACTTATATCACATGTCAGTGTACCAGCACAAAAACAGACCAGACTGACTTCAAGCTTTTTTAAACACATACACTTCCAGGTTTTAAGTCGAATGTTAGACATGAAGCATATGCATTAGAAATATACTGTATGTTTCCTGCACCCTGTTACTCAGCTAAAGGGATGTTTCCATTACTTAATGGTGCCAGGTCTTTTAACAGTTGTTGGAAAACAACACATGGTGGCCTATAAATCCCTGATTAGCCGGTGGATGCAAATCTCACATCAAAACTATTGTTTACACAAGTGATGTCCTTCAGGATGTGTTGACTCCAAATTCGTGTTGTCGCATTGAGCTACTCAGAGCTGGTAATTAGCGTTAACTCCATATGGGTGTGTATGGAACGAGCAAAGAGGCGACAGACTGTAATTATACTCAGGATGTTCTTCCGCAAATAGCCCCAACAAAGACACGGCATGTCCAGTCGAGTACGGGGGCAGTTGGACTTTTCCCTTGTCCTACAGCATTCCCTGTCTATCATTTTAGCCATATTAGTCCACAGATGACACTAAAGTGGTGCCTGTGAGTTGGCATTGAATTCACCTCATTCCAAGACCCCAGGGGCCTATTTTGGAGCATCGGTAAACTGATACGTCCCGCCACCTCCTCGCTCCTCCCTATTTCTCTTACAGTTCTTCAGCTCTGTTTCCCTGCCAAACCTGTTGGTGCGGCTAAAGTTAGCCCCCTATGGGCTAGTATATAAGGCCCCAAGGGGCCAATACTTACATGTCAGTCACATCGGCTTTGGCGTAGGCTTCTCTTCTTGACCAACAACAACCTCACAAACTTGAGAGATGGTGAGTTCCGTCATGTCCCTTCGAAGAACAGGGATGTTGGATCTTCTCGAAACTAAACTGATCAAAACATCACCAACAGCGTTTGATGTCTGGATTATCAACATGATGTAAAATTCTCATTCATAATGGATTTGGACCCACATTTAACCTCTTTTTGCTGGCTCCAAGTGACTAAATACTCAAATCTTAAATGTAATGAAATTCACAATATTTTTGCTGATTTTAATATTATTATTTCCCCAAATCAACTATGCATTATTTGACTCTCTAAATTATGGGATAGATGGATTACTCACCAACAAGATATAAAGAAAATATGTGATTTGTTGGTAATTTGATTGGAAACACTAATTCATTTGGACTTTTTTCTCCATTCTGTGCCACAAATGAGCAAAGCATCCTTTTGTTCAACCATCCTGACAGTTTTTCCATCTTTCCACAGGCACCCAAGAAGGCCAAGAGGAGGCAGCAGCAGGGTGAGGGTGGATCCTCCAATGTGTTCTCCATGTTTGAGCAGAGCCAGATCCAGGAGTACAAGGAGGTAAATTGTTCTTTTTCACATCGCTTTCATTTTAAAACTAAAGCTGAGGTTTTATTTGAGGTCTTCTGAGAAAGGGGACGTTTCATCACACTCATATGACTCAATGTGTCATCTGACCTTAGAGGTAATGTGAGGGGGGCCACCATGACTCGATCAGAATGACGCCGTGACAGCAGAATATGTCCTCATCTGCATGACAGGATAGTAAATCAAGTTTTTTTCCGATGTCAGCAGCTACCTCACTCGCAGTTTATCTCATTTAACCTGCACAGAGACGCTCGCTGCGCGACCCCACAAGAATGCCCGCCAGCAGCTGGTGGACAGCCATGCTCGTGAATGAAGGGAAAGGGTACTCAAGGTTAGGGTTTCTAGGACTACTTAATTACTGGAAAAAGCCTATTAAACCTCAATGCTCATTATTTACCAGTAGTTTCCAGTAATAGTAGTTTCCAGTCAAATGTTTGTTAAAGTTAAAACTAAACTACATTTTGGAATGGAAAAAAACAAAAATATCAGATTCTTCTTGAATGATACTGATTTGAGATTTGTGAAGAGTTCAAAAACAATAAGTCATGTTTGTGTAAAGTTTGTTGGTTCTTTACAGACCCCAGAAAGTAAAATAAAACTGGACAGGGCGAGAACATTTTGTCAACCTATAAAAAAAAAAGGGTGGTGACAGCTGTAATCAAAACCTTCTCCTTATATGTCTCAAGGGGCTTGTCTCACATTTTGAGACCATTTTAACACTTAGAAACACAAGTGGTGGACCAGCTGCCAAGCCCCAACGGGTCTGTAAGGCAGTCTTTGGTTTCACTGGCCACTGTGCTCAGCTATGTGACAGCTCCGCTTTTACAAATTTACATTAGCAGATCACCACAAATAATTCTTATAACGCAGACTGATCGAGGTACCCAGACCTTGTCCTGACCTGGAAAAGTTTAATACATGTGTTTTTTGTTTTTTTTAAATCAATGGTTAACGCGTTTTCTTTCCCCTGGCAGGCTTTCACAATCATTGACCAGAACAGAGATGGCATCATTAGCAAGGACGACCTCAGGGACGTGCTGGCCACCATGGGCCAACTGAACGTGAAGAACGAGGAGCTGGAGGCCATGGTGAAGGAGGCCAGCGGTCCCATCAACTTCACTGTCTTCCTGACCATGTTTGGCGAGAAGCTGAAGGGTGTGTTGGCAAATACTCTTCGATAGATTGCCTTCGCTTCTTTTTTTTTTCATTTTCCTCTGCTTCATTAAAAAGCTGATTTCACTTTTAGGCGCTGATCCCGAGGACGTTATCGTGAGCGCTTTCAAGGTCCTGGACCCTGAGGGCACTGGCAGCATCAAGAAGGAATTGTAAGAGCTGTAATTTACCTTCAGCTGTAACGACCTTTGCAATCTTTACTCTGGTGTTAATGGTTATCCACGTGTCCTCCTCAGTCTTGAAGAGCTCCTGACCACCCAGTGCGACAGGTTCACCGCTGAGGAGGTAAGCCCCTCAGTTTCTTTCTCACTCACATTCCCGTTTAGTCATAAGCTGTCTCCAGCTTGAAGCCGCTGTCGACCTTTTTCTGTGCAGATGGCCAACCTGTGGGCTGCTTTCCCCCCTGATGTGGCTGGCAATGTGGACTACAAGAACATCTGCTACGTCATCACACACGGAGAGGACAAGGAGGAGTAAATCCCCCTCTTTCAAAATCTTTACCTCCGGTCAAACACCTACACTCACTCCAACATCTCCTCACTCCCCTCCCTTTCTCCAACGCCGTGGCTTCCTTGCACACGTTCGCACCCCATCCCCAGCCCGCTCTTTTCATTTGGTGGCACATCACGTAAAGACTTGTCTCATTTATCGAGATGCTTGATGAGAGGACTGACGGCGGTGGGGGTGTTTGTGTGTGAGTACCAGCAAAGGAACATGGGATTATTTTCAATAATAAAAATAATCTTGTGGCATTGAAACAGTCCACCTCTCTGTTCCTGCCTCTTGTTCCTGCTCGTTTTTCATTCCATCACTCATTCTGTCTGTGTGCTGAGGCCAGCAGTGCGTGCATCATACCTACACGCGTGTGCATAACGATCTGTCGCAGATGACTCTTGGGTGCTGTGGTGCAAGCACAGTCACTTGCTTGAAACAAGTAAGCATTCTGACCCACTCAGTCTGTTAGTCTCAACGTACCACAGAGTGTTTAATGGATTTGTCCCTTTGTTTGATGAGAGAAGGGGTTCACGGGAAAGACTGGGAGTATTGTACTACAATAGTTTACTTGCCCCTCTCTTTTTAATCTGCCCTTCTCTTAAACATAGGTTAGAAAGGGAAAACTAGCAGCAAAAAAGAGGGGAAAGAGATGGTGGGGAAAGACAGTGAGCGGGAGAAAGTGATGATATTTACAAAAGTAAACTGTCTTTGTTTTTGACTCTTCTTCCTCCCACTAACTGTTGTTTCTTTCCTGTTGTTGTGACTGTGTCTGTAACAAATAAAGAAGTAATAATAAAATCCACTATCTTTCATATGACACTGTGTCTGTTGGTTTCAGTGGGTTTGTGGGCGTTGGCCGTCCGCTCCCTGTATGACCGGTGTCAGAGTTTGGTCCGCATCGCCGGTAGTAAGTCGAACTCGTTTCCGGTGAGGGTTGGACTCCGCCAGGGCTGCCCTTTGTCACCGATTCTGTTTATAACTTTTATGGACAGAATTTCTAGGCGCAGCCGTGGTGTTGAGGGGGTCCGGTTTGGTGGCCTCAGGATCGGGTCTCTGCTTTTTGCAGATGATGTGGTCCTGTTGGCTTCATCAGTCCGTGACCTCCAGCTCTCGCTGGATCGGTTCGCAACCGAGTGCGAAGCGTCCGGGATGAAGATCAGCTCCTCCAAGTCTGAGGCCATGGTTCTCAGCCGGAAAAAGGTGGAGTGCCTTCTCCGGGTCGGGGAGGAGATCCTCCCCCAAGTGGAGGAGTTCAAGTACCTTGGGGTCTTGTTCGCGAGTGGGGGAAGAATGGAGCGGGAGATCGACAGGCGGATCGGTGCGGCGTCTGCAGTAATGCGGACTCTGCACCGGTCCGTTGTGGTGAAGAGAGAGCTGAGCCGAAAGGCGAAGCTCTCGATTTACCAGTCGATCTTCGTTCCTACCCTCACCTATGGTCATGAGCTTTGGGTAGTGACCGAAAGAACGAGATCGCGGGTACAAGCGGCCGAAATGAGTTTCCTCCGCAGGGTGGCTGGACTCTCCCTTAGAGATAGGGTGAGAAGTTCTGCCATCCGGGAGGAGCTCGGAGTAGAGCCGCTGCTCCTCCGCATTGAGAGGAGTCAGATGAGGTGGCTCGGGCACCTAGTGAGGATGCCTCCCGGACGCCTCCCTGGTGAGGTGTTCAGGGCACGTCCCTCCGGTAGGAGACCCCCGGGAAGACCCAGGACACGCTGGAGGGACTATGTCTCTCGGCTGGCCTGGGAGCGCCTCGGGATCCCCCCGGAAGAGCTGGACGAAGTAGCTGGGGAGAGGGAAATCTGGGTTTCCCTGCTTAGGCTGCTGCCCCCGCGACCCGACCCCGGATAAGCGGAAGAAGATGGATGGATGGATGGATGGCATGGCACTGCTGCGGTATGTGGAAGGTAACTCCTCATAATAAAAGAAAATTAAGTGTGAGAAAGAAAGTGTGAAATAATTAACTCAAAAGCAAACTCACAAAAGTTGAGCAAAGTCATAAACCTTAGACATTTATTCTTTATATCCTGTGGATTGTGTAATACAGAATGTTGCCATAAACGCATTAATTTATGAACATATAAAAATCATATTTTTGAATTTATAATAGGTTAAACATAATAGACATTTGGGTAATGGCTGTATTCACTGAATAAATAAATCTGTGCCCCATCGTTTCATTACATAAGCATGGAAGGTTTTATTATGGGGAGTCCGCCCTCTAGCGGCCATACTGTGCTTGCATTTGATGGGGTTAGTAATGAGCTGTGACACATCAACGCCCGAAACACACACAAATGTGATGTGACAAATGTGATTAAACAGAAGAACTGCATTTTAAAGCAAAATAAGTGAATGCCTATTTTTCAGCCATTCCTGCTCACTGATGTCATTGGGTGAGGGAGGGACTAGAAGAAGAAAAACAATTAAATATATTATATTCAAATATATTATTTAAAAAATGTCAAGGATCACAAACTTTGTTACAGACCATCTCTGTTATATTATATATGTAACCCTTTTCTATAAAATTAGCTGATATACATAAATGATAAAAGAGTGACCATGTGTTTGGTCTGAACATGTGGTCACTAATGGCTGCCCTTCAAATATGAATAAGGCAGCGCAGATAGATATAATTGATTTGTAACTTTCTTTTGACATCTTTCTGTTATTTTCTTGTTAGATGTTATTTCTGCTGTTACTTTGAGTTTCAGTGACCTCTCAGTTGGGCAGGTCTGTCATACTAGAGCTTCAGCACAGGCCTGACAGCAGGAAGCTGATAAAAAAATATATACAAAACATTTTTACATAATGTTGAAAGGTAAAATGGCATTGTTTGTTTTGTGTTGACAGGTGGTTCGAGGCTTGGCAGATTTCATCTTCAGGACATCTGCATTTTTCAAATCGGCCCTTTTCTTTAGCACATGCCGTCATCTGGAGCCTGTCATTCATCCTTCAGCTGCTGGACGCCAGTCTTTTTTCACTGAAGTTTATTGTGATTTTCATTTCTACAAAACAAAACGTGCACATCAACTAACGCCACGACTGGATTAAATAACCCTTGGTTGTGTGGAAAATTGTACACCCGTATTTATTCCCTTTTGTTTTCCTTTCTTATTGCATTTCCTGGAGCTACTGTCATGCTTTTGGACATGCTTAATAAGATAAGAAAAAGAACACCACTCACACCTTCTGACATTTTCATTTTAAATATCACCATCATGGACACGATTTATCTGCTCTAACTTCAACCACAGTTGTATGTCAGCGTAGACCAGGGATGCTGTGCGCTCAATGCATTTGTTAACTTCTTGCATGCATTTATTTGGTGTGGCAGACCTTTGTTTTTAACCTGTGTCTGTCTAGAATGCTGTGTGGCTGTGATTCATGATATATCGGGCGAGGAAAGGTTTAACTTCCTGGTTCCTGATCACTGTTTCAAACTAGATCCTGACTGTGATGTATGGATTTTATTTGGTTTGGACTCAGTTATACACATCTAACTTAACCCCAGTTGTAGTTCTGATTATGACTCTGCCTGTTATTGTGTTCTGTGACATCTCCATCTTCTCAGCCCTGAAGAAATCAGGTCCTACAGGAAGAAGCATCGATGCCCAGAAGAGAAGGGCTCGGCACGTCATCAGCAGCAGCTGTGTTATTACTGTTATTTCATATCTTCCTCCAATAATTTTGTGGTCAATGTTCCAACTTCAGCATTTTAAGGACAACTAATTTTCCTGAATTTGTATTGTAAAAGGTGCTATGCAAATAAAATTGAATTGAATTATGCATCTCTAGGGCAGGGATTGCTGTTTCAGTCATCCATTCAGACCACGGGTCCCCCTTGCTTGATCCATAGCCATCATCACGCCTTTTCTGCCACGTCGGTGATGTCTCTGATGGCTTTCCTGTTCTGCAGTTCCTTCACTTCCAACATCTTGAGTGCCTTGATAAGAGACTGGCCGACAAATCCTCTGCACCCGACCTCGATGGGGTTACACCGGGTCCTCCATCCCCTGCTTCGGCATTCGCCTGCCAGCTCCTCATGCTTGGCCCTCTTCCTCTCGAAGGCTTCCTCCATCTGGTCTTCCCAGGGAACAGTTAGCTGCAGCAGGACCACTTGCCTCGTTGTTTCAGACACCAGAACTATGTCTGGCCTGAGTGTGGTCACTGCGATGTTCTCTGGGAACTTGGGCTGTCTCCCTAGGTCAACCTTCAGCTGCCAGTCTCGAGCTGTTGCCAACAGCCCCCCT